>CM038146.1:90623267-91223267 GCA_021437245.1 Aegilops speltoides | reverse complement strand
ACATGCGTAGGCGAGTCCGTCATACCCCGTTGCCCCTGTCTACCTTAGGGATGTGTCTCTAGGGTTCTGTGCATTGTTTCGATGGAAAACAGAATAGCCGCATTGTGCCTGTCAACCAAGCGCAGTGTGTGCGTTAGCGCGAGGCCGGGCGGGGGGTGGGAGGGGGGTCGTGAACCCCCTCCCAATCCACCTGCAAGGCCGAGCCTGGAACGAGCTGGAGAAGGCGGCGATGCGGCGTGCCGCGGTGTCTCATGTGGAGGCCACTCATTCACACCCCGTCGCCCTTGTCTATCTTAGGGGTGTGGCTCTGGGGTTGCGTGCATGGTTTGGATGGAAAACATAATAGCCGTACCGCTCCTGTCAACCAAGCGCACTTCTTGTGTTAGAGCGAGGCCGAGCAGGTGGTGGGAGGGGGGACGTGACTCCTGATAACCCACAAGTGTAGGGGATCGCAACAGATTTCGAGGGTGAAGTACAACCCAAATTTATTGATTCGACACAAGGGGAGCCAAAGAATATTCTTGAGTATTAGCAGTTGAGTTGTCAATTCAACCACACCTGGATAACTTGGTATCTGCAGCAAAGTGTTTACTAGCAAAAGTGGTATGATAATAAAGGTAACAGTAGCAAAAGTAAAGATAAATGTTCTTGGGTTTTTGTAGTAGTTTGTAACAGTAGCAACGGAAAAGTAAATAAGCGAAGAACAATATGTGAAAATCTCATAGGCAATGGATCAGTGATGGATAATTATGCCGGATGCGATTCCTCATGCAATAATTATAACATAGGGTGATATAGAACTAGCTCCAATTCGTCAATGTAATGTAGGCATGTATTCCGTAAATAGTCATACGTGCTTATGGAAAAGAACTTGCATGACATCTTTTGTCCTACCCTCCCGTTGCAGCGGGGTCCTTACAGAAACTAAGGAATATTAAGGCCTCCTTTTAATAGAGAACCAGACCAAAGCATTAACACATAGTGAATACATGAACTCCTCAAACTACGGTCATCACCGAGAAGTGTCCCGATTATTATCACTTCGGGGTTGTCGGATCATAACACATAATAGGTGACTATAGACTTGCAAGATAGGATCAAGAACACACATATATTCATGAAAACATAATAGGTTCAGATCTGAAATCATGGCACTCAGGCCCTAGTGACAAGCATTAAGCATAGCAAAGTCATAGCAACATCAATCTCAGAACATAGTGGATACTAGGGATGAAACCCTAACAAAACTAACTTGATTACATGGTAAATCTCATCCAACCCATCACCGTCCAGCAAGCCTACGATGGAATTACTCACGCACGACGGTGAGCATCATGAAATTGGTGATGGAGGATGGTTGATGATGATGACGGCGACGAATCTCCCTCTCCGGAGCCCCAAACGGACTCCAGATCAGCCCTCCCGAGAGAGATTAGGGCTTGGCGGCGGCTCCATGTCGTAGAACGCGATGAAACTTTCTCCTTGATTTTTTTCTCCCCGAGACGGAATATATGGAGTTGGAGTTGAGGTCGGAGGAGGTCCAGGGGGCCCACGAGATAGGAGGCCGCGCCCTAGGAGGGGCGCCTGCCTCGTGGACAGTCAGGGCCCCGACATTAATTCTTTCGCCAAAATTTTATTAATTCCAAAAGTGCCTCCGTGGATTTCCAGGACATTGCGAGAACTTTTCTTTTCTACACATAAAACAACATCATGGTAGTTCTGCTGAAAACAGCGTTAGTCCGGGTTAGTTACATTCAAATCATGCAAGTTAGAGTCCAAAACAAGGGCAAAAGTGTTTGGAAAAGTAGATACGTTGGAGACGTATCAACTCCCCCAAGCTTAAACCTTTGCTTGTCCTCAAGCAATTCAGTTGATAAACTGAAAGTGATAAAGAAAAACTTTTACAAACTCTATTTGCTCTTGTTGTTGTAACATGAAAAGCCAAGATTCAGGTTTCAGCAAATATTCTGAACTAACCATACTCACAATAACACATAGGTCTCATAATTACTCATATCAATAACATAATTAGCTAGCGAGCCATAATAATAAAACTCGGATGACAACACTTTCTCAAAATAATTATAACATGATATAACAAAATGGTATCTCGCTAGCCCTTTTTGAGACCGTACAACATAAATGCAGAGCACCTTTAAAGATCAAGGACTGACTAAACATTGTAATTCATGGTAAAAGAGATCCAGTCAAGTCATACCCAATATAAATCAATGATAATGAATGCAAATGACAGTGTACTCTCCAGCGGGTGCTTTTTAATAAGAAGGATGATGACTCAACATAAAAGTAAATAGATAGGCCCTTCGCAGAGGGAAGCAGGGATTTGTAGAGGTGCCAGAGCTCGATTTTGAAATAGAGATTGAATATCATTTTGAGCGGCATACTTTCACTATCAACGCAACAACTATGAGATTGCTGTATCTTCCATACTACAAGCATTATAGGCAGTTCCCAAATAGAATGGTAAAGGTTTATACTCCCCAACCACCAAGAAGCATCAATCCATGGCTTGCTCGAAACAACGAGTGCCTCCAACATACAACAGCCCTGGGGGAGTTTTTTTAATTATTTTGATTTGCTTTGATCGTTTTGGATCATGGGACTGGGCATCCCGGTTACCGGCCCTTTCTCGTGAATGAGGAGCAGAGTCCACTCCTCTTGAGAGTAACCCACCTAGCATGGAAGATATAGGCAGCCCTAGTTGTAACATGAGCTGCTTGAGCATACAAAACAGAATTTCATTTGAAGGTTTGGAGTTTGGCACATTCAAATTTACTTGGAACGGCAGGTAGATACCACATATAGGTAGGTATAGTGGACTCATATGGAACAACATTGGGGTTTAAGGAGTTTGGATGCACAAGCAGTATTCCCGCTTAGTACAGGTGAAGGCTAGCAAAAGACTGGGAAGTGACCAACTGAGAGAGCGACAACAGTCGTAAACATGCATTAAAATTAATTCACACCGAGTACAAGCATGAGTAGGATAAAATCCACCATGAACATAAATATCGTGAAGGCTATGTTGATTTGATTCAACTACATGCGTAAACATGTGCCAAGTCAAGTCACTCAATTCATTTAAAGGAGGATACCATCCCATCATACCACATCATAATCATTCTAATAGCATGTTGGCACGCAAGGTAAACAATTATAACTCATAGCTAATCAAGCATGGCACAAGCAACTATAATCTCTAAATGTCATTGCAAATATGTTTACTTCATAATAGCTGACTCAAGAATGATGAACTCATCATATTTACAAAAACAAGAGAGGTCGAGTTCATACCAGCTTTTCTCATCCCAATAAGTCCATCATATGTCATCATTATTGCCTTTCACTTGCACGACCGAACGATGTGTATAATAATAAGAGTGCATGTGCATTGGACTAAGCTGGAATCTGCAAGCATTCAACTCCAGAGAGAAGACAAGTAATATGGCTCTAAGTTAAATAGACAATCATGCATATAAGAGCCACTAAGAATTTTCAATATGGTCTTCTCGACCCCCAAAGGAAAGAAAAGAAAATAAAACTATTTACACGGGAAAGCTCCCAAGTGTCGGTGTCAAAACCGGTGGATCTCGGGTAGGGGGTCCCGATCTGTGCGTCTTAGGCTGATGGTAACAAGAAGCAAGGGACACAATGTTTACCCAGGTTCGGGCCCTCTCGATGGAGGTAAAACCCTACTTCCTGCTTGATTAATATTGAAGATATGAGTAGTACAAGAGTAGATCTACCATGAGATCATAGAGGCTAAACCCTAAGAGCTAGCCTATGATGGTATGATTGTAATTGTGATCGGCCTCCTAAGGACCATCCTCTCCGGTTTATATAGACACCGGAGAGGGCTAGGGTTTACATGGAGTTGGTTACAAGGAAGGAAATCTAATATCTGGATCGCCAAGCTTGTCTTCCATGCAAAGGAGAGTCCCATCCGGACACGGGCCAAAGTCTTGAGTCTTGTATCTTCACGCTTCGATAGTCCGGACAATGTATATAGTTTGGTTGTTCGGATACCCCCTAATCCAGGACTCCCTCAGCAGCCCCTGAACCAGGCTTCCATGACGATGAGTCCGGCGCGCAGTCTTGCCTTTGGCATTGCAAGGTGGGTTCCTTCTCCGAGTACTCCAAGGTTATTTATCGAACACGTAGACCGTGTCCGGATCTGCAAGATGATCTTCTCATACCGCCGTAGAGAGGACAGTACTTCGGCTGACAATTTTTAGATGACGTGATGCGTTATTACAACCAGGTCATTATTCGAGCTGTCCTTCCCACGACCAGGCACTATGCGTATCGTGGGGTGGTTTCCTTAACACATCCTGTCAACACAGAGATCATGTCCCCTTATCACGGGATTCTCATCAACACGGGTATGGGTAATCCAACCGTACCGCAAATCGCGGCGAGTGGGAGGCGAGCGGGTTCCACCAGGCAAGTGGGGAGGCGCAAAAAGCTCGTACTACCTCTTATAAAGAGATAAAGTCTCTTCCTTTTTACCCACGCCTTTTCCTTCCGCTAACTCATTCCCCTCTGCTCGAGCCCTAACGCCCAAGCCCTCTTCTTTCTCGTCCAAGAGAGGTTTCCCAAAAAATGTCCGGATCCGGAGTAGGAGGCAGATGGATGGCCTCTACTGTCCGGGAGAAGGATATCAAGAAGCTCTGGGAAGCTGGGTATCTGGCCAAGAAGATCGGCCACCGTCTCCCACCGACGGGACAAGTCGTGCCCACTCCGGAGCCTCACGAGAGAGTCGTGTTCCTTGCCCATTTTGTTTGCGGGCTCGGGTTTCCCCTCCACCCATTTGTCCGTGGAGTCATGTATTATTACGGGATTGATTTTCATGATCTTTCCCCCAACTCCTTCCTCAACATCTCGACATTCATCGTCGTGTGTGTCGGTGTCAAAACCGGCGGATCTCGGGTAGGGGGTCCCGAACTGTGCGTCTAGGCGGATGGTAACAGGAGACGAGGGACACAATGTTTTTACCCAGGTTCAGGCCCTCTCAATGGAGGTAATACCCTCGCCCCGCTTGATTAATATTGATGATATGGGTAGTACAAGAGTAGATCTACCACGAGATCAAGGAGGCTAAACCCTAGAAGCTAGCCTATGGTATGATTGTTGAGATGTAATGTTGTGTCCTCACGGACTAAAGCCCTCCGGTTTATACTGCATAACCGGAGAGGCTAGGGTTACACAGAGTCGGTTACAATGGTAGGAGATCTACATATCCGTATTGCCAAGCTTGCCTTCCACGCCAAGGAAAGTACCTTCCGGACACGAGCCGGAGTCTTCAATCTTCTATCTTCGTAGTCCGGGAGTCCGACGGATATTGATAGTCCGGCTGTCCGGACACCCCTAGTCCAGACTCCTCAAGAGCCCTGAACCAGTCTTCAATGATGATAAGTCCGCGTGCATAATGTTCGGCATTGCAAGGCGGGTTCCTCTCCTTGAATAATCCGGAGAAGATAATGAACACCAGGATAGTGTCCGCTCGCAAAATAATTTCCACATTCCAAACGTAGAGAGAATAAAACATATACACCGATCCAATCTGCCGACGATATGCGGCGTGACATCACACCGCACCAAACCTTTGTGTGACCATTCGTACCACTTCAGCACGATTAGCGAAGTGGTTTCCTTGGCACGTCCTGTCGAAGCAGAGATCGTGTTCCCCTTATTCCGGGATTCTCATCAATACGTGCGTGGGTAACCCAACCGCGCCATTGATGGTGGTGCTTGGGAGATAAGCGAGTTTTACCAGCCGGTGAGGGACGATATTTTCGTCCGCCTATATATAAGGGATAAGGATTTACCTTCTCACCCACGCCTTCTTCCTCCTTTTCTCATCTATCCTCGCGAACCCAAGCTCCAACGCCGGTCTCGCGATTCCGCCGACCCTTCTCCGAACATGTCCGGAGGGGAGGCAAATGGATGGCCTCCACCGCCAAGGAGGAGGACATCACCAAGCTGCGCGACGCGCGGATACCTTCCGGAGACATCGCGATCGGCTGCCCGACGCGGGCAGCTCGTTCCTACCCCAGACCTCATGAGAGGTTGTTTTCCTTCCCCACTTCCTCCGCTGGACTGGGCTTTCCGCTCCATCCATTCGTCCGGGATCATGTTTTACTACGGCCTAGATTTCCACGATCCGGCGCCAACTTCGCCCTCAACATCTCGGCGTTTATCGTCGTGTGCGAGGCCTTTCTGCATCCGCCCCACTTCGCTCAGGGCTCAAGACCTTCAACGCTGTCAAGGTTGTGAAGGGGACGCAAGCGAATGCGGAGGCGCCATGTTGGGCAGCCGCCCAACGCCCCTTGGCTAGAAGGGACCTTCGTGGACTCCGTCAAGGGGTGGCAATCGGGGTGGTTCTATATCACCGAGCCGCGCAAGCCCACATGGGCGGCAGCCCCCGAATTTAGATCTGGAATCCCTACGCAACTCACCTCCTGGAAAGAGAAGGGCTTGCAGTGGGGTGATCGGGTGGAGGTGACGGGACTTCGAGCTTGCATCAAGAAGCTGGTGAGCAATGGGCTCCGGCTCGTCGACGTGGTCCAGGTCATGCTCCTCCGGTGGATTCTCCCATGCCAAGAAAGGGCATTTAATCTGTGGGATTTTAATCCGGAACAGCACCAGACGTTGAGCGGGCTCTTCGATACAACGTACGAAGGTGCCCGGAGGGTGCTGTTCAAGAGCGCCGATCTTGCCGCATCCGCCGATCAAGACCGCTGATTCAGCTTGCGCTCCGATCGACGGGTAAGTGATTCACCCCATTACGGGACACTTGTAGTAATTAGATTGACTCTAGCGAGGTTTTTAATCTGCCTCTTCCTTTGACAGGAATGGATGGAGAAGGCCGAGCTGCTCATCAGCCCGGCTCCCATGCCAGAAGAACCAGTGGATGCCCATTTAGCAAGGCTGCTGGTTCTGGCACCGTACGTGGTGCCGGAGAAGAAGGCCAAGAAGGTGGCGGCGGGGACTCGGAAGAGTTCCCGCAATCAAGCGTCTGACGATGACGACGAGGACTCCTCCCCCGAAGAGGAGGAGGAGGAGGAGTACTCTTTCCCGGAGGAAGGAGAGAAGAAGAGGAAGGCCTCCCCAATCGGGGCGGCCGAAGGGTCCAAGAGGGGGAGAACTATCCCCCCGGACAGTTTTGCCAACATCAATGTTGGCGAGGAAGAGTGGCCTCCAAGGGCCCGGCGTCCGGCAGGATCGTAAGTATCCGGATCATTCATATGCCGTATATTGTATGTCACGTAGTGTCCTTCTAATGCCGCATTGTTCCTTTAGTCCGGCCGGTGACGACTTTCCCGACTCGATGAGCGGGTCGTTGGCGCCGCCGGATGTAAATTCCATCCCGACCTCTACCCCACGCCGAGGACGACGAGGCGGAATCCTGAGGGGCGCGCCAGAAGAGGCTCCGGAGGCGCCGTCAGGCAGCCCCGGACTTTGTGCCGGACTCTACTCCGGAACCCGTAGCGGTTCCCGAGTCCGGCGAGCAGCCCCCTCGAAAGAGGGGCAGGACCGTGACGCCAGCAGCCTCCGTCCAACCGGAGGCACCGGACAACCTGCTGGAGGCACTCAAAGGCGCCTCCATCGAGGAAGAACACCGCACTCTCATGAGTGCGATGATTGAGAAGGTCCAGCTCGCCAAGGGCGGGCTGACCGAAGCCTGCAACGGCCTTCTAACATGCTTTGAGGTAAGAAGGTTAAAATTAAGTAATATAATACCGCATAGACAGTAGCCCCTGATGCTTAGTACGGAGTTCGGAAAGAAAAGCCGGACTAAGGATCTAACAAGATATACGCAGGGTTGTTAAAAATATGTCGATATGGGTTTGCAGGTTGCGCTGTTAACCTCTGCCGCATTAACGGCGGAGGTCGAGGCGCTGAAGAAAGATCTTGAGCGGTCGGAGCAAGAGCTCGGCCATGCCAAGAGGCAGCTCAAGGAAAAAGAAGGTGAATAACACCACTTTAAATAGGTACCTTACAGAAAAGGGTTTTGGTTGCAAACAAGATTAACAAGGATAATATATGTAATGCAGGGGCCACTAACGAGGTGGCAGCCCTGAAGGATGCCGTGTCCGTGGCCGAACGCAATGCGGCCACAGAACGGACTGAGCGAGAAAAGCATGCGGCTCTGGTGGCGGAAGTTCGGCAAGAGCTCCAGGCTCTCATGGAAAAACATGAGAGTTTGGAGCGTGACTCCAAGACTCGAGAGTCCGAGCTTGCCTCGGCTCTCGAAAGTGCCAAATCCGCCAAGGCCGAGGCCCAGAGGGCCCGTGAGGAAGTAGAGTACATGAAGAAGATAGCGGCGGGTAAGGCGTTTTTCATGCAGAGCAAGCATGTTAATGTAAATTACCGAATTCTTACCCGAATTCGGAGCTCTCCAGGGGCATTTGCAGATCTGCCGCGTAATGCGTCTGATGCCGCTGCATTCTATCGTGGCGAGGAGGGGAGCTCAATGGAGAGGGTCTTCGGTCTCAAGATGCTTTGAGGCCGCCATCCGTGCCCCCAAGCGACCAAATGAAGCAGCTGGTCGAACTCCTAAGGTAGCCGAGGAGGCCATGAAGGGCCTCACACCGGGTGTGGTTGGGCAGGCCATGCACGGCAGCTACTTTTGCCTAGTGCGGCGGCTAGTGGATGCATGCCCCAGGCTGGATGTGATCAAACGCTCCGCCTGCATTGAAGGCGCTCGTCGGGCCCTTGCCCGCATAAAGGTGCAATGGGGTAAGCTGGATGCGGAGAAGCTTCTCACGGATCCGCCGCCACAGGGCAAGGAGCATCGCACGCCGGAGCGATATTATAAAGTTGTCCTGAAGGGAGCCCGTGATATTGCGGATGAATGCCCCCTTAATGTAATCCTTGAGTGAACTTGCTGTATATTTATCCTGTGCGCTGAGAATTTCGTCTATATGCGCCATGAGCAACGCTTGTTGAATTTAAAATATTACCTTCAGGCGGCCGCTTGTAAAATCGAGAGATGGCAAGTCGTTGGCTTCAGCCCCAGTGCTACAAAGGCTGGGGTGTTCGGTGATAAACTTGAGCACTCTTGTTGCCATTATTGGGTCCATCTAGGAGGCGCCAACACGACGAACAAGGCGACGGAGTTATAATGCTTGAACACTCTCACTTAGCCATAGAATTCTATAATTTGAAATTTCGGTGAAGCCCCGGTATTCGAAGACCAATCCGGCGCTATCCACGCCTTCGTCGGACATCATCCGAACTTCGCTGAAGCGGCATGAGCCTTTAAGGACCGAAAGAACCTCTCGAACAGCGACCAGTCTCTCGCCTTATCATGCCGCCAGTTTAGCTTTCCATCGAGGCGTTAACCCGCTCAACCGGGCGCAATCGCAGTGGTTCTCCGGTGCTACCTTAGCCGACGAACGGAACGTAAGGTACCAAAACATAGGAGCCGCAAACCCAACTATTGACCCAAGACATGATTCGAGCTGATTCATATAATGCTATAAGTTCGGGTGCCGACTTGTGAAAGTGTTCGGACTTAATCACACGATAATATGGGGAACATAAGCCCCTGGTGTATTCGGCCGTACCAAAGTATACGGGTGCAAGATGTCATATAGTGAACATATGTAAAGGGTAACGCAATTGCAATGAAAAGGTAATGTACTTGCAAGAAGGAAATGCTGCGTTATTTATGAAAGAAGGTCTGCTAATAGAGCGGACTGATACAAATAGCGCGGTAAGCAAGGGATCGGACTAAATTAACATGTCCCCCTCCAGGGATAAGCTGCAGACTTGGTGTATGTAATTGAATTTAATGCTCGTAACGGAAACCACCTGAGTGTTCGTCGCAGCCTTCTTTAATCCCTGACTGTTGTATCGTGAATTCAGCAAGTTCGCCGTCGGACAGGGCTTCTGGTTAATGGAGTCCTGTGTATGCAAAAGAAGAAAAGATAAAAAACAAAGCCAAGGGGGGCGATCGCATGAGCCCCTTGTGTGGTCGAGCCGCACTCTTTGGTCCTCGTGATTAAGCCCCTCCCCTGCACCCATGGTGTCTCCAAAGCGTAATGATGTACGCGGAGTGTTATTCTAGTGATCATGCGCGGGCGGGGGTTGGGGCCGCATTGCTACACGTGCTCTGATCGCGCCAGGTGGTCTTGGTTGTTGTTGCTCCGGGCACGTTTTAATGTGTCCGGTTTTTTAATTGCCGGACTAGAGAATTGCCGTAGAAGGCTGCTCTGTACTTCTGCCGCGAGAGCCGCTATATGTTCCTCCGTTCGGAGGGAGCGTTCCGTATTCCCATTGACCGTAATGACTCCTCGAGGGCCTGGCATCTTGAGTTTTAGGTATGCATAATGCGGTACCGCGTTGAATTTGGCAAACGCGGTTCGTCCGAGCAGGGCATGGTAGCCGCTATGGAACGGGACTATATCGAAGATTAACTCTTCACTTCGGAAATTATCCAGTGTGACAGAGCCTGTACAGTTGGCTTCCACTCCTGGGATGACACCTTTAAAGGTTGTCTTAGTAGGCTTGATCTGGATGGGCCTATGCCCATTTTGCGACCGTGTGTCCCGATAAAGCAGGTTCAAAGCTCCGCCGCCGTCCATCGACTCTTGTGAGGTGAAATCCATCGACGATTGGGTCTAAGACCAATGCGGCGAATCCGCCATGGCGTATGCTGGTCGGATGGTCTCGTCGATCGAAAGTGATCGGACAGAGGACCATGGATTGAACTTGGCGATCGCTCCATCGCGTAGACGTCCCGTGGTCGCGCTTCCTCTCCTCTTGGGTATATGGGTTGCGAAATCATATTCACCGTCCGCACTTGTGGGGGAAACACTTCGTCTCTGTTGTTCGGCGGCCGGGTCTCTTCCTCGTCGTCGCTATTTAGCCCCTTGTCATTGTGTTCGGCAATTAACTTGCCAGCCTGCCTGAACACCCAACAATCTCTATTGGTGTGATTAGCTGGCTTTTCGGGGGTGCCATGTATCTGGCATGAGCGGTCGAGTATTCTGTCCAGATTGGATGGGCCCGGAGTTGTTCTTTTAAATGGCTTCTTCCGTTGACCGGTTTGAGCTCGAATCCGCATTGACCGCCGTATCCTCTTTGTCATCGCCGTTAGTACGGCGTTTGTTTTTGATTCGACGTGACCTGCCGTGATTGTCCTTGGTGTCCGGACTGCCAGAATTTTTGCGGAGATTGTTGCTGCGGGCTAGCCAGCTATCCTCTCCCGAGCAAAAGCGGGTCATTAACGATGTGAGGGCTGCCATGGATTTCGGCTTCTCCTGCCCTAGGTGCCGGGCTAGCCATTCGTCCCGGATGTTATGTTTGAAGGCTGCAAGGGCCTCCACATCCGGACAGTCGATGATTTGATTTTTCTTCGTCAAGAACCGTGTCCAGAATTGTCTGGCCGATTCGTCTGGCTGCTGAATAATGTGGCTTAGGTCATCGGCGTCTGGTGGTCGCACGTATGTACCCTGAAAGTTATCAAGGAACGCGGCCTCTAGGTCTTCCCAACACCCAATCGACTCTGCGGGCAGGCTGTTAAGCCAATGCCGAGCTGGTCCTTTAAGCTTGAGTGGGAGATATTTGATGACGTGGAGATCGTCGCCGCGGGCCATATGGATGTGGAGAAGATAATCCTCGATCCACACCGCGGGGTCTGTTGTACCATCGTAAGCTTCGATGTTCACGGGTTTGAACCCTTCGGGAATCTGATGATCCATTACTTCATCGCGAAGCATAACGGTGTCGGCGCCCAGATTGAGCGATATCGCGACGCAGCTCGAGGGAGCGCTGTCTGCTGTGTTCGGCCCGGCCGGTGTTATGTTCGGCGCGACGGTATTCGTCGTGGGTCGTAGGGCGCCCACGTGATCCATATATGGATCTGGATTGTCTTGCTTTGTCATCCAAGATGTCTCGCAAGTCCGGCGCGTTCCCTTTTGGCTTCGTACTCCTGGATTGATGTCGGGGTACGGTCTTGGCTGGGGGCTTGAATGCCTCTCTGTCGCGACCATGGGGTGGTCGGTTAGCCATGTCTTGCGCTGGTGATAAAGGTATGTATGCTTCCTCCTCTAATCGGGGGAGCAGCTTGCGCCTTAGGTAACTTTTGGAGGGAGTTCGAGTTTATACTCTTGACGCGAGGACCTCGGTCCATCGATCGACTAGCGATCTTGATCAGCTGAAGTTGTTGCTGCTTTTTCTTTAGGCTATTTGCCGTGGCTATGAGCCTGCGCTGAAGCGCTCTTGTTCGACGGGATCCTCGGGTATGACGAATTCATCATCGTTGAGGCTCGCCGTCTTGGAGGGAGGCATATAGTTATCGCCTCAACCCCTTAAATGCCCGCCTGCCGTGAGGGCTTGCTTCTGGCCCTCTCTGCGCTGAGTCTTGCGGAGGGATTGTCTTCGCACTCTCCGAGTGTTATTATCTCCGTGCGGAATCTCCATTCTTGTTGTGGCGGGATTTAGAGCGGCGCCACGACGCCGGCGTTTGGCCGCTTCTTTAGAGAATCTTCCTCCGCTGCTTTTTCGCCATCCCCTTATTTTGGGGTATCCACCATGTAGACGCTATATGACGAAGTGGCCTTCCAGCGTCTCGTGGGCGCTGGGTCCTGTTCGCCTCCGCATCATCGTCCATAGCGTTGATGTCATCGAGTCGTAGTCTAGCATGTCGGTTAGATCCTCGACGGTGGCTACAAAGTGGGTGGTGGGTGGGCTCAATTTCTTCGCCGTCTGAACTCCAACCGCCCCGCCATAGTCCGCCAGATTCTCCCGATAGCGAGAGATGCTTCAGAGAATTCAAGATATCGCCAAAAGGCGAGTGCCGAAAGATGTCCGCGCGGTGAATTCCATAACCGCGCCTAACTCGCTTAATTGGCGGGGCGCGAGAGGCTCGGAGTCCGCGAGGAGTCCGACGCCGATCACGAAGTTCGCAAGGGACAAGATTGGTATTCGCCCATCACCGTAGATGTTGAAGCCCCTGGGCGGCGTCTATCCACCGCCTCGTCATGGGCAATCGGCCCGCCAGCAGCCGGAGCGGATTCGAAAAGCGCCACCAAAGCACCGTCCGTCGGCAGAGCTAGATCATGCCCATCGCCGCAGGTCGGCGCGCTTGGCTCGGGCTCGAGTCCGTCAAGATCAAGTCTCCGCGGTCATCGGCCGTGAAGTTTAGGGCTTCGAATCGACCTAACGGCCAGGGCATAGCTTTCGATCGCTCCAGATGGCCAAGAGAGTTGCCCGCAGCAGCAAAGCCGCCAATATGAAGATCTGTCCGGGAGAAAAGTCTCACCACCGGGCAGCATTATTGGTTGAAGATGCCATCGAGCCTATCGGTGACGACACGAGGAACTCTCAATGAAAGCACCAATGTCGGTGTCAAAACCGCGGATCTCGGTAGGGGGTCCCGAACTGTGCGTCTAGGCGGATGGTAACAGGAGACGAGGGACACAATGTTTTACCTGTGTTCAGGCCCTCTCGATGGAGGTAATACCCTACGTCCTGCTTGATTAATATTGATGATATGGGTAGTACAAGAGTAGATCTACCACGAGATCAAGGAGGCTAAACCCTAGAAGCTAGCCTATGGTATGATTGTTGGGATGTAATGTTGTGTCCTACGGGCTAAAGCCCTCCGGTTTATATAGACACCGGAGAGGCTAGGGTTACACAGAGTCGGTTACAATGGTAGGAGATCTACATATCCGTATTGCCAAGCTTGCCTTCCACGCCAAGGAAAGTACCTTCCGGACACAAGCCGGAGTCTTCAATCTTCTATCTTCGTAGTCTGGGAGTCCGGCGGATATTGATAGTCCGGCTGCCCGGACACCCCCTAGTCCAGGACTCCCTCAGTGTGCGAGGCCTTTCTCCGAATTCCGCCTCACTTCGGCCTATGGCTGAAGATTTTCAACATGAAGCCCAAGGTGGTAAGCGGCGAACATGCCGAGTGTGGTGGTGCCATGGTCAGCAAGATGCCCAAGGTCATTTGGCCGAAGGGCACTTTCAACGACTCCGTCAAGGAGTGGCAGCAGCAGTGGTTTTATATCACCGAACCATGCGGCAAAAAGTGGGCTGCATTTTGAGTCTAGATCCGGAGCTCCACTGCGGCTCATGTCCTGGCCCAAGAAGGGCCCGAACTAGTCTTCGTCTGATGAGCTATCACTGCTCCAGACGCACGTTCAGAGCGCGGTCGACAAGGGCGTCAAACTCATTGGCGTAGTCCAGGTGATGCTAGTTTGCCTGGTTCTACCTTGTCAGCGTCGAGCCTGCGCTTTGTGGGAGTTCGACCCGACCGAGCACCAAACCCTCCAGGAGCTCTATGACTCCTCCCACGAGGATATCTGGAAGGTGCTCTTCAAGTCCGGCAAATCATGGCTGGACTCCGCCGAAGATCGGGGGTATCAATTATCCCATTCTCCAAGCCCAGTAAGTTACAGTCACGTCCCGTCTGTCCATGCTTCAGTTGGTGAGTTATGAAAGAGACATTCTAATTGCGTTTCATCGTGACCTCAGGGATGGATTAAGAAGGTGGAGCGGATGCATTGTTCGGTCCCACTACTGGAAGAACCAGCTGGACCTCTTCTAACGAAGATGCTGGTCCCCGCGCCTTACAAGGCGCCAAAGAAGGAGGACTCCAAGAAGGTCAAGAAGGCCTGGAGTGGCCCTCCATCGCCGCGAGACTTCGGACGTCAAATCCAAAGACTCTGACGACGCCCCTTCTTTTGAAGACTAAGAGGAGGAGGCAGAGGAGGACGAGCCTCACTCTGTAGGTGGGAAGAAGCGCGCGGCTTCCCCGTCCCTGGAGGCCGAATCGCCCAAGAGGGGGAGAGGTTCCCGTCCAGAAGCGCCCCCGGCTGCTGATAGCGGCACGGAGTGGGATCCCAGAGCCCAGCCCCTGGAAAAATCGTAAGTTCCTGAATCCCTAATGTGTGTATGCATTTAGGGTCGTTCGGGTATAGTAGTTTTAACTGTCGTCACGTCGCGTATAGCCCGGCGAGGCCTCCTACCGGACAGTCATGCTCGGAGGATTTGTTGAGTTCGGATGTTGTGGCGAGAGAGATGCCTCCGGAGGCTCTTTTTCCAGAGTCCAGGCGTGACACCGAGGTGTCGTCTCGAGGAGACCCCGAGCCGGGTAAGGTCTTGGAGACTTCTATGGCTCCAGGATTGGGCGAGCGGCCACCCTTCAAGGAGGGGGGTTTGCCTACTCCACCGGCAACCTCTGTCTATGCAGGGCTATCGGGCGGTCTATCGACAGTGTTGAAGAACGCGTCTATCATCAATGAACATCGGACCCTCATGAGTGCGGTGGTTGAAGAGATCCAGTCTGCCGAAAGCGGGCTGAATGAGTCCTGCCTTGGCCTTATAAAGGCTTTTGAGGTATGGTTTCCAAGGAAACTTTGAGGAATCATCATAATATGAGTAGTAGCCCCTGATACACTATCCGGCGAAAGAGAGCCGGGCAGGGGATCAAACCCTCCGTTGTAATGGGAGCCTTTGGTTGATAATGCATACCATTTGTTTGAAAACAGGCGTTGGCGAAGAGGACGGTCGCTCATGATGCGGAAGTGTCCGAACTGAAGTAGAGCCTGGAACGGGCCAAAGAAGAACTCGACCGTGTGAAGAAGCAATTAGAGGAGAAGCAAGGTATGTTTAAACATTATCTTGCATTGGGCACAAACGAATAAGTGTGCCTATCAAAAGGTAATTTACGTTATATGCCTTAGGAGCAAGTGCCAAATATGAGGCACTGAAGAAGGCAGCGGCTGACGCCCGCGAGAAGGCTACCGTTGAACAGGTGCTTCGTGAGGAACACGAGGCCAGGGTCGTCGCAGCTGAGCGGAAGTTCCAAGAAGCTGTGACGAAAAGCGAGAACTTGGAGCAGAGTCTAGTAGGGAAAGAATCCGAACTCGCCCAAGCTCTTCAAGCCGCGGAGGATGCTCAGGAAGAAGCCCGAAGTGCTGTACAGGACATTCAGGAGGCCCGGAAGGTTGCGGCTGGTAAGGCCATTTGTATCTATGACCATTATTACGTGATAATGGGGAGAACTCCAAGCGGTAAGCTGAATTCTTGATTTTACAGGGGCATTTGCGGATCTACCTTGCAGCATATCAGATGCTGCCCAATTTTACCGGGCCGAGGAAAGGGATTCTATGGGGAGGAGCTTCTAGTCGCAATATTTGGCGCCGAACTATCCGGTGACTTTTATCGATCAGCTGAAGCAGCTGGTCGAAATGCACCAGGCGGCCGAACTAGCCAAGAAGGAATTGATTATCCGACTGTGGCCTGCAGAGCCAATTCCAAGCAGTTACTTTGGACTCGTAAGCGGTTTGTGGGCGCCTGTCCTCGGCTTGATGCAATCAAGCGATCAGTCTGTATAGAAGGTGCTCGCATGGCACTTGCCCATGCGAAAGTGCATTGGGGGAAGCTTGATGCGAAGAAGCTGATAATTGAGGGGCCACCAGAGGGTAAGGAGCATCGCAAGCCCGACCTGTACTATGAAGGTGTACTGGAGGGGGCCCGCCTGGCGGCGGATAAGTGCTCCAAAGATATTATATTGCCCTGAGGGCATTCTTGCCAATATTTGTAATATGGGACAATGGCATGCTTATTATGTAGTGCCTATTTTGTGTGAACATATGTTCTTCCCGTGCGGCTGCTTATTGTATGTAAATTCTGAGAGTTGGCCAGTCGTCGGCTTCAGCCCCCACGTGAGAAGTGCGGGGGTGTTCGTGGTATTTTTGAACACTCTTTATCCCATGGCTGGGTCCTTTTAAGGAGTTGTTTCTCACCATGAACTAGGCGGTCAGACTGAAGGAAATATGCCCTAGAGGCAATAATAAAGTTATTATATATTTCCTCATATCATGATAAATGTTTATTATTCATGCTAGAATTGTATTAACCGGAAACATAATACATGTGTGAATATATAGACAAACAGAGTGTCACTAGTATGCCTCTACTTGACTAGCTTGTTAATCAAAGATGGTTATGTTTCCTAACCATGAACAAGGAGTTGTTATTTGATTAACAAGGTCACATCATTAGTTGAATGATCTGATTGACATGACCCATTCCATTAGCTTAGCACACGATCGTTTAGTATGTTGCTATTGCTTCCTTCATGACTTATACATGTTCCTATAACTATGAGATTATGCAACTCCCATTTGCCGGAGGAACACTTTGGTACTACCAAACGTCACAACGTAATCGGGTGATTATAAAGGAGTACTACAGTGTCTCCAAAGGCGATGTTGGGTTGGCGATTTCGAGATTAGGTTTTGTCACTCCGATTGTCGGAGAGGTATCTCTGGGCCCTCTCGGTAATACACATCACTTAAGCCTTGCAAGCATTACAACTAATGAGTTAGCTGTGAGATGATGTATTACGGAATGAGTAAAGAGACTTGCGTAAACGAGATTGAACTAGGTATTGATACCGACGATCGAATCTCGGGCAAGTAACATACCGATGACAAAGGAACAACGATGTTGTTATGCGGTCCGACCGATAAAGATCTTCGAGAATATGTAGGAGCCAATATGGGCATCCAGGTCCCGCTATTGGTTATTGACCGGAGACGTGTCTCGGTCATGTCTACATTGTTCTCGAACCATAGGGTCCGCACGCTTAAGGTTTCGATGATGGTTATATTATGAGTTTGTGTATTTTGATGTACCGAAGAAGTTCGGAGTCCCGGATGTGATCACGGACATGACGAGGAGTCTCGAAATGGTCGAGACATAAAGATTGATATATTGGAAGCCTATGTTTGAGTTCGAATGGTTCCGGTGAAATCGGGATTTACCGAACACCGGGGTTACGGAACCTCCCGGGGTTAATGGGCCTTAGTGGGCCATGAGGGAGAAGAGGAAGGGCCGGCCAGGGCAGGCCGCCCCCCCCTAGTCCGAATAGGACAGGAGAGGGGCGCGCCCCCCTTCCTCTTTCCTCCCCCAAGTCCTAATCCAACTAGGAAGGGGAGTCCTACTCCGGTGGGAGTAGGACTCCTCCCCTCCTCCTCCTAGGGCCGGCCGCACCCCCTTGCTCCTTTATATCTGAGGGCAGGGGGCACCCTAGAACACACAAGTTGATCCTTGAGATCGTTCCTTAGCCGTGTGCGGTGCCCCTCCACCATAATCCACCTCGGTCATATCAGTGGCGGTGCTTAGGCAAAGCCCCGTTGGTAGAACATCAAGATCGCCACCACGCCGTCGGCCGACGGAACTCTCCTCCCCGAGCTCTCTGGATTGGAGCCCGAGGAGCGCCATCGAGCTGTACGTGTGTCAAGAACTCGGGGCGCCGGAGTAACGGCGCTGGATCGGTTGGATCGCGAGGAGAACGTCGACTACTTCCTCTACGCCAGATCGCTTCGCCCGGTCTACAAGGGTACGTAGACAACACTCTCCCTCTTGTTGCTATGCATCACCATGATCTTGCGTGTGCGTAGGAATTTTTTGAAATTACTACGCTTCCCAACAATGGCATCCGAGCCTAGGTTTTATGGTTTGATGTTTTGCACGAGTAGAACACAAGTGAGTTGTGGGCGATACAAGTCATACTACCTACCAGCATGTCATACTTTGGTTCAGCGGTATTGTGAGATGAAGCGGCCCGACCGACATTACGCGTTACGCTTACGCGAGACTGGTTTCACCGCTACGAGCACTCGTTGCTTAAAGGTGACTGGCGGGTGTCTGTCTCTCTCACTTTAGTTGAACCGAGTGTGGCTATGCCCGGTCCTTGAGAAGGTTAAAACGGAGTCTATTTGACGAAGTATTGTTGTGGTTTTGATGCGTAGGTGAGATTGATTCTTGCTTAAGCCCGTAGCAGCCACGTAAAATTTGCAACAACAAAGTAGAGGACGTCTAACTTGTTTTTGCAGGGCATGTTGTGATGTGATATGGTCAAGACGTGATGCTATATTTTATTGTATGAGATGATCATGTTTTGTAACCGGTTATCGGCAATCGGCTGGAGCCATATGGTTGTCGCTTATTGTATGAAATGCAAGCGCCTGTAATTTTTTTACTTTATCACTAAGCGGTAGCGATAGTCGAGAAGCAATAGATGGCGAGACGACAACGATGCCACGATGGAGATCAAGGTGTCGCGCCGGTGACGATGGTGATCTCGACGGTGCTTGAGATGGAGATCACAAGCACAAGATGATGATGGCCATATCATATCACTTATATTGATTGCATGTGATGTTTATCCTTTATGCATCTTATCTTGCTTTGATTGACGGTAGCATTTTAAGATGATCTCTCACTAAAATTATCAAGTAGTGTTCTCCCGAGTATGCACCGCTGCCAAAGTTCGTCGTGCCGAGACACCACGTGATGATCGGGTGTGATAAGCTCTCGTCCATCTACAACGGGTGCAAGCCAGTTTTGCACACGCAGAATACTCAAGTTATACTTGACGAGCCTAGCATATGCAGATATGGCCTCGAACATGGAGACCGAAAGGTCGAGCGTGAATCATATAGTAGATATGATCAACATAAGATGTTCACCATTGAAAACTACTCCATCTCACGTGATGATCGGTTATGGTTTAGTTGATTTGGATCACGTGATCACTTAGATGACTAGAGAGATGTCTGCCTAAGTGGGAGTTCTTAAGTAATATGATTAATTGAACTTAAATTTATCATGAACTTAGTCCCGGTAGTATTTTGCAAATTATGTTGTAGATCAATAGATCGCGTTGTTGCTTTCATATGTTTGTTTTGATATGTTCCTAGAGAAAATTGTGTTGAAAATGTTGGTAGCAATGATGCGGATTCGATCCGTGATCGGAGGTTTATCCTCATTGCTGCCCGTAAGAATTATGTCCTTAATGCACCGCTAGGTGACAGACCTATTGCAGAGCGATGCAAACGTTATGAACGCTTGGCTAGCTCAATATGATGACTACTTGATAGTTTAAGTGCACCATGCTTAACAGCTTAGAATCGGGACTTCAAAGACGTTTTGAACGTCATGGACCATATGAGATGTTCCAGAGTTGAAGTTAATATTTCAAGCAAATACCCGAGTTGAGAGATATGAAGTCTTCAACAAGTTCTATAGCTAAAAGATGGAGGAGAATCGCTCAACTAGTGAGCATGTGCACAGATTGTCTGGGTACTACAATCGCTTGAATCAAGTGGGAGTTAATCTTCCAGATAAGATAGTGATTGATGAATTCTCTAGTCACCATCACCAAGTTAGTAGAACTTCGTGATGAACTATAGTATGCAAGGGATGATGAAAATGATTCCCGAGTTCTTCGTGATGTTGAAATCGATGAATGTAGAAATCAAGAAAGAGCATCAAGTGTTGATGATTGACAAGACCACTAGTTTCAAGAAAAGAGCAAAGGAAAGAAAGGAACTTCAAGTGGAAAGACAAGCAAGTTGTCACTCCCGCCAAGAAGCTCCAAGCTGGACCAAAGCCTGAAACCGAGTGCTTACACTGCAAAGGAAATGGTCACTGGAAGCGGAAATGCCCTGAATATTTGGTGGATAAGAAGGATGGCAAAGTGAACAAAGGTATATTTGATATACATGTTATTGATGTGAACTTTACTAGTGTTTATAGCAACCCTTCGGTATTTGGTACTGGTTCAGTTGCTAAGAGTAGTAACTCAAACGGAGTTGCGTATAAAATGAAACTAGTTAAGGGTGAAGTGACGATGTGTGTTGAAAGTAGTTTCAAGATTGATATGATCATCATCGCACACCCCTATACTTTCGGGATTAGTGTTGAACCTAAATAAATGTTATTTGGTGTTTGCGTTGAGCATGAATATGATTTGATCGTGTTTATTGCAATACGGTTATTCATTTAAGTAAGAGAATAAACTGTTGTTCTGCTTACATGAATAAAACCTTATATGGTTACACACCCAATGAAAATGGTTCATTGGATCTCGATCGTAGTGATACACATATTCATAATATTGAAACCAAAAGATGCAAAGTTAATAATGATAGTGCAACTTATTTGTGGCACTTGCCGCTTATGTCATATTGGTGTAAAGCGCATGAAGAAACTCCATGCTGATGGGATTTTGGAATCACTTGATTATGAATCACTTGATGCTTGCGAACCATGCCTCATGGGCAAGATGACTAAGACTCCGTTCTCCGGAACAGTGGAGCGAGCAACTGACTTATTGGAAATAATACATACTGATGTATGCGATCCAATGAGTGTTAAGGCTCATGGCGGTATCGTTATTTTCTGACCTTCACAGATGATTTGAGCAGATATGGGTATATCTACTTGATGAAACATAAGTCTGAAATAGTTGAAAGGTTCAAAGAATTTCAGAGTGAAGTGGAAAAATCATCGTGACAAGAAAATAAGGTTTCTACGATTTGATCGCGGGGACAAATATTTGAGTTACGAGTTTGGTCTTCAATTAAAACAATGTGGAATAGTTTCACAAATTCATGCCACCTGGAACACCACATCATAATGGTGTGTCCGAACGTCATAACCGTACTTTATTGGATATAGTACAATCTATGATGTTTCTTACCAATTTACCAATATCGTTTTTGGGATCATGCATTAGAGACAACTGCATTCACGTTAAATAGGGCACCATCTAAATCCGCTGAGACGACACTATATGAACTGTGGTTTAGCAAGAAACCAAAGTTGTCGTTTCTTAAAGTTTGGGGCTGCGATGCTTATGTGGAAAAGTTTCATCCCGATAAGCTCAAACCCAAATCGAGAAATGTGTCTTCATAGGATACCCAAAGGAGACAGTTGGGTACACCTTCTATCACAGATCCAAAGGCAAGACATTCGTTGCTAAGAATGGATCCTTTCTAGAGAAGGAGTTTCTCTCGAAAGAAGTGAGTGGGAGGAAAGTAGAACTTGATGAGGTAATCAGTACTAGCTCCCTTATTGGAAAGTAGTTCATCACGAAATTAGTTCTGTGACACCTACACCAATTAGTGAGGAAGTTAATGATGATGATCATAAAACTTTAGATCAAGTTACTACCGAACCTCGTAGGTAAAACAGAGTGAGATCCGCACCAGAGTGGTACGGTAATCCTGTTCTGGAGGTCGTGTTACTTGACCATGACAAACCTACGAACTATGAGGAAGCGATGATGAGCCCAGATTCCGCAAAATGGTTTGAGGCCATGAAATCTGAGATATGATCCATGTATGAGAACAAAGTATGGACTTTGATGGATTTGCCCGATGATCGGCAAACCATAGAAAATAAATGGATCTTCAAGAGGAAGACGGACGTTGATAGTAGTGTTACTATCTACAAAGCTCGACTTGTTGCAAAAAGGTTTTCGACAAAGTTCAAGATGTTGACTACAATGAGATTTTCTCAACTGTAGCGATGCTTAAGTCTGTCCGAATCATGTTAGCAATTGCCACAATTTATGAAATTTGGCAAATGGATGTAAAACTGCATTCTGAATGGTTTTACGGAGGAAGAGTTGTATATGATGCAACCAAAAAGTTTTTTTCGATCCAAAGGGAGCTAACAAAGTGTGCAAACTCCAGCGATCCATCTATGGACTGGTGCAAGCATCTCGGAGTTGGAATATACGCTTTGATGAGTTGATCAAAGCATATAGTTTTATACAGCACTTATGGTGAAGCCTGTATTTACTAGAAAGTGAGTGGGAGCACTACAACATTTCGATAAGTATATGTGAATGACATATTGTAGATCGGAAATAATGTAGAATTATTCGCAAAGCATAAAGGAGTGTTTGAAAGAAGTTTTTCAAAGAAAGACCTCGGTGAAGCTGCTTACATATTGAGCATCAAGATCTATAGAGATAGATCAAGATGCTTGATAAGTTTTTTCAATGAGTACATACCTTGACAAGATTTTGAAGTAGTTCAAAATGGAGCAGTCAAAGAAAGAGTTCTTGCCTGTGTTACAAGGTGTGAAATTGAGTAAGACTCAAAACCCGACCACGGCAGAAGATAGAAAGAGAATGAAAGTCATTCCTATGCCTTGGCCATAGGTTCTATAAAGTATGCCATGTCAGTGTACCAGATCTATTGTATACCCTGACCGAGTTTGGCAAGGAGTACAATAGTGATCTAGGAGTAGATCATCGGACAACGGTCAAAATTATCCTTAGTGGAATAAGGATATGTTTCTCGATTATGGAAGTGACAAAAGGTTCGTCGTAAAGGGTTACGTCGATGCAAGTTTTGACACTGATCTGGATGACTCTAAGTCTTGATCTAGATACATATTGAAAGTGGGAGCAATTAGCTAGAGTAGCTTCGTACAGAGCATTGTAGACATAGAAAAATTGCAAAATACATAACGGATCTGAATGTGAAAGACCCGTTGACTAAGACTCTCTCACAAGCAAAACATGATCACACCTTAGTACTCTTTGGGTGTTAATCACATAGCGATGTGAACTAGATTACTGAATCTAGTAAACCCTTTGGGTGTTGGTCACATGGCGATGTGAACTATGGGTGTTAATCACATGATGATGTGAACTATCGATGTTAATCACATGGTGATGTGATCTAGATTATTGACTCTAGTGCAAGTGGGAGATCAAGGAAATATGCCCTAGAGGCAATAATAAAGTTATTATATATTTCCTCATATCATGATAAATGTTTATCATTCATGCTAGAATTGTATTAACCGGAAACATAATACATGTGTGAATATATAGACAAACAGTGTCACTAGTATGCCTCTACTTGACTAGCTTGTTAATCAAAGATGGTTATGTTTCCTAACCATGAACAAGGAGTTGTTATTTGATTAACAAGGTCACATCATTAGTTGAATGATCTGATTGACATGACCCATTCCATTAGCTTAGCACACGATCGCTTAGTATGTTGCTATTGCTTCCTTCATGACTTATACATGTTCCTATAACTATGAGATTATGCAACTCCCGCTTGCGGAGGAACACTTTGGTACTACCAAACGCGTCAACGAATCGGGTGATTATAAAGGAGTACTACAGGTGTCTCCAAAGGCGGATGTTGGGTTGGCGATTTCGATATTAGGTTTTGTCACTCCGATTGTCGGAGAGGTATCTCTGGCCCTCTCGGTAATACACATCACTTAAGCCTTGCAAGCATTACAACTAATGAGTTAGCTGTGAGATGATGTATTACGGAACGAGTAAAGAGACTTGCGTAAACGAGATTGAACTAGGTATTGGATACCGACGATCGAATCTCGGGCAAGTAACATACCGATGACAAAGGAACAACGTATGTTGTTATGCGGTCCGACCGATAAAGATCTTCGTAGAATATGTAGGAGCCAATATGGGCATCCAGGTCCCGCTATTGGTTATTGACCGAGACGTGTCTCGGTCATGTCTACATTGTTCTCGAACCGTAGGGTCCGCACGCTTAAGGTTTCGATGACGGTTATATTATGAGGTTGTGTATTTTGATGTACCAAGAATTTGAGTCCCGGATGTGATCACGGACATGACGAGGAGTCTCGAAATGGTCGAGACATAAAGATTGATATATTGAAGCCTATGTTTGGAGTTCGAATGGTTCCGGTGAAATCGGATTTTACCGAACACCGGGGTTACTGAACCTCCACGGGGTTAATGGGCCTTAGTGGGCCATGAGGGAGAAGAGGAAGGGCCGGCCAGGGGCAGGCGCGCCCCCCCCCTAGTCCGAATAGGACAGGAGAGGGGGCGCCCCCTTTCCTCTTTCCTCCCCCAAGTCCTAATCCAACTAGGAAAGGGGGGAGTCCTACTCCCGGTGGGAGTAGGACTCCTCCGGCGCGCCTCCTCCTAGGGCCGGCCGCACCCCCTTGCTCCTTTATATATGGGGCAGGGGCACCCTAGAACACACAAGTTGATCCTTGAGATCGTTCCTTAGCCGTGTGCGGTGCCCCCCTCCACCATAATCCACCTCGGTCATATCGTAGCGGTGCTTAGGCGAAGCCCTGCGTCGATAGAACATCAAGATCGCCACCACGCCGTCGTCTTGTGACGAACTCTCCTCCCGAAGCTCTCTTTGGATTGGAGACCGAGGAGCGTCACCAAGCTGTACGTGTGTCAAGAACTCGGAGGCGCCGGAGTAACGGCGCTGGGATCGGTTGGATCGCGAGGAGAACGTACGACTACTTCCTCTATGTTGTGATCGCTTCCGCTTCGGTCTACGAGGGTATGTAGAAAACACTCACCCCTATTGTTGCTATGCATCACCATGATCTTGCGTGTGTGTAGGAATTTTTTTGAAATTACTACGTTTCCCAACACAGACTATATATGGCTTTACTACCCTCACTTAGCCATAGGAATTCGAGTATGGTCGGCGCAGCCCCTAGTGTTCGGAGGGCCGATCTAGGGGCTCTATTGGTGCCTGGTCGGAAGACCGATCCGTCGTAGTCTGCATTTTATAGTGGCGTTATGCGGAATAAATCTTGAAGGATTTTACAACCTCTCGAACAGCTGACCAGCTCTCGCTGCATCATGACAGTCGGTTTTCGGCTTTCTCTACTGAGGTGCTCGTCCAGCAGAACCGGGACACAATCGCAGTAGTTCTCCCAGCGCTACCTTAGCCGACGGAACGGAACATAAGGTACCAAAACATGGGAGCCGGGCAAACCCAACCAATGACCCAAGACATGATTCGGAGCTGATGCATATAGTGCTATAAGTTCGGGGTGCCGAGCGACCGAAAAGGTGGTCGGACTTTAGTGCCATACTATGAAGCCTCTTGCATAGCCGGGCGCAACATGAAGCGTGGCTGCCGGTTTGCGACTAGGAGGCGTCGCTGATAGACGACGGCCGGTAAGTGTATTACGCATTGTAGTAGGATGATATGTCTATGCATGTGAGTGTGATTTATGATGATAAAAAGGGAATGGTTTTTGGCGGAACCTGTGATGGCCGGACTGGAAGGGGTTGTGGATGGATTGAAAGTGAATCCGAACTGCCTTCTGCCTGTATGGTCCTTTCCTTATGTGTCCGGGCCAATTCCATGCCGCCAATCCTGTTCTGCATAAAAGTTAGTTTGTGAAGGTAAATGTTCGGCAGCAGTCAGGCATCCTCCCGTGGTTGGTCTAAAGGTTCCTGATCGGACCCTGGTGACCCTAGCCGCTATACCGAAAAGTAGCCCGGACTCCCTCGTGGGTGTCCCGATATATGGATGTCCTATCAAAATGTTGATAGGCATGCACGACTCGCTACACCGGCGGCTATATGATTTCCGCTCTAAGGGCAGGGTTTCGGCCTTGTATGTAGGCGCGAGTATGTCACTGGCGTTGGCCTAGTGGTTTACCACGTGGAATCTAGTCAACGTAGTTCATCTCGTTATCATGCGGTGGGTTACCGTATGAAGGGGGTGTGGCATTTTTTGGTTCTCTAAGAACAGCCGTTTAGAGTGGTGGGCCAATGAACTTGACCTTTGCACCGGACACCTTATCGAAGGTATTTGTTTGCAGGTTTATACCTGCGGGGGCTTTTATGTGTTATGGAGCCCCTGGACTACTAGGTCTAGGGGTACAACAATTAGGTTGCTGTACCTTGTGTGATGGAGGACGATCGGCCGTACTGTTGTGCTCTCGGGGGTCTCTTGACTAGACGCCACCCTTCATTCTTTCCGGCACGTGGCCAGTCGCTTTGTTTTGGAGATCCAACATTCTCTATTGGTATGTTTTGCCATCCTTTTTGGAGTACCGTGGATTTCACACGGTTTATCGAGTCTGTGGCTCGAGCGGAATAGGCTTGAGCTATTCTTTGTCCGTTGACCGGACCGGGAATTGCTGAACTTGGAACCAACTTTCCTGACTTGACGTTTGTGGCCGTTGCGCCGAGGCTTAAGGATGCCTCTTCATGTATCCCTATTGCTGTCTTGGACTGCTGTGGTGTGCGGACGTTGGGTTGAGTGCCTTTGGATCGCCTGCTTAGGTTGAGGTAGCCTGTTATGCCGTGTGTACCCCTTGTTAGGGCGGTCAAGTCCGTACTCTTCGGTGGCCAAGATCTTGGTCCACCTATCCATCTGCAAATCCTGGTTAATATAAAGCTGCTCCTGCTTCCTTTGCAGGCTCTTTGCCGTGGCCATGAGTATTCGTTTGAAGCAAAATTGTTCTACTGGGTCTTCAGGCACGCTGAATTCGTCATTGCCGAGGCTTACCTCGTCTTCGGGGGAGGGTGTATAGTTGTCCCTCTCC
Source organism: Aegilops speltoides (assembly GCA_021437245.1). Lineage (NCBI taxonomy): Eukaryota > Viridiplantae > Streptophyta > Magnoliopsida > Poales > Poaceae > Aegilops > Aegilops speltoides. The sequence goes on along the minus strand of CM038146.1, from coordinate 91,196,093 downwards.
AAGTATCCCATTGTGGCCTGTCCGGCCTACTTAAAGGTGTGTTGATCAAGGTTGTGTTCCTCTTCGGCACCATCCGGATTGTTTTTATCTCCGGGGCCGGCATTGATGTGGCGGGGCTTGGAGTGGAGCCGAAGACGCACATACTTTGATTTTCCCTCTAAGGGGTTATCCTCCGTTGCCTCGTCTCCATTGGTTTCCTTCAGAGAATCCACCATATATATATTGTATAAAGAGGTGGCTGTCCACCGCCCTATGGGCGGTGTCTCCTGTAAGTGTTCTGCATCATCGTCCATACCGTCGATGTCTTCGCAGTCAAAGTTAAGCGCGTCGGTTGAATCATCGACTGTGGCAATCAACTGGGCGGTGGGTGGGCAGTGAATTCCTTCGTGGCCTGCTTTCCCACTCAAGCTGGACATAGTTTGGCCCAGCGTCTCCTGACAGAGAGAGAGACTTTAAGGAATTCAACATGTCACCAAAGGGCGAGTGTTGAAGGATGTCCGCAGCGGTAAACTCCATTACTGGAGCCCAGCCTGGATCGGCTGGCTCGAGGGTGTGCAGATCGGAACGAATGACCGGATACGAGTCCGGGGTTACAGGTCTCCACCAAGGTGAGACCTGTGTTCAACTCCAACGTCGATGAGTGTGCGGCCCGCGGGGCGGGGTCTACCCCTCCGTCCTTGGGCAACGCCACTTGTTCCGAATTTAGATCCGGGGCTATTGCAGGGATGACGTTCCGAGCGTTGTCCGACAACAGGTCCAGGCCGTGTCCATCGTTACTGTCCGGCGCTCCCAGCTCAGGGCCGAATCCGTCGAAGAGCAAGTCTCCGTGAATATCCGCCGTGTAGTTCAAGTTTCCAAACCTGATCTGGTGGCTAGGGGTGTGGCTGTCGATCTGCTCTAGATGGCCAAGTGAATCGGCCCGCAGTGCGAAGCCGCCGAACACGAAGATCTGTCCGGGGAGAAAAGTCTCACCCTGGACCGTGTTGTTGACGATTGAAGACGCCATCAAGCCTTGAAGCAATGACACAGAGGAACTCTCAATGAAAGCACCAATGTCGGTGTCAAAACCGGCGGATCTCGGGTAGGGGGTCCCGATCTGTGCGTCTTAGGCTGATGGTAACAGGAAGCAAGGGACACAATGTTTACCCAGGTTCGGGCCCTCTCGATGGAGGTAAAACCCTACTTCCTGCTTGATTAATATTGAAGATATTAGTGGTGCAAGAGTAGATCTACCACGAGATCGTAGAGGCTAAACCCTAAGAGCTAGCCTATGATGGTATGATTGTAATTGTGATCGGCCTCCTAAGGACCATCCTCTCCGGTTTATATAGACACCGGAGAGGGCTAGGGTTTACATGGAGTCGGTTACAAGGAAGGAAATCTAATATCTGGATCGCCAAGCTTGTCTTCCACGCAAAGGAGAGTCCCATCCGGACACGGGCCGAAGTCTTGAGTCTTGTATCTTCACGCTTCGATAGTCCGGACAATGTATATAGTCCGGCTGTCCGGATACCCCCTAATCCAGGACTCCCTCACCAGCAAGTAAAAACAAGAACGAGAAATCATTTTGGGTTTTCATTTTAATTTCTACTACAAGCAAGGAAATTAAGCTAACTAATTTTTTTGGTTTTTCTTAAGGTTTTTCAAACACACAAGAAGAAAACTAGAAAAAGAAATTTAAATTAGCATGGATAATACAATGAAAGAGTATGAGCACCGACAACTAGTGTGTGAACACGAATGTAAAGTCGGTGAGAAATACATACTCCCCCAAGCTTAGGCTTTTGGCCTAAGTTGGTTTAATACCAAGGACCGCCGCTACTCTCCCCGGTGTAGTGGGAGGTGTAATCAGGATACCACTGGCTGGTCATCTTCGGATCCCACCGATGATGATGCACGATAAGGGTCCATTCAGGTTCCGCTCAGTTCAGTTCGGAGTAAAAGCTTGAGCTCGATGGTTGTTCACTGCCTCCGGCGTAACAAGAAAATTTTCTGCAAGCAAATCAAACAACAGAGGCGCAGGCAAAATAATAATCTCAATGTGTTTCTTATTAAATCTAAGTTTATACAATAGCATCTTTTCTTCGTTGTCAGCAATAAACTTGTGTGCTACCATGCTCTTGTAATCTAAAATGTGAGGAGGTAATTTTGTCTCCTCCTCCTCAAGGTGCCTAATGGGTATCTGAAAATGTTCAGCAAGATGTGCAACATAGATACCTCCAAATATGGGACCTTTTGTATGATTCAGGGCTAGCCGTTTAGCAACGACGTCACCCATACTAAAACTATTGTCCCCAAGCAAAGCATGTTGAAGAATAATAATATCTGGGACGCTCAAATTTCCACTATTTCCTCGACCAATCAAGCATCTACTAGCAAATATGGCAAAGTAGCGTAAAACAGGAAAGTGTATGCTAGAGACTTTCGCCTCGGAGCCCTTCTTTGGCTCCTCTACAGCTATAGTTTTAACAAAGCCATCCACATCTTCATGATGGGGTTCATCTAATTCTCCCTCATAAGGTATCCTACACACCGCGCAAAAATGACGTAAAGACATTTCTTTGAATTCATCATATAAATGAAATGATACTGCAGGTGGTGATTTCTTAGGATAATAATAAAAGTTTTGCATGAAAGTAATGGTAAGTAAGAGATACTGATCGATTCGATCGTTGATGAAACCGCTGAGGCCTGCAGTCTTGATTAAAGCATAAAAGTCTTCATGAATTCCGGCTTCTTTCAAGAATTCCTCACATGGCCATTTGCACGACCGTACTTCCTCTAAGCGAGGAAGATTATACTTGGCTTTTTCCTTCTCTTTGGCTTGTTTTTCCTGAGAGCTTTGGCTTGAAGAGCCTTTAAAAAGCCTCCTTAACATTTTATGAAAATTTCTGAAATTTTAGTAACTTCAAAATAAAAGTGGATAAAACTAAACAAGATTGATAGCAACTACTCCTACAAGTGCCTAGAGCCTATATCATGCATTGGAATTGCTTGGGACATCAAAAATTTAACATGCAAGCTCAAGAACATGATCACCTAAGCAGCAAATATTTGCAATGAATAAAGCACTAGAACAAAAACTAATTGGACCAATGGAGGAGTCACATACCAAGCAACAATCTCCCAAAGCAGTTTTGTGAATGGAGCTTTGAGCTAAGAGATCAAAAATCGCAGCAAAACGAGCTAGAACTCGTGCTTGAACTGGATGGGGATTTTTTGGGTAGAAGATGAAGTGTGTGGGTGCTGGCATAAGTGGAGGGGGGCCACCAGGGGCCCGCGAGACAGGGGGCGCGCCCTACACGGGGGGTGCGCTCTCCTCTCTCGTGGTCTGGTGCTTGCCCCTCCTGCAGTGTTTTCCGTGCCTAAAATCCTCAAATATTCCAGAAAAAACATACTAAATTTGCAGGGCATTTGGAGCACTTTTATTTTCGGACTATTTTTTAATGCACAGATAATTCAGAAAATAGATGGATAATACTATTTTTTATTCTAAATAACAGAAAGTAAAAAGAGGGTACAGAAGGTTGTGCCTTCTAGTTTCATCCATCTCGTGTTCATCAAAATGAATCCACTAACGAGGTTGATCAAGTCTTGTTAACAAACTCATTCCGAATAACATGGAACCGGAGAAATTTCGAATAACACTAAGTTACCTCAACAGGGATATGAAAATCCCCAGCAATAAGAATATCATACTTTTTCTTGAGAGTAGGGAGAGGAAATTCAAAATATCCAAAAAGGATAGTTGGAACTTTTTCAATAGAATTGATACTATGAACTTGAGATTGTTTCCTCGGAAAGTGTACCGTATGCTCATTACCATTAACATGAAAAGTGACATTGCCTTTGTTGCAATCAATAACAGCCCCTGCAGTATTAAGAAAAGGTCTACCAAGGATAATAGACATACTATCGTCCTCGGGAATATCAAGAATAACAAAGTCCGTTAAGATAGTGACATTTGCAACCACAACAGGCTGTCGTGCGCGATGGGGGCGCGACACCTATGGGGCCGGGGCCCCTTCGTGTGTTCGGTACGAGGGCGGAGGGTGCGCGGAGAGCAGATCGAGGCGATGCACACGGGGCGATTTTTACCCAGCTTCGGGCCGCGATGGTCGCGTAAAACCCTACTGCTGCATTGTGTTGTATTTGATCTTGCTCACGAATGCGAGCATATGGTGGTGTGGTGTATGGAACCAGCCGAATCCCAGGCGCTAGAGTTGCCAAGGGTTCGAACCTACGCGAGAGTAGTGAATGATCGGAACCTCCACGCGAGAGTGGCGAATGATCGGAACCTTCACGCGAGTGGCGAATGATCGAACCTCCCTCGTTGTGCATGGGCCTCCTTTTATAGGGCAAGGGTCACCGGCAGTGTCAACGTGGGGTAGAGGGTAAAACGTAAAGAGGTGGTAGTTGGAACAAAGGGAACAAAGTCGGCTACAGATGGATTCTACCTACTTTTGACAGAGGGGACAAGAGCATTAAATGCCGTCGCCGTCGCCCCAAAAGCTCCCACCCTTGCGTCTCCGTTTGCCACGGCGATGAAGCCACCACCGTGGAGTGCCACCGCACCCTCCATGCAGCCCAGCCATCCGCCACGCGTCTCTGGAGAAAGCTGCGGGCGACGCGTGGGCAGATGACTTGGAGTGAGGGTACGCAGCACAGCCCTCCCCGGCAAGTACCTTGCCGGGGTCTTGATCTTGCCGGGCCCGGGAGCTTGTCGAGCTCTGTAACTTGCCGCCCTCCCCGGGCCCTCGCCGGGACGCATATGGCGCCGAGGCGTGTCTTCTGTGATGTGATCTTCTAGTCTCCCCGGCGAGCTCCTCTCGCCAGGACCTTGCATGGGTGATATAATCTTGAGCCTGGAACGGCCTTCCCGGCAAGCTCCTCTTGCCGGGGTCTTGATCTTCTGTCTTGTACACTTTGTTCTTGAATGGCTTGCTGTGGAGTGGAAATGATCTCCGGCAAGCGTTTGGTGGATCCAGCCGTGGGGAGCTGCAGCTGCCCGTGCACAAGTTGGGGTACTGAGGTACCCCTACCTTAGTACACCGACAGGAGCCCCCGGGCCTGGGCCATACACGGTGCCGAGCGCTGTTGGGCCAGGCCCAAGACAGTGCACGGGCATGCGAAGCCCATGGCGCGTCGAATCTGCTCCTGCATCTGCCGCCTCCCCTCCCGCAACGGCACGCGTCGATTGCGGCGTCGTGGGATAGGTGGGCGGCGCATGCAGCCTTTAAAGCATCCACCCCGTGATCGTGGCGCAGAGCGGGGTCGCTTCACCCGTCGCTCCGGCTCCACCTTTTCGCCACGCGGCCCTCATGCACGGGGGTCGTGGGCGGCGAAGGTGGGAGACCGGGCCGTCACGGGCGGAGGAGGCGAGTCGGCCCCGCTCCTCTGGCCTTCTCGCTTCCTGATTGGTCGAGCGGGGCGGTCGAGCCCCCACCTCGCCCCTTTAAAGAGGGGCGGAAGGGGAGCGTAATGGCCGCACTCATCCTCTTCTATCTTCGTCTTCATCTTCTGTTCTTCTTGCCGCCATGGAAGGAGGGAATCCCGGTTCTTCGACGGTGGCGGCGCGGGTCGCTTCTAGGCAGCGCACCGCTCCCCATCCTGCTCCCGTGGAGGCGGAGCCGGCCCCGAGAGGGAGAGGGAGGGGGCGTGGCCGTGGACGAGGCCGAGGGCGTGGTCGAGGCGGTCGGGGGAGAGGCGGTCGTGGTGAGGAGCCTCCCCCGTCTCCCCCGGCGTCTCCTGACCATGGCGCGGTCCACACCGGAGATGACCCCGGAGTTCTTCATCAAGCTTCGCAGGCGCCTCGTCGTCGCCTCACGGTTGCCGCCCGTTCATGACGCAATGGGGCGGACCCACCCGACATGATGGAGTTGCGCATGAGGGGCTGCGGGATCAGCGGCACTCGGGTGAGTGTCGTGTCCCCAGCCCCCGGCGTGATGTTCTTCGACCGAGGGTGGAAGACGTTCGCCCGGATCCATAGCTTGACGGCGGGGTTCACCCTCCATTTCAAGTTAATGGATGGTGACCTTCTCGCCGTCAAGGTCTTCGGCGACTACGGGACCCGGATGCGCCATCGTGGGACAGCTCCTCGGATAGCGAAGGTCCTCCTCGGCGAGAGGACGAGGAGGGGAGGCAGCGGCGGCGAGGGGATGGCGGGCCCGACTAGGCGTCGGACACCGCTGCCTCAAGCCACCGCAACCCCATCTTCTGGGTTGCCGGCCTCCTGAACTCCCCGGGGCCGTCTTCTTGGCGGTTGGCGTAGGGAGGCTGCGGAAGAGGAAGAGGGGGAGTGGCGGCAAGGCCGCTACGTCGCAGCACGAGAGCGAGTAGCCCTCGAGAGCGTGCTGACGTCCCACTACCCCGTCTTCAAGCTCTGCCTCCTACGCCTCCGACTCCGCCAAGCTCCTGGCCGGCCCCCGGGAAGTTCTCTTGGTGTCTTCTGGCGCCCGTGGCTCTCCGTGGGCTTCAGGGACTTGTCGCTGGCTCCGTCGACGCTTCCCCATGCCCGTCACCTTGCGCAGCTCCTGGGGGCACGGCGGCGTCACCGCCACGCTCTCCTAGGCGCTCCTTTCGCCCTTCTCCGACAAGCTCCTCTTGCCGGGGCCTCCTTCCCCGGCAAGCTTATCTTGCCGGGGGCTCCTTGACCTACCTCCTGAACTCCTGAACAGAGAAACAGGAGAGGGATCACGGCACCTTATCTTTTAAATTGTAAGTCCTCGGGCATTAGCTGTATTTAAGAACTTGTAATCCTCTCTATCATGTTTTTCATCCTCTATGGACTTGTACTAAATTGGATGTTTTTAATGAAAAGAGGGGAAAGCTTGCCGGACTGAGTCTTTTACTTGACTGCGTGCCTTGTATGTTCTTACGCTATCGGGGAGCTTGCCGGGGCGAACACGCTTGCCGAACGCGGGACAGCCCGCTGGCGGTGTCGCTTCCGGCAAGCAACCTTGCCGGGCCAGTTGCGACACTTAACTTGCTGAGCAGGCTCGAAAGCAAGATAAGGGTGCAGCGGCACACTTGTGTTTGTTGAGCGGACTCGGAAACAAACCAAGTACGCAACTGGACCACGACTCGGCTCCTCCACGTACGGGTTTTTACAAGACACGATCGTTCAAAGACGCAGCCCCGCATCTCCCGGTCCATAAGAGGATGCATGACGAGGGATGGAAAAACTTATCGATCTCAGACGCCCCAGCAACTCTGGCTTGCCGGAGATTTAAACTTAGTGCTCGCAGCCCCAGCGAGGCTGGCCCGCCGAGGAGGAACTTTGGCACTCGCAGCCCCCGGCGACCCTGGCTTGCCGGGTTCCAGGTGCTGGTGTGGTCTTTCGGTTCTTCCTTGTTGCTGCAATTTCAGTCATGAACACAGCTGAGGTAGCTATGCAACAGCTTTATGTATACGCATGTGTATATAAATCTTGACTATGCAATACGATGCCGAGCTTTGCCCTCGTATGTTTGTACTCTACGCTCTCGGGGAGCTTGCCGGGCGAATACGCTTGCCGCGGACAGCCCGCTGGCGGTGTTGCTTCCGGCAAACAACCTTGCCGGGCCAGTTGCGACGCTTAACTTGCTGAGCAGGCTCGGAAGCAAGATAAGGGTGCAGCAGCACACTTGTGTTTGTTGAGCGGACTCGGAAACAAAACAAGTACGCAACTGGGCCACGACTTGGCTCCTCTCGCGCTCAAGTCTCTCATACGGAGGACACCTCACGGCAAGGCTTGCCACGTTACACCCTCTACCTTACGCCTTTTGTGCACTTCCACCCTACGCTTCTAGGGAACTTGCCGGCGCTTAACGCGCTTGCTGAGTGCGGGACATCAGCAGCCCGCTGGCTGGCGTCGCTTCCGGCAAGCAACCTTGCCGTGTCTAGTTCGCGACGCCAACTTGCTGAACAGACTCGAAACAAAACAAGGGCGCGGCTGGTCGCGGCTCACTTTTTAACTTCGTTGAGTGTGCTCGAAGCAAGAGAAGGGTGCGGCTATTCACAGCAGGCTCCTCGGCGCCAGTTCTCAGCGCACAAATGACGAGTGTACGAGGGATATAACAAGTAAAAGCATGGAATCAGGAAGTGCTCGCACGAAGGCTCGGCGACTTAGCTTTTCTTTTCTTGTTTCTTTGCACTTGCGGCGGAGCTCAATGGCGCGTCCTCGGCGACAGCGCAGCACTCCGGGAGGTGCGTTTGCGGAACGAGCACGAGCTGTCCTCACTGGGCTTATGCGCCCGAGGAGGTGCGCTTGTCGGAGGGAGCACGAGCCGTCCTGCGGACTTAGAGCTCGATGGTGCGTCCTCGACGACATCGTAGTGCTCCAGGGAGATGCGCTTGCCGGAGCTGAGGGGGAGCGGGAGCGAGCGGTGCGAGGGGCTGGATATACTCGGACTCCTAACCACGTTAGGAGGAGCAGAATCCTGCCTCGACCTCTTTCGCTTAGCTCGTGCATGGACAGCAGTCCGGAGCATCCCGCGAGCCCCCTGCTTGTTCTTGCCCCAGCATGCGGATACCACCTCTCGTGGTACGGCGCTGCTGGGTTGTTGTGCAGGGATGGATGCAGATCCACGGAGAACGAGGCGCGGCCCTCCGTCCTGCCCCTGGATCTGGTGGCACCGCGAGCGCCCTCATCGGTGTCCACCCTTTCAACGGCGTCTCCTCCGCCCACCGCTGGCTCCGGTGGCGGCGGGGAAGATGGAGATGGGTCTGCGACCCTCGAAGCTCTCGTCTTCGGGGCCATGGTGCAGTCGTCGATGAAGTTGCTGACGATGTTGGAGAGGTTGATGAAGAACGCGGCCGCGCGGACGCCGGATCAGGTCCGCACAACCTCGACGCCCCCTACCTGGCGCGCCAGAGATGTCGTGCGCGATGGGGGCGCGACACCTATGGGGCCGGGGCCCCTTCGTGTGTTCGATACGAGGGCGGAGGGTGCGCGGAGAGCAGATCGAGGCGATGCACACGGGCGATTTTACCCAGCCGGCGCGATGGTCGCGTAAAACCCTACTGCTGCATTGTGTTGTATTTGATCTTGCTCATGAATGCGAGCATATGGTGGTGTGGTGTATGGAACCAGCCGAATCCCAGGCGCTAGAGTTGCCAAGGGTTCGAACCTACGCGAGAGTAGTGAATGATCGGAACCTCCACGCGAGAGTGGCGAATGATCGGAACCTTCACGCGAGAGTGGCGAATGATCGGAACCTCCCCTACGTTGTGCATGGGCCTCCTTTTATAGGGCAAGGGGTCACCGACAGGTGTCAACGTAGGGTAGAGGGGTAAAAACGTAAAAGAGGTGGTAGTTGGAGCAGTCAAGGGAACAAAGCGGCTCTGATGGATTCTACCTACTTTTGACAGAGGGGGACAAGAGCATTAAATGCCCGTCGCCGTCGCCCCAAAAGCTCCCACCCTTGCGTCTCCGTTTGCCACGGCGATGAAGCCACCACCGTGGAGTGCCACCGCACCCTCCATGCAGCCCAGCCATCCGCCACGCGTCTCTGAGAAAGCTGCAGGCGGCGCGTGGGCAGATGACTTGGAGTGAGGGTACGCACAGCCCTCCCCGGCAAGTACCTTGCCGGGGTCTTGATCTTGCCGGGCCCGGGAGCTTGTCGAGCTCTGTAACTTGCCGCCCTCCCCGGGCCCTCGCCGGGACGCATATGGCGCCGAGGCGTGTCTTCTGTGATGTGATCTTCTAGTCTCCCCGGCGAGCTCCTCTCGCCAGGACCTTGCATGGGTGATATAATCTTGAGCCTGGAACGGCCTTCCCGGCAAGCTCCTCTTGCCGGGGTCTTGATCTTCTGTCTTGTACTCTTTGTTCTTGAATGGCTTGCTGTGGAGTGGAAATGATCTCCGGCAAGCGTTTGGTGGATCCAGCCGTGGGGAGCTGCAGCTGCCCGTGCACAAGTTGGGGTACTGAGGTACCCCTACCTTAGTACACCGACACAGGCACATCCTCACAAATACCGATAGGTATAACAATTGATTTATCAGCCATTTGCAAAGATATTTCAGTAGGTGTCAACTTATTCAATTCAAGTCTACGATATAAAGAGAGAGGCATAACACTAACACCGGCTCCAAGATCACATAAAGCGGTTCTAACATAATTTCTTTTAATGGAACATGGTATAGTTGGAACACCCGGATCTCCAAGTTTCTTTGGTATTCCACCCTTAAAAGTGTAATTAGCAAGCATGGTGGAAATTTCAGCTTCCGGTATCTTTGTTTTATTTGTGATGATATCCTTCATATACTTAGCATAAGGATTTACTTTAAGCATATCAGTTAAGCGCATACGTAAGAAAATAGGCCTAATCATTTCAGCAAAGCGCTCAAAATCCTGATCATCCTTTGACTTGGATGGTTTAGGAGGAAAGGGCATGGGTTTCTGAACCCATGGTTCTCTTTCTTTACCGTGCTTCCTAGCAATAAAATCTCTCTTAGCATAACGTTGATTCTTTGATTGTGGGTTATCAAGATCAACAGCAGGTTCAATCTCTACATCATTCTCTTTGCTAGGTTGAGCATCAACATGAACATTATCATTAACATTATCACTAGATTCATGTTCATCACCTGATTGTGTTTCAGCATCAGAGATAGAAATATCATTGGGATTCTTAGGTGTGTCTACAGTAGGTTCACTAGAAGCATGCAAGGTTCTATCGTCTTTCTTTTTCTTCTTTTTAGAAGAACTAGGTGCCTCTAAATCATTTCTCTGAGAATCTTGCTCGATTCTCTTAGGGTGGCCTTCAGGATACAAAGGTTCCTGAGTCATTCTACCAGTTCTAGTAGCCACTCAAACAGAAAGGCATTTTTATTATTTAATTCATCAAGCAGATCATTTTGAGCTTTGAGTACTTGCTCAGCTTGAGTAGCAACCATAGAAGCATATTTGCTAATGCGGTGAAGTTCACCTTTAACTCTAGTCGAAAGCATTATTCTTTAACTCTCTACCAACATAAGCATTAAAACTTTCTTGTCTAGCCATAAAGTCATCAAATTCATCTAAGCATGGGCTATGAAATTTAGTAGAGGGTATTTCAACTTTATCATATCTATAGAGAGAATTTACCTTTACTACCCGTGTCGGGTTATCAAGACAATGAGGTTCTTGATGATGAAATTAAGACCATGTATTTCTTCAATAGGGGTAAATTCTTAACATCTTCACTTTAATACCTTTTTCTTTCATTGATTTCTTTGCCTCTTGCATATCTTGAGATGAGAAATAAAACACCTCTCTTCTTGAGTGGGTTTAGGAATAGGCTCGGGAGTTGGCTCAATTGGTTCAGAATTGCCTCGAGAACTGGCTCGGGAGAGTCAATTATTTTCATTAGTCAACATATTATTCAATAGTACTTCAGCTTAAATCGTTCTTTCCTTGAAAACACAACCAGCACAACTATCCAAGTAGTCCTTGGAAGCATCAGTTAGTCCCTTATAAAAGATATCAAGTATTTCATTTTTCTTAAGAGGATGATCAGGCAAAGTATTTAGTAATCGGAGAAGCCTCCCCCAAGCTTGTGGGAGACTCTCTTCTTTCATTTGCACAAAATTATATATTTCCCACAAGGCAGCTTGTTTCTTATGAGCAGGGAAATATTTAGCAGAGAAGTAATAAATCATATCCTGGGGACTACACACACAACCAGGAGCAAGAGAATTATACCAAGTCTTAGCATCACCCTTTAATGAGAACAAAAATATCTTAAGGATATATAAATAGCGAGACTTCTCATCATTAGTAAACAGGGTGGCTATATCATTCAACTTGGTAAGATGTGCCACAACAGTTCCAGATTCAAGGCCATAAAGGATCAGATTCAACTAAAGTAATAATTTTAGGATGAACAAAGAATTCATAAGCCTTATCAGTAACACAGATAGGTGAAGTAGAAAAAGCAGGATCGGGTTTCATTCTAGCATTAAGAGACTGCTACTTCCATTTAGCTAATAATTTCTTAAGATCATTTCTATCATTGCAAGCAAGAATTTCCATAGCAGCTTTTTCATTCATAACATAACCCTTAGGAACAATAATACATAATCATTGGGGGAACATTCATCATCACTATCATCAGTAATAGGATCTTAAGTTATATCATTCCCCCTAACTCTAGCAAGTTGTTCATCAAGAAATTCACCTAATGGCAAAGTAGTATCACACACAGAATTAGTTTCATCATGCATAGCAGAAGTGACATCATCAATAACAAGCGACATATCAGAATTCATAGCAGTAGAAGGTTCAGGTGTCGCAAACTTACTCATAACAGAAGGATAATCTAGTGCAGAGCTAGATGGCAGTTCCTTACCTCCCCTCTTAGTTGAGGGATAGATCTTGGTCTTAGCGTCTTTCAAGTTCTTCATAGTGATCAACAGATATAAATCCCAAGTGACTTAGAGAATAGAGCTATGCTCCTCGGCAACAGCACCAGAAATTAGTCTTGATAACCCACAAGTGTAGGGGATTGCAACAGCTTTCGAGGGTGAAGTACAACCCAAATTTATTGATTCGACACAAGGGGAGCCAAAGAATATTCTTGAGTATTAGCAGTTGAGTTGTCAATTCAACCACACCTGGATAACTTAGTATCTGTAGCAAAGTGTTTAGTAGCAAAAGTGGTATGATAATAAAGGTAACGGTAGCAAAAGTAAAGATAAATGTTCTTCGGTTTTTGTAGTAGTTTGTAACAGTAGCAACGGAAAATTAAATAAGCGAAGAACAATATGTGAAAAGCTCATAGGCAATGGATCAGTGATGGATAATTATGCCGGATGCGATTCCTGATGCAATAGTTATAACATAGGGTGATATAGAACTAGCTCCAATTCGTCAATGTAATGTAGGCATGTATTCCGTAAATAGTCCTACGTGCTTATGGAAAAGAACTTGCATGACATCTTTTGTCCTACCATCCCGTTGTAGCGGGGTCCTTACGGAATCTAAGGGATATTAAGGCCTCCTTTTAATAGAGAACCGAACCAAAGCATTCACACATAGTGAATACATGAACTCCTCAAACTACGGTCATCACCGAGAAGTGTCCCGATTATTATCACTTCGGGGTTGTCGGATCATAACACATAATAGGTGACTATAGACTTGCAAGATAGGATCAAGAACACACATATATTCATGAAAACATAATAGGTTCAGATCTGAAATCATGGCACTCGGGCCCTAGTGACAAGCATTAGGCATAGTAAAGTCATAGAAACATCAATCTTAGAACATAGTGGATACTTGGGATCAAACCCTAACAAAACTAACTTGATTACATGGTAAATCTCATCCAACCCATCACCGTCCAGCAAGCCTACGATGGAATTACTCACGCACGGCGGTGAGCATCATGAAATTGGTGATGGAGGATGGTTGATGATGACGATGGCGACGAATCCCCCTCTCCGGAGCCCCGAACGGACTCCACATCAGCCCTCCCGAGAGAGATTAGGGCTTGGTGGCGGCTCCGTGTCGTAAAACGCGATGAAACTTTCTCCTTGGTTTTTTCTCCCGAGACGGAATATATGGAGTTGGAGTTGAGGTCGGAGGAGGTCCAGGAGGCCCACGAGATAGGAGGCCACGCCCTAGGGGGGCGCCCCCTGTCTCGTCGATAGGCTGTGGGCCCCCTGACATTGATTCTTTCGCCAAAAATTCTTATTAATTCCAAAAAGTTCCTCCATGGATTTCCAAGACATTCCGAGAACTTTTCTTTTCTACACATAAAACAACATCTTCTGCTGAAAACAGCGTTAGTCCGGGTTAGTTTCATTCAAATCATGCAAGTTAGAGTCCAAAACAAGGCAAAAGTGTTTGGAAAAGTAGATACGTTGGAGACATATCAACCCCCACTCCCCCTCGAGGCCAAGCCTGGAACGAGCCAGAGCAGGCAGCGACGCGGCGAGCCACATCACCGCAATCGGAGGCGAGTCCATCACACCCCGTCGCCCCCTGTGTATATTAGGGGCGTGGCTCTAGGGTTGCGTGCATTTTTTGGTTGGAAAACAGAATCGCCACACTGCGCGTGTCAACCAAGTGCCCTACGTGCGTTAGCGCAAGGCCGAGCAGGGGGGTGGGAGGGGGTCGTGGCCCCCTCCCCACCCCACTGCGAGGCTGAGCCTGGAACGAGCCGAAGCAGGCGGCGGCGCGATGTGCCGCGATACCGCAAGCGGAGGCGATTCTGTCACACCGCGTCGACCCTGTCTATAGGGGTGTGGCTCTGGGGTTGTGTGCGTTGTTCGGATGGAAAACAGACACTACAAAAAAGAAAGACACTTCCGTGACATTTTGGACCGAACGAATTTTTTTATGTCATACATATGACACTTCTATGACGATAATTGTGACAAAACCTGGTATTATCATAGACGTGGTGGGCTCCTACTTCTATGACAAAAAAACATGACAGAAAATGGGCTTTTCATCCTGGGCGGGCCGGAGACGCAGCTGCATGACATTCTTTGGGCCGTCCATGATGGAAAAAATCGTGGTAGAAGCGAGGGGGAGGAAAAATTCGGGGAGTTGCCGGTTACGGTGGGAGGTCGGGGGCGGAGCAATGGCGTTTCTCTCGTACGTACACGCGTGTGTGTGAGGCGTTGGCTCAAACTGAAGCCAAGCGAGGCGTTGGGCTCTAACTGAACCTAAGCGATCGCACTGCAGGCTACGCGTTACTGAACCCGAGCGATCGATCGATGGCTGTTAACTGAACCCGATGGAGCGGTTCTTCGCTACTGCTGCTAACTGAAGCCGATCGATGCTGCCTCTGGGATGAGCAGTGGCGTTGCGGGGGGTTTGGATGAGCGATGGGTGGTGGCGTTGCCTCTGGATGGACAGGACCCGTGGTGTGGAGGGCTGGATGAGCGATGAGCGGTGGAGGGGTGGCCGTGGAGGGTGGTTGAGCAGGACCCGTGGTGTGGAGGGCTGGATGAGCAGAGACGGTGGAGGGCTGGATGAGCAGTGAGCGGTGGAGGGGTGGTTGAACAGTAGCCGGTGGAGTAGCGCGCGGTGGAGGCTGGATGAACAGGAGCCCGTGGAGGCTGGAGGAGGTTGACGGTAGCCCGTGGAGGCTGGAGGAGATCGACGGTGGAGATGAACAGTATCCCGTGGAGTCCCGTTTTGCGGTACGCCACACCCTTCCCGATGAACAGGACCCCCGTTTCAACCGTAGCGCTCCAACACAAGTCTGTTTAGTCTGTTTTGCGGTACGCCACACCCCTCTCGATGAACAGGACCCCCGTTTCGACCGTAGCGCTCCAACACAAGTCCTTTCGTCCGTTTTGCGGTATTCCACACCCCTCCCGATCAACAAGACCCCCATTTCGAACATAGGAGGTCCGTTTCCTCCGTTTTGAAGTATGCCACACCCCTCCCGATCAGCAGGACCCCGTTCCGAACGTGGCCGGTCGAACACAAGGCCGTTTCCTCCGTTCTACGGTACGCCAGTCCTCGTTTCCATTGCCTGTTCCGTCCAAGCCCTCCCGATGAACACGACCATACATTCCGTTCTGACCCAGCCGGTTGGCTCCCCATGAAAACGATGATGATGTTGTTTCTCCATTCTGACCCAGCCATGTACGTATGCGCGAGTAGGCGTTTGAGACCCTGCCCGTATGTACGTACGTGGCCGTATTTTCTTTCTTGCACCCTCGCCACTGTATGTACGGGTACATGCTACGTGCGCGCCTTTACTACAACACGTGCGCGCCTCTACATCCACCAGTATATATGTACGTACACGTTCGCGACCATAATGACAATGCTACGTACGCTTCGACCAGGTGGGTCCTGACTGTCAGGCACTTCCTTGCCTGCGAAGATGTAGCTGGTGGGTCCCAGCAGTCAGGGGGCGAATCGTTTTGTTTTTTTGCCTGGACGCACTTCCTTGCGTGTGAAGATTTAGCTGGTGGGTCCTAGCAGTCAGGGGGGCGAATCATTTTTTTTGCCCGGACGCACTTCCTTGCGTTCGAAGATGTAGCTGGTGGGTCCCAGCAGTCACGGGGGAGAATCATTTTTTTTCGAACGCACTTCCTTGCGTGCGAAGATGTAGCTGGTGGGTCCCAGCAGACAGGGGGAAACATTTTTTTCGCAAAATACGGTGGCCCGTCCGGTGGGTCCCCTCTGTCAGGTGGAGGAATAATTATTTTGCGCGTAATAAGGAGGCACTTCCTTGCTGCGGCCGTGGACCCAGCTGTTAGCCTCTCCACGTACAGTCCACGTCCGATGGAAGCCATTCCTTGACCATGTTGACCACGCCGCGCCGAGAGCACCAGGGCGGTGGACGACGGCGTGGCCTAGGAAGGGGACAACACGGAGCCGGGGAAGACGCGACAGTGGATGCCCACGCGTAGAGGAGTTTGAGGGTTCACTCGTTTGGCTGCGGTGTGAGGCTGCCGTCGCCGCAGAATAACAGGCGGTGTGGGTGCGTAGAGGGATGGCCTGGCCAGCGGTGGGAGTAGTAGGGGGCGGTGAGGCCTCCACGGCATCACAGCCGGCCACGGGCGGCAGGAGCAGGCGGCACGACCGGCGCTGCTTTGGGCGGCTGGAGCAAGAAGACCAGAGGTTGAAGAAGCACTACAGCCGTTGGATGGACATTGTACGGTCACTGGAGCTAGAATCATTCATATTGACTAAGTTGACAAAGCCCTCCGTCCCCGTCAACTTAGTTGGCCCACAAGTCATCCTCCCACTATGGTGGGTCCCATCTAGCAGGGTGGGTATTCATTTTTTGTGCATAATAAGGAGGCACTTCCTTGCGTGCGAAGATATAGCTGGTGGGTCCGACATGTCAGCGGGGGGAACATTTTTTTCGCGAAATACAGAGGCCCTTCCGGTGGGTCCCCGCAGTCAGGTGGAGGAATCATTATTTTGTGCGTACAGTCCACGACCGATGGATGTCGTTCATTGACCACGTTGACCAGGCCGCGCCGAGAGCACCATGGCGGTGGACAATGGTGAGGCCTAAGATGGGAACGACACGGAGTCGGGGAAGACTCGTCAATGGTTGCCCACGCGATGGGGAGTACGAGGGTTTACTGGTCCGGCTGCCGTCGCCGGAAAATAACAGGAGGTGTGGGTGAGTAGAGGAATGGCCTGGCCAGCAATGAAGTAGGGTGGGCGGCGGCTGGCTGGCGGCAAAGACACCCGCCACGGAGGCGGAGCAGCAGGTCCACCGGAGCTGGTTTGGGCGGCCGGAGCAAGAAGATCGAGATATTGAAGAAGCGGCCGCGCCGTTGGATTAACATCCAACGGTCACTTTGCTAGAGAATCGCTTAGGACTAAGTTGACAAAGCCAAAGTACACGTGAACCTAGTCGACCCACAAGTCAGCCTCCAAATCTGTCCCAAACAGCATACAGCCCGAAATTTCTAGCCAGATTCAAATTAATTTTAAATCTAAATATACCTTAATTTAAATTCAATGAAATTTTACCCGCACAAAAACAATGAAATTTAAAATATCAAAATCCGAAAGAAAACAATATTTGGGAACTAATTGCCTCTTTGACGTATTTTTTTTTCATTTTACAGCCCATTTATTATTACTTATAGCCCATTTCTTATTACTTATAGCCCATTTTTTTGGCAAAATGCATCCGTCCTCGTCTTGAAAGATTTCTGGCCCAGCAGGGCGTAGAAAAGCAAGTAGGCCTATGTTGGTTATTCTGCAAAAAACAAAATAGCTGGCTAACCATTTTTCAGAAAGGAAAAAAACAAACTAGGCTGGTCATGTGCTAAACATATGAAATAAAAGCCTGGGCTAGATGGGCCACGTGTCCCGCACAACCCAGTTGATACCCTTCTCCGTCCTGAAAAAACAAAATTACTGCGCGCGCTATTGAGTCCCTACTGTCATCCTCACCATGTACATTCATCTCCTTATTCCTCTCGGTTGTTGACCATGTTGACAACACCGGAGGGCGGCACCGCGGAGAGCGAACCAAGGCGGAGGACGATGGTGAGGCCTCGAACGGGAACGAACAGGAGCCGGGGAAGATCACAACCAGCCGTCGGAGGCGGGAGCAGGCGGTCCCGCCGGCACTGGTTTTGCTTTGGCGGCTCGAGGAAGAAGAGACTGAAGAAACGCGACAGACGTTGACTGTCAATCGAACGGTCAAGGTTGGCATAATCGTTTTTTGACTAAGCGAACACCAAGTAGCATACTTTTTTATATATAGGGAGAAAACTGCGAGGAAAATGCGTTCGTCTGCCGTCCTCCTCACAGGGAACATTCGCCACATAAGTGAATAGCACCCTTGGTTTTCAACCGAGAGGTCTTGGGTTCGAGTCCGAGGAACTCTCAATTTTGTCCTCCTCCCTTCCTCGCAAAAAAGGAAAAGAAAATCAAAGACTTGGGAAGGCGTACAGAACAAGCTAGCACTACTAGGGAAAAGGCTATACACAGAATCTTAACAGCAGCGAGGGTTAAAAACCCTCGCTACTGCTACTTAGTAGCAGCGCAGGTTTTTAAACCTCGCTACTACTAAGTTGATAGCAGCAGCGCGGGTTTGTAACCCTCGCTACTACTAAGCGGTCTGAAAGTGCATCTAATCCCCGGGTGGTTTTGGTAATTAATAACAACATATATATCATTGAACTAATAGTTTCTTGAGAATCATTTCAGAAATTCAGTGATATGGGTATGGCAAGGACTGAAGAAGTGGACCCCTCAAAATGCTAAGGCAAGCATTGGCAAAAGCTCAAGACTCCATTTTTGGTTTAGTGATCCAAGATCACATTGAGTCTATAGGAAAGCCAATACTATTAAAAGGGGATGAGGTTATGATAATGATCTGGTTGCTCAAAGTGCTTAGTGATACATCTCCTAAACTATCAGCACCTTTCACTTCCATTATACACTCATAAGTAATCTCGGTCCCACCGATTTCCTAAACTCAGTCACACCGAGATGAACCACCTCAGCCATATAGCCAAACCCTAGAAATCTCGGATTTTCCGATTCTGAACTCGGTCTCACCGAAACTTGAGTTGCCAAGCTTCAGAACATACATCATCAAATCGGTATCACCGAGATGATGAAGTCGGTCCCACCGATATTGGCAAGCCCTAGTCTTTACACGAATCGGACTCACCGAGATTGTATTTTCGGTCCCACCGAAAATCCCAACGTTCACATGTTTTGAACTTTCGGTCTCACCGAGTTTTCAACTTCGGTCTGACCGAGATTGGTCAAATGTGTGTAACGGTTGGATTTTGTGTGGAGGCTATAAATACCCTCCACCCCTCTTCATTCGTGGAGAGAGCCATCGAAAGAACTACCACTCCTACCTTACATTTCGAGAAGAAAACTACCTACCCTTGTGTTGAGATCAAGTAGCTCCACTCCCACCATATGAAGCTTGATCTCTAGCCTTCCCAAGTTGCTTTCCACTCAATCCTTTCTTCCACCACAGCCAAATCAGTGAGGAGAGTTGAGTGTTGGGGAGATTATCATTTGAAGCACAAGAGCAAGGAGTTCATCATCACCAACACCATCTATTACCTTTTGGAGGGTGGTGCCTCCTAGATTGGTTAGGTGTCGCTTGGGAGCCTCCGTCGAGATGTGGAGTTGAACCAAGAAGTTTGTAAGGGCAAGGAGATCGCCTACTTCGTGAAGATCCACCCCGAGTAAGGCTAGCCCTCCGTGGGCGTAGGCCATGATGGCATAGACAAGGTTGCTTCTTCGTGGACCCTTCGTGGGTGGAGCCCTCCGTGGACTCTCGCAGCCGTTACCCTCCGTGGGTTGAAGTCTCCATCAACGTGGATTGACGATAGCACCACCTATCGGAACCACGAGAAAAATCTCCGTGTCTCCAAATTGCGTTTGCTCTTCTCCACCTCTCTTTACTACATGTGCAATTTACTTTCCGCTGCCTATACTCTAGAATTGCATGTGTAGGGTGATACTTGACTTGATCATCATTGTGAACTTGCCAAAAACTTGTCTTTATCAAAAGGCTGAATTTTTATATTGTCAAGTAGTCTAATCACCCCTCCTCTAGACATACTTTCGATCCTACAAGTGGTATCAGAGCTTTGGTCTCCATTGTATTGGTTTCCATTGCATTGGACTCCATAAGCTTGGTTTCACAACCTAGGAGAGTATGGCGTCTAGTGAGGGTAATTTTCAGAGGTCCTTACTTTGATGGTTCAAACTTTGCTAGTTGGAAGCATAAAATGAAAATGCATATTCTTGGCCATAACCCAGCCGCATGGGGCATTATTTGTGTTGGTTTGCAAGGTGAGTTCTTCGAGGAAGGAAAAGTTCGGATCGCGGCTTCTAACGGATGAATTGCGGATGTTGCAAAACAATGCTCAAGCTTGTGACATTCTCTTCAATGCTTTGTGTCCCGAGGAGTTCAACAAAATCAGCCGTCTTGAGAATGCAAAAGAGATTTGGGATACTTTGGTCGAAATGCACGAAGGTACCGAGTCCGTGAAGGAATCAAAGCTAGATGTCCTTCAAGGTCAACTTGACAAGTTCAAGATGAAGGAAGGTGAAGGAGTCGCTGAAATGTACTCTAGGCTTGCTCTCATCACCAATGAGATTGCCGGCTTAGGAAGCGAAGAAATGACCGACCGATTCATCATCAAGAAGATTCTCAGAGCTTTGGATGGAAAGTATGACACCGTGTGCACTTTGATCCAAATGATGCCAAACTACAAGAATCTCAAGCCAACCGAAGTCATTGGAAGAATTGTTGCTCATGAAATGACACTTAAGGATAAGGAAGAGCTTCACAACAAGTCAAGTGGTGCTTACAAAGCTACAAGTGATGCTCCCACAACCTCAAGTGACAAGCTAGTTTCCAATGAAGAGATAAGCCTAATGGTGAAGAACTTCAACAAATTCTACAAGAGTAGAAGCAAAGAGAGAAGCTCAAAGTCTAGATCATATGATGAAAAGAGATCTTCTAGTCGTGATCGAATCTGCTACAATTGTGGAAGACCGGACACTACTCAAATGAGTGTTCGCTCCCCACAAGAGAAGAGAAGAATCTCCAAGAAGAAGAAGCTCAAGAGAAGAGTCACCTCGGAAAGAGAGAAGGAGTAGAGATGATCGTTATGAACGAAGACCCTCTCGGAGAAGCAAGGATTAGGAGAGGAAAGACAAGTCATCAAGGAGCTACACAAGAAGAAAACATCAAGCTCATGTAGGTGAATGGGTCTCCGATCCGACTCGACAATCATTCCGAAAGAAGCTATCACTCCAACTCCGACTACAGATCAAGATGAAGGTGTTGCGGTCTTGCTCTCGTGTCCTCCAACTCCAACTCCTATGACTTATTTGATTCACCAAATGAGGGAATTGGAAGATGCTTCATGGCAAAAGGCCCCAAGGTATCACACCCTGAATTTATTGACTTTGATAGTGATGAGGATGACTTGCTTGGTGAAGATGAGCTTTACATGATAAATCTAGTGAGCCTAGTAATGATGAACATGCTAGTAGTCTTTATAGTCGAGAAGAGTCGAATGACAATGCTATGAAGGAGATTGAGCGTCTAACTAAAGAACTAAACACTCTTAAGTTAGCTCATGAAACAACTCAAGAAGATCATAGAGAGCTCCTAAGATCTCATGAGAAGCTACGCTCGAGAAGCTCAATCTAGAGCAAGAACATGAGTTTCTAAAAGCTATCAATGACGATCTTCAAAGAAGAGTTCTTCATATCTTGCCAAACGACTTCTCTTGTCTAATTTCTTGCCACCTATTAAAACTAAGCATGACAAGCATAAGAAAAATTCTTCATCTAGTAGTAACAATAACCATGCTAAATCCAATATTGTTGCTTCTAGTAGTTCTCTTGATTCCACTAACAATGTTTCAAGCCAAGTTACACTTGAGCAAGAAAATAGTTTATTGAAAGGGATTATAGAGAAAGGTGTCTACAAGAGCCTTGCGGAAGCAAGAACTTTGAGGAAATTGTTACAAGCAAGGAAGGCACCGGAAGAATCAAGGAATTGGTTTTGAGCGAAAGTTCAACGCCGAGGGTGTTGAATGGGAAGAAGGTCAATATCCCACTCCAAAGTTTGTTTCTCAAAAGGAGAAGTACGATCCTACTTCTTCCAATATGGAACAAGCTCAAGATGATCTTCCACCACAAGACCACAAGCTAAAAGGCAAGGACAAGCTTCAAGAGGAGATTGATGCATTTATTGAAGCACCTAAAGCCATGGTCAAGTGGGTTCCCAAGGAAACGTCAAGTTCTACTTTGTCAAGCTCAACTACAACCCCAAGGATTCCCATCAAGATGATGTGGATCCCGAAGAAGAATAACTAGAGAGTTCTTGAGGGTGACTCCGCCAACATACTTCACTCACATTCATTTTGGCAAGAACTCGTGCAATCAACTTCCACATCTTGCACTAGTTCATGGAGTCACAAACCCTCTTGTTGGTAAGTCAAGGGACAAGGTAATCATTGCTTTCATGGACATCATCTATTGTGAACTTCAATCTATGTCCATGGATATCCTTGTTTGTTCCTTGTGGGACTAACCCATGTAGGTATTGAAAGTGCCCGAATCCAAAGGATTGCTCCCAACTCTTGATGATCTTCATCAACATTGAGCATCCACATCTTCAACATCTACATGAAGTCTTCTCGACAACCCAAGGTTAGTTTGACCCTTTAAAGGGGTTCTCACATCTAGGGGAGCTTTGCTCTAAAGAATTGAGCAAAAGCATCTTCAAATGATGTGAACACATTAATGCTTTATGTAAAAGTGGTAACCCCACTTGTGCTTAAACGATGAGTATGACCTATGATCAAATGTTCTCATTTGACTCCTAAGTCAATATACTCATATAAAGATGACCTAGTCATCGACAAATTGTGTGATAGTAGCTAGAGTTTTGTTGTGCATGTTTGACACATATTTCATTTGCTATCTTATTGTGTGAGCATGTTGGATGCATGATTTTATCCATTCGAGGACATCCATTTGTTGCTTTGGTCGTTTTGATTTTTTTTCGACCAAATGGATGGACAAGAATGCCTAAGTTCCTCCCTAGCTATCTATGCTTTCTTGTCTCAAATTCTATTCATGCTTACATCACAAACTTTGAACAAGTCATTTTGGACCCTCCGAGTGAGGAGCACTCTGAGCCACCGATCCGTCAAGGGCTAACTTCCAAAACCTTCTAAGTTATTTCGGTCGACCAACCCACTCAAACTCGGTCAAACCGAAAGCATTTGGATTGATCTAGGTTTTCACCTCGGTGAAACCGAGTTGTAATTTCGGCGTGACGAAGTGCATAATCGCCTGCGTTGTCCATCTTGGTGCCACCGAGTTTTACAACTCGGTCCCACCGACAACAAAGGGTATATATACTCGAGGGTCGCGTTGATTTCTACTTCAAACGCCTCGCCCACACCCTTTCTTTGCCGTCGCCTTGGTCTCGGATCGTCTCCGTAAATGCTTTGGCGCCCTCGTCGTAGGTCTCCGTCGCCGTCAACGGACATCTCCTCCGCGCCATTGCCGCCGTAGAGGAACTCCACCAAGTTAGGGTGAGTTTTGATCCCACTCGTGCTCCCATCTCCGATTCTATGCACGTTTGGTTTGCCTGTAATCTTGCCACGATTGAAATCTTCCTGAACACAAGATTAGTTCCTTTGAACGAAATTCGAGTAAAAGTTTTAGGGTTAGGTTTCCGCCGAACAAATCTCGGTGAGACCGATTTTACATTCTCGGTATGACCGATTTGGCCTCTGGCCATTGCATTGCACCTTTCGGTCCAACCGAGTTGTGCAAATCGGTGTGACCGAAATGAGGATTTAGTGAAACCCTAGTGTTTTCGGCAGATCGAAACCCACTTCGGTCCAACCGAAAGTGGTGTGAATGCTTCTGTTTGAACACTTCGGATTCACCGAATTTTAAACTCGGTCTGACCGAAATGTCTTCTGTGAAAACCTAAAACTGAAATTTGAACTCATTTGTTTGCAAAATCTTCTGCAGTTTGTGATAACTCTTCTACTCTACCTACACCTTATCTATTCACAGGTTGTCAGCCATGTCAGATGCCAGTGACAGCCAGAACAGGTCTGAGTCACCTATTGCTGATATTCCAGAGGCAGGCACTAGTCCTGAACCCAGCAGCTCATCAGATGATGGTGAGAGGAGCACACCAAGTGGTTTGCCTCCTGCAGCCACCAGGGCCAGAAAGAAGAGGAACTCTGATGATGAAGATTCTGATTTCATTGTTGAGGAAGAGGTCTCCTCCAAGCCAAAGAGAAAAGTTGTTGCCAAAGAGCCTCAAGGTCTGCAAACAAAGAAAGGCACCAGAAAAGTGAAGCAGTCCACTGTTGCCAAGAAGCTGAGTATGGAAAAGGAAACTACAAGCAAGGTGAAGAAAACTTCCAAGAGGAAGAGGATTGTGCATGATGATGCTGAGGAAGAAGAGGATGAGGAAGCACCCCAGCCTCCTCAGAAGCCTAAGCTCATGGGTGATGCCATCAGGGCTGGAGCCACTTCAAAGTCCAAGCCATCTGCTCCAGTCAAGGCAGCTCCAGCCAAGCCTGCTGCCAAGCCCAAGAAAACAGTCAGGAACATTCCAGCATCAGAGAAGAGGAAAGATGATGTGCCACCAGCTGTGTCAGATGATGAAGCACCAGTTTTGCTAAAACTGCGTCCAAAACTGCCAATCCACAATGATGCTCATCCTCAAGCTGAAAACATGAAAGAAAGGAAGGATAGAGGTCTCAGGCTATGGAGACAAGCTGATCCATATGCTGTGAGGAGAAGAACTACTGTTGATCCAAGATTCCACACCAGAGAGCAGCAGGACTTCTATGAGACTGTGCTAATGGACAAGAAGCCCATAGTGGCAGACACCAGATTTGTTGATTGGAAATACATTGACAGTGAAGAGCACAGAGACTTCTTTCCACATGTGCATGAGAGCTTCACTGCATGTGGTGTTGCAGATTTTGTTGGTCAGAAGTTGACAGTTGGAATGATGAAATGATTATGCAATTCTATGCCACAGCTCATTTCTATCCAGATGGAAAGATCACATGGATGACTGAAGGCCAAAGATTCTCTTCAACCGTTGATGAATGGGCAGAACTTCTGAATGCTCCAGTGCAGAGAGAGGATGATGTTGATGTCTATGGCATTCCCAAGAAGAACCATGAGTCTATGAAGAACATGTACAAAGAGGTTCCAGCTAAGGATTTGGGAATTTGGAAGCTCGGCTCAGTGTATTATCTCCAGGCAGGTCTACCTACCACAAACACTATTCTGAGGCATACCTTGATGCCCAAGTCTGGATATCATCGCATGATCGGAGGATACTCTATCAACATGCTGCATATACTTCATGAGAAGGCACCTTTCAAGGTGATGGACTTGATAGTTGAGACTATTAAGAGGACTGCAGCTGACCAGAAGAGGTCGTGTGGATTTGCCCCGCATATTCAGATGCTTATCAATGCCAAGTTTGGCACGGGCACATACTTGTTGGATAGAGAGCACTTGCCATCGCAGCCCGAGCATGAGGACAATGATGTTGTGATGGATGAGGAGGATCCAACTTCGTTGAAGGTCAAGCAAAGATTGAAGCTGCCAAGAAAGCTAAAGCTGAGAAGGAAGCAAGGCAGCAGCAGCTAAACCAAGAGTGTTGGAGAACAGCTACTTGAAGCTACCCAAAGGATTGAACAGCGCTGCCAGCATTATGCAGTCTCGGAAAGCCTTGAGAGGATTGTTGAAGACAAGATCCATGCTCTGGATGTGAAGTCGATCAAGTGCAAGTAATCACAACAAGCTTGAGGCAGATATCGAGGAAGCAAAGAGGAGAAGGAAGAGCTTATGCGTGAGATGCAGGATGACCTAGTCCAGATGCTTATGAGCAGATCGCTCCGGTTCCCACAAAGACCTCGATCACCGCTATTCCAAAGGATGACACACGGGACTACAGCCTCGGCACCTCCCACAGCTCCATCAGTTGCTCCAGCTCCAGCTCCAAAGTGACCACTCCTCCAGCTCCACGGACATCACCAAGTCTTCGCGATGCTGCGATATCAACTCCATCAACCCAGATAGGAGCCGCCAGCAGAGTCCCTAGTGACGTTTAGCTCTATGCCTTTTCGAACTTTTTGGTAACTTGTTGCCAAAGGGGGAGAAATTGTATAGATCATAGGACTTCGAGAGAGAGAGTGCTGTTGTTTTTGCGCTTTTGCTCTTTCGTTCATTTGCCGTCTTTTTGAGATACTTTTGGTTTTTCGAGACATTCTGTGTGTTTGATACTACGTTTCATGCTACCTTAATGAGTGCTTGGTCGTACTATGCTTTAATGTGTGATTAATGCTTATCATATGCTATTCCTATCTTGTATGACCATTTACTCATGTCTTGGTGATTGGGTGCATGCTATTCATTCTTATCATTTTGTGCGCTCCACCAAGATGTATGTGACATGGAAGAGTGACCCATGATCCTAATCGATTGTGCATTTGCATTCAAACGCAAATCTTAAATAATGCACAAATTTAGGGGGAGCTCTTGCTTATCACATACTTCTCAAAGCGACGATATTATTCATTGATTATATCCTATGTCGAAGCTTTGATCTATATGTTGTCATCAATTACCAAAAAGGGGGAGATTAAAAGTGCATCTAATCCCCGGGTGGTTTTGGTAATTAATAACAACATATATATCATTGAACTAATAGTTTCTTGAGAATCATTTCAGAAAGTTCAGTGATATGGGTATGGCAAGGACTGAAGAAGTGGACCCCTCAAAATGCTAAGGCAAGCATTGGCAAAAGCTCAAGACTCCATTTTTGGTTTAGTGATCCAAGATCACATTGAGTCTATAGGAAAGCCAATACTATTAAAAGGGGATGAGGTTATGATAATGATCTGGTTGCTCAAAGTGCTTAGTGATACATCTCCTAAACTATCAGCACCTTTCACTTCCATTATACACTCATAAGTAATCTCGGTCCCACCGATTTACTAAACTCAGTCACACCGAGATGAACCACCTCAGCCATATAGCCAAACCCTAGAAATCTCGGATTTTCCGATTCTGAACTTGGTCTCACCGAAACTTGAGTTGCCAAGCTTCTGTAACCTTCTGTCATCAAATCGGTGTCACCGAGATGATGAATTCGGTCCCACCGAGATTGGCAAGCCCTAGTCTTTACACGAATCGGACTCACCGAGATTGTATTTTCGGTCCCACCGAAAATCCCAATGTTCACATGTTTTGAACTTTCGGTCTCACCGAGTTGTCAACTTCGGTCTGACCGAGATTGGTCAAATGTGTGTAACGGTTGGATTTTGTGTGGAGGCTATAAATACCCCTCCACCCCCTCTTCCTTCGTGGAGAGAGCCATCAGAAAGAACTACCACTCCTACCTTACATTTCTAAGAAGAAAACTACCTACCCTTGTGTTGAGATCAAGTAGCTCCACTCCCACCATATGAAGCTTGATCTCTAGCCTTCCCAAGTTGCTTTCCACTCAATCCTTTCTTCCACCACAGCCAAATCAGTGAGGAGAGTTGAGTGTTGGGGAGATTATCATTTGAAGCACAAGAGCAAGGAGTTCATCATCACCAACACCATCTATTACCTTTTGGAGGGTGGTGCCTCCTAGATTGGTTAGGTGTCGCTTGGGAGCCTCCGTCGAGATGTGGAGTTGAACCAAGAAGTTTGTAAGGGCAAGGAGATCGCCTACTTCGTGAAGATCTACCCCGAGTAAGGCTAGCCCTCCGTGGGCGTGAGCCATGATGGCATAGACAAGGTTGCTTCTTCGTGGACCCTTCGTGGGTGGAGCCCTCCGTGGACTCTCGCAGCCGTTACCCTCCGTGGGTTGAAGTCTCCATCAACGTGGATTGACGATAGCACCACCTATCGGAACCACGAGAAAAATCTCCGTGTCTCCAAATTGCGTTTGCTCTTCTCCACCTCTCTTTACTACATGTGCAATTTACTTTCCACTGCCTATACTCTAGAATTGCATGTGTAGGGTGATACTTGACTTGATCATCATTGTGAACTTGCCAAAAAATTGTCTTTATCAAAAGGCTGAATTTTTATATTGTCAAGTAGTCTAATCACCCCCCCTCTAGACATACTTTCGATCCTA
This sequence comes from Aegilops speltoides, assembly GCA_021437245.1. Classification (NCBI taxonomy): domain Eukaryota; kingdom Viridiplantae; phylum Streptophyta; class Magnoliopsida; order Poales; family Poaceae; genus Aegilops; species Aegilops speltoides. The sequence goes on along the minus strand of CM038146.1, from coordinate 91,167,999 downwards.
CAAGTGGTATCAGAGCTTTGGTCTCCATTGTATTGGTTTCCATTGCATTGGACTCCATAAGCTTGGTTTCACAACCTAGGAGAGTATGGCGTCTAGTGAGGGTAATTTTCGTAGAGGTCCTTACTTTGATGGTTCAAACTTTGCTAGTTGGAAGCATAAAATGAAAATGCATATTCTTGGCCATAACCCAGCCGCATGGGGCATTATTTGTGTTGGTTTGCAAGGTGAGTTCTTCGAGGAAGGAAAAGTTCCAGATCGCGAAGCTACAACGGATGAATTGCGGATGTTGCAAAACAATGCTCAAGCTTGTGACATTCTCTTCAATGCTTTGTGTCCCGAGGAGTTCAACAAAATCAGCCGTCTTGAGAATGCAAAAGAGATTTGGGATACTTTGGTCGAAATGCACGAAGGTACCGAGTCCGTGAAGGAATCAAAGCTAGATGTCCTTCAAGGTCAACTTGACAAGTTCAAGATGAAGGAAGGTGAAGGAGTCGCTGAAATGTACTCTAGGCTTGCTCTCATCACCAATGAGATTGCCGGCTTAGGAAGCGAAGAAATGACCGACCGATTCATCATCAAGAAGATTCTCAGAGCTTTGGATGGAAAGTATGACACCGTGTGCACTTTGATCCAAATGATGCCAAACTACAAGAATCTCAAGCCAACCGAAGTCATTGGAAGAATTGTTGCTCATGAAATGACACTTAAGGATAAGGAAGAGCTTCACAACAAGTCAAGTGGTGCTTACAAAGCTACAAGTGATGCTCCCACAACCTCAAGTGACAAGCTAGTTTCCAATGAAGAGATAAGCCTAATGGTGAAGAACTTCAACAAATTCTACAAGAGTAGAAGCAAAGAGAGAAGCTCAAAGTCTAGATCATATGATGAAAAGAGATCTTCTAGTCGTGATCGAATCTGCTACAATTGTGGAAGACCGGACACTACTCAAATGAGTGTTCGGCTCCCCACAAGAGAAGAGAAGAATCTCCAACAAGAAGAAGCTCAAGAGAAGAGTCACCTCGGAAAGAGAGAAGGAGTAGAGATGATCGTTATGAACGAAGACCCTCTCGGAGAAGCAAGGATTCGGAGAGGAAAGACAAGTCATCAAGGAGCTACACAAGAAGAAAACATCAAGCTCATGTAGGTGAATGGGTCTCCGGCTCCGACTCAGGCAATCATTCCGAAAGAAGCTATCACTCCAACTCCGACTACACCAAGATGAAGGTGTTGCGGTCTTGCTCTCGTGTCCTCCAACTCCAACTCCTATGACTTATTTGATTCACCAAATGAGGGAATTGGAAGATGCTTCATGGCAAAAGGCCCCAAGGTATCACACCCTGAATTTATTGACTTTGATAGTGATGAGGATGACTTGCTTGGTGAAGATGAGCTTTTACATGATAAATCTAGTGAGCCTAGTAATGATGAACATGCTAGTAGTCTTTATAGTCGAGAAGAGTCGAATGACAATGCTATGAAGGAGATTGAGCGTCTAACTAAATAACTAAACACTCTTAAGTTAGCTCATGAAACAACTCAAGAAGATCATAGAGAGCTCCTAAGATCTCATGAGAAGCTACGCTTCGAGAAGCTCAATCTAGAGCAAGAACATGAGTTTCTAAAAGCTATCAATGACGATCTTCGAAAGAAGAGTTCTTCATATCTTGCCAAATGACTTCTCTTGTCTAATTTCTTGCCACCTATTAAAACTAAGCATGACAAGCATAAGAAAAATTCTTCATCTAGTAGTAACAATAACCATGCTAAATCCAATATTGTTGCTTCTAGTAGTTCTCTTGATTCCACTAACAATGTTTCAAGCCAAGTTACACTTGAGCAAGAAAATAGTTTATTGAAAGGGATTATAGAGAAAGGTGTCTACAAGAGCCTTGCCGGAAGCAAGAACTTTGAGGAAATTGTTCGCAAGCAAGGAAGGCACCGGAAGAATCAAGGAATTGGTTTTGAGCGGAAGTTCAACGCCGAGGGTGTTGAATGGGAAGAAGGTCAATATCCCACTCCAAAGTTTGTTTCTCAAAAGGAGAAGTACGATCCTACTTCTTCCAATATGGAACAAGCTCAAGATGATCTTCCACCACAAGACCACAAGCTAAAAGGCAAGGACAAGCTTCAAGAGGAGATTGATGCATTTATTGAAGCACCTAAAGCCATGGTCAAGTGGGTTCCCAAGGAAACGTCAAGTTCTACTTCGTCAAGCTCAACTACAACCCCAAGGATTCCCATCAAGATGATGTGGATCCCGAAGAAGAATAACTAGAGAGTTCTTGAGGGTGACTCCGCCAACATACTTCACTCACATCTTCTGTCATCAAATCGGTGTCACCGAGATGATGAAGTCGGTCCCACCGAGATTGGCAAGCCCTAGTCTTTACACGAATCGGACTCACCGAGATTGTATTTTCGGTCCCACCGAAAATCCCAACGTTCACATGTTTTGAACTTTCGGTCTCACCGAGTTGTCAACTTCGGTCTGACCGAGATTGGTCAAATGTGTGTAACGGTTGGATTTTGTGTGGAGGCTATAAATACCCCTCCACCCCCTCTTCTTCGTCGAGAGAGCCATCAGAAAGAACTACCACTCCTACCTTACATTTCTGAGAAGAAAACTACCTACCCTTGTGTTGAGATCAAGTAGCTCCACTCCCACCATATGAAGCTTGATCTCTAGCCTTCCCAAGTTGCTTTCCACTCAATCCTTTCTTCCACCACAGCCAAATCAGTGAGGAGAGTTGAATGTTGGGGAGATTATCATTTGAAGCACAAGAGCAAGGAGTTCATCATCACCAACACCATCTATTACCTTTTGGAGGGTGGTGCCTCCTAGATTGGTTAGGTGTCGCTTGGGAGCCTCCGTCGAGATGTGGAGTTGAACCAAGAAGTTTGTAAGGGCAAGGAGATCGCCTACTTCGTGAAGATCTACCCCGAGTAAGGCTAGCCCTCCGTGGGCGTGAGCCATGATGGCATAGACAAGGTTGCTTCTTCGTGGACCCTTCGTGGGTGGAGCCCTCCGTGGACTCTCGCAGCCGTTACCCTCCGTGGGTTGAAGTCTCCATCAACGTGGATTGACGATAGCACCACCTATCGGAACCACGAGAAAAATCTCCGTGTCTCCAAATTGCGTTTGCTCTTCTCCACCTCTCTTTGCTACATGTGCAATTTACTTTCCGCTGCCTATACTCTAGAATTGCATGTGTAGGGTGATACTTGACTTGATCATCATTGTGAACTTGCCAAAAACTTGTCTTTATCAAAAGGCTGAATTTTTATATTGTCAAGTAGTCTAATCACCCCCCTCTAGACATACTTTCGATCCTACAAGTGGTATCAGAGCTTTGGTCTCCATTGTATTGGTTTCCATTGCATTGACTCCATAAGCTTGGTTTCACAACCTAGGAGAGTATGGCGTCTAGTGAGGGTAATTTTCAGAGAGGTCCTTACTTTGATGGTTCAAACTTTGCTAGTTGGAAGCATAAAATGAAAATGCATATTCTTGGCCATAACCCAGCCGCATGGGGCATTATTTGTGTTGGTTTGCAAGGTGAGTTCTTCGAGGAAGGAAAAGTTCGGATCGCGGGTTACAACGGATGAATTGCGGATGTTGCAAAACAATGCTCAAGCTTGTGACATTCTCTTCAATGCTTTGTGTCCCGAGGAGTTCAACAAAATCAGCCGTCTTGAGAATGCAAAAGAGATTTTGGATACTTTGGTAGAAATGCACGAAGGTACCGAGTCCGTGAAGGAATCAAAGCTAGATGTCCTTCAAGGTCAACTTGACAAGTTCAAGATGAAGGAAGGTGAAGGAGTCGCTGAAATGTACTCTAGGCTTGCTCTCATCACCAATGAGATTGCCAGCTTAGGAAGCGAAGAAATGACCGACCGATTCATCATCAAGAAGATTCTCAGAGCTTTGGATGGAAAGTATGACACCGTGTGCACTTTGATCCAAATGATGCCAAACTACAAGAATCTCAAGCCAACCGAAGTCATTGGAAGAATTGTTGCTCATGAAATGACACTTAAGGATAAGGAAGAGCTTCACAACAAGTCAAGTGGTGCTTACAAAGCTACAAGTGATGCTCCCACAACCTCAAGTGACAAGCTAGTTTCCAATGAAGAGATAAGCCTAATGGTGAAGAACTTCAACAAATTCTACAAGAGTAGAAGCAAAGAGAGAAGCTCAAAGTCTAGATCATATGATGAAAAGAGATCTTCTAGTCGTGATCGAATCTGCTACAATTGTGGAAGACCCGACACTACTCAAATGAGTGTTCGCTCCCCACAAGAGAAGAGAAGAATCTCCAACAAGAAGAAGCTCAAGAGAAGAGTCACCTCGGAAGAGAGAAGGAGTAGAGATGATCGTTATGAACGAAGACCCTCTCGGAGAAGCAAGGATTCGGAGAGGAAAGACAAGTCATCAAGGAGCTACACAAGAAGAAAACATCAAGCTCATGTAGGTGAATGGGTGTCCGCCCGACTCAGACAATCATTCCGAAAGAAGCTATCACTCCAACTCCGACTACAGTCAAGATGAAGGTGTTGCCGGTCTTGCTCTCGTGTCCTCCAACTCCAACTCCTATGACTTATTTGATTCACCAAATGAGGGAATTGGAAGATGCTTCATGGCAAAAGGCCCCAAGGTATCACACCCTGAATTTATTGACTTTGATAGTGATGAGGATGACTTGCTTGGTGAAGATGAGCTTTTACATGATAAATCTAGTGAGCCTAGTAATGATGAACATGCTTGTAGTCTTCATAGTCGAGAAGAGTCGAATGACAATGCTATGAAGGAGATTGAGCGTCTAACTAAAGAACTAAACACTCTTAAGTTAGCTCATGAAACAACTCAAGAAGATCATAGAGAGCTCCTAAGATCTCATGAGAAGCTACGCTTCGAGAAGCTCAATCTAGAGCAAGAACATGAGTTTCTAAAAGCTATCAATGACGATCTTCGAAAGAAGAGTTCTTCATATCTTGCCAAATGACTTCTCTTGTCTAATTTCTTGCCACCTATTAAAACTAAGCATGACAAGCATAAGAAAAATTCTTCATCTAGTAGTAACAATAACCATGCTAAATCCAATATTGTTGCTTCTAGTAGTTCTCTTGATTCCACTAACAATGTTTCAAGCCAAGTTACACTTGAGCAAGAAAATAGTTTATTGAAAGGGATTATAGAGAAAGGTGTCTACAAGAGCCTTGCCGGAAGCAAGAACTTTGAGGAAATTGTTCGCAAGCAAGGAAGGCACCGGAAGAATCAAGGAATTGGTTTTGAGCGAATGTTCAACGCCGAGGGTGTTGAATGGGAAGAAGGTCAATATCCCACTCCAAAGTTTGTTTCTCAAAAGGAGAAGTACGATCCTACTTCTTCCAATATGGAACAAGCTCAAGATGATCTTCCACCACAAGACCACAAGCTAAAAGGCAAGGACAAGCTTCAAGAGGAGATTGATGCATTTATTGAAGCACCTAAAGCCATGGTCAAGTGGGTTCCCAAGGAAACGTCAAGTTCTACTTCGTCAAGCTCAACTACAACCCCAAGTATTCCCATCAAGATGATGTGGATCCCGAAGAAGAATAACTAGAGAGTTCTTGAGGGTGACTCCGCCAACATACTTCACTCACATTCATTTTGGCAAGAACTCGTGCAATCAACTTCCACATCTTGCACTAGTTCATGGAGTCACAAACCCTCTTGTTGGTAAGTCAAGGGACAAGGTAATCATTGCTTTCATGGACATCATCTATTGTGAACTTCAATCTATGTCCATGGATATCCTTGTTTGTTCCTTGTGGGACTAACCCATGTAGGTATTGAAAGTGCCCGAATCCAAAGGATTGCTCCCAACTCTTGATGATCTTCATCAACATTGAGCATCCACATCTTCAACATCTACATGAAGTCTTCTACGACAACCCAAGGTTAGTTTGACCCTTTAAAAGGGGTTATCACATCTAGGGGGAGCTTTGCTCTAAAGAATTGAGCAAAAGCATCTTCAAATGATGTGAACACATTAATGCTTTATGTAAAAGTGGTAACCCCACTTGTGCTTAAACGATGAGTATGACCTATGATCAAATGTTCTCATTTGACTCCTAAGTCAATATACTCATATAAAGATGACCTAGTCATCGACAAATTGTGTGATAGTAGCTAGAGTTTTGTCTGTGCATGTTTGACACATATTTCATTTGCTATCTTATTGTGTGAGCATGTTGGATGCATGATTTTATCCATTCGAGGACATCCATTTGTTGCTTTGGTCGTTTTGATTTTTTTTCTGACCAAATGGATGGACAAGAATGCCTAAGTTCCTCCCCTAGCTATCTATGCTTTCTTGTCTCAAATTCTATTCATGCTTACATCACAAACTTTGAACAAGTCATTTTCGGACCCTCCGAGTGAGGAGCACTCGAAGCCACCGATCCGTCAAGGGCTAACTTCCAAAACCTTCTAAGTGATTTCGGTCAGACCAACCCACTCAAACTCGGTCAAACCGAAAGCATTTGGATTGATCTAGGTTTTCATCTCGGTGAAACCGAGTTGTGAATTTCGGCGTGACCGAAGTGCATAACTGCCCTGCAGTTGTCCATCTCGGTGCCACCGAGTTTTACAACTCGGTCCCACCGACAGAAAAGGGGTATATATACTCCGAGGGTCGCTCGTTGATTTCTACTTCAAAACACCTCGCCCCACACCCTTTGCTGCCGCCGCCTTGGTCTCCGGATCGTCTCGATCAAATGCCTCAGGCGCTCGTCGAGGTCTCCGTCGCCGTCAACGGACATCTCCTCCGCCACAGCTGCCGTGAGAGGAACTCCACCAAGTTAGGGTGAGTTTCGATCCCACTCGTGCTCCCATCTCCGATTCTATGCACGTTTGGTTTGCCTGTAATCTTGCCACGATTGAAATCTTCCTGAACACAAGATTAGTTCCTTTGAACGAAATTCGAGTAAAAGTTTTAGGGTTAGGTTTCACCGAACACATCTCGGTGAGACCGATTTTACATTCTCGGTATGACCGATTTGGCCTCTGGCCATTGATCGCACCTTTCGGTCCAACCGAAGTTGTGCAAATCGGTGTGACCGAAATGAGGATTTAGTGAAACCCTAGTGTTTTCGGCAGATCGAAACCCACTTCGTCCAACCGAAAGTGGTGTGAATGCTTCGTTTGAACACTTGGATTCACGAATTTTAAACTCGGTCTCGACCGAAATGTCTTCTGTGAAAACCTAAAACTGAAATTTGAACTCATTTGTTTGCAAAATCTTCTGCAGTTTGTGATAACTCTTCTACTCTGCCTACACCTTATCTATTCACAGGTTGTCAGCCATGTCAGATGCCAGTGACAGCCAGAACAGGTCTGAGTCACCTATTGCTGATATTCCAGAGGCGCACTACTCCCGAACCCATCACTCATCGATGATGGTGAGAGGAGCACACCAAGTGGTTTGCCTCCTGCAGCCACCAGGGCCAGAAAGAAGAGGAACTCTGATGAAGAAGATTCTGATTTCATTGTTGAGGAAGAGGTCTCCTCCAAGCCAAAGAGAAAAGTTGTTGCCAAAGAGCCTCAAGGTCTGCAAACAAAGAAAGGCACCAGAAAAGTGAAGCAGTCCACTGTTGCCAAGAAGCTGAGTATGGAAGAGGAAACTACAAGCAAGGTGAAGAAAACTTCCAAGAGGAAGAGGATTGTGCATGATGATGCTGAGGAAGAAGAGGATGAGGAAGCACCCCAGCCTCCTCAGAAGCCTAAGCTCATGGGTGATGCCATCAGGGCTGGAGCCACTTCAAAGTCCAAGCCATCTGCTCCAGTCAAGGCAGCTCCAGCCAAGCCTGCTGCCAAGCCCAAGAAAACAGTCAGGAACATTCCAGCATCAGAGAAGAGGAAAGATGATGTGCCACCAGCTGTGTCAGATGATGAAGCACCAGTTTTGCTAAAACTGCGTCCAAAACTGCCAATCCACAATGATGCTCATCCTCAAGCTGAAAACATGAAAGAAAGGAAGGATAGAGGTCTCAGGCTATGGAGACAAGCTGATCCATATGCTGTGAGGAGAAGAACTGCTGTTGATCCAAGATTCCACACCAGAGAGCAGCAGGACTTCTATGAGACTGTGCTAATGGACAAGAAGCCCATAGTGGCAGACACCAGATTTGTTGATTGGAAATACATTGACAGTGAAGAGCACAGAGACTTCTTTCCACGTGTGCATGAGAGCTTCACTGCATGTGGTATTGCAGATTTTGTTGGTCAGAAGTTGACCAGTTGGAATGATGAAATGATTATGCAATTCTATGCCACAGCTCATTTCTATCCAGATGGAAAGATCACATGGATGACTGAAGGCCAAAGTTTCTCTTCAACCGTTGATGAATGGGCAGAACTTCAATGCTCCAAAGGCAGAGAGGGATGATGTTGATGTCTATGGCATTCCCAAGAAGAACCATGAGTCTATGAAGAACATGTACAAAGAGGTTCCAGCTAAGGATTTGGGAATTTGGAAGCTCGGCTCAGTGTATTATCTCCAGGCAGGTCTACCTACGACAAACACTATTCTGAGGCATACCTTGATGCCCAAGTCTGGAGATCATCGCATGATCAGAGGATACTCTATCAACATGCTGCATATACTTGATGAGAAGGCACCTTTCAAGGTGATGGACTTGATAGTTGAGACTATTAAGAGGACTGCAGCTGACCAGAAGAGGTCGTGTGGATTTGCCCCGCATATTCAGATGCTTATCAATGCCAAGTTTGGCACGGGCACATACTTGTTGGATAGAGAGCACTTGCCACTGCAGCCTGAGCATGAGGACAATGATGTTGTGATGGATGAGGAGGATCCAACTTCTGTTGAAGGTCAAGCAAAGATTGAAGCTGCCAAGAAAGCTAAAGCTGAGAAGGAAGCAGCAGCAGCAGCAGCTAAACCGAAGAGTGTTGGAGAACAGCTACTTTAAGCTACCCAAAGGATTGAACAGCGCCTGGCCAGCATTGTACAGTCTCAGGAAAGCCTTGAGAGGATTGTTGAAGACAAGATCCATGCTCTGGATGTGAAGCTGACTGAAGTGCAAGTAACTGTCAACAAGCTTGAGGCAGATATCGAGGAAGCAAAGAGGGAGAAGGAAGAGCTTATCGTGAGATGCAGGATGACCTAGTCCAGATGCTTATGAACAGATCGCTCCGGTTCCCACAGACCCCGATCACCTGCTATTCCAAAGGATGACACCGGGACTACAGCCTCAAGCACCTCCCACAGCTCCATCGGTTGCTCCAGCTCCAGCTCCAGTGACCACTCCTCCAGCTCCACAGACATCAGCTGAAGTCTTCGCCGATGCTGCCATATCAACTCCATCAACCCAGACAGGAGCCGCCAACAGAGTCCCTAGTGACGTTTAGCTCTATGCCTTTTCAAACTTTTTGGTAACTTGTTGCCAAAGGGGGAGAAATTGTATAGATCATAGGACTTTGAGAGAGAGAGAGTGCTGTTGTTTTTGCGCTTTTGCTCTTTCGTTCATTTGCCGTCTTTTTGAGATACTTTTGGTTTTTCGAGACATTCTGTGTGTTTGATACTACGTTTCATGCTACCTTAATGAGTGCTTGCTCGTACTATGCTTTAATGTGTGATTAATGCTTATCATATGCTATTCCTATCTTGGATGACCATTTACTCATGTCTTGGTGATTGGGTGCATGCTATTCATTCTTATCATTTTGTGCGCTCCACCAAGATGTATGTGACATGGAAGAGTGACCCATGATCCTAATCGATTGTGCATTTGCATTCAAACGCAAATCTTAAATAATGCACAAATTTAGGGGAGCTCTTGCTTATCACATACTTCTCAAAGCTTATTATATTATTCATTGATTATATCCTATGTCGAAGCTTTGATCTATATGTTGTCATCAATTACCAAAAGGGGAGATTAAAAGTGCATCTAATCCCGGGTGGTTTTGGTAATTAATAACAACATATATATCATTGAACTAATAGTTTCTTGAGAATCATTTCGAAAGTTCAAGATATGGGTATGGCAAGGACTCAAGAAGTGGACCCTCAAAATGCTAAGGCAAGCATTGGCAAAAGCTCAAGACTCCATTTTGGTTTAGTGATCCAAGATCACATTGAGTCTATAGGAAAGCCAATACTATTAAAAGGGGATGAGGTTATGATAATGATCTGTTGCTCAAAGTGCTTAGTGATACATCTCCTAAACTATCAGCACCTTTCACTTCCATTATACACTCATAAGTAATCTCGGTCCCACCGATTTACTAAACTCACCACACCGAGATGAACCACCTCAGCCATATAGCCAAACCCTAGAAATCTCGGATTTTCGATTCTAACTCGGTCTCACGAAACTTGAGTTGCCAAGCTTCAGAACCTTCATCATCAAATCGGTGTCACCGAGATGATGAAGTCGGTCCCACCGAGATTGGCAAGCCCTAGTCTTTACACGAATCGGACTCACCGAGATTGTATTTTCGGTCCCACCGAAAATCCCAACGCTCACATGTTTTGAACTTTCGGTCTCACCGAGTTGTCAACTTCGGTCCGACCGAGATTGGTCAAATGTGTGTAACGGTTGGATTTTGTGTGGAGGCTATAAATACCCTCCACCCCTCTTCATTCGTGGAGAGAGCCATCGAAAGAACTACCACTCCTACCTTACATTTACGAGAAGAAAACTACCTACCCTTGTGTTGAGATCAAGTAGCTCCACTCCCACCATATGAAGCTTGATCTCTAGCCTTCCCAAGTTGCTTTCCACTCAATCCTTTCTTCCACCACAGCCAAATCAGTGAGGAGAGTTGAGTGTTGGGGAGATTATCATTTGAAGCACAAGAGCAAGGAGTTCATCATCACCAACACCATCTATTACCTTTTGGAGGGTGGTGCCTCCTAGATTGGTTAGGTGTCGCTTGGGAGCCTCCGTCGAGATGTGGAGTTGAACCAAGAAGTTTGTAAGGGCAAGGAGATCGCCTACTTCGTGAAGATCTACCCCGAGTAAGGCTAGCCCTCCGTGGGCGTGAGCCATGATGGCATAGACAAGGTTGCTTCTTCGTGGACCCTTCGTGGGTGGAGCCCTCCGTGGACTCTCGCAGCCATTACCCTCCGTGGGTTGAAGTCTCCATCAACGTGGATTGACGATAGCACCACCTATCGGAACCACGAGAAAAATCTCCGTGTCTCCAAATTGCGTTTGCTCTTCTCCACCTCTCTTTACTACATGTGCAATTTACTTTCCGCTGCCTATACTCTAGAATTGCATGTGTAGGGTGATACTTGACTTGATCATCATTGTGAACTTGCCAAAAACTTGTCTTTATCAAAAGGCTGAATTTTTATATTGTCAAGTAGTCTAATCACCCCCCCTCTAGACATACTTTCGATCCTACAAGTGGTATCAGAGCTTTGGTCTCCATTGTATTGGTTTCCATTGCATTGGACTCCATAAGCTTGGTTTCACAACCTAGGAGAGTATGGCGTCTAGTGAGGGTAATTTTCGTAGAGGTCCTTACTTTGATGGTTCAAACTTTGCTAGTTGGAAGCATAAAATGAAAATGCATATTCTTGGCCATAACCCAGCCGCATGGGGCATTATTTGTGTTGGTTTGCAAGGTGAGTTCTTCGAGGAAGGAAAAGTTCCGGATCGCGAAGCTACAACGGATGAATTGCGGATGTTGCAAAACAATGCTCAAGCTTGTGACATTCTCTTCAATGCTTTGTGTCCCGAGGAGTTCAACAAAATCAGCCGTCTTGAGAATGCAAAAGAGATTTGGGATACTTTGGTCGAAATGCACGAAGGTACCGAGTCCGTGAAGGAATCAAAGCTAGATGTCCTTCAAGGTCAACTTGACAAGTTCAAGATGAAGGAAGGTGAAGGAGTCGCTGAAATGTACTCTAGGCTTGCTCTCATCACCAATGAGATTGCCGGCTTAGGAAGCGAAGAAATGACCGACCGATTCATCATCAAGAAGATTCTCAGAGCTTTGGATGGAAAGTATGACACCGTGTGCACTTTGATCCAAATGATGCCAAACTACAAGAATCTCAAGCCAACCAAGTCATTGGAAGAATTGTTGCTCATGAAATGACACTTAAGGATAAGGAAGAGCTTCACAACAAGTCAAGTGGTGCTTACAAAGCTACAAGTGATGCTCCCACAACCTCAAGTGACAAGCTAGTTTCCAATGAAGAGATAAGCCTAATGGTGAAGAACTTCAACAAATTCTACAAGAGTAGAAGCAAAGAGAGAAGCTCAAAGTCTAGATCATATGATGAAAAGAGATCTTCTAGTCGTGATCGAATCTGCTACAATTGTGGAAGACCGGACACTACTCAAATGAGTGTTCGGCTCCCCACAAGAGAAGAGAAGAATCTCCAAGAAGAAGAAGCTCAAGAGAAGAGTCACCTCGGAAAGAGAGAAGGAGTAGAGATGATCGTTATGAACGAAGACCCTCTCGGAGAAGCAAGGATTCGGAGAGGAAAGACAAGTCATCAAGGAGCTACACAAGAAGAAAACATCAAGCTCATGTAGGTGAATGGGTCTCCGGCTCCGACTCCGACAATCATTCCGAAAGAAGCTATCACTCCAACTCCGACTACAGTCAAGATGAAGGTGTTGCCGGTCTTGCTCTCGTGTCCTCCAACTCCAACTCCTATGACTTATTTGATTCACCAAATGAGGGAATTGGAAGATGCTTCATGGCAAAAGGCCCCAAGGTATCACACCCTGAATTTATTGACTTTGATAGTGATGAGGATGACTTGCTTGGTGAAGATGAGCTTTTACATGATAAATCTAGTGAGCCTAGTAATGATGAACATGCTAGTAGTCTTTATAGTCGAGAAGAGTCGAATGACAATGCTATGAAGGAGATTGAGTGTCTAACTAAAGAACTAAACACTCTTAAGTTAGCTCATGAAACAACTCAAGAAGATCATAGAGAGCTCCTAAGATCTCATGAGAAGCTACGCTTCGAGAAGCTCAATCTAGAGCAAGAACATGAGTTTCTAAAAGCTATCAATGACGATCTTCGAAAGAAGAGTTCTTCATATCTTGCCAAACGACTTCTCTTGTCTAATTTCTTGCCACCTATTAAAACTAAGCATGACAAGCATAAGAAAAATTCTTCATCTAGTAGTAACAATAACCATGCTAAATCCAATATTGTTGCTTCTAGTAGTTCTCTTGATTCCACTAATAATGTTTCAAGCCAAGTTACACTTGAGCAAGAAAATAGTTTATTGAAAGGGATTATAGAGAAAGGTGTCTACAAGAGCCTTGCCGGAAGCAAGAACTTTGAGGAAATTGTTCGCAAGCAAGGAAGGAACCGGAAGAATCAAGGAATTGGTTTTGAGCGAAAGTTCAACGCCGAGGGTGTTGAATGGGAAGAAGGTCAATATCCCACTCCAAAGTTTGTTTCTCAAAAGGAGAAGTACGATCCTACTTCTTCCAATATGGAACAAGCTCAAGATGATCTTCCACCACAAGACCACAAGCTAAAAGGCAAGGACAAGCTTCAAGAGGAGATTGATGCATTTATTGAAGCACCTAAAGCCATGGTCAAGTGGGTTCCCAAGGAAACGCCAAGTTCTACTTCGTCAAGCTCAACTACAACCCCAAGGATTCCCATCAAGATGATGTGGATCCCAAGAAGAAGAACTATAGAGTTCTTGAGGGTGACTCCGCCAACATACTTCACTCACATTCATTTTGGCAAGAACTTGTGCAATCAACTTCCACATCTTGCACTAGTTCATGGAGTCACAAACCCTCTTGTTGGTAAGTCAAGGGACAAGGTAATCATTGCTTTCATGGACATCATCTATTGTGAACTTCAATCTATGTCCATGGATATCCTTGTTTGTTCCTTGTGGGACTAACCCATGTAGGTATTGAAAGTGCCCGAATCCAAAGGATTGCTCCCAACTCTTGATGATCTTCATCAACATTGAGCATCCACATCTTCAACATCTACATGAAGTCTTCTACGACAACCCAAGGTTAGTTTGACCCTTTAAAAGGGGTTCTCACATCTAGGGGGAGCTTTGCTCTAAAGAATTGAGCAAAAGCATCTTCAAATGATGTGAACACATTAATGCTTTATGTAAAAGTGGTAACCCCACTTGTGCTTAAACGATGAGTATGACCTATGATCAAATGTTCTCATTTGACTCCTAAGTCAATATACTCATATAAAGATGACCTAGTCATCGACAAATTGTGTGATAGTAGCTAGAGTTTTGTCTGTGCATGTTTGACACATATTTCATTTGCTATCTTATTGTGTGAGCATGTTGGATGCATGATTTTATCCATTCGAGGACATCCATTTGTTGCTTTGGTCGTTTTGATTTTTTTTCTGACCAAATGGATGGACAAGAATGCCTAAGTTCCTCCCCTAGCTATCTATGCTTTCTTGTCTCAAATTCTATTCATGCTTACATCACAAACTTTGAACAAGTCATTTTCGGACCCTCCGAGTGAGGAGCACTCGGAGCCACCGATCCGTCAAGGGCTAACTTCCAAAACCTTCTAAGTGATTTCGGTCAGACCAACCCACTCAAACTCGGTCAAACCGAAAGCATTTGGATTGATCTAGGTTTTCATCTCGGTGAAACCGAGTTGTGAATTTCGGCGTGACGAAATGTGCATAATCGCCTGCGATTATCCATCTCGGTGCCACCGAGTTTTACAACTCGGTCCCACCGACAGAAAAGGGGTATATATACTCCGAGGGTCGCGCGTTGATTTCTACTTCAAAACGCCTCGCCCCCACACCCCTTGCTGCCGTCGCCTTGGTCTCCGGATCGTCTCAGTCGTCGCCTGTGCGCCCTCGTCGTAGGTCTCCGTCGCCGTCAACGGACATCTCCTCCGCGCCGTTGCTGCCGTAGAGGAACTCCACCAAGTTAGGGTGAGTTTCGATCCCACTCGTGCTCCCATCTCCGATTCTATGCACGTTTGGTTTGCCTGTAATCTTGCCACGATTGAAATCTTCCTGAACACAAGATTAGTTCCTTTGAACGAAATTCGAGTAAAAGTTTTAGGGTTAGGTTTCCGCCGAACACATCTCGGTGAGACCGATTTTACATTCTCGGTATGACCGATTTGGCCTCTGCCATTGTATCGCACCTTCGGTCCAACCGAAGTTGTGCAAATCGGTGTGACCAAATGAGGATTTAGTGAAACCCTAGTGTTTTCGGCAGATCGAAACCCACTTCGTCCAACCGAAAGTGGTGTGAATGCTTCTGTTTGAACACTTCGGATTCACCGAATTTTAAACTCGGTCCGACCAAATGTCTTCTGTGAAAACCTAAAACTGAAATTTGAACTCATTTGTTTGCAAAATCTTCGCAGTTTGTGATAACTCTTCTACTCGCCTACACCTTATCTATTCACAAAGTTGTCACCATGTCGATGCCGGTGACAGCCGAACAGGTCCGAGTCACCTATTGCTGATATTCCAGAGGCAGGCACTAGTCCTGAACCCATCAGCTCATCAGATGATGGTGAGAGGAGCACACCAAGTGGTTTGCCTCCTGCAGCCACCAGGGCCAGAAAGAAGAGGAACTCTGATGAAGAAGATTCTGATTTCATTGTTGAGGAAGAGGTCTCCTCCAAGCCAAAGAGAAAAGTTGTTGCCAAAGAGCCTCAAGGTCTGCAAACAAAGAAAGGCACCAGAAAAGTGAAGCAGTCCACTGTTGCCAAGAAGCTGAGTATGGAAGAGGAAACTACAAGCAAGGTGAAGAAAACTTCCAAGAGGAAGAGGATTGTGCATGATGATGCTGAGGAAGAAGAGGATGAGGAAGCACCCCAGCCTCCTCAGAAGCCTAAGCTCATGGGTGATGCCATCGTGGCTGGAGCCACTTCAAAGTCCAAGCCATCTGCTCCAGTCAAGGCAGCTCCAGCCAAGCCTCACGCCAAGCCCAAGAAAACAGTCAGAACATTCCAGCATCGAGAGAAGAGGAAAGATGATGTGCCACCAGTGTGTCGATGATGAAGCACCAGTTTGCTAAAACTGCGTCCAAAACTGCCAATCCACAATGATGCTCATCCTCAAGCTGAAAACATGAAAGAAAGGAAGGATAGAGGTCTCGGGCTATGGAGACAAGCTGATCCATATGTTTGTGAGGAGAAGAACTGCTGTTGATCCAAGATTCCACACCGAGAGCAGCAGGACTTCTATGAGATGTGCTAATGGACAAGAAGCCCATAGTGGCGTATACCAGATTTGTTGATTGGAAATACATTGACAGTGAAGAGCACAGAGACTTCTTTCCACGTGTGCATGAGAGCTTCACTGCATGTGGTGTTGCAGATTTTGTTGGTCAGAAGTTGACCAGTTGGAATGATGAAATGATTATGCAATTCTATGCCACAGCTCATTTCTATCCAGATGGAAAGATCACATGGATGACTGAAGGCCAAAGTTTCTCTTCAACCGTTGATGAATGGGCAGAACTTCTGAATGCTCCAGTGCAGAGAGAGGATGATGTTGATGTCTATGGCATTCCCAAGAAGAACCATGAGTCTATGAAGAACATGTACAAAGAGGTTCCAGCTAAGGATTTGGGAATTTGGAAGCTCGGCTCAGTGTATTATCTCCAGGCAGGTCTACCTACGACAAACACTATTCTCGAGGCATACCTTGATGCCCAAGTCCGAGATCATCGCATGATCAGAGGATACTCTATCAACATGCTGCATATACTTGATGAGAAGGCACCTTTCAAGGTGATGGACTTGATAGTTGAGACTATTAAGAGGACTGCAGCTGACCAGAAGAGGTCGTGTGGATTTGCCCCGCATATTCAGATGCTTATCAATGCCAAGTTTGGCACGGGCACATACTTGTTGGATAGAGAGCACTTGCCACTGCAGCCTGAGCATGAGGACAATGATGTTGTGATGGATGAGGAGGATCCAACTTCTGTTGAAGGTCAAGCAAAGATTGAAGCTGCCAAGAAAGCCAAAGCTGAGAAGGAAGCAGCAGCAGCAGCAGCAGCTAAACCGAAGAGTGTTGGAGAACAGCTACTTGAAGCTACCCAAAGGATTGAACAACGCTGCCAGCATTGTGCAGTCTCAGAAAGCCTTGAGAGGATTGTTGAAGACAAGATCCATGCTCGATGTGAAGTCGATCAAGTGCAAGTAATCACAACAAGCTTGAGGCAGATATCGAGGAAGCAAAGAGGGAGAAGGAAGAGCTTATGCGTGAGATGCAGGATGACCTAGTCCAGGATGCTTATGAACAGACTGCTCCGGTTCCCACAGACCCGATCACTGCTATTCCAAAGGATGACACCAGACTACAGCCTCAAGACCTCCCACAGCTCCATCAGTTGCTCCAGCTCCAGCTCCAGTGACCACTCCTCCAGCTCCACAGACATCAGCTGAAGTCTTCGCCGATGCTGCCATATCAACTCCATCAACCCAGACAGGAGCCGCCAGCAGAGTCCCTAGTGACGTTTAGCTCTATGCCTTTTCAAACTTTTTGGTAACTTGTTGCCAAAGGGGGAGAAATTGTATAGATCATAGGACTTCGAGAGAGAGAGTGATGTTGTTTTTGCGCTTTTCCTCTTTCGTTCATTTGCCGTCTTTTTGAGATACTTTTGGTTTTTCGAGACATTCTGTGTGTTTGATACTACGTTTCATGCTACCTTAATGAGTGCTTGGTCGTACTATGCTTTAATGTGTGATTAATGCTTATCATATGCTATTCCTATCTTGTATGACCATTTACTCATGTCTTGGTGATTGGGTGCATGCTATTCATTCTTATCATTTTGTGCGCTCCACCAAGATGTATGTGACATGGAAGAGTGACCCATGATCCTAATCGATTGTGCATTTGCATTCAAACGCAAATCTTAAATAATGCACAAATTTAGGGGGAGCTCTTGCTTATCACATACTTCTCAAAGCGACGATATTATTCATTGATTATATCCTATGTCGAAGCTTTGATCTATATGTTGTCATCAATTACCAAAAAGGGGGAGATTGAAAGTGCATCTAATCCCCGGGTGGTTTTGGTAATTAATAACAACATATATATCATTGAACTAATAGTTTCTTGAGAATCATTTCAGAAAGTTCAAGATATGGGTATGGCAAGGATCAAGAAGTGGACCCCTCAAAATGCTAAGGCAAGCATTGGCAAAAGCTCAAGACTCCATTTTTGGTTTAGTGATCCAAGATCACATTGAGTCTATAGGAAAGCCAATACTATTAAAAGGGATGAGGTTATGATAATGATCTGGTTGCTCAAAGTGCTTAGTGATACATCTCCTAAACTATCAGCACCTTTCACTTCCATTATACACTCATAAGTAATCTCGGTCCCACCGATTTACTAAACTCACCACACCGGATGAACCACCTCAGCCATATAGCCAAACCCTAGAAATCTCGGATTTTCCGATTCGAACTCGGTCTCACCAAACTTGAGTTGCCAAGCTTCAGAATCTTCATCATCAAATCGGTGTCACCGAGATGATGAAGTCGGTCCCACCGATATTGGCAAGCCCTAGTCTTTACAAGAATCGGACTCACCGAGATTGTATTTTCGGTCCCACCGAAAATCCCAACGCTCACATGTTTTGAACTTTCGGTCTCACCGAGTTGTCAACTTCGGTCCGACCGAGATTGGTCAAATGTGTGTACGGTTGGATTTTGTGTGGAGGCTATAAATACCCTCCACCCCTCTTCATTCGTGGAGAGAGCCATCGAAAGAACTACCACTCCTACCTTACATTTCGAGAAGAAAACTACCTACCCTTGTGTTGAGATCAAGTAGCTCCACTCCCACCATATGAAGCTTGATCTCTAGCCTTCCCAAGTTGCTTTCCACTCAATCCTTTCTTCCACCACAGCCAAATCAGTGAGGAGAGTTGAGTGTTGGGGAGATTATCATTTGAAGCACAAGAGCAAGGAGTTCATCATCACCAACACCATCTATTACCTTTTGGAGGGTGGTGCCTCCTAGATTGGTTAGGTGTCGCTTGGGAGCCTCCGTCGAGATGTGGAGTTGAACCAAGAAGTTTGTAAGGGCAAGGAGATCGCCTACTTCGTGAAGATCTACCCCGAGTAAGGCTAGCCCTCCATGGGTGTAGGCCATGATGGCATAGACAAGGTTGCTTCTTCGTGGACCCTTCGTGGGTGGAGCCCTCCGTGGACTCTCGCAGCCGTTACCCTCCGTGGGTTGAAGTCTCCATCAACGTGGATTGACGATAGCACCACCTATCGGAACCACGAGAAAAATCTCCGTGTCTCCAAATTGCGTTTGCTCTTCTCCACCTCTCTTTACTACATGTGCAATTTACTTTCCGCTGCCTATACTCTAGAATTGCATGTGTAGGGTGATACTTGACTTGATCATCATTGTGAACTTGCCAAAAACTTGTCTTTATCAAAAGGCTGAATTTTTATATTGCCTATACTCTAGAATTGCATGTGTAGGGCAAGAAAATAAGTTTCCCATGTGATATGTGGTCTAGTTGTTGGGAAAATTTACAAATATGAATTTCGACTTTATTTGCAAAATCTCTCTGAAAAATTGTAAAATGGCCATAACTTTTGCATACGAACTCGGATGAAAAAGTTTTTTATATGAAAAAGCATCGACTCGAAAATTTACATCCAAATTTAACCGGGGGGAACCCCGTTAAACATTTTAAAATCCTCAAAAGCCTAACAGAAAAAAAAAGTTACGGGCTTTTAAGATTCGAGGCAAAAAATTGAAAAAAAATCAGTTTTTTTAATTTTTGTTAAATCTGGTCAAACTATGGTCAAACTAATTATTCAAGAATATTAGTGTTACTAAATAATTATTTTAGTTTTTTTGAATTTTGGTCAAATCTGGTCAAACTATGGTCAAACTGTGGTCAAATCTGGTCAAACTATGGTCAAACTATGGTCAAACTAATTATTCAAGAAATATTAGTGTTACTAATTTTTTAGAGAACAATAGTTTCAAACACAAACAAAGAAATGTGTAACTTCATGCTCAAGCTAAATTCACGAGGTTAATAGGATTGACATCTTACTATTGTCGGAAAACAACAAGTGCGCACTTGGAAACGAGGGAGAATAGAACCAGCAGGTTAAGCGTGCTCACCGAGTAGTGAGAGGATGGGTGATCGTCCGGAAGTTAGATGATTTGGAATGATGAGGGTGATTAGAGATTAAATTGAGCAGCGATGAGGAGGGGTGATTAGAGGTTAAAATAATTCTGAAATTTGAAAATTAGGGAAAAAAATTCAAAAAAAAATTTCAAAAAAATTTCAAAAAAAATTCCAGCTTCGATTAGTAGTAGCGCTGGTTTCTACCACGCTTCGCTATACGTTAGCTGTAGCGCTGGTTGCACCTGCCGCCATCGCTATAAGTTAGTCAGAAGCGCTTATTAGTAGCGCTGGTACCGCGCTACTAATAGGCCCAAAACCCGCGCTGCTGCTAGGCTTTTCCCTAGTAGTGTAGTGTACCAATAAAGAGACGTTGCCGAGTTTTAGAAAAAAGAAAGACGTGCTCCTGTAGCCGGTTCGAATCCAAACCTAGACTATGAGTATATATGGTGCTGTACTACTCTGCAAGTAACGAAACTGACATATCCAACGTTCGCTTCTCCTCTTCTCTACTTACTCTGCCTAGCATCAGAAGCTCTGGCTGCAGCAACCATGTCCGCTGGCTGCTCGTCCACCTGCTCTTCAGCAGGCAACAACCAAATATGCGCCAAGTCGCCACCCGTACCATCGCTTGTGGGTTTCATCACACCCCCGCCGGCACGCGCACCGCAGCCGATTGCTCATTGCAACCCGTTGCCGTTGGTGTGGTGCCACTGCTGCAAATCACGCAGAGTCATCCGTCGCGTCTCAACCACAATCCGCAACCCTGGCCGAGTCTTCTACAAATGCCCGAATCATGGGGTAATAATATGTTTAAGTGTTGTTCTGCTGCTTTTAGTTGCTGATTTTTTAATAGTTTGGTTGATGATCTTCTAATTTGATTTGTGCAGAAAAGGGAAGATTCGTGTGATTTGTATTTCTGGGAAGTTGCTGATGTGGGGGAATGCAACTACGCTGATTATTTGGTTAGTCGAGGAATCCCAATACCAGCAGGTTGGGGTATTGGACAAGTAACTGAAGGAACGACAGAAGAGGAAGATGCAGAGCAGAAGGTTAAAGATGTAGTTCCTCTAATCATGGCCAAGCAACAGCTGCTGAACGGCCTTGACAGCAATGAGGAGATGAAAGAGCTTGTGAAGATAATGGGCAAAATCGATGTGCTCTGTAGGATGATTGTCTCTTTATTTGCAGCGTATGTAGCACTCGTGATGTATTCAGTGGCTATGACATGAGCACTTTGCTGAAACTTTTGTAGCAGGCTGGGCGTAGTGCTGTGAACATCTAATGGTTTCTATTAACGGAAATCAGGGGGTATCCCCTTTTGCTCATATAATTAAATAAATAGCAGAGGCCCTGTCGGGTCAGCTTTGTTCTCATTCGAAGACATCGAGCAAATTGCAATCCAACAACAAACTATGTCATCAAATTCAAGTTTCACAGCCAAATATGAGTAGAACTAAACAACAATGTCATCATGTTTTAGTTGTCATACAATCACCAAACACAAATCAGCATACATAACAAGTGATGTTCTCGCAGCAAAATACTAAACAACATGTTCATCAGGTTTCAGTGGTCATAGCAAACACAATTTCACATAGTAGATAAAAAAACGTCTTCTGACAGGCAAATACGACAAAAGCAATGTAATCATCATCCGCGGCAGTAGCGTCAACATCTTCGCCATGTGTATCAGTCTGAATTGTAATTCCCCACGGTGCCATTTTCTTCTTCGTCCTCAACGTCCTCGAACGTTGGCTTCTTCTTGATCAACTCTTGTATGTCCACAGCATGACAGGCAATCTTTTCGCCGGTGTCATTGACATGATGGTTCTCAAAGATATTAGGAACATCTGTGTTATCTTGTACATCAGGAGCAGTGTAAGCAGCATCTTGTTGTGCAACTTCATTAAAAGAATTCCTCTGCTCAAACCTTTGCAATACTCTCCAGTCATCGCTACATGCAAATGTGTCTTCCAAGAAAAATATCTGTGTTGCTTGATTTGCCAAAAGAAAAGGCTCGTTGGTCTGGTACGCCGCCTTGACATTGATTGATTTGAAATAATCATCAGCTCTGGGTTTTGCGATCCTGGAAAATAGGTTATACCAACGACAGCACAACAGAACCACACACCGATGATCCTCGAAACTGGAGATATACTGCAACTGAATAATGTTTGTTATGTTAGCATACAATTCAGTTATCTCTTTGTCATACGTATCCGTGGTCATGATGGCACTGTTTTGTGTCTTCCTGCCTTCGTCTTGTGCAAGGGTGTTGTAGCGCACATCTCCAACAACGCAAGATTCATAATGTCTTACCCGAGTATCAGGACCCATTGCTAGTGAGTAAAGGGCATCATCAACTGCCTGCCCATCCTCCCGCATCTTCTTAAACTATGGTTAGAAAATAGACAAGCTGATCATCTTATGTACTCAATATATTAAAAAGACTGACAATGCACTTCAAAAGCTTACATGGTTCTTGAACCATTTCGCAAATCTTGCCATAACCAGTTTGTCAATGTTTCTTGGATTTTGCGGCAGTAACTCCTCTCTGTAGATGCTGCACAACATAGTGATCATGTCAAACATCTAAATATATAAGAATGTGCTGCAAGTTTAGTAGATTATGATGTATAAGCTGCAGTACTGCACTTACTTGATATAAGGTAGTATCTCAGGACAGTTATTCAACACATATCAAACCATTTTGTCCAAATCTTTAGGTTTGTCCTCTTGTCGATTCTTCCCTGTAACTCGAACAGAATAATCGAAAACATTGAGCCCGGGATTGTCTTCACCCACCTCTTTGCTAAGCTGATCAGCTGTTTCAATGTATTTTGAGCAGAATGTCAACGCTTCTGTAGCAATGTAGGCCTCTGCAATGGAACCCTCGGGTCCAGCTCTGTTCCTAACATAGCCCTTGAAAGTGCCTAGCCGCCTTTCAATAGGGTACATCCAGCCATACTGTACTGGACCTCTAAGTAGTGCCTCATCAGGTAGAGAATAGCCAAATGCACCATCACATCAAAGAAGGCTGGAGGATATATCTTCTCAAGGTCGCATAGAATAGTTGGTATCTTGTCTCTAAGACGGTCCAAAGCATCTATCCTGATATTTCTACTGCAGAGTTCCCTGAAGAATTGTCCCAACACTGCAACTGCTCTATATAAGTCAGGGCGGCCCAATCCTCTAAGGATAACAGGTAAAACCCTTTGAAGTAGGACGTGGCAGTCATGAGTTTTCAACCCTTGTACCTTGTTTCCATCTGCACTAACTGTCCTTTTAGGGTTGGAAGCAAATCCATGTGGGAATCTCACACGTGACAGGACCTCGCAGAATTCTTTTCTTTTTACCTTGTCCAAGACGTACACAGCTGGTGCCATATCCCGTGGTTTACCTTCATCTTGCACCTGCAAATCCTTTCTAATACCCAGGTGTGTCAAATCAATCCTAGATTTTAAGGTCTCTTTCGTCTTGCCTTCAATGTTAAGAAGTGTGCCGATAATGCTCTCACATATATTTTTCTCGATGTGCATCACATCAATATTATGCCGCAGATCCAAATCTTTCCAATACTCCAAGTCCCACAAAGTGGACCTGCGGGTAAACAATAATCTCTCTTCTACCGTGCCATGCTTCCTTTTCCCGCTACCATTACCAGGATGGTTTCCTGGAGTAATATGCCTGACCTTCTCTAATTCCACCTGCAACTCATCAGTGGTGAGCCTCTTTGGCGCATCACGGTTTTCATGCTTTGCATTAAACACATGTCTTCGGTATTTTCTAGGATGCGGCTTGTCCTTGGCAAGGAAACGGCAATGACCAATGTAACAGATCTTGCTAAGTATTGCATATGACAGCGGATTCCTGTCACAGCGAACACATGCATTGTAACCATGTGTCGTTCACCCTGACATAGTGCCCAAAGCCGGATAATCATGGATGCACCAAATTACAATAGCAAGCAGAAAGAAATCAGCTGGCGGGCTGCTATATAGGTCTCGAGTGAGAACACCCTTCCATAGCTGTTGAAGTTCCTCCACAAGAGGCTCCATGAACAAATCAAAATCCTTTCCAGGACTTTTTGGACCTGGGATGAGCAAGGCCATCATGTAGTTTGATTCTTTGGTGCAGACATTTGGAGGCATGTTGTAAGGGATAACAAGCACTGGCCACATGCTATATGTGGCGCTCTAGTGGCCAAATGGGTTAAATCCATCCTGCTAAGCCAAGTCTAATGTTTCTCGTGTCACAAAGAAACTCTTTGTGTTTCTCATTGAAGCTTTTCCACTCACTACCATGAGATGGATGGCTCATTACATTCTCGATCTCTGTACTCTGGTTCCTAGAATGCCACAGTACATCCTCTCTTGTTTCAGCATCATGAAACAACCTCTGCAATCTTGGTGTAATTGGAAAATGTCTCAGAACATTATGGAGAACCCTCTTCACGGCATCGCCATCTTTCCATCTTGATGATTTGCATTGCGGGCAATCACTTAAGTTGGCATAATCCTTCCGGAACAGAACACAATTATTCTTACAAACATGGATCATATCATATCCAATTCCAACTGCACGAAGGAAATTCTTCATTTTACTGTAGGTGTGTGGCAGCTCAGACGCATCTGGGAAAGATTTGCGGAAAGCAGCCAACATCACATCGAATGATTTGTTGGTCATCCGCTTAGATGTCTTCACCTGAAGAAAGGTGACCATAGCTGAGAATACTGACAACTTATTTCCTGGGGTGACAACAATGTTGCGTTGTTCCAACATGCGGGCCCACCGTTTTTCTTCTGCAGGTGAAAGTTCACGGAATGCACGAGCATTTCGTAGCATTGTTTCAATGTTGGTCAAACTCACTGGCTCCGCCACCACCACCTCCTCCTCCTCTTCCACCTGAGCATCAAGCAGATCAAGATGGTGATCTGCTTCTTCCACGTAGTCAATAACATTGACATTCACAGCTTCACCATGATGAACCCACCTAGTATATGTGACCGACATCCCATACAAGTGTACATGATTTCGCACAGTTGTCTGGGGTCTTGTAACTGAATTCATACAACTGCTACACGGGCAGAGCACATCTGATTTCGGACCAACGTACTCAGCTTTGATAAAGTTCATGAAGTTTTCAACCCCTTCGACATATGCAGCGGAGAAATCGTCAAGCAGAAGTTATCCAAGTCCTTTCCATCTGTTAGACATACAAATTAGTTCTTCTACTAGATATTACAGGAAAAACATATATGCTTTTTTATGAAGTCCAGAAAAAAAATACCTAGGTCGATGTCTAAAGCTATGGCAAGATATTTGGACGAGCAGATCTAAGTAACGAAATATATGTAAAGCTAATTCAGCAAACAGATTTGAGTGCTAAATTATGGCAGGCTATTTCAGCAGTCAATGAGGCCGAGCACACAGCCATCAAACTATCGAAGGCCATAGCAGCAACAAAGATCAAGTATAAAACGGCGTAGAGCTATTTCACCTAACATATTGGCTACTAGACCATGACAATCTATGTCACAATAAATATATGGCAGGATATTATAGCAACTAATCAACCTTGGCATGCCATCTCAGCAAACTACTTCGGCAAGGAAGCTTGAGTGCAGAACAGGGCAAGGAAGCTTCTTAAGCAGAGCATATTGACAGTAAACTATTTCGGCAAACAGTGAGATTAACATCGTCTATCAGCTAACATTCAGCGCTACACCGACATGAACGGGGCCTCAGTCTAGAATGCACATACCGTGGGAGAAGCTGACCGCCGTGCGTCTCCACATGAACGTCGCAAGCGGTGGTGGTGCTGACCGCCATGCGCCTCCACAAGAGCGTAGCCAGAGGTGGCGGCGCGGCTAGAGGACGACAGTCTACGAGAGCGTACTGTGGGAGCGACAGGATCGCCGTGCGTCCCCTCGACGAACCGCGGCGCTGACGTATCGGCACGGCGGGGAGGGCGGCTTTGGCGGAGCGAATGGAGTGAAGGGGGGATGGGGGGAGGGGGTTTGGGGAATATTTGGCTGAAGGACGGTTTTATCGAATTTGGGGGGAATTTTTGTGTGTGTGTGTGGGGGGGGGGGGGGAGGATTTTCACGCGGTGGGCGGGGGGTGTTTGGCGCATGGCCGGTTTCTCCAAGTGCAGTCCCACATGTCAGTGAAGAGGCAAGCCGAAGCGCGTTCCATTTGTGTGAGCCGTGTGCAGGACCGAACGTGTGTGGGGTGCAATGCGACCGCAATAGGAGTGCTGTGAGTGTACCACCTTTTTTCCTTTTAAACTAGGTGCTTCGCCCCCTCAAAAAAAATGTTGCTTCGCGCGATCCATCGATACTACTACTAGTAATCCGGTAATCTCGACTAAAATGGCGTGGCCGGGTCTTTTCCCGCGCGATATGCTGGGACGTTGGCTTAGTTGGGTTTTTTTAGATTTGTCTCGGTTGGTGATGATGGTGTGCCTGTCATCCTGCAATATAGGCCGTCCGATCTATATCTAACGGATAGGAAGGAAACTATGACAATTTACCCGCACTCCTCTCCACATTTGCAGATAAGGCTTTCCCTCGTTCATCCTTTTCTCCCACAAGATCTTGATCTTCCGTGCAACGCACGGGCATCTTGCTAGTACTCCTACAATATGTATATTATTGTGAAAGTTCATATACACCGGCCGAGATTAATGCAAACACGACAGATTTTCATTACATTTCAAACTTTTATAGGACAGAAAAATAAAAGAAACCCGACCCTAAACCTATTCTACGGCAGCGACCGACGTCCTCCATCTGCGATCTCTATGTACGGGGGCGGGATTAAAGACTCGTGAAGTGAAGGTGCGGTCTCCGGCGAGGAAGAGTAGAACACGGGATACGGACCGGCCAGTTGGCACACCATGCCCTGCTGCCTCCCATGCCCTACTCATCCTCGGAGGAGTCCTCGACTTCGGCGGTGTCGGACGTTGGACGGCGGCAAGTAGGACGCGTGATTGACGGTGCTCCCGTCGTCGGCCGGCAGTGTGGCCACCGCTTGTGTGGTCACCTCCGCCTCTGGCTACGCCGCTATTGCATCGCGAGAGGCTACTTGAGCGAGGGCGGCGACCTCGAGCTTCATCCCCGAAGACAAGCTCTCCCGCAGAGCGTTCGCACTTGCGATCATGGCGGATGTGGTGCCAGGTAGGAGGACGATGCGCTATGGTGTGGAGGTTAGCTGGGCGTTGCTGCTTTAAGTAGCGCATTCCGGTGAGGCCAAGCGTCCGGGTGCGTCATTAAGTCGCCGGAGTTGGTTCCTCGGGCACCGAGCCTCTTAACGATGACATACGAACAGACAGCATGAATGCGGGCAGCTGGCGCCGGCTGGGAATGCACCGCGCGATGGCGCGAGGGATGAGGGCTTTGGTGTGCCAGGGTAGTCAGCTGCGGTCGTGGCAATGTTGGACATGCCCTTTGCTCAAATGCGATCCCCGCATGTCATTGAAAAAGCAAGACGACCCGGCATGGTCTTAGGTCCAGAGGATGCAGTTGGCCACGCTACACCACTCCGCGGACGCGTCACGGCGCCCCGTGCATCCTCGACGAGCCGGTTGTTGGGGTGTGTTTGGATTGTGGCCAAAGTGCACATTACCAAAATTTTGATCATGACCCAAAGATTGGTCTTTGTTTGGATGGTTGCCATTTCTTTGGCATGCCAATGAACTCTAGCCAACTCTAGTTCATTTTTCTTGCCAATGTCGGCCAACTCATGGGCAACCAATACCTCAACCAAAATTTTGGCTACCCAATGCTTTGATGGGGCAACCTTGGGCACAAACCAAACATATCGTTGGTCGTGCCACAACACTATCAACGATATGAGCGTGTCGCTCACCGCGGTCGCCGTGTCCAGAGGCGGTGCTGGAGCGGCACCCCGTTGTTGGCCCCAATGACCCACATGAACGGTTGTCGGTGGCGAGGAGGTCGTGGGAAAACTCCTCCATTGGACTAGTCTGCGATACATCGTCCCGCTGGGTGTGCCCCACATGTCGGTTTCCCTGTTTTCCCGGCCATATTCAAGCGTCAGTGCTCCGCGTTGCGCATTAGGCCTTTCACTATGTAGGCCAAGAGAGACAACTTATTGCTTATTTGAGCCATTCAAGTGTAATCATGTGGCGTTTGCTTATTTCTCATTCCTCTCTAACCCTCTTCTCCATCGATCATGTCGCCCTCCAGTCGAGTCCATCCTCCCGCATGCCTCATTTGAACATTCCGCCGAGTATCATTCGCATGTACGCACCCTAGTCCTCTTTCAATAGATCTCCGGACCCCGAGATGAAATCGGGAGGGAACGAGTGGGGGCACGTGATACCTAAGGCGGATTCAAAATTTTGAACTGGTGATCATAGCATCCGCAAATCATATATAAAGGGTATTCAATGTTCGCTTGCTTTTGAACGCATAATATACTCCCTCCTATCCTTTCTACTTTACATATAAGTTTTATGTGTAGTCAAAGTATCTCTACTATGATAAAAAAGGTATCAACATTCAACAACGCCCAATCAATATTGTTAGATTCATACGTACTCCTAGATTTGTACTTGAGATGGTTTCCAATTTGACTATTGACAAGATTAATAGTACTCCTTTCACATAGGTGAGTAAGCCATCTTAGGCTGTGCATCGTGACCAAGGAGGAGGGGAAAACGAGAGACATTAATGTTTATTTGCTAATTAATAGTATTGCATGCAATGAACTAACCACTACATGTCATGTTTGATAGTCTCAGGTCATTAAAAGCATGCCCACCCTCATCTCTTATTGGTTAATATGACAAAAACAAGAAACAAGGTAGAAGTTAATGCACCGCGCCTACTACCTCTGTCCTGGTTTATAGGTCCCCTTTGTAGTTTGTGTCAAATTTTGACTAAAGATTTAACTAACAAAATGTTAATGCATGTCAAGAAAAATTATCTCATTGGATTCGTATTTGAACATAGTTTTCAAAAATATAATGTTTGGTGACATGCGTGAACATTTTGCTAGTTTAATCTATGGTCAAAAATTGGCACGAAACACAATGGGGACCAATAAATCCGGACGGAGGTAGTACGTGTTTTGTGATTATTTGGTTTTCGTAAGATGACTTACACACCTAGATGGAGGGAGTACATGAGATGTTTAATGTGAAAATTATATCATTGGAAACTCCTTTCAGATATGAAATTGACCGTATGCTTTGTGTAAGTTGCATGTCATATATTATTACTCTAACATTTGGTCAAAGTTATCCTCGAAAAACGCATTAGGCCCTGTATGCTTTGTGTAAGTTGCATGTCATATATTATTACTCTAACATTTGTGTAAGTTGCATGTCATATGTTATTACTCTATAACATTCGGTCAAAGTAGTATAGTGGAAGTGGATCATCTGACGTAGGTATCCCTGCCTTACCCTCCCTTTCAGTCACTTACTGGCGGACCCCATGCTTGCTAGGCCCCGCATGTCAGTTACTCAATGGGTTCGGCCATGTCGTGGGATCCTCATCCGTAGTATACTCTGTCTGTTTTTATTTACTCCGCATAAAACGGAGGGAGTGGTGGTATAATTAATGACATGGGCGGGGGAGGGGGAGGGACGTCGGTTTGCTCTCAACTGCGGTCCCACAAGCGAGCGAAAATGCAAGACGAAGCACGTTCCATTCGGTGAGCGACGTGGAGGGTCCAGCGTGCCGGGCTGCAACGCGAACGTGACAAGGGCGATGTACAGTCAAAACCGATTGACCGGTCGTCACCGGAACCACTATTCACACCAAAACCTTCGCTGCTCGGCCTACACCAGCCACTGCCCTAAAACCACACCAAATCTCCAGCCCATTCCCCCACCTTTCGATCCCCTAGCCCGCATCAAGCATCCCCTAGTTCGCCGGAAAGCCATGGTGCGCCGCAAGATCACTTACTACAAGATGCTGACACCGGAGCGCCGCGCAGAAATCCCAGCAGCGGTCAGCGCCACAGACCTCCATTCCCAAGCTCGCTTTGCGGCGGGCCAATCCCTGAGTTCTCTGGAGCCAAGCTACGAGGAGGAGGAAGCTGATCTAATGTTCACTGCGGAGGTCGCGGCGCAGAAGGCCCCCGATGGGTATGAGACGATGGACGTCGACTTCGTGCGGGCATCCGAGTCCCCCATGGTGCAGGCGGACCAGCGGTTCAACATGGCGATACTAAAGGAGGACCGGGAGGCAGAGGCTCAACTCGACGCGGAGCGCGCGCATGCTGTTGCTATCAAGGCTCTCCTGCAGGCGGAACCGTATGTCGTGGATGTGAACCGGGCGACGGAGGCTCAACTTGAGGCGGAGCGCGCGGATGCCACTACCATCGAGGCCCTCCTGCAGGCGGAACCGGATGTCCTGGACATGAACCGGGCGGCAGAGGCTCGACTCGACGCAGAGCGCACGGATGCTGCTCTCATCGACGCCCTCCTGCAGGCGGAACCATAAGTCCAGGACTTGAACCGGGCGGCGGAGGCTCAACTTGACGCGGAGCGCGCGGATGCCGCTGCCATCGACGCCCTCCTGCAGGCGGAACCGGACGTCCTCGACATGAACCGGGCTATGCTCTCGTCCGTGCAGAGCGCCCGCACGCTCCGCTTGAACGAGTAGCTGGAGGCCGAGGACAACCACGTTGCAAAGACACACGTCGGCAGCGACGGCTGGTACGTGCCGGCAGCCAAAGATGACGAGGCCGTCTCTTTCCGCGAGCAGTGATAGTTTTTCTTTATGTTGTTGTTTTTATGGATCTTTTATTGTGTAAAAACATACCATTTGTTATGCAAGTCGCCTGACTGGGTCAGTCTACCATTTCAGGCGGTTGGATGAATATCCTACGTCTCCTAACCCTTCTTTCCTTCTTCCTCACCTCTTCTTTTTCCCCAACAGACCACCGCACGGGCTGTACGGATACTCCCCAACATGCGGTTGGATTAACACACTCTATGAACAAAAATTACGTGTAAGCGATAGGATGGTTGAGCTTGGTTTGTTCACATGCGACAACACGTGTTAGTGAGGGTGCATTCCCTTGGTTGGGTTTGCGGCATGGAGGAGTGACTGTGTGAGGGTGCGGCGCGACCGCGACGTGCATGAGCGACCGTGTGACTGTGCGATGCGACCATGACAGCCGTGCGCAAGTGTACCTCCTTCTCATTTTGAAAACTTTAGGCAAGCTTGGCAAAAATGTGTGGCGAAGTTTGGCAATGCAAGGCCTAGACCCAAACAGGATAAGTACGTACATACTAGGAGTACTAGTGTTAAAAAAGAAAGGCATGGTTTTCCTTCGATACAAATCCTTGTTTCACGTGTCAATTAATGCGTATTTTTTTCTTGAAAGACCAAAGAGCTAACCATCTCACTCCTCATTGCTTGATTAATGCAACACCACACGAACGAACCTTCTCACTTCCGCATGCATGCAGGGGATATTAATGTCCTTGGTTGCTAACCCCATCAATTTTGCCTCGATTAGTGTTAGTGGCCCTTTGCAAATTGTAATTTTGATATACTGGCCTTGTGTACAAAAATTGGATGTAGTAACTATATTTGAATTCCTTGCCCATTGCGGTGACGTCGACGATTTTTTTTGGTGGTTTGGCGAAGTGCGATCGACGGAGAACACCATTAAGGGAGACCACGGTAAGTCATTCGCAAGTGCCGCCTGCAAGCCGAGACAACCGCCTTATTTGCATCCAGGAAGTCCTTTACTAGTACTACTACTAGGGGTACTATAGTGCGGTGAGATGGTTTCTCGAAGAAGACGATGAAGAAGCGGAGTCAGGGAAGAGTGAAATGATGGTTGCTTCGTCCGTGCTTTGTGATTTGACGCCTCACTGCTTTGTGATTTGTGATAGAAGGGACATGGGAGTAGGCTCTGTTCTCTATACTGTACTGCATGCGTCCAAGCATGGGAGAAAGAGGAGAGACATTGAATTTTTCTATTCCTTCAATCAATCAATCAGGGAGCTTCGGTTCCATATTTTTGGCTTTGGCAACACCATCCACAATGGTTCCCACGATGCCAAAAGCTATTTTTACATTTGGCTACACATTGTGGATGCCCCTAACCGTACCACTTGGTTTTGCTCCTGTGTGCTATCTATACAAATCTCAATTAAATTGATCTAAAAAATTATAGAATCAAAGATTAGTAAAAAGGAGGTGATTTTGCCGCGCGGATGGCGGGGGAGGTTTCTTATTTTCGGAGGACATTGTCCTGGCGGTTTGCTAACATGCGGTCCCACGTGTCAATGCTTTACCATGCTGATCCGCGTCCCACATGAGGCAGAACAATTGCAGAAGCAACACGTGGTTAAGTTGAAGAAGATGAGGGAGAAGCAGATTCAGCAACGAGTGAAATGATGGTTGCTTCGTCCCTCCAACTTCTTTTTTTAGCATTATTACTTCGTCCCTCCAACTTAACTCCGGGAAAGGTGCAGCTTTGTGATTTGACGCCTCATTGCTCATTACTATGCCGGCGCCATGACTTGGCTGCTTCACCCCGGCTGCTCTGCACTATATTCCGGTATGGCACGTGGACCCGGTAGCTTGATGTCCCACATATCGGCGAAAGGGACTCGAAGATCTATGAAAGCGAGCGCTCCACTCTTACGATGGAGGAGTAGACGACACGACGGCCCAGTGAACTGTCACTTGTAATGTATAGTACTATAGTTTTGCTGTTTCGCACGATCCATCGATACAAACCCGATTAAACAGGAAAGGGCGGGATTTTTCCTTGTGATGATAATCGCCACAAACTTCAAAGGCAATTTTAATGTATGCAAACTGAATAATTATAAGTAACAATATGATATCTAGTAAAACTAAAAACACATATGATTTATTGTGTTAGAGTGTAGTAGTATTGCTGTATTGCATAGTTGTTAGATGTAACATGCGAGAACGTGTAGAGATGTAGTTTTGGACGGCCCACAGAAAGAAAAGCGTAATACGGTCACCAAACTTCAGAATAAGCTGATTACGGTCACTATATACGTTTTGCAGTGATTATCCGGTCACTTGCTCATAGCTCAGCATCGGATTGCACTCTGTTGACCGGCCAAATAGTCTGCGTGGCGCCATGTTGACTAGTTATATTGACCATGTTCCTTGTGGGTCCCACCTGTCAGTTCTCATTGGGAAAAGGTCATATAAACACAAATTTACGCAGGCGCGACAAGGCTCCAACCCGTGCGCGGGAATCACCTGGTTGTGTCTGTCAGGGCCTGATGTGTGCGCATGCACGTGTACGTTGAGCACTTGAGCGTGAGAGTGTGTGTTGGTCGTGTGGTGTACTTGTGTGTGCATGCATGCATGCGTGTGTGCGTGTGAGTGTTGCGTGCGTGCGTGGCTGCGTGTGTACGTGTGAGTGTTGCGTATGTGCGTGGGTGCATGTGTTTGTGTGAGTGTTGCATGGATGGAGTTCGTGTGCATGCATGTGTGTGTGTATAATCACCACACCAGCTCTTGTGTGTTAAAACAGACGGCTCAACATACCAATACAAGGTCACCTTGTCCGCTGTGCCCGCGGTCATGACTTCGAACCACCATCAAAACATTTTTTTGTCGTTTGTTTTCATTCTTACTAGCAAGATGCCCGTGCGTTGCACGTAACATCAAGATGCATTTGTATGACTTGTTTATCTTGTGAGAGAAAAGGATGAACGAGGGAAGGCCTTATTTGCAAATGTGGAGAGGTGTGTGAGTACCTTTTTGTAAAATTGCCATAGTTTCTTTCCTATCCGTCAGATATAAATCGGACGGCCTATAATGCAGGATGGCAGGCACACCATCATCACCAACTCTGTTTTTTTATAACAGTGTATTTTATATTTTATGTATTTTATAATAGTGTAGATGTAGAGTAGATACAAGTCGACAGGTGGGCACGATGGTAGTGAGATAATGTGATGCAACACTAGAGGTGCCACTTGGAGCGTTTAACTGGTCAACTAGTCATGTCATGAGCAAATACAAAGTTGTACGGTGAGCCCGTGACTGTATAATAACCACTAAACATAAACGGTGACCGTAATGACTGGATTATGAAGTCCAATGTATGTATTGTGTTTTCGCTTCAAATACAATGATCATCATTGCATATATCGCGAGAGAAAGATGAAACGCGCGTGAATTTTCTGGGGGCTTACTTTTAGAGGACCTGGAGATAGTTTTGTGTTCATACGTGAAAGGGGGGGGGTATGCGATGGAGAGAGAGACGCTCTTCGTTCCTCTTTATTATGACTAACTTTGCATATAGTATAAAAATATACAAATTCACAGTGCGGAATAAATATCATTGTGGGCACCATGCAATGCAAATTAGCGTTCGTACTCCTCCATATAACTTTGTAATGTTGTATATATGTAGAAACTCTAAAATAATTTTTTGGCCACACTTTATTCAAAAGGAATGTTGTATGTGAAATAAACATGAAGAGAGGGCTTTTTAGATCAATGGGGTACGTGATGTAACATGTGTGAATGTGTAGTTGATGCATTTGGCGGGGCCTAGATAGGTATGTGTGTGTATTACGTATTCGATAGAGGCATGGATAGAGGGGCCGACGGGCGTGTAACATCCCAAATTTTCTAAATTTGGAATGTTAATAGATCATTCATATTTTGATGCATGGTTTGTCGTTTTCTTAATATTTGGTTCATTATTCAACTCAAGGCGAAATATTGGAGAGGATATAACATGACTTTTTCCCTGTTAAAAAAATGTTTTTATTGTTCATAATATTATTTGGGGTTTATAGGATTTATTTTTGTAACCATAGAATCTCAAACTATTATATATATTGTTTAAATGCTGTTTATTGGCTTGTATTGCATAAAATAGTTTTACCGAAATTTCCATAGAGCTATAAAAATGTTCACTGTTTTATATGATAGTAATAATATTTGTATGTATTTTTTTTGGTATTTTTAGGAAGTAATCTGCTATTGTTTTTTTGCCAATAGTTTACTTTGCAGTTGGGCTGCGCTGTAGGTAACCCAGCGCGCCGTCTCTTTTTCATCGCCTACTGCGCTAGAGCAGCGCAGCAGCAGCTAGCAGGCCGAAGCCCAGCGAGCAGCCCACCCCGCCGGTTCATTTTTTTTTTCTCTGCCGCTGACCACCCTGACCCACATGTCATCTCCCATCTCAGTCGTGCTCTTCCTGGACAACGAGTCCGATCTAAATCCTTCGATCGATTCGATCGATCTGCTGCCCCTCGCCCCGTCCTGACTCCATATAAATAATCCCCTCGTTCTTCTCTTCCGATTTTTGCCAAAATCACCGCCTCCCGTGCCCTAGGTTGATTTCGCGATCTCGCCGGAGTTCCACCGCTGCTGACCTCCGCCGTCGTCGTTTCCGTCACCTACAGTGGGTCCCAGCATCTCCTCTTGCTCCTGCTAATTTCGCCATGGTATCCTCTATCGCCTTGATCCTCTATCTCGCACAGGGGAGTACCGAGCCGAGAACAAGTGCCTCGATCCAAAGATCACAGCCACCGCCCGACCTCTGTCACCACTGAGCGTAGCTGCGACGGGAGCATCCCCCGCTCTACACCGACAGCACCATCGTCCTCGAGCTTCGCGCGCACACACGCCTCTGTGCTTCTCCGTCGCTTAGTACCGCTGGAGCCGCCGCCCGTCCACAACCGCAGCGACCGTGACGGTCTTTCCCCAACTCCGGCGGCATATTACGCTATTTCCGTGAGCCACCCTTAGCCGTCCGATCTCCATCCAACCGCTGGTATTAGATAGCCTGTGTTTTTTTCCGACCGGTATGCGTTATGTAGCGGCCGTTCGTCCGTTAACCACAATAGCAGACACCCTATGGCCACTCACACCTTGCCATGTGGCAACGCCACAGCAGCCGCGACAGTTCTTCCCAGAACGCTTTTATGGCATAATTTTTTCTTTGCAGATTCCATATCAAATTTTCATTTAGGTTTATCTTGAGATCCGTAACTCCAAATTCATCGATTCTTTTTCCTGTGTACTCATAGTGACCTGGAGAATATTGTGGAACCAAAGTTTCACATTTTTGAATAGTTCAAATTTGAATTTGTTTAAATTTGAATTCAAACTTCTGGAGGCCATATCTTTCAAACTGTTGATCCAAATTAGTTGATTCTTTTTTCATTGTGATCCTACTAGCATGTAGATAATATATGCCTACTAATATGTTCTGTTATTTAAGTCTTTATTTGAATTCGTTGTTGTTTACTTTTATTTTAGTGTTTTGAGCATAGTTTATTTATCGTTACCTCCGTTAATCGTATAGATTGTCCGGAGTGTGAAGCGGATCGAAACTAATCGTTAGAGTACTTCAGCACCATTCAAGGCAAGTTTGCACTTTTGATTTTGCTCATCCTATATTCTGCTATGCATGTGTGATTTTTATGCTATGACATGTGCTTGGTTTGATATGTATGTTCTGTGTTGTCATATTCTGGTGTGATCAACTTGCTATGATAGACGTGGGCATATGTCGAGTGATCCATGAAAGTGGTGAATGTTTATAGCCGTAGGCTCGGGATTATTAACCAGGTGAATGCGTCACTGGCAGAGCGCTCTATTGTCCCTAGAGAATGCGCCATTGACAGAGCGCACTTGAGGCGAGGTTTAGTTTTCGGAACTTAAATCAGGTGAATGCGTCCTTGGCAGAGCGCTCTATTGTTCCTAGAGAATGCGCCATTGACAGAGCGCACTTGAGACATACTTCTGAAGTTCTTGTCATGTTTATTTAGAATCTTTGGGTTATCTTGGGCGAGTAAATTAGAGACGGTTGTGAGTTCAGGTAGTGGAGGTAGGTGAAGACATTCTTCTCCAAACTAGTGTGTTTTGTTGTCATACATTGCTTTGTGGATGTAGGTTTGCTATATCATATTGTGTGATTTGCCAATACATTCAATGTATTGACCCTTGTGGCTGCAACTTATCATGTTGCAGGATTTTCAGATGATCAGTGAGATACAGTAGGGTTGCGAGTCTTCACTCAACATGTTCTTCAGTGGGCATTGATGGACTCATCGTTGATTATGCTACCTTTCCGCTGTTATTATTGAATAAGTTAGCCATGTGCTATTCAGTTTGTAATACTTTATAACTTCTGGATCATACGTTATGTTAAATGATGCACTTGTTATTTGATATTCATATGTACTGTGTGTGCTAGCGAGTTGATCCAGGGACTAGCACTGTGAGCACAGAGACATCGAATCTTATTAGGTTCGGGTCGTTACAGATGGTATCAGAGCAGTGTGTTGACTGTAGGTCGTGACCCTAGAAAACGGATTAGAAAAGCCATAGGAGTGTAAAGCTTACTTTACAACTTGTTGTCTACCTGTTAGTTCATACTCTTGTACTCATATCTTTACTTTTCAAAAATAGATGACCCCTGGAATTATATTAGTGTTATTTAAGGAGTTTAGTTGGCAGACCACCATTCCTAAGTTGTATTCGATAAACGATTTTGCGGTAGTATGATGAGATCATATCTCTTATGGATGTGACCTTACCTGTAGGTTTTGCTTGTGTTGTGTGATATATATGTTTGGTTGGTCATTGCTTTTCGTGCTTGTCATATTTCGTGAGTTGTTTATATTATGCAATTGGGTGCTTTGATTGATGTGATTACTTTAGGATAATTTTGGTGACTTGTGTGAATTGTGTGAATTTAGTGTTTGTTTTTGTTATTGTTGGAGTTTTAGTTGCTAGCATGAGCATATTGGTAGTGTATTCCCCTTAGATCTTTATTTCTGTCTATATCCTAATATATGCTGCAACCAAGTGATGACTTCAAGTTTTACCGCGTGCACCAAGATCTGACAAGCAGCAAGCACAATCTTGCTGAAGGAAGAACCCTAGAGGGAACTATAATTCATTAGTAGATGTTTTATAGTAG
The DNA here is from genome assembly GCA_021437245.1 of Aegilops speltoides. Taxonomy (NCBI): domain Eukaryota; kingdom Viridiplantae; phylum Streptophyta; class Magnoliopsida; order Poales; family Poaceae; genus Aegilops; species Aegilops speltoides. The sequence continues at coordinate 91,129,915 of CM038146.1, read as the reverse complement.
TGGACGCAAACCTGAGAGTTGAAGGGAACGATAGATGTTTTGTTTGGCATGCAGAACCAATGGATCCATCCGAACCCAGTTCATGAACAAGAGAAATTTCTGCAATGCTTATGAGGATGCCCGAGTGTTAGAATGCGAGATTTTCTAAACCATATAGTACAAGGTAATGATTTGGGTGCGGAATGGATTGATCACCATGCCGACTTACTCTTATTATTCGCTTTTGCTATGTGGGATAGTTAATCTAGAGTGACTTACCTATACTAGAGATACGACGTTGTTAAGCTAGAACCTTAGAATGGTATGTCATTTGACCTTTGTAACAGGCAATCGTTGCCAACAGTAGGATTTACGGTGAGAATAAACCAAGACTCTTTTCTGCAGGAACCATTCTTGATGACCACCATGAGAGTATCGATATTTGTTTAGTATTGGCGCAAGACCTGTGAGCAATGAAGTTTCAGTTTATGGAAGACTGCTCTTTTGATAGGGGATTCAGAATTTCAAAAGAGTGTATGACTTGTAATTCGAGGACGTCATCGAAGGAGCAACATTCTTGAAGATCGGTGACTCTTATTCTAAGGGTGGTAGCACGCCAGCCTCTCGGATGATCAATGCGAAATTCAAGGAGAATCCCAAACCTAACCTTTTCTTTCTAGCCTCTTCGAATCTCGAGGACGAGATTCATTTTAAGGGTGGTAGATTTGTAACATCCCAAATTTTCTAAATTTGGAATGTTAATAGATCATTCATATTTTGATGCATGGTTTGTCGTTTTCTTAATATTTGGTTCATTATTCAACTCAAGGCGAAATATTGGAGAGGATATAACATGACTTTTTCCCTGTTAAAAAAATGTTTTTATTGTTCATAATATTATTTGGGGTTTATAGGATTTATTTTTGTAACCATAGAATCTCAAACTATTATATATATTGTTTAAATGCTGTTTATTGGCTTGTATTGCATAAAATAGTTTTACCGAAATTTCCATAGAGCTATAAAAATGTTCACTGTTTTATATGATAGTAATAGTATTTGTATGTATTTTTTTTTGGTATTTTTAGGAAGTAATCTGCTATTGTTTTTTTTGCCAATAGTTTACTTTGCAGTTGGGCTGCGCTGTAGGTAACCCAGCGCGCCGTCTCTTTTTCATCGCCTACTGCGCTAGAGCAGCGCAGCAGCAGCTAGCAGGCCGAAGCCCAGCGAGCAGCCCACCCCGCCGGTTCATTTTTTTTTTCTCTGCCGCTGACCACCCTGACCCACATGTCATCTCCCATCTCAGTCGTGCTCTTCCTGGACAACGAGTCCGATCTAAATCCTTCGATCGATTCGATCGATCTGCTGCCCTCGCCCGTCCCCGACTCCATATAAATAATCCCTCGTTCTTCTCTTCCGATTTTGCCAAAATCACCGCCTCCGTGCCCTAGGTTGATTTCATGATCTCGCCGGAGTTCCACCTTCTTGACCTCCGCCGTCGTCGTTTCCGTCACCTACAGTGGGTCCCAGCATCTCCTCTTGCTCCTGCTAATTTCGCCATGGTATCCTCTATCGCCTTGATCCTCTATCTCGCACAGGGGAGTACCGAGCCGAGAACAAGTGCCTCGATCCAAAGATCACAGCCACCGCCCGACCTCTGTCACCACCGAGCGTGGCTGCGACGGAGCATCCCCGCTCTACACCGACAAAGACCATCGTCCTCGAGCTTCGCGCACACACGCCTCTGTGCTTCTCCGTCGCCTAGTACCGCTGGAGCCGCCGCCCGTCCACAACCGCAGCGACCGTGACGGTCTTTCCCCAACTCCGGCCGGCATATTCTGCTCTTTCCGGTGAGCCACCCTTAGCCGTCCGATCTCCATCCAACCGCTGGTATTAGATAGCCTGTGTTTTTTTTCCGACCGGTATGCGTTATGTAGCGGCCGTTCGTCCGTTAACCACAATAGCAGACACCCTATGGCCACTCACACCTTGCCATGTGGCAACGCCACAGCAGCATGACAGTTCTTCCCGTAACGCTTTTATGGCATAATTTTTCTTTGCGATTCCATATCAAATTTTCATTTAGGTTTATCTTGAGATCCGTAACTCCAAATTCATCGATTCTTTTTCCTGTGTACTCATAGTGACCTGGAGAATATTGTGGAACCAAAGTTTCACATTTTTGAATAGTTCAAATTTGAATTTGTTTAAATTTGAATTCAAACTTCTGGAGGCCATATCTTTCAAACTGTTGATCCAAATTAGTTGATTCTTTTTGCATTGTGATCCTACTAGCATGTAGATAATATATGCCTACTAATATGTTCTGTTATTTAAGTCTTTATTTGAATTCGTTGTTGTTTACTTTTATTTTAGTGTTTTGAGCATAGTTTATTTATCGTTACCTCCGTTAATCGTATAGATTGTCCGGAGTGTGAAGCGGATCGAAACTAATTGTTAGAGTACTTCAGCACCATTCAAGGCAAGTTTGCACTTTTGATTTTGCTCATCCTATATTCTGCTATGCATGTGTGATTTTTATGCTATGACATGTGCTTGGTTTGATATGTATGTTCTGTGTTGTCATATTCTGGTGTGATCAACTTGCTATGATAGACGTGGGCATATGTCGAGTGATCCATGAAAGTGGTGAATGTTTATAGCCGTGAGGCTCGGGATTATTAACCGTGAATGCGTCCACCGGCGAGCGCTCTATTGTCCCTAGAGAATGCGCCATTGACAGAGCGCACTTGAGGCGAGGTTTAGTTTTCGAACTTAAATCGGTGAATCGTCCTTGGCGAGCGCTCTATTGTTCCTAGAGAATGCGCCATTGACAGAGCGCACTTGAGACATACTTCTGAAGTTCTTGTCATGTTTATTTAGAATCTTTGGGTTATCTTGGGCGAGTAAATTAGAGACGGTTGTGAGTTCAGGTAGTGGAGGTAGGTGAAGACATTCTTCTCCAAACTAGTGTGTTTTGTTGTCATACATTGCTTTGTGGATGTAGGTTTGCTATATCATATTGTGTGATTTGCCAATACATTCAATGTATTGACCCTTGTGGCTGCAACTTATCATGTTGCAGGATTTTCAGATGATCAGTGAGATACAGTAGGGTTGCGAGTCTTCACTCAACATGTTCTTCAGTGGGCATTGATGGACTCATCGTTGATTATGCTACCTTTCCGCTGTTATTATTGAATAAGTTAGCCATGTGCTATTCAGTTTGTAATACTTTATAACTTCTGGATCATACGTTATGTTAAATGATGCACTTGTTATTTGATATTCATATGTACTGTGTGTGCTAGCGAGTTGATCCAGGGACTAGCACTGTGAGCACAGAGACATCGAATCTTATCAGGTTCGGGTCGTTACAGGGCGTGGGAGAGATAGCACGGGAAATGGGAGTGGTCTAGAGAGAGAGAGACGAATATGACGTCACGACAAGAGATTCCATTCCCTTGAGTGTGTATATGCAAGGGGGAGGGAATAGAGGCCCAGGAGAAATTTTCTGTGTGTGTGGTGTTTGTGTTGGTATGTGTGGGTGTGAGAAGATAATGAGACGTGGGGGCAGAGGGTGTGTCACCGCGTGAGGTCCGGTGGGTCGAGGTGAGGCCCTTCGTTCGGTTCCGTCCTGCGCCACATTGGTCGGCCCACGACACATTTAGGAAGAACCATGGATGACTAGTCATACAAGACAAAGATAGCAGAATTATGAAGGACTCTGTGTCCACTGACAAAGCCGGCTAGGATTTGTAACCCTAGGTTCTCGGACTAAGGTAACCCCTTTATCTCTGATATTACTATTCATCCAACCTAACTTTAAGGGGCATCCTACAGAATGCTCTGCTAGAATCATACTCGTCGACTAGGAAGAGAGGTGTGAGATAATGCGTGAGAGACAGACGTAAAGATAATGTGCGTACATAGACACGTAGGCAGGTCCATGTATACAAAAAGGTTCGATGAGGATTGTGCATGTGTATGTTTGCGAGAGGAAGAGTGCTTGTGATAAAGGCTAGTGAAAATAGTTGTAAATGGTTACGAGAGGGAGGGAGGGTTATATCTATAGCATGTGTGCGAGAAAGACACCTCGGGAGAGAGTATGTGAGCATGTGTGAGAGACCACCGATGGAGAGTGAAACTACACGTAAAAGACTGCTCTACACATTGATTAAAGATATAAATTGTATCCAAATATTAGGATGGGATCATGATATTTGCAATTCGCATAAGGAGCGGTCATTGATCCATCAGCCATCTAGATTCTATCGAATTTGAGCATGTCTATGTTATTATTCGACACAATTGATCCACATAGTTAGTATTTTGAACTCCAGACAATGCATCGCTTTAGCAATCGAATATAAACGTGAGTATAGTTCACATTGTGTGTGTAAAGCACATTATACATACGAAAGTTACGCAATGGACATTTATAAATAGCTACCTATGAACTAGCATACATTTGAATTCAACCTATGGTGGTTTAAAAAAATCGAATTCAACATGAAGTCCATTCAATTATTTGAATTTGATATCATGGCATTTGTAAACCATACCTAAACTATGCGGGTACCAATCTTTGCTCTGATTTTGTACATAATAGCATATCTAGTCGTGTACAAAATAGATTCAAATTTAGCTCCTCCATTCCAAAATAATCGTAGTTATAGGATTTTCAAGTGTCAAAATTTCAAAAGGAAGCGGATAATTTAATGAGGTTTTCAAACATACAAGGTCAAATATAACGTTGTATATTTAGGTCAATCCTCATAGTTCAAGAGTACTCTAAACGGGAATGCTTGTGTTTCAAAATTTGAGCGAAGCGCCAAAAAGAGCCTCTACTACTTGAAACCGCGTGAGACCAATGTTTGGTAGTACAAGGAAATTACTTTTCTAATAACTCTGACCCGTGAAACCTACCGGCCCGACGTCCAAAGGTCTAAACCGGGGTATAGGTTTGTAGCTTCATCTAGACGCCACGCAACCGCCTCCAAAAAACATTCATACATAATGGCCGCCTAAGCACACATGCGTGCAGCCGAAATCACTCCCGCCCACTATTTGGGACACCTAGGATTACCATCCTACCCCGACCCGCAGTAGGTCCAAAATTGAAGAGGGGGGCAAAGTTTGTACTTTCCCCAAATTTCAAACAAGCGCGTCCCATCTTCTGTTCAAAAAAGCCAAAAACAAGCGCGTACCAGACCGAAACATGGTTCCCCCCACCCGCCTGATTCCCCATTCGTACTCCGTGGGCGCCAAAACTACCTCTCCACCAGCCGCAAAACCCCGGCATCCTCCGTCCGCCATCCAATCCCACCCATCAACCGCCGCCCTCCTCCATCGCGCCAGAGCCGATACCCCGACGTCGTCATCCACCGCAACCTCAACCGCAACGCCCTCCACGGCTAGTAGCTGAAGCCGAGGCCGAGCCGTCCGTACTCAAGACAGTTCAAACACACCGTCATGTGCCTCACCGCTGCCGCTCCAACTTCGCCACCCTCCACCGCACCGGAGCAGTTCCTGCTACGCCGTCTTTCGCCGCCTCGGATCTGCTTCCCCTCCGCCGACATATGGCCACGGCAACACAGTCAACAATTTGGCCATGGGTTCGTCCAAGCCTGCACCCTCCAGAACATCGGTTTCCCCGGTAAAAAGAAGAAGATCGGCGCGACATGTGAAGGTGACCACACCGGCAACCGAAGAAGGTACTCCTCTTCCCTTATTCGTGCAAATCTTACGTCTTTGCTGGCACGGTATTCATCCCACAGAAGACACTAGTTGACTGCTTCTTCTTGATACTAGATGTTCCTAGAAACTCGCGATGCACAAGGTTTCTCCTCATATACTATTGGAAATATGCCCTAGAGGCAGTAATAAATTAGTTATTATTATTATATTTCCTTGTTCATGATAATCGTTTATTATCCGTGCTATAATTGTATTGGTAGGAAACTCAGATACATGTGTGGATACATAAACAACACCATGTCCCTAGTAAGCCTCTAGTTGACTAGCTCGTTGATCAATAGAAGGCTACGGTTTCCTGACCATGGACGTTGGATGTCGTTGATAACGGGATCACATCATTAGGAGAATGATGTGATGGACAAGACCCAATCCTAAGCCTAGCACAAAGATCGTGTAGTTCGTATGCTAAAGCTTTTCTAATGTCAAGTATCATTTCCTTAGACCTTGAGATTGTGCAACTCCAGGATACCGGAGGAATGCTTTGGGTGTACCAAACGTCACAACGTAACTGGGTGGCTATAAAGGTGCACTACAAGTATCTCCGAAAGTGTCTGTTGGGTTGGCATGAATCGAGAAAGCAACTTGCACCTAAAGGAATGGTTTATAACGGTTATTCATTTAAGGAGAATAATGGTTACTCTGTTTATTTAAATCTTGCACCTAAAGGAATGGTTTATTGAATCTCGATCGTAGTGATACACATTTTCATGCCAAAAGATATAAGATGGTAATGATAGTACCACTTACTTGTGGCACTGCCATGTAAGTCATATTGGTATAAAACGCATGAAGAAGCTCCATGTTGATGGATCTTTGGACTCACTCGTTTTTGAAAATTTTGAGACATGCGAACCATGTCTATTGGCATGTACGCATGAAGAAACTCCATGCAGATGGATCGTTTGGACTCACTAGATTTTGAATCACTTGAGATATGCAAATTATACCACATGGGCAAGATAACTGAAAAAGCCTCGTTTTCGGTAAGATGGAACAAGAAAGCAACTTGTTGGAAGTAATACATTTTGATGTGTGCAGTCCAATGAGTGCTCAGGCATGCAGTGGATATCGTTATATTCTTACTTCACGGATGATTTGAGTAGATACTGAGTATATTTACTTGATGAAACACAAGTCTGAAATTATTGAATGGTTCAAGTAATTTCAGAGTGAAGTTGAAGATCATCGTGACAAGAGGATAAAATGTCTATGATATGATCATAGAGATGAGTATCTGAGTTATGAGCTTTGGAACGCAATTAAGACATTGTGGAAATTGTTTCACTATTAATACTGCCTAGAACACCATAGTGGGATGGTGTGTCCGAACATCATAGTTGCACCCTATTGGATATGGTGCGTACCATGATGTCTCTTATTGAATTACCACTATCGTTCATGGGTTAGGCATTAGAGACAACTGCACTCACTTTAATATGGCACCACGTAATTCCGTTGAGACGACACCGTTTGAACTATGGTTTGGAGAAACCTAAGTTGTCGTTTCTTAAGAGTTTGGGGTTGTGACGCTTATGTGAAAAAGTTTCAGGTTGATAAGATCAAACCCAAAGCGGATAAAATGCATCTTCATAGGACACCCAAAACAATTGGGTATACCTCCTAATTCAGATCCGAAAGCAATAGGGATTGTTTCTTGAATCGGGTCCTTTCTCGAGGAAAAGTTTATCTCGGAAAGTTGAGTGGGAAGATGGTGGAGACTTGATGAGGTTATTGAACAGTCACTTCAACTAGTGTGTAGCAGGGCACAGGAAGTTATTCCTGTGGCGCCACACCAATTGAAGTAGAAGCTTATGATAGTGATCATGAAGTTTCGGATCAAGTTACTACCGTACCTCGTAGGGTGACAAGGAAGCGTACTACTTCAGAGTGGTACAGTAATCCTGTCTTGAAGGTCATGCTGCTAGACAACAATGAAGCTGCGAGCTATGGAGAAGCGATGGTGGGCCCATATTTCGACAAATGGTTAGAAGCCATGAAATCCGAGATAGGATCCATGTATCAGAACAAAGCATAGACTTTGGTGGACTTGCCCGATGATCGGCAAGCCATTGAGATAAATGGATCTTTAAGAAGAAGACGGACGCGGACGGTAATGTCACCGTCTATGAAGCTCGGCTTGTGGCGAAGAGTTTTTCACAAGTTCAAGGAGTTGACTATGATGAGATTTTCTTATTCGTAGCGATGCTTAAGTCCGTCGGAATCATGTTAGCATTAGCTGCATTTATGAAATCTGGTAGATGGATGTCAAAACGAGTTTTCTTACCAATTTTCGTAAGGAAAGGTTGTATGTGATACAATCAGAAAGGTTTTGTCGATCCTAAGGATGCTAAAAGGTATGCTAGCTCCAGCAATCCTTCTAAGGACTGGAGTAAGCATGTCGGAGTTGGAATGTGCGCTTTGATGAGATGATCAAAGATTTTGGGTTTATACATAGTTTATGAGAAACTTGTATTTCCAAAGAAGTGAGTGGGAGCACTATAGAATTTCTGATGAGTATATGTTGTTGACATATTGTGGATCAGAAATGATGTAGAGTATATAGGGTTATTTGAAAAAGTGTTTTTCAATAGAAAAACCTGGATTAAGCTGCTTGAACATTGAGCATCAAGATCTATGAGGATAGATAAAAAACGCTTAATGGTACTTTCAAATGAGCACGTACCTTGACATGATCTTGAAGGTGTTCAAGATGGATCAGTCAAAGAAGGAGTTCTTCCCTGAGTTGTAAGGTATGAAGTTAAGACCTAAAGCTCGACCACGGCAGAAGAAAGAGGAAGGTCGAAGGTCGTCCCCTATGCTTTTGTCATAGGATCTATATGTTATGCCATGCTGAGTACCGCTCCTGATGTGTACCTTAACATGATCGTCGGTACAAAGGTCATCAAGGAGTGGATCACTAGACAGCAGTCAAAATTGTCCTTGGTGTAGTAAGGACATGTTTCTCGATTATGGAGGTGATAAAGAGTTCGGCGTAAAGGCTTACGTCGATGCAAGCTTTAACACCTATCTGAATGACTCTGAGTAGAAAAATGGATACATATAGTGGAGCAACCATTTGGAATAGCTCCAAGTGGAGCGTGGAAGCAGCATTTACAATATGACCTAGAGATTTGCAAAGTACATACGGATCTGAATGTTGCAGACTCGTTGACTAAAACCGCTCTCACAAGCAAACAAGATCAAACCCCATAACTCATTGAGTCTTAATCACATGATGATGTGAAATAGTTTATTGGCACTAGTAAACTCTTTGGATGTTGGTCACATGGCGATGTGACCTGTGAGTGTTAATCACATGGTGATGTGAACTAGATTATTGACTCTAGTGCAAGTGGGAGACTGTTGGAAATATGCCCTAGAGGCAATAATAAATTAGTTATTATTATTATATTTCCTTGTTCACGATAATCGTTTATTATCCATGCTATAATTGTATTGATAGGAAACTCAGATACATGTGTGGATACATAGACAACACCATGTCCCTAGTAAGCCTCTAGTTGACTAGCTCGTTGATCAATAGATGGTTACGGTTTCCTGACCATGGACATTGGATGTCGTTGATAACGGGATCACATCATTAGGAGAATGATGTGATGGACAAGACCCAATCCTAAGCCTAGCACAAAGATCGTGTAGTTCGTATGCTAAAGCTTTTCTAATGTCAAGTATCATTTCCTTAGACCATGAGATTGTGCAACTCCCGGATACCGTAGGAATGCTTTGGGTGTACCAAACGTCACAACGTAACTGGGTGGCTATAAAGGTGCACTACAGGTATGTCCGAAAGTGTTTGTTGGGTTGGCACAAATCGAGACTGGGATTTGTCATTCCGTGTGACGGAGAGGTATCTCTGGGCCCACTCGATAGGACATCATCATAATGTGCACAATGTGACCAAGGAGTTGATAACGGAATGATGTGTTACGAAATGAGTAAAGAGACTTGCCGGTAACGAGATTGAACAAGATATCGGGATATCGACGATCAAATCTCAGGAAAGTACTATACCGGTAGACAAAGGGAATTGTATACGGGATTGCTTGAATCCTTGACATCGTGGTTCATCCGATGAGATCATCGTGGAACATGTGGGTGCCAACATGGGTATCCAGATCCCGCTGTTGGTTATTGGCCAGAGAGTTGTCTCGGTCATGTCTGCATGATTCCCGAACCCGTAGGGTCTACACACTTAAGGTTCGGTGACGCTAGAGTTGTTATGGGAATTAGTGTGCAGTTAACGAATGTTGTTCGGAGTCCCGGATGAGATCCCGGACGTCACGAGGAGTTCGGAATGGTCCGGAGGTAAAGATTTATATATGGGAAGTCCTATTTTGGCCACCGAAAATGTTCGGGATTTTTCGGTATTGTACCGGAAGGTTCTAGAAGGTTCCGGAGTGGGGCCCACCTGCATGGGGGACCCACATGAACGTGGTAGTGGGGGCAAGGCCCCACACCCCTGGTCAAGGTGCACCAAGATCCCCCCTTAGAAGGAATAAAATCATATCTCGAAGGGATAAGATCAAGATCCCTAAAAAGGGGGATAACAATCGGTGGGGAAGGAAATGATGGGATTTCTTTCCTCCCACCTTTGCCAACGCCCCAATGGACTTGGAGGGCAAGAAACCAGCCCCCTCCACCCCTATATATAGTGGGGAGGTGCATGGGAGCTTCACCCTTGCCCCTGGCGCAGCCCTCTCCCTCCCCAACACCTCCTCCTCCTCCGTAGTGCTTGGCAAAGCTCTGCTGGAGAACTGCAAGCTCCACCACCACGCCGTCGTGCTGCTGGAGATCTCCCTCAACTTCTCCTCTCCTCTTGCTGGATCAAGAAGGAGGAGACATCCCCGGGCTGTACGTGTGTTGAACACGGAGGCGCCGTCCGTTCGGTGCTAGATCGGATCTTCCGCGATTTGAATCGTCACGAGTACGACTCCATCAACCACGTTCTTGTAACGCTTCCGCTTAGCAATCTTCAAGGGTATGAAGATGCACTCCCCTCTCTCTCTCGTTGCTAGTATCTCCATAGATTGATCTTGGTGATGCGTAGAAAATTTTGAATTTCTACTACGTTCCCCAACATATACTATTTCACCTTAGCTAGAGGTCCGTCGCCCCCCTGAATTTCAATTTCTGGCCAGTTGATTCCCAATTAATGGAAGCATTCCCCGGCGTAACAGGCGCTAGTACGACTATTACACCGGGGAAGCAGCGCCTTGGTGTTTATCTTAGGGGCGTGTGCGGCCTAGAGCTATTGGCGCCCGATCTGGAGGTCGGCCGGGATTAAAGGGATGGCTTGGGGGCGCTGCCAAGCACGACGGTGGTGTGAGGTCGATGGGAGGGCGGGGCGGCGGAGGCACGGGTCTGGGCCGGTGGTCGCTGGCGGTTCGAGAAAGATCGTCAACAGTGACTGGCGGGAGGTAGACGAAGGCCATCTGCCCATTCCTTATAGATCGGACGGTTCATTAAAAAATCGACTGACCTATTTATTTTCAGTCGACTGTTATCTTATATATGACCACATGTGGTGGTGTGCTGGAGGAGTACCTGCATTTCCTGTGCTCATAGATTACAAAATCATACGGAGTAGAATCTAATTTTGTTTGCCATGCAATGTTGTAGAGTTATCATATGTCTCATGTCATTTATTTTTTAGCCACCTGCTATATGCTACTTTTACAGTGCACTAGTTTTGCACACACTTCATCCATACTCTCACTGTTGTGTTTTTATGCAAGGGTATTTCAGAGTCTGCCGAAAGCAAAGCAAAAAAAAAGAGAGACAAGTCGTCCCAGCTTTCTACGTGGCTAGGCGCGACACGTTACAACGCTTTAAAGGGTGCAGTGTCAGCAGATGGAGACGGTAAACATTGCTCTGGAGTTGATGACCTTGCTCGCAATGAACCACCATCCCAGGTGATTGCTTTAACTTCGCGGTGTCATATGTGGTTGCATGTTACATATGGTGTCTAGCTTGTATTCGAAAGGCCGAAGTCGGTCTTTATTAAGACAAGGAAAGATATTTTTTACATTAACCACCATTCCGTGAGCACCAGAAGACAAATAGCTAGTCAGGGCACTGGCCGAGCCAGTGACAAGCCCATCAAAGACAGGCATCACCTAGAAGCCAACTAAAAAGCCGCGATGGTGGCGAAGCAGCCCGCCTCCCACCAGGCTCTCAGGTCCTAGATGATCATGTTCACCACTCCAGCTGGATGTCTAGCTTGTATTGCTTCCAATTTGGTTAAATTGCATCTGCTTAGCTTACACATTATACCTTTGAATATGACATGCCTTTCTGTTTTTGGTACATACTAGTACATCTGAGTATTAACCATGTTCTTACATCAAACTAATGTTTTTGTGTATCCCTCATCAATCACTTATGACGAGGCATGCAAGCAAGGGGACTACTCCTCATTTAAAGAATGCAGTGTCAGTCTCCCGACATGATTCTCAAGAAACAGAAATACTAGATGAAGATAGTGAACATAGCTCTGTAGTTGATTACAGAATTTCCCCTAAACTAGCATCGCAGGTGCTTGCTCTAACTTGGCAGCGTGATATGTGGTTGCATGTTGCATATGGTGTCTAGATTGTAATTCTTCCAATCTGGTTAAACTGCATGTGCTAGTCTGCTTAGCTTATCTCTACTCCTAATTATCGAGTCCGCACGTCGTTCGTTCGTTTCCACCCATCATCGATCTCGAAGGAAGTAGCCAGCCCCACCCCTCGCGATCTCCTCCGCGTTTCCAGTTTTCCTTTCTTTTTTCTTACTCTCAAAAAAATCTGAACGCAATCCATCTTTCCTTTCATGCACAATTCTCCTGTAGAATATCGGGACACAATCCCTTCCTTCCTATTGACACACGTTTCTCTTTTCATCAGTTTCATGCAATCATCTCCTTCCAACTAATCTCTTTTATATGCCTTTCCCATAGTTATCTGGACCTGCTCATTTTAATCCAATTCAATTTGGACGAAGGAACTTTCGCAGAGAGAGAAAGAGACGGAAGAAATTGAGCACCGCCTTCCCATCTCCTTCATAACGATGACAAGGTCCTTGATTTTCCGTGCCACCCGTGGCGCCTCCGGCTACCCGTGTTGTGCCACTTTCGCATATGTGTTACTCATGTGCGCTTCTATTAGGCGAGAATACATCAAGTCTTCATGTACGTAAGTCTCCACCCACCGTAGGAATCAATCAATTCTTCATGTATGTAATAATCCAGCCACCATAGGAATCAATCGAGGCAGATGCGTGTTGTATACGTGCACGCCTTGCCAGCTTCCACTCGATCTGCTCCTCGAGCCAGCTTTGCACTGTCTCGTTCATGTCCTAAACCACTCGATAAGTCGATGGCTGGATCAGCCCTATACGAACAATTATATTTCATATCACATATACTATATACACATACTTTGATGAAATTCTGATTTTATAGAAGGAGAGGAACAGATCACACGAATTCAGTACGCAGTCCTAGGTGTAGGTGTCATCCAAGTTTTGTGATTACTATTGTAAATGCACATAATTTGTAGCTTCTGCTATTGAAACCATATTTGACCACTTCTGCTATTTATGTATTCCCTCCGTCTCAAAATAAGTGCTCAATTTTATACTAAATTTAGTACAAAATTAATGCAAAGTTGAGTCACTTATTTTAGGACGGAGGGAGTATTTCATAATTCATAATAGTATTGACGCATGGATGCTGTTTGTATATTTTGCTTCTTCTATATTACCAGGAATGTGTTGGAGCACTCAATGTATTCCATTTGCAGTGGACTAACCACATAAATGGGCGTGCTCAGGAAACAAAGTGAGGTAAACTAAGCTACATGGGTCTGATATCTATTGTCGTAATCGGCACCTTTCATTATTATTTTTATTGTTTTTACCTTGATTGTTTGTTGCTTTGCACTCATATGATTATTTAGGACCATACCAAAATACGTAATGGTCGAGCAAACAAGGTGTATTCTCCCTACTCAAGGTTCTTGTGTTGAAGTCTTTCGCAAAAAAAAGGGTTCTCGTGTTGAAGTGATTTTCTCTTGGTCAATATGCTTTCTTTTGAATATTTCAAGAATGAATTAGTTAATGTTGCAGAAGCGAGTCACTGTTAAAAATAAGGACAAATATATTAAAATTAGGAAATAGGTAGTGCTATCAATTTCCAAATATTTGGACTATTGTTCTATGTCGATTTTGAAAATTTTGAATATTTCTTTACTTTTAAAATTTTGGCCTTCATGAAGCTCAAGATCCAAAATGCCCTGCTTTCGGCAAAGTGGAGTTAGTGATGTTACGATTATTCTTGATCACACTAAGAAATTGTTATTCCTAAGTCATCAAGGACCCGCGACATTTGAGGACTCTAAGTAGGGGTTATTGAGTACATTGTTGATCAGCCTACAAAGATCTTACCAAGGATGGCGATTTTTGTAAATGCTTTATTTGTTGAGCTGAATAGTAGTAGCAAGGTACATAAACAGTGTTAGACATAATATTGCTCAGTGTGCATGAGGATCATAAAAATATATGTTTGACATGATATTGCTTTAGGATACGTGCTAATATACCTGCCATCAATTAACGCTATTTAAATTCGTGATTACTTGCATTCTTAATAAGGTATTAATTTGATTGGTCCAAGACAATAAGGAAAGAAATATCTCTCTAATTTGGAACGCGGCCTTTTTTGTGTCTGAGGTATGTAGAGTACATGCATGTATCATCTTATTAAAAACAAAGTTTTCTAGAAATATATAAGGAAAGCCGTGCCTGATTAATTCTTTGAGATACTACTTTCTTTGAATTATTTTGCTCTTTTAGTTTGGAAAGAGTCAAGGAGGCAAATCGGCAATAATAAAATGGAAAAAGGCAAGTTTGATTCGGTCAAGAGAGATAAACCTTGAGAGAAAAAATAACAGTGAAAAGAAGGGACGTACGGATTGGTTGCTTTATTTGGCCAACCCATTTCCATCGTAATCTAATCCGAGGTTCCTTAGACTAGCCACAATGCATAGTAACATACTCTAGTAACATACACAAATCCCTAGACTATGTTATTACCTTCATAGTGGGTAGTAACATAAGTATGGTAACATGCAAAGCTTTATTTATTAGGTTATAGACTCATATTGCATTGAGACATGTGATGTTACAGTAACTAGCTAAGTTACTGTAACTACCTCTCTCCTCATTAACTCATTGCCACATAAGCAAATTTGCTGAGTTGGACTCGATGTTACTGCTGAAGTTACTACCACTTTGGCTAATCTTAGGTGAAAGAAATCAAATAGAGTGAAAGCAAGGCTAATTTGCAATTAAAGCAGAAAACGGAAAGAGGAATCAGCCAGGAACGAATAAAGAAAAGAGGAAATCCAACCAGTGGTTTGTTTTAGTTAGCAATGTTTTGTTGTGACTTGATCCACATCCTCTTTAGCCGAGAGAGATGGAGGCAAGAATAAAAAAAAGTTGCAACTTGTGCCAGTGAAATCTAGCAAGTTGAGAGTTTTATGAAAAAAAATGCTTATTTGGCCCAATTAACATGCAATGCTTAATGCCTAAAAATCGTCCAGTTTTCTCTTGTCCAGTCCCGGCCTCGCCCATAAAGAATTAGGTATGTTTAATTTGAAAACCGAGTGCCAAATCAGAATGCACCATTAATATCTAAACATTGTCTCAGTTTTCTCTCATCTAACCCCTACCGTACCCGCGACTGCATGCAATTAATTAGCCAGTCATTTAATTATGTCTATTTAAACTGTGATTTTTCCCAGTGATCTAATAATAAAATGGGATGTTTCTTTATGGATCGCCAAACCTATACTCGCAGACGGAAGGAGTAACTTCCACTGGTTGTTTGTTTTTCACATGCAAGTATCAACATATCAATCAAAAACAAGGGTTTTTACGCTAGGGTTCTATGTCGCCAGCCCATCTCTCATTCGGATGTGGTCGACTCGAACGACATTCGCTAAATTGCTCATCGACCACAGACGCAAAGGTGGCTCCCCCACCATGACTATGTGTGAAGTCTCGACTGCTTGCACCGGACGTCGGGATAGGTCGCGTGACCAGGCTTATTATCCATCCATGAGCATGCAACATGACACACTAGCGTCCCGATCCGATGTCAGTATGTGATAGAGCCCACAAAGACATGGGTTGTTGTATTGACGACAATCGTCAAGGATCGCTAAAGTCATAGCCATTGATAATCTCGCCACCCTTTTGCGGGCAGTAGCTGATATATACCAATGACATCAGAACATAGTTGACGCTACCATGGCCGATGACAATCAGCCTCACGTTACCTCTTTTAGATATTGTTTCATCCTGTAGCAATGCATGGGTATTTAGCTAGTACTCCTGTAAATGTGACATTATACCTATTAATGTGACATGCCTTCCTGTATTTAGTACATAGTACATCTGTCTATTAAGCATGTCCTTACATAAAACTATTGTTTTTTTGTATCCCGCATCAATCAATATGACGGGACACCTTTAGTATATGCAGTGCGATATTAGTTGAATCTTTCATATGATTTATAGCATGCGCTTCTTCTAATTTGTTTAAATTCCATTTATGATGGGACGCTTTTAACTTGGCAGAGTCATATTGGTTGCATCTTTCATGTGTGTCTAGCTTGCATTGCTTCTTATTTGCTGGAATGGTTTCTGCTTAGTTTACACAAACAGTTGTGAACATGCCATGCCGTCCTGTTTTTCGTACATATTCCATCCTGGTATCATGTGTTTGCCTTACATCAAAGTAGTGATTGTCGAGATCATGCATGAATGAGTTCGAAGAGAATTTTATTGCTTTTTCTTGTCGGTTTTACTTGACAATTCAAAATCAATAAAGTGGAAGGAAGTTAGCAAGGCAGCGGATAAAGGTGCTCCTTCCAAACGGAGGGCCTCTACAATTTCTACTCCTCCACACCCCCAAGATGATTTCCAAGACAACACATGCATAGACGCTCAACAAAGTTGTGTTTATGATGAGCACGTCTCCCCTAGTGCAGCATCAATGGTGCTCCCTCTAACTTGGCACTGTTATATGTGGTTGCATGTTATGTGTGATGTCTAGCTTGTATTGCCTCTAATTTTGTTGAATTCCATCTCCTTACTTTACACATTATACTTGAATAAGACATGTGTTCTTGTTTCTAGAACATACAATACTGTCTATCACACCATGTTCTTACATAAATATTTCTACTGTTGTGTAACCTGCAACAATCACTTATCATAAGACACGTTTGACTTCGGAGTGTGATATAGGTTACATCTCACATTCTTTTCTATCTTGTACTACTAATTTGTTGAAATGACACTTATGACGAGACAGTTTTAACTTGGTAGAGTGATATTCGTTACATCTTTCATATGGTGTCTAGCTTTCATTGCTTCTAATTTGTTGAAATGCCTTCTCCTTAGTTTACACATCATAAGCTGTGAATATGCAATGCTGTGAATATGCAATGGCACTAATGAAGAGAGACCTCTAACATGGTAGTGTGATGTTGTTTGCATCTTGCATATGATTTATTTCTTGTACTGCTTCACATTTGTTTAAACGCCATTTATCTTTGAGACACTGTTAACTTGGCAGAGCGATATTTGTAGCATCTTTCATATGGTGTCTACCTTCCATTGCATTGCTTCTAATTTGGTGAAATGTCTTCTTCTTAGTTTACACATCATAGTTCTGGTTATCTCTTCCATCCTGTTTTTCATACATATTACATCCTCCTATCATGTGGTTGTCTAACATCAAAGTTTAGTTCATCTGCATCACGCATCAATTTGTTCTGAAGAACTAAATTGTTATTCGTTTTTCTTGTCGGCTTGACTTAACATGGCACAGAGAAAGAGGAAGAAACACAAAATGGCAGGGAATGAGAAGCAGATGAATCCTGCAGATTCTGCTGGTACTAATGGTGCAATAGAAGGTGAAAGTCCAGCAGAAAATTCTACAAACACGGCATCCCATGCTACACGAGCTGCAAAAAAAGCCAAACAGAAACAAATAGCTGCCACCAAACAAGCAGAGATAGCCCTAGTTCTTGCAACACATACCACAGTACTACCAGCTGCACGACATACTTGTGCGTCAATTGAGCTAGCAGCACGTTCCCAAGCTCCCTTGCCACCTGACACTACTTCCCAAGCACTCTTGACACAAGACGAGTTGGCAATATCAGATGAACCTTGTGAGCTTCAACAGCAAGAAGGTAGTTGCTGGAGTCAAGTTACAGTTGCATGCTTCTTTATATGTAGTCTCACAGTTTGATGTACACTAACACTTCCTATGTTCGTTGTTGGACTAGCACCTAGGCGCAAGAGGAAACAAACATCAGGGATAATGCTCGATAGGTTAACTAAATCTAGAGGAGGAAGAATGGAGATCCATTTTGAGGTAGGTTTCAAAAGGCCACGTGATGCTACAGAGTCAGCCAAGTTAGTATCAGAGGCAGCGGTTGCCGTTAGGTGTCATGTACGTATCCTCCCAACATGGATTCAGTACAGGAACGACAAAGACGAAACCCAGTTCAACACCTTCCTCGACCATTTATCTGTAAGTATGGTTATGTATGGAAACTAGTAATATCATCTTGCTCTGTCCCATACTTTCTAGGTTGCTGATAATGAGACTAACATAATTTTCAAAAGATGAGGTTCAAGTTGGATAGCCAAGATGATGCAACCAGACAAGCTTGCACCCATGTTTTCAAGTCTGCTCTACGACAGTATCGATATAACTTGAGGAAAACTCACTTTGAAGGCAAGGCTAACAGTGAACTTTCCCAAACATCTCCAATGGAAAATATATCGGATGAAGACTGGAGGGGCCTTGTTAAACACTGGTCTGATCCGAAGTATCAGGTACGTTATATATATGTGATCAGATCACATGTTGAAGTCCTATTGATGCATGTGCCACACAAATCTATCTTCTAGTAGGTGAACTGTTCAAAGAACAAGGCCAACCGCATTTAAAGTGAAATTCAACAGCATTTACGTGATCTCATAGCTATATTGCACACTACGAGGCTCTTGTAATTAGCTGCTGTTTCACTCTTTTTGCTGTACCATATTATCAGATCTATATTGACTTGTTCAAAATGCAGAGGAAAGCCCGCAAGGACCAAAAATTACCTAAACCAAATGTTGTGGAAATCTTCAAGGACTGTCACACCAGCAAGAAGAAGGGCATGACTACACCAGTCAAAGCCGCTGTTGTAAGTCCTTAATCCTCATGCCTTTTAACTACTACTTACTCTGACTTGTGCCTTGAACTGCATGGTTTGCAGCCAATGTCTATTACTCTTTTCAATTTGATACACAATTATCTTAGCGTATCATTGCACCTTACAAGGTTTAAAAGGGAGGAGTGATGTTCCTTTGATCTTGACCCGTAATCTAGTTCCGTGCTGGACTTGCCCACACAACGTTACAATTGCCTGTTTGTCTGTTCTCGGTTGTTTTGTGATATGAATTATGTCATACTATGCTTACCGTATTATAAACTTCGTCTCTTTATCCTTAGCCCTCAATACAATGTGAAGAAATAGACTATACATTAGCGATGGTACATGGTCATATGTTTGGAACCGGGTTTTATTATGTACTTTGCAATAAAATACAACTAATATTTTACATGGGTTCGCCAGAATAAGTTCTGTATATAGACCAAAGCTATTTTGTTTGGTTTTGCTGCCTCCTTAATATCTTCTGTTCTGGTACTACTAATGTAAAACCTCAACTTTTCAGCGAGCTATGGAAAAAATGGTGGAACCGCCACCTTCTGAAGGTGGCGAGGCAACTATAACCGCAATGTCAGCTCTTGCTGCAGTGGTCAGTACCTATCAACTAATAGTGCCAAAAGCACGTTCCTTCATAATACTGGGTTGGTTGTTAATGCAATATCGTCCAAACTGCCTCATGATCAAGATATGCAAGCTCAAAGCAATGTTGTATCTGCGCTCCAGACACAAGTACATTCCCTAACGGAGGCCCTTTGTGAAACAAGGAGAAACATTGCTCAATGTCGTCAAGATATGCATGGTTTTGAAACCAGACTATCAGAAATTTGCTATGTTGTTCAGGAGCCTAGGGGAAATGAAGGCGAGGGTTATGGTGCTCCATCGGACAATACAACATGAAAATGTAACAGTCAGGTCAAATGAACTGAGCTTCTGAACTTCTGGTGGTGCATTTATCTGCTAGACTGTTAAGTTTTATGCCAACCTTCCTTTTGTTATATAGTTGTAATTTGTTTTGATGCAATACAAAATTTATTCTTAACGTGCAGCCACCGGCTGAAGAAAACAACAAGACATTTTTGTATAGTGTAGGGTGTTCCCTATATTTGCACTGGTGGCGATCTTTGATGCCGAGTGGATGTAATCTGTGCAATCGCCTTAATAGCCTAGCATTAGTCTCGGCCTTATTTATTTCCTAGTCTTCTTTTTCCTTGGTTTGCTAGTGGCCGCAACTACCCATGGGCCACATACGGGCCGTAGGATCCATGGGTCTCCTACGGGACGTCGATAAATGGGCTCATGTCGGTGGGCCTCGGGCCGTCGATAAATGGGCTCAGTCGGTGGGCCTTGGGCCGTCGGATAAATGGGTCTACATGGGCGTGTCGAGGCGTAATTGGTATCGGCCCGGACGGTAACAGTCGTTAACGGTCGTGGGACTGCAAAAGCTTAATTCTATCACAGGCATAACGGGTCGTTAATGGGCCAGAATATAGGACGGGCTAGCCAGAAATGGGCTGACTCTTGCCATGGGCCGAATTTGGCCCATTAGGGTAACATGCCAGTAACGGGCTGACTCTTGCCATGGGCCGAATTTGTCCCATTTGTGGAACATGCCAGTAACGGGCCGACTCTGGCCATGGGCCGAATTTGGCCCATTAAGGGAGCAGGCCAGTAACGGGCTGGAAATAATCGAGGGCCGAAAAGGTGCCCAAGAACGTATGGGTCGTCAATAGGCCGAAAGCTAACACGGGCTCGAAACGGCCCATGTAAATCACAGGCTGTTAACGGGTACAAAGAAAATTACTGTTCATTATGGGCTAGAGTCACTGTGGGACTATAAAGGGCCAAAAGATACGAAGGCCTCATATGGACCGAAAGACGTCGTGGGCCATACATGGGCCGAAAGTGAAATGTGCTGGTGTTATATTCGACGGCCCACATGACGTTGTTGGGCCGATTTCCTTTAGTGCCTAACGGGCCGTGAGTTAACGGGCCGTAAAATGGGCTATTTGCGAAGAGACCGTTAACAGGCTTTTCATGGGCCAGCCCGTTAACTTTTGACCAAGTCAAACGGGCCGGCTTTGTAAGCTAAATGGGCCAGTGGTGGACCGTGGCACGTGTCGACATATCATAGGCGCCTATCTGACCCACTGACGAGCTGACACGTGTTTCGTCCGGCCAATAAGAATTTTACACGTGGAAATTTCCCATTGGTCAGGGCTGTTAACGGGTTATTGGATCCAAAACCCGTCCCGATAGCTTAACAACATTTTGTTACGGTGGATGCCACGTGTCAGTCACCCTTGGCGAAAGCACTTCTATGACGCGTGATTTATCGTCATGGAAGTGGATACTTCTATGATGATAATTTTTGTAATGTCATGGAACACTTCTACGACAGCACAGGTATGACTATCTTGATTCTGTCATAAAAGCTTCATGGATGTACATGCATGACAGAAAACGCAACCTACTGTGACAAACACGTATCATCACGGAAGTGTATTTTTTTTTGTAGTGAGAATAGCCTCACTGCGCCTGTCAACCAAGCACATTGTGTGCGTTAGCATGAGGCCGAGCTGGGGGTGGGAGGGGGGTCAAGACCCGCCTACCCCCTGCTAGGACGAGCCTGGAATGAGTCGGAGCAGGTGCGACGCGGCGTGCCATGGCGCCGCATGCGGAGGCGAGTCCGACACACCCCTTCACCCCTATCTACCTTAGGGGTGTGGGTCTGGGGTTGCGTGCGTTGTTTGGATGGAAAACAGAATAGCCGCACTGCGCCTGTCAACCAAGCGCAGTGCATGTGTTAGCGCGAGGCCGAGCAGGGAGGTGGGAGGGGGCCGTGACCACCCTCCTGACCCCCTGCGAGGCCGAGCCTGGGACGAGACGGAGTAGGCGGCGACGAGTCCTTCACACCCCGTCGCCCTTTCTATCTTAGGGGTGTGGCTCTAGGGTTGCGTGTGTAATGAGACAGAGTAGGCGGCGATGAGTCCTTCACACCCCGTCGCCCTTTCTATCTTAGGGGTGTGGCTCTGAGGTTGTGTGCGTGGTTTGGATGGAAAACATAATTGCCGCACAACACTTGTCAACCAAGCGCACAGTTTGCGTTAGCACGAGGCCGAGCAGGGGGAGGGAGGGGGGCGTGACCCCCCTCCCCACCCCCCTTGTGAGGCCGAGCCTGGAATGAGCCAGAGTAGGCGGCGATGCGGCGTGCCGGGGCATCGCATGCGGAGGCGAGTCCGTCACACCCCGTCGCCCTGTCTATCTTAGGGGTGTGGCTCTAGGATTGCGTGCGTGGTTTGGATGGAAAACAGAATAGCCACACTGCGACTGTCTAGCAAGCGCACTTCATGCGTTAGCGCGAGGCCGAGAACCAGGTGGGAGGTGGTCGTGACCCCCCACCCCCCTGTGAGGCCGGGCCTGGAACGAGCTAGAGCAGGAAGCGACGCGGCGTGCCGCGACGCCGCAATCAGAGGCGAGTCTGTCACACCCCGTCGCCCATGTGTATCTTAGGGGTGTGGCTTTGGGGTTGCGTGTGTTGTTTGGATGGAAATCAGAATAGCCGCACTGCGCCTGTCAACTAAGCAAACTGTGTGCGTTAGCGCGAGGCCGAGCAGGGGGGTGGGAGGGTGTCGTGACTCCCCTCCCCACCCCGTGCGAGGTCGAGCCTGGAATGAGCCGGAGTAGGCGGCGATGTGGCGTGCCTCAGCGCCGCATGCGTAGGCGAGTCCGTCATACCCCGTCGCCCATGTCTACCTTAGGGATGTGGCTCTGGGGTTGCGTGCGTTGTTTGGATGGAAAACAGAATAGCCGCACTGCGCCTGTCAACCAAGCGCAGTGTGTGCGTTAGTGCAAGGCCGAGCAGGGGGTGGGAGGGGTTCGTGACCCCCTCTCCCCACCCCCCTGCAAAGCCGAGCCTGGAATGAGCTGGAAGCAGGCGGCGCCGCGGCGTTGCATGCGGAGGCGAGTCATTCACACCCCGTCGCCCCTGTCTATCTTAGGGGTGTGGCTCTAAGGTTGCGTGCGTGGTTTGGATGGAAAACAGAATAGTTGCACCGCGCCTATCAACCAAGCGCACTTCATGCGTTAGAGCAAGGCCGAGCAGGTGGTGGGAGGGGGGACGTGACCCCCACTCCCCCTACATGGCCGAGCCTGGAATGAGCGTGAGCAGGCAGCGACGCGGCGAGCCACGGTGCTGCAATCGGAGGCGAGTCCGTCACACCCCATCGCCCCCTGTGTATATTAGGGGTGTGGCTCTAGGGTTGTGTGCGTTGTCTGGTTGGAAAACAGAATCACCGCACTGCGCCTGTCAACCAAGTGCACTGCATGCGTTAGCGCGAGGCCGAGCAGGGATGTGGGAGGGTGGTCGTGACCCTCCTCCCCACTCCCTGCGAGGCCGAGCCTGGAACAAGCCGGAGCAGGCGGCGATGCGGCATGCCGCGGAACCGCAAGCGGAGGCGATTCTGTCACACTGCGTCAACCCTGTCTATAGGGGTGTGGTTCTAGGGTTGCGTGTGTTGTTCGGATGGAAAAGAGAATAGCCGCACTGCGCCTGTCAACCAAGCACACTGTGTGCGTTAGCGCGAGGCCGAGAAGGGAGTGGGATGGGGGTCGTGACCCCCCTCCCCACTCCCATGTGAGGCCGAGCCTGGAACGAGCCAGAGCAGGCGCGACGCGGTGTGCCACAGTGTCGCATGCAGTGGCAAGTCTGTCACACCCCGTCGCCCTGTCTATCTTAGGGGTATGGCTCTAGGGTTGCGTGCGTTGTTTGCATGGAAAACAGAATAGCTGCACTGCGCCTGTCAACCAAGCGCAGTGTGTGCGTTAGTGTGAGGCCGAGCAGGGGGTGGGAGGGGGTCGTGACCCCCCTCCCCACCCCATGGGAGGTCAAGCCTGAAACGAGCTAGAGCAGGTGGCGACGCGGCGTGCCGCGGCACCACATGCGGAGGAGAGTCCTTCACACCCCGTCGCCATGTCTATGTTCGGGGTGTGGCTCTGGGGTTGCGTGCGTGGTTTGGATGGAAAACAGAATAACCGCACTACAACTCTCTAGCAAGCACACTTCATGCATTAGCGCGAGGCCGAGAAGGGGGTGGGAAGCGGGCTGTGACCCCCCCACCCCCCTGCGAGGCCGGGCCTGGAACGAGCCAGAGCAGGCAGTGATGCGGCGTGTCGCAGCGCCGCAATCAGAGGCGAGTCCATCACACCCCGTCTCCCCCTATGTATCTTAGGGGTGTGGCTCTGGGGTTGCGTGCGTTGTTTGGATGGAAAACAGAATAGCCGCACTGCGCCTGTCAACCAAGCACACTGCATGCGTTAGCGCGAGGCCGAGCAGGGGGGTTGGAGGGGTCGTGACCCCCATCCCCACCCCGTGCAAGGCCGAGCCTGGAATGAGCCAGAGCAGGCGGCAACGTGGCGTGCCGCCGCACCACATGCGTAGGCGAGTCCGTCATACACCTTTGCCCCTGTCTACCTTAGGGACATGGCTCTGGGGTTGGATACGTTGTTTGGATGGAAAATAGAATAGCCGCACTGTGCCTATCGAGGGCTTCTGCTGGCTCGCTCCCCTGATTTAATCCGCCACCGGTTTGTCCCTCCACTTCGCCACGCCATGGGCTGCCACTGAACGTCGACCCGTCGAGGCCCTGCCCGTGAGTCGCCCTTGAGTCACCAATCATCAGAATTACCTGGTCAAAACTGCTTCGTCGACGGGCCTTCGAGGCCTCGGGTTGTTTCCATCTCCACCGGTTGCCTCCCGCATGCTCGCCGTCTTCGGTGCGCCGGCCAGCTCCTGCATCCTCCATCGATGCGTCTTGAACCACTGTGCCAAGTTGCCGGGTTACCTCTGCCCGTTTTAGCTGCGCCAAGTCGCCAGATTACCTCTGCCCACTTCAGCTGCTGCCCGCGGCCGGCGCCGGTTCTGCCATCGAGCCACCGCCTCGCGCCATCTGCTCCCATGCTGAATCGCTGCCAGACTGCGTCCGCGCCTGTGCCATCCTGCAATGGCCCAGTGCCCCGCCTCGCCTCACAGGCTCCCCAGTCGGCTGCCGCCCCGCTCCAACCGCGCGGGCTGCGACTCGCGTTGCCGCACCTTGGACTCGCCTCCTCCATCACCGTAAGTCGCCGCGTCCGAGAGGCCTCGCCTTGCCGCTACCTCGCACTACCGCGACTGCGTCCTTCTCCTGAGCCGCCTTCTCCAGGGGCCTCCTCGGCTGCACTGTGAGTCGCCCGTCGTTGTGCCTGGCCAGTTCTAGCCACGACCAAGTCGCCGCCGTCTCGCTGAGACGTGTCCGCGGCCCGAGTCAAACCGTATGCTCAACCCGTGAGACAGCAGTAGGAGGTGAGAGCTGCAGGGCAAGAGGAATCGATGGAAATAGAGACGAAGACAAGTCTGCCATGGAAATAGCACTGGAAGGAGTGGCTCTCGCTGGAGCTAAGAGCATCTCCAACAGCCGCGCTAAGCGCCAGCAAAAAAAACCTGTTTGCTTTGCGCGTCTTTGCGGCTGGTTTTACTGCCTTCTGCGCTGGCTCCAAAGAACCGTGCTATAATGCAGCAGCAGCGCCGCGCTCCAGAGAGCGCAAAAATACTACAGCAGCGCCGCACAAACCACATGTACATTTCAAAGAAGATGGAGAAAAAATGATCAAACAAACAAAATAAATCAACAACAAATAGTTCAAAATAAATCATTACAACTCAAACAAATAGTTTATCATTCAGTACAACAACAAATAGTTCAAAATAAATCATTACAACACAACAAATAGTTCATGAACAATACAATGTCGAGTGCAGATATCATCATGCTCTTTGCCGTCCATGCCATGCCCACCACTCTTCAATTAGATCATTCTGAAGTTCATTGTGCGTTGCGGGGCGCGAATGGCATGATAGGAGGCAACAAAACGGGCTACCCTTTCAGCCCTCCGCAAACTTTCGCACGGATGTCCCAAGAGCTCATCTTTGCGAGTAGTCTAAATCTTGGCCACGCTCATTCTCGATGATGCATGATCACACTGGCGTGCATGATGTACCAAAGCATTTTTGATCCCAAAATCTTGCGGTCCTCTCACAATAGCAAATTGGGCTTGCAAAATCCCAAATGCTCTCTCCACATCTTTATAGCCGCTGCACGAGCATTGTGGAAATCAAGATTTTTCTTACCTTCGGTTTTTCAACGGCATCACGAAGGTTTGCCACTTTGGATAGATGCCATCCGCTAGATAATAGCCATAGTTATGCGTCGCCATTTGCTACAAACTGCACGGTGGCAACTCACCGTTTGCAATCTTATTCATCGGTGGTGACCGGTTGACAACATTGATGTCATTCAAAGATCCAGGCATTCCAAAGAATGCATGCCAAATCCAAGTCTCCTGATCGGCTACCGCTTCAAGGATTATAGTGGAACCCTTTTTTTGGCCATGGAATTGCCCATGCCATGCCTTTGGGAAACAATTCTTCCAACTCCAATGCATGCAATCTATTGAGCCAAGCATGCCAGGAAAGCCGCGCGCTTTGTTCATCGCCAATAGCCTTGCGGCGTCTTCAGCAGTGGGAGATCTCAAATACTCCTCGCCAAACACTTGCACAATTCCCACTGCAAAGCGCTTGACACACATGATGGCTTGGCTCTCACCCATAGCCAAATGATCATCAACTAGATCAGCCGGGATACCGTATGCCAACATACGCAAAGAGGCTGTCACCTTCAGAAAAGTGCTATGCCCGAGCTCTCTGGCGGCATTCCTCCTTTGCTAGAAAAACCAGTCATGGCTCGCTAGTTTCTCTGCAATGCGCCTGAACAAGTCGGTGCTCATCCTAAATCGGCGATGAAAATACGACTCCGGGTATGTGGGATTCTCCACGAAATAGTTCTTCATCAATCTGTTATGGGCATCAATCCTATCTCTCCAAATTTTCTCCCGACCCATAACCGAACCACCGTGCTTCGGTTTTTTATTGATATGCATAGCTACGATCATTGCAAGATCCTCCTCCTCTTCCATATCAAATTCTTCTTTGGAAGAATCATACGACGAACTCATCTACAATGTTCAATACTATACTATAAAAACTACAATTCAAAACATGCACCAAATTCATGAAGTTTGAGCAATACATACCTTGTAGGCGTTTTGTCGAACACCTTGTGGGCGCGGCACGCATGGCCTTCGCCGGGCGCTGTTCCTCGGACGATGGAGGCGCTTGGCCAAGCGGTACTAGGAGGATGGGTGGAAGTCTTGGTAGCGAGGATAGGCAGGGAAGCTGAATGGTCGCCGGGTGTCTTGTGGCGGCGGCTGCGCGGACGACGGGGTGGAAGCGGAGAGGAGTCTGGTATGGCCTTCGAGTGTGCCATGTGTATGTAGTGGGCGCTGAAATCGCCCAGCGGGTAAGTGTTTTCGACCACGCGCCCAACCCGTTTTAGTGCGCGCACCATTTTTGTGCGCCCGCTGGAGCGACCTGACGCGTTGCGCGCGCTCTAAATAGACCTATTTTGCGGCGCGGCACTAGTTTAGCGCGGCTGTTGGAGATGCTCTAAGAAGATAAGGTTGCCAGTGATTTGGCCCCACCAACGTGCATGTGATCCGGAGCCAGCGATCGACAGGAGAGAAAAATCCTAAGGAAAGGTCTCTGGACCCATAGGCAGCCGTGAGCTCGTAGTAGTAGTACTTAATGCTCCAAGATGGACTAGGGCTCAGGCCATGCTGCTCTTGCACCTCCACATGAAGACTCAATCAGTCAAACAATTACTGGTGAAACTAGTGTTACACCATAAGCGTCAATGCAAATTTTTCAGTACGGACAAGCCGGCCAGAAGAAAAGGTCAACATGCAGGAAACAACTTGAGTACTATTAGTACTGTCTCCTCATGAGAGGAAAGAAAACAAAAAGGATCAAGTCCCGAGAATAATAAGGGCCGTAGGGAATGCACATCATCAGATCAGCTGAGCATCTGCAATCTTTTTGTCTGACAAGAATAGCAGGTGATATCCTTTCGGTTTATTTTTATAAACATATTTATTCTTTCAATAACAGTACTCTGGCATGTATATTTTAAACGTGCAGGGCAAGGATTCACTATAAATGTGACATCATATCACGGGTACAGAGCGCCCGGCAGCACCATCTTGTGACCAGCATTCGTCCGCACCGGCTTACAACACTGCGGCTGACTCATGTGTCTGTGTTGCCTCTGATGCTGCGGTCATTTTACTGTCCGTCCTGCGGTCCGGCCTACTCAACGTGCCGGATTGGCTAAACGTACACCTATGAGGATCATAAGGTCCAAATACATGAGGTGAAATCCATCCAGTATATTTTTATTATTGCTTTCTTTAAAAGATAAATTACTCCGTCTTGCAAAGTTATCTAAATGCAGGACTCTAAACCACCATATTGGTGCAAATTTAAAAGCCATCAAAAATTTCCAGCTTAAAGAGAAGGATTCCGGTTTAAAATCCGGCTCAAGGGAAAGGTGTCTCCCACAATGCTTTGAAGCTCTCATTTACCAGTTTAAGAATTCTTGGGTCAAAAGAATAATCTCTCGCAAGTTCGAGTTCTCAGGAAAAATTAAAGGGACCAAAGAGAGTCTGTTGAAAAAGCACAACTCAAACATAGGTGCCCCTTGAGCACAGCTCACAATATCACTTGGGGGCTTGGTCGTATTCAAACCATAGCTACACCTCTTGATCGGCGTAAGGCCACCAGGGACATCACTTGGGGGCTTGGTCGTATTCGAACCATAGCTACACCTTTTGATCGGCGTAAGGCCACCAGGGAAAATCACTTGGGGCCAAAGAGAGTTTGTTGCCCAGCACAACTCAAACATAAGCACCATCGAGCACAGCTCAGAAATATATCACTTGGGGGTTTCTATTTATAAAGCAGAGTTCTGATTACCCATTGATCCGGCTATCAAGCCAATATTATCATGAGGGGCCAAAGAGAGTATGTTACACAGCACAACTCAAACATAGGCACCCACTGAGCACAGCTCAAAATGTTACCTGGGGACTCTTTTGTTGCACAGCAACAAAGAGTTTTAACCCTTGTAATAGGCTATCAAGCCAGGCTTGGAATCCAGGTGTATTCACCTAAAATCCCGGGTTAACCTGCCTTCATCAAGTAAGTCACTCCGCCCAGGTAATCCTGGTATGACCCGCCGAACATTTGGCAAGTCAATCTTATACATACCCTGAACTTGTCAAAGTTAAAACGACGATTGGTTAATGTGAGGTCCATCTTAAAAGGCTTTGTAAAATGATTTAACTCAGTGGCCTGGCAGCCCATGAAAAGCCTCGATATTAGGCCTGGCAGCCCATAAAAAGTCTCGACTACAAGTTTTTGTATGTTTTTATTTGTCAAAGTTTTTTCTCCTTTAATAAGGTTTTATGATAAACCAGCGTCTATTGACCCGGCCTGACTATAAGTCGCCAGTATAACATAAACCGGTGTTTATTAACCCGGTCTGGCTTTCGACTATAAGTCGCCAGTATGAGATAAGATCATTATCCGGTGTACCCGGTCTGGCTTTGGACGTTAAGTCGCCAGTATGTATTGGGATTGCGCCATTGGAATTATGTGCTTATTAATCATTGGATTATATTATTCAAATCTTAAAATGCCAACATGGCTGGATTTTTATTATGGTTATCAATAACCAATATTATGATTGAGGTTTTCAAAGTAGCTTTTGCACAATGGCTATTATCTTATCAATGAATATGATTTATTCTATGAAGGAAGGAATAGTCTCGAGTCACTGCAGGCTTACGACCCGGCACTTGGGGGCTACATTATTCAAATTGAGATTACGTCAAATATGCAAGTCCCATGTCATTGCTATCATGCACCATGGCACTTGGGGGCTAATGCAAAGTCATTTTTTCATCATCTTATTGAAGATCCGACTCATCACATTGTAATGAGCCGGCCCTTGGGGGCTACACTGGCTAAAGTTTTTATGAGCATAAGGCAATTTCAACTCCCAGGTCGCTGCAAGCATGACAACCCGGCACTTGGGGCCTACATATGTGGAATACTCAGTTTTGACTAGTGACTGAGATGAACAAATCGGATTTCTTCAAGGTTGTGACATTTATATTAAAGCAAGTCTTAAGCCGTTGCTATGCTACCTTCTTAAGACTTGGGGGCTACAAGTAATAGCCATATAAGGAGTACATTTTCAAGCTTGATGTTAACTACAATTATGACCCGGTGCCATCAATATTTACAAACTGGCAATTTTTGCAATGATAAACCGGCAAATTCTACATCCTTAACCGGCTAAAGATCAGATGAGTATTTCAAGGACCAATATTTTTGTTAAAGCATTGGGAGATGAATCAAAGGAGTTCTTTACAATATATTTTATATGAGAAACTAATGACAACAATTGATTATGAAGCTGGCCTATTAAACCGGATTTTCTAGAAGAAGGAAGTGACAAGTACTTGAGGATGATTAGGATTAGTCTAACATGGATAAATCCAAATAAAACAAGGGGCTAATGTCGGGGATATACCCCGTGGTATAACCCGGCAGGAGTTAAGCAGATGATAACTCGGCAGGAGTTAAGTCAGATGATATCCCAGTAGGAGTTAAGTCAGATGATAACCCGGCAGGAGTTAAGTCAGATGATAACCCGGTAGGAGTTAAGTCAGATGATAACCTGGCAGGAGTTAAGTCAGATGATAACTCGTCAGGAGTTTAGTCAGATGATAACCCGACAGGAGTTAAGTCAGATGATAACCCGTCAGGAGTTAAGTTGGATGATAACCTGACAGGAATTAAGTCAGATGATAACCCGACAGGAGTTAAGTCAGATGATAACCCGACGGGTGTTAAGACAATCATAAACCGGCAGACAATCATAAACCGGCACCAGTCATAACCTGGCAGACAGTAATAACTAGGTTACCAGGCGTTATGAAGCCCGAGACGTTATGAAGCCCGAGATGTTATGAAGCCCAAGATGTTAAGAAGCCCATGAAGAGAAGTCAGAATAGTTTAAGTCTTAATCTGAGTTGGACTCTACATGTAACCCGCCCCTTCAACATATATAAGGAGGGATAAGGCACCCCAAGAGGGGGGGGGGAGAAAAACCTTAGGGTTAGACATAACTTGGAGATCAAGACATAACTGGGAGAGCCGGTTTACGGCGATTCCCTCGTGATGATAATGAGACCTAGCCTCAAACAACATGTAGGGTTGTTACCGGATGATGTTTCCCGGGGCCCAAAGCTGTCTAAACCCTTGTGTCGTGTTGCGTTTTCTCGATTCCGCTCAACCCCTCTCAAGCTACCACATAGATGCGTTGGCCTCACGACTAAGCCCTCACACTAGGATATCTGCTGTGACAATTCCATGATAGTTTGCGTATCCAAACACCTTGTGGATGCCTTCCTTCGTTATTATGATTTCTTTTTGCTGATCAGCTTCAACGAACGTTATTGTCATGCTTTTTGTGTCCAGGTTGTCGTAGATGTGTGCTGCAAGCGGTTTGCAGATGGAGCGCTTTATTTTGCATTCCTCTATGCTTCCAAACCCGGCTCTCCTAACATCTCGCCGGTGACGTTCTTCAAGTAATTTCCATGCTCTATTGACCTAATAAAATGCTGCTCCTGCCTTGATTTCACATTTGTCCTTATTTGTTGTTGCCTCCTGTTCATCATTCATTGGTGCTCGCCAATCCTTTTCCACTTGTCTTTCTCCTCTTTGTGCGCTTCTGTCTTGATTTTACCTATTGAGAAAATGAGGGTTTTGCTATAGAGGAAGGTTTGGTTTTCATGGGTGAAAAGCGGTAGAAAAAAATTTGTAGAGAAAATGTGTTTTACATCATCGTTGCTGTCCTCTGCGGCGCCACCATTGTCCCCTGCGGCGCCATCGCCCTCTATACGAATGACATCATCATCATGTTTTGTGCCATCGTCGTCGTTGGCAGCATCACGCTTTGACTCTTTGCTGGCATCATCCTCGTCTCCTTCCAACCGCTGTCTTTTGTTTTTCTTTTTGGCTTCATTTAGTTCATTGTCGACACGTGGAACTGTTGGCGGGAGTACCATTAGAGGACTTGGCTGCTGCTGCTGCAAGGTAGCACCGTCGCTGATGAGTTGAGTTTTGTCCTTTCTCTTTTGTCTTTTTCCTCTAGGAGGAATGATAGTCTTGGTTTCTGATTGCTCCTCTTTTCTGCTGCTAGTCACTTGCTTTTTGTTGCCCTCCCTGCTGGAAGCTAGTGCTGGCACTTTCTCGGGTGCTTTGTTGTCCATGTTCTGCTTTGTTCTTTTTTCTGACAGGTCAGGAGAGATGACTAGTTTTTCTGGATATGCACTATTAAGTTCAGACAAAATCGTTTCAATATCTCCTCCTCGGTCACCTCCATGATGATTATGTAACAAAAGGATTACAAAGTAACAACAAAATAAATGGGATATAGTTTTAAAACTATGTCTTCCACGACTGCACAAAAAGAATCTGAAACTTAATCTACATAGATTCATAAGATAGCTCGACCTAAAAAGGCGATCAATCCATTGTTTTCTTGTTATATCAAGTCTTCCCACTAACTCTTGGTTTGGCCAATCAGTGATAGAAAGTAGGGTCAGGTGTGAGCAGTATGTCTGCTGTCAAGTCCATATCAGTGAGGGGAAGTCTTTTTTTATAGGGAAAAATACACTACAAATGATATTCTATAAATTGGAGCAATAACTGTAAGGTTTAGAGGGTAAGATAAATTGCTCTCGGATGAATAATAATACACATAGTGTGTGAAAAATTTCATCGAAGTGTAATTTCCCAGGATTGTGTGGACGTAATTGGTTAATTTACTTCTGCTGCTACATAGTTTTTGTTATATGGATTGTGTGAGCCTTTTATAGTACCTTGCTGCACGGCAGGCTGTTCCGCAGGTACCCTGTTTTCCTTACTACCAGTCCTTGCTGCATAAAAATGCCCAGGCATTAGCAGAAGTAGAAGCATAATTGAATTTTGCAGCAAAAAGAGGAGATGCATCCCGTGGACAAAAAAAGCATTGTCGGAGAGGCACATGTTGTTTCACGCAATAAGCACACAACTAGATCTATTATTGGAGCACGAATGTTGATACGAGAGAGGCACAAAATTTGAAACAGGTACAATCAACAGATATATAGAATCTCCTGTAAATACCAGGTTTTGAATTTAAGGATGCTCTCATGGTTTGAATCTAGAGCGGTTTCCTAGATAGTTCTGGCATGCACAGTACATTTTAGGCAAATTTCTTGTGAGCAGATTTCTATGACGGGTAAGGCTAGCATCCTATTGCACGCGTGCCTACCTTATTTAAATTTTGCTAGAAAAGTCTAGACAGACTTTTTGGAAACACGGTTTTGTGTGTCGGTTAAGGTTCATGTCCGTCAAAAGGGGGAAAATCGCTTTGATCGACCTGTGGTAATGGAATGTAATGGATTAATATTTTTTTACCTTCGATTGCTTGTGAGCGATTTGTCGCATCCATCAACTTGTTTTTGTCCTTGGTCTCTGTTGGTACCTCCGCCGCGAGCATGGGTCGTCGCCGTTAGTCGCCGCCACTGCCGGGAGAGGTTTTTGATGCTTTCGCGGGCATAGACCAACTGCCTGTATCTCAAAGTTGATTGCGGCTGGTGGGTGAGGCGAACGCGATTTGGATTTTTGGTTGGTCTGCTGGATTGGACAATGGGGGCAGAAGGAGAGAGGAGGGTGTTCAAGAGAGGGGCACTGGTGAAGTGTTCAAGATTTTCGGTGTGAAAGCAAAAGCAAGAAAGTAGTGGAGGGAGAGAGGGAAATGGTCGAACCGTCTCGAATCTTCGACCGTCCGTTTGGACATGAAGATTGGTGTAACTTTCTGTGGGCTTTGATGGGCTTGTTTTTTATCTTGCTTGCTCAACTGCCAGAGCGTTTTTTTATTTTAGTGTGGTGACATCCATAGTGGCATGGTTTGGTGTTACCCATAGTCACGTTCGTGCCTGCGTGTGTTACGGACGTTTTCTATGACGTTCCATGGTGAGGCGCATGGAAGTGAGGCCACCAGCGCTCATCCTCCTATGGAAAAAGGCGAAGCGTCTCAAATCTTCGACCGTCCGTTTGGACATCAAGATTGGTGCAACTTTCTGTGTACTTTGATGAGTTTGTTTTTTGCTTGCCTTCTTAACTGTTAGTCTGTGGGATGTTAGCACTTTTTGATTTTAGTGTTCTTGTGTGATCCACAGGGGCATGGTTTGGCGTTACTCAGAGTTACGTTTCATGGTTCTTTGTGTTCGAAATGATTCCGGTCGCCAGTTCAATCGGAGAGGCATGGACATGAACTCAAGGGAAGCATGTTAATGCATTGGTCAGAGTCTCGTTACCATGGGTGTATGCTTTCGAGATTTCCAAATGATTCCGTTCACTCGTTCTTTTGGAGAGGAATGGACGTGAATCCGGCGGAGGCAAGTCTTCTTATTAGCCAGAGTCACGTTTTTCCACGTGTGTGTTACGTGCATTTTCTCTGGCGAGTCACTGTGAGGTGCGTCGAAGTGAAGCCGAGTAGGCAC
Source organism: Aegilops speltoides (assembly GCA_021437245.1). NCBI lineage: Eukaryota > Viridiplantae > Streptophyta > Magnoliopsida > Poales > Poaceae > Aegilops > Aegilops speltoides. The sequence goes on along the minus strand of CM038146.1, from coordinate 91,095,326 downwards.
TGTGTTACTAATGCAACAAGCACATTCCTGACGCTGTGTATGTAAATGTTTTCCTTTTCAACTTGTTCCTTTGTTGTGGAGAGTCACGATGGTGCGTTCCAGGGAGGCACTGTTTGTGGAGAGTCACGTTTCATGGTTCTTTGTGTTCCAAATAATTCCGGTCGCCAGTTCTATCGGAGAGGCATAGACATGAACTCAAGGGAAGCATGTTAACACATTGGTTAGATTCTCGTTACCATGGGTGTATGCTTTTGGTATTTCCAAATGATTCCGCTCACTCGTTTTCTTAGAGAGGAATGGACGTGAATCCGGCGGAGGCAAGTCTTCTTATTATCCAGAGTCAGGTTTGTCCACGCGTTTTACGTCCATTTTCTTTGGCGAGTCACTGTGAGGTGCGTGGAAGTGAAGCCGAGTTGGCACTGTGTTACTAATTCAACAGGCACATTCCTGACGTTGTGTATGTAAATGTTTTCCTTGTCAACTCGTTGCTTTGTTGTGGAGAGTCATGGTGGTGTGTTCCAGGGAGGCACTGTTTGTTATTAGAGGGAGTCACTTTTCATGGTTCTTTGTGTTCCAAATGATTCCGGTCGCCAGTTCAATCGGAGAGGCATGGACATGAACTCAAGGGAAGCATGTTAACGCATTGGTTAGAGTCTCGTTACCACGGGTGTATGCTTTTGGTATTTCCAAATGATTCCGCTCACTCGTTCTCTTGGAGAGGAATGGACGTGAATCCGGCGGAGGCAAGTTTTCTTATTAGCTAGAGTCACGTTTGTCCATGCGTGTGTTACGTGCATTTTCTCTGGCGAGTCATTGTGAGGTGCGTGGAAGTGAAGCCGAGTTTGCACTGTGTTACTAATGCAACAGGCACATTCCTGACGCTGTGTATGTAAATGTTTTCCTTGTCAACTCGTTCCTTTGTTGTGGAGAGTCATGGTGGTGCGTTCCAGGGAGGCACTGTTTGTTATTAGAGGGAGTCACATTTCATGGTTCTTTGTGTTCCAAATGATTCCGGTCGCCAGTTCTATAGGAGAGGCATGGACATGAACTCAGGGGAAGCATGTTAACGCATTGGTCAGAGTCTCGTTACCACGAGTGTATGCTTTTGGTATTTCCAAATGATTCCGCTCACACGTTCTCTTAGAGAGGAATGGACGTGAATCCGGCGGAGGCAAGTCTTCTTATTAGTCAGAGTCACATTTGTCCACGCGTGTGTTACGTCCATTTTCTCTGAGTCACTGCGAGGTGCGTGGAAGTGAAGCCGAGTAGGCACTGTGTTACTAATGCAACAGGCACATTCCTGACGCTGTGTATGTAAATGTTTTCCTTGTCAACTCGTTCCTTTGTTGTGGAGAGTCATTATGGTGCGTTCTAGGGAGGCACTGTTTGTTATTAGAGGGAGTCACTTTTCATGGTTTTTTGTGTTCCAAATGATTCCGGTCGCCAGTTGGATCGGAGAGGCATGGACATGAACTCAAGGGAAGCATGTTAACGCATTGGTTAGATTCTCGTTACCACGGGTGTATGCTTTTGGTACTTCCAAATTATTCCGCTCACTCGTTCTCTTGGAGAGGAATGGACGTGAATGCGGCGGAGGATAGTCTTCTTATTAGCCAGAGTCACGTTTGTCCACACGTGTGTTACGTGCATTTTCTCTGGCGAGTCACTGTGAGGTGCGTGGAAGTGAAGCCGAGTTGGCACCCTGTTACTAATGCAACAGGAAGATTCCTGATGCTGTGTATGTAAATATTTTCCTTGTCAACTCATTCCTTTGTTGTGGAGAGTCACGGTGGTGTGTTCCAGGGAGGCACTATTTGTTATTAGAGGCAGTCACGTTTCATGGTTCATTGTGTTCCAAATGATTCCAGTTGCCAGTTCAATTGAAGAGGCATGGACATGAACTCAAGGGAAGTATGTTAACGCATTGGTCAGAGTCTCGTTACCATGGGTGTATGCTTTTGGTATTTCCAAATGATTCCGCTCACTCGTTCTCTTGGAGAGGAATGATGTGAATGCGGTGGAGGCAAGTCTTCTTATTAGCCAGAGTCACATTTGTCCACACGTGTGTTACGTTCATTTTCTCTAGCAAGTCACTGTGAGGTGCGAGAAAGTGAAGCCGAGTTGGCATTGTGTTACTAATGCAACAGGCACATTCCTGATGCTGTTTATGTAAATGTTTTCCTTGTCAATCGTTCCTTCTTTGTGGAGAGTCACAGTGGTGCGTTCCAGGGAGGCACTGTTTCTTATTAGAGGGAGTCACGTTTCATGGTTCTTTTTGTTCGAAATGATTCCGGTCGCGAGTTCTATCGGAGAGGCATGGACATGAACTCAAGGGAGGCATGTTAATGCATTGGTCAGAGTCTCGTTACCATGGGTGTATGCTTTCGATATTTCCAAATGATTTCATTCACTCGTTCTCTTGGAGAGGAATGGACGTGAATCCGACGGAGGCAAGTCTTCTTATTAGCCAGAGTCACGTTTTTCCATGTGTGTTACATGCATTTTCTCTGGCGAGTCACTGTGAGGTGCGTGGAAGTGAAGCCGAGTAGGCACTGTGTTACTAATGCAACAGGCACATTCCTGACGCTGTGTATGTAAATGTTTTCCTTGTCAACTTGTTCCTTTGTTGTGGAGAGTCACGATGGTGCGTTCCGGGGAGCCACTGTTTGTTATTGGAGGGAGTCATGTTTCATGGTTCTTTGTGTTCCAAATGATTCCGGTCGCCAGTTCTATCAGAGAGGCATAGACATGAACTCAAGGGAAGCATGTTAATGCATTGGTTAGAGTCTCGTTACCACGGGTGAATGCTTTTGGTATTTCCAAATGATTCCGCTTACTCGTTCTCTTGGAGAGGAATGGACGTGAATCCGGCGGAGGCAAGTCTTCTTATTAGCTAGAGTCACATTTGTCCACGCGTGTGTTACGTGCATTTTCTCTGGCGAGTCATTGTGAGGTGCGTGGAAGTGAAGCCGAGTTTGCACTGTGTTACTAATGCAACAGGCACATTCCTGACGCTATGTATGTAAATGTTTTCCTTGTCAACTCGTTCCTTTGTTGTGGAGAGTCATGGTGGTGCGTTCCAGGGAGGCACTGTTTGTTATTAGAGGGAGTCACATTTCATGGTTCTTTGTGTTCCAAATTATTCGGGTCACCAGTTCTATCGGAGAGGCATGGACATGAACTCAAGGGAAGCATGTTAACGCATTGGTCAGAGTCTCGCTACCACGAGTGTATGCTTTTGGTATTTCCAAATGATTCCGCTCACACGTTCTCTTAGAGAGGAATGGACGTGAATCCGGCGGAGGAAAGTCTTCTTATTAGCCAGAGTCACATTTGTCCACGTGTGTGTTACGTCCATTTTCTCTGGCGAGTTACTGCGAGGTGCGTGGAAGTGAAGCCGAGTAGGCACTGTGTTACTAATGCAACAGGCACATTCTTGACGCTGTGTATGTAAATGTTTTCCTTGTCAACTCGTTCCTTTGTTGTGGAGAGTCATGGTGGTGCGTTCTAGGGAGGCTCTGTTTGTTATTATAGGGAGTCACTTTTCATAGTTTTTTGTGTTCGAAATTATTTCGGTCGCCAGTTCAATCGGAGAGGCATGGACATGAACTCAAGGGAAGCAGGTTAAAGCTTTGGTCAGAGTCTCATTACCACGGGTGTTTGCTTTTGGTATTTCCAAATGATTCCGCTCACTCGTTCTCTTGGAGAGGAATGGACGTGAATGCGGCGGAGGCTAGTCTTCTTATTAGCCAGAGTCACATTTGTCCACGCGTGTGTTACGTGCATTTTCTCTAGCAAGTCACTGTGAGGTTCGAGGAAGTGAAGCCGAGTTGGCACTGTGTTACTAATGCAACAGGCACATTCCTGACGCTGTGTATGTAAGTGTTTTCCTTGTCAACTCGTTCCTCTGTTGTGGAGAGTCACGGTGGTGCGTTCCAGGGAGGCACTGTTTGTTATTAGAGGGAGTCACATTTCATGGTTCTTTTTGTTTGAAATGATTCCGGTCGCGAGTTCTATCGGAGAGGCATGGACATGAACTCAAGGGAAGCATGTTAACGCATTGGTCAGAGTCACGTTACCACGGGTGTATGCTTTTGGTATTTCCAAATGATTCCGCTCACTCGTTCTCTTGGAGAGGAATGGACGTGAATCCGGCGGAGGCAAGTCTTCTTCTTAGCCAGAGTCACGTTTGTCCACGCGTGTGTTACGTGCATTTTCTCTGGCGAGTCACTGTGAGGTGCATGGAAGTGAAGCCGAGTTGGCACTGTGTTACTACTGCAACAGGCACATTCCTAACGCTATGTATGTAAATGTTTTCCTTGTCAACTCATTCCTTTGTTGTGGAGAATCACGGTGGTGCGTTCTAGAGAGGCACTGTTTGTTATTAGAGGGAGTCACATTTCATGATTCTTTGTGTTCGAAATGATTCCGGTCGCCAGTTCAATCGGAGAGGCATGGACATGAACTCAAGGGAAGCATGTTAACGCATTGGTCAGAGTCTCGTTACCACAGGTGTATGCTTTTGGTATTTACAAATGATTCCGCTCACTCCTTCTCTTGGAGAGGAATGGACGTGAATTCGGCGGAGGCAAGTTTTCTTATTAGCCAGAGTCACGTCTGTCCACGCGTGTGTTATGTGCATTTCCTCTGCCGAGTCACTGTGAGGTGCGTGGAAGTGAAGCCGAGTTGGCACTGTGTTACTAATGCAATAGTCACATTCCTGACGCTGTGTATGTAAATGTATTCCTTGTCAACTCGTTCCTTTGTTGTGGAGAGTCACGGTGTTGCGTTCCAGGGATGCACTGTTTGATATTAGAGGGAGTCACGTTCGTGCCTGCGTGTGTTACGGACGTTTTCAGTAAGGTGTCACCTGGAGACGTGTGCAAGTTAGCTTGTGGATATAGTAAGATTTTGATATAAATATCATTTCAAAACAAAAAATGGCAATGGACAATGGTATGAATTCGACAGTAAGTTCTCTGGAATGCAGACAGACTTACATAGTAAGTTAACTATGTTTGAGATGTTTTCTGTTGAATATGTGGACGAACGCACGGGAAGACGAAATCATATTACTGGTGTTTCCCAGGCATGCAGAGTTCGTGGTATTTAAGAGAGATTAGGAGAATTCGAGGCGGCGGTTTGACCGTCTGACTGGTGTGCGTATGTTATAAAAAGGTACCTACTCAACGAACACCCCACGTCCACAATTCTCCAGAGACAGGCACCTCTTTCTTGCTGGTAGCTCCTTGCTTGCGCCAAGGCCGGTAAGAGGCACTACAAAAAAAGACACATCTGTGATATTTTGGGTCGAACGGATTTTTTTTCTGTCATACATATGACACTTCTATGACGATAATTGTGACAAAACTGGTATCATCATAGATGTGGTGGGCTCCTATACGTGACAAAAATCTTGACGAGAAAATGGGCTTTTCGTCTGGGCAGGCGAGACGCAGCTGCATGACATTCTTTGGGCCGTCCATGACGAAAAAACCGTGGTAGAAGCGAGGGAGGAAAATTTCGGGAGTTGCGGTTCACGGTGGGAGGTTGGGGCGGAGCGATCGCGCTTTCTCTCGTGACGTCTGCTGCTGCGTGTGTGCGGCGTTAGCTCTAATCAAGCCGAGTGAGGCGTTGGGCTCTAATCAACCCGAGAGATTGCCTGCAGTTACGCATTCTTGAACCGGGCGATCGATCGATGGCTGTTAATCGAACCCGATGGGCGATTCGCCGCTCTCGCTGCTAATCAAGCCGATCGATCTGCCTTTGGGATGAGCAGTGGCGTTGCGGGATTGGATGAGCGATGGCGGTGGCGTTGCCTCTGGATGAGCAGGAACTTGTGGTGTGGAGGGTTGGATGAGCGATGAGCGGTGGAGGGTGGCCGTGGAGGGTGGTTGAGCAGGACCCCGTGGTGTGGAGGGCTGGATGAATAGTAGGCGTTGGAGGGTGCCCGTGGAGGGTGGTTGAGCGATGGCGGTGGAGTAGCGGTGGAGGCTAGATGAGCAGGAGCCTGTGGAGGCTGGAGGAGGTCGACGGTAGCCCGTGGAGGCCGGAGGAGGTCGGCGGTGGAGATGAACAGATCTGTGGAGTCCGTTTTGCGGTACACCACCCCCCGTTTCGATCGTGGCGCTCCAACACAAGTCCGTTTCGTCCATTTTGCGGTACGCCACATCCCTCCCGATGAACAGGACCCCTGTTTCGACCGTAGCGCTCCAACACAAGTCCATTTCGTCTGTTTTGCGGTACGCCACACCCCTCCCGATCAACAGGACCCTCGTTTCGATCGTAGGAGGTTCGTTTCCTCCGTTTTGCGGTACGCCAGGCCCCTCCCGATCAACAGGACCCCGTTTCGAACGTGGCCGGTCGAACACAAAGCCGTTTCCTCCGTTGTGCGGTAGGCCAGGCCTCGTTTCCATCGCCTGTTCCGTCCAAGCCCTCCCGATGAACACGACACGCATTCTGTTCCAACCCAGCCGGTTGGCTCCCCATGAACACGACAACGACGCTGTTTATCCGTTCCGACCCAGCCATGTAGATATGGGCGAGTAGGCATTCAAGACCCTGCCCTTATGTACGTACGTGGCCGTATTTTCTTTCTTGCACCCTCGCCGCTGTATGTACGTGTACATGCTACGTGCGCGCCTCTACTACCACACGTGCGCGCCTCTACATCTACGACACGTGCGCACTCTACATCGACCAGTATGTACGTACACGTTCGCGACTAGAATGACAACGCTACGTACGCTTCAACCAGGTGGGTCCCGACTGTCAGGCACTTCCTTGCATGCGAAGATGTAGCTGGTGGGTCCCAATAGTCAGGGGGTGAATCGTTTTATTTGCCCGGACGCACTTCCTTGCGTGCGAAGGTTTAGCTGGTGGGTCCCAGTAGTAAGGGGGAAATGTTTTTTTCGCGAAATATGGTGGCCCGTCCAGTGGGTCCCCGCTGTCAGGTGTGGAGGAATAATTATTTTGCGCGTAATAAGGAGGCACTTCCTTGCTGCGGCCATGGATCCTGTTGTCAGCCTCTCCACGTACAGTCCACGTCCGATGGAATCCGTTCCATGACCACGTTGACCACGCCGTGCCGAGAGCACCAGAGCGGTGGACGACGGCGAGGCCTAGGAAGGGGACGACGCAGAGCCGGGGAAGACGCGGCAGTGGATGCCCACGCGTAGAGGAGTACGAGGGTTCACTGGTTCACTGCGGTGTGAGGCTGCCGTCGCCGCAGAATAACAGGGGGTGTGGGTGAGTAGAGGGATGGCCTGGCCAGCAGTGTGAGTAGTAGGGGGCAGTGAGTCCTCCGCCGCATCGCAGTCGGCCACGAGAGGCAGGAGCACGAGGCACGACCGGCGCTGGTTTAGGCGGCTGGAGCAAGAAGACCAGAGGTTGAAGAAGCACTACGGCTATTGGATGGACATCGTACGGTCACTGGAGCTAGAATCGTGCATATTGACTAAGTTGACAAAGCCCTCTGTCCCCGTCGACTTAGTAGGCCCTAAGTCAGCCTGCCACTATCTGAGGTCCCAGCTAACGGGGGAGTATTCATTTTTTGTGCGTAATAAGGAGGCACTTCCTTGCGTGCGAAGATATAGCTGGTGGGTCCCAATTTGTCGGTAGTGATAACATTTTTTTGTGAAATCTGAGGCCCTTTCGGTGGGTCCCCGATGTCAGGTGGAGGAATCATTATTTTGCGCGTAATAAGGAGGCATTTCCTTGCGTTCGACCATGGACCCAGCTGTCAGCCTCTCCACGTACAGTCCACTTCAGATGCATGTCGGTCATTGACCACATTGACCAGGCCGCGCCGAGAGCACCTGGGCGGTGGACGACGGCGAGGCCTAGGAAGGGAACGACACAGAGGCAGGGAAGACTCAGCAGTTGTTTCCCACGCGGAGGGGAGTATGATTGAACGAGGGTTTACTAGTTCGTCTGCCGTCGCCGGAGAATAACAACATGTGTGGGTGAGTAGAGGGATGACTAGGCCAGCGATGGGAGTATGGTGGGGCGGTGAGGCTGCACAAGGCAAAGACACCGGCCATGGGAGGAGGGGGCAGCAGTCCACCCGGCGCTTGTTTGGCGGCCGGGCAGAAGAGCAAAGATTGAAGAAGCACGACGGCCGTTGGATGGCCATCCAACAGTCACTGCTTGTGCGTCAACCTTTTTTTTAAAGAAAGCCTCAAATCTATGGAATACAGCATACATCCCATTTGCTATTATTTCTAATAATTTACAGCCCATTTGCTAATTCTTAAGGTTTTGTTTGGAGCCCATATTCTTTTTGTTAGCATTACAACCCATATTGTGGCCACGGTTAAAAAATTATACGAAATTTTGCATATGTCGGTGCGGTCCGAAGTGTTTTTAATCCCGAAATTTCGACTCACATTCAAATTGATTTTAAAACTAAATGTATATCAATATAAAATCCTACAAATTCTCCACGCATAAAAATTAATGTAATTTAAAATCTCAAAATAAAAAAAAGATATTTGAAACTAATTGCCGCTTAGATGTGTTTTAAAAATGTACAACCCATTTCTCATTACTGATGGGCCATTTTCTCGGCCAGCCGAATGAAAGCTCTCCTCTTCTTGAAAGATTTGCAGCCCAACAGGCCTGACAAAGCGACTTACTTGGCAAATCACAAAAAAACTGGGTTGTGGGCGTGCACCCAGCTGTCAGCCTCTCCACGTACAGTACTCTTCCGATGGAAGTCGTTCCTTGATCACGTTGACCACGCCGCGCGGAGAGGACCACGGCGGTGGACAACGGCAAGGCCTAGGAAGGTGACAACGCGGAGCCGGGGAAGATGCGGCAGTGGAAGCCCGCGCGGAGAGGAGTACAAGGGTTCACTGGTTCGGCTGCGGTGTGAGGCTGCCGTCGCCGCAGGGCCTGGCCAGCGGCGGGAATAGTAGGGGGCGGTGAGTCCTCCGCGGCAGCATAGCCGGCCACGGGAGGCAGGAGCATGAGGCACGACCGGTGCTGGTTTGGGCGGCTGGAGCAAGAAGACCAGAGGTTGAAGAAGCAGTACGGCCGTTGGATGGACATCGTACGGTCACTAGAGCTAGAATCATTCATATTGACTAAGTTGACAAAGCCCTTCGTCCCCGTCAACTTAGTAGGCCCACAAGTCAGCCTCCCACCAAGGTGGGTCCCAGCTAGCAGGGGAAGTATTCATTTTTTTGTGCGTAATAAGGAGGCACTTCCGGTGGGTCCGAGCTGACAGCGGGGGGGTGGGACGTTTTTTTCACAAAATACGGTGGCCCGTTAGGTGGGTCCCAGCAGTCAGGGGGCAAACGTTTTTTTTTCAAAATACGGTGGCCCGTCGAGTGGGTCCCTGTTGTTAGTTGGAGGAATCATTATTTTCTGCGTAATAAGGAGGCACTTACTTGCTCCGGCCGTGGACCCAGTTGAGACTCTCCACGTACAGTATACTTCCGATGGAAGTCGTTCCTTGACCACGTTGACCTCGCCACATTCCGTTGCATGCACGTGTCCATGGGCGTGGTGCGTCCCCACTGTCAGCCTCTCATGTACAGTCATCTTCCGATGACTCTCGGTTGTTGACCATGTTGACCACACCGTGCCGAGCGCACCCAGACTGGAACGACCCAGAGATGGGGAAGATGGGGCAGTGGAGTCACAGATGGAGAGGGGTGGGAAACTTCACTGGTTCGGGTGCGCGGCAGCATAGCCGCGGTGCCACCCACGGGAGACAGGAGCAAGAACAGAGGTTGAAGAAGGAGCACGGCTGTTGCATTAACATCCAATGATCCAGCTGCTAGAATCATTTGTTGATTAAGTTGACAAAGCCGTGCGTACACGTCCGCTTAGCAGGCCCACAAGTCAGTCACCAAATCTAACGGGTCCCAACTGTCAACGGGATGAATTTTTTTTCCACAAAACGAGGAGGCACTTCCTTCCGTGTGAAGATACAGCCGGTGGGTCCCAGCTGTCAGGTGGAGGAAACATTTTTTCCAGCTTAATAAGGAGGAACTTTCCTTGCGTGCGACCATGGACCTCGTGGGTCCCAGCCGTCAGGCTCTCCACATACAATCCTCTTCCGATGACTCTCGTTTGTTGACCACGCCGCACCGAACACAGCGAGTGTTGGAAATATGCCCTAGAGGCAATAATGAATGGTTATTATTATATTTCTGTGTTCATGATAATTGTCTATTATTCATGCTATAACTGTGTTATCCGGAAATCATAATACACGTTTGAATACATAGACCACAACAAGTCCCTAGTGAGCCTCTAGTTGACTAGCTCGTTGATCAACAGATAGTCATGGTTTGCTGACTATGGGCATTGGATGTCATTGATAACGGGATCACATCATTAGGAGAATGATGTGATGGACAAGACCCAATTCTAAGCATAGCTCAAAGAACGTGTAGTTCGTTTAACTAGAGCTTTTCCAATTGTCGAGTATCATTTCCTTAGATCATGAGATTGTGCAACTCCCGGATACCATAGGAGTTCTTTGGGTGTGCCAAACGTCACAACGTAACTGGGTGACTATAAAGGGCACTACGGGTATCTCCAAAAGTGTCTGTTGGGTTGGCACGAATCGAGACTGGGATTTGTCACTCCGTATGACGGAGAGGTATCTTTGGGCCCACTCGGTAATGCATCATCATAATGAGCTCAATGTGACCAAGTGTCTGGTCACGGGATCATGCATTACGGTACGAGTAAAGTGACTTGCCGGTAACGAGACTAAACGAGGTATTGGGATACCGACAATCGAGTCTCGAGCAAGTAACGTACCGACTGACAAAGGGAATTGAATACGGGGTTCATTGAATCCTCAACATCGTGGTTCATCCTATGAGATCATCGAGGAGTATGTGGGAGCCAACATGGGTATCCAGATACCGCTGTTTGTTATTGACCGGAGAGGCGTCTCGGTCATGTCTGCATATCTCCCGAACCCGTAGGGTCTACACACTTAAGGTTCGGTGACGCTAGGGTTGTAGAGATATTAGTATGCAGCAAACCGAAAGTTGTTCGGAGTCCCGGATGAGATCCCAGACGTCACAAGGAGTTCCGGAATGGTCCGGAGGTGAAGAATTATATATAGGAAGTGCTGTTTCGGCCATCGGGAGAATTTCGGTGGTCACCGGCATTGTACCGGGACCACCGGAAGGGTCCCGGGGGTCCATCGGGTGGGGCCACCTATCCCGAAGGGCCCCGTTGGCTGAAGTGGGGAGGGAACCAGCCCCTGTTGGGCTGGTGCCCCCCTTGGCCCCTCCTGCGCCTAGGGTTGGGAACCCTAGGGGAGGGGGCGCCTCCACTTGCCTTGGGAGGCAAGGCTCCCCCCTTGGCCGCCGCCCCCCCTAGGAGATCCCATCTCCCAGGGCCGGTGCCCCCCTGGGTACCCTATATAAAATGGGGGGAGGAAGGGAAGCCGCACCCTTGCCCCTGGCGCCTCCCTTCCCCCTTGCTACACCTCCTCCTCCCGCAGTCGCTTGACGAAGCCCTGCCGGATCCCTGCTGCATCCACCACCACGCCATCGTGCTGCTGGATCTTCATCAACCTCTCCTTCCCCCTTGCTGGATCAAGAAGGAGGAGACCTCATGCTGACCGTACGTGTGTTGAACATGGAGGTGCCGTCCGTTCGGTGCTAGGATCTCCGGTGATTTGGATCACGACGTGTACAACTCCCTCAACCCCGTTCTCTTGAACGCTTCCGCTCGCGATCTACAAGGGTATGTAGATGCACTCCTCTCTCTCGTTGCTGGATGAACTCATAGATTGATCTTGGTGAACGTAGGAAATTTTTTATTTTATGCAACGTTCTCCAACAGCGAGGCGGTGGACGACGGCGAGGCCCCGGACGGGAACGACTCGGAGATGGGAAAACGCGGCAGTGGAGTCGCATATTGAGAGGAGGAGAAGGGTTATAACTGGTTCTGTTGCAATTCATATCAAACTCAGGTTCACAGGACACATTCATATTCATAGCCAACATTCACTATCAACCACTCAATAGATTCATATATACACAAGCTCAGCATATCTATGCATCCAAATGATTGATAGATCACACGACAATATTCATACATAATTCACAAAAAGATTCAAATATACAAATGTTCAGTGTGTTTATGCATCCAAATGATTGAGATCATAGCAAATATGATCCATGGAGGAACTTGAATTACCTAGGGTACAGACTGGTAAATGGTGTTCAATCAGAGGTACTTCTTGCTAAAATTAGTTCTTGTACGAGTAAACTTTCGAGTACATAAGAGGCAGCACAGACAATCTGAACTTTGTTTGTAGGTTTATCCTCAAATAGTGGCCTCGTGCCGACGGAGGTTTGAGCAACTTGGCCACTACTTTCATCCAACTAGTTTACTGGCTCATCTTGGTCCTGTATCTCGCCAAAATTCTACATTGCAGACGAGAAAGGAGGCGGTTGAGAAAATGAACCACCCAAATTTTTTGTGCAGTTCAACTGAAATGGAGCAACCTTGGCTTGCAGACTGATTAAGTCCCAGATGAATATACGCGTCAACCAACTTGTCTGGAATCTTTAGACTCCATGCCATATAGTTCGCTACCATATGTGCCGATAACCAAAAGGCACAAGTTGGGACCAAAGACCGGATTGCGTTTTTCTAGGCTATGCACCAAGCAATATTTTTGGCGTTCACTCTCCTAATACTTGGAGTTTGACAATTGGTTGACGCCGGTTGATACTCGAATGAATATAGGCACTTCTTGTCAACATCGATGCTTGTCCTAGTGAACTTTGGAGTACATAGCAGCAGCATAAGTACCTGTCCATTTGATAATTTTGTGCAATTCTACTGAAATCACCCGATGTAATGATTTGCCTGCGAGTTCAGGCTCCAAATTACTCCTTTATGAAATCGGCAAACAGTTGCACAATACCAAATTACCAATACATATGACAGGCACAATAATCAGGATAAAGACCAGTACCAACATGTGTGAGGTAGCATATCAATTACTATTTCCTTTAACTGGAAGCCGAGATAAGCCAAGCGACTGACAGCAAAGGAAGAAAGCAATCGGAGATTAGCGACTGACAGGAAAGGACGAAAGCTGTCGAGGTAATGAAGCACCCAAAGTTTTTGTTTAGTTCCACCAAAATCGAGCATCCCTGTTGGCACATATATTGAGAGAGTGAGATTACTGTAATAGTGGGACTAGTTGATGAAACATACACTAACAAATAGAAGCACCCTCATTATCTTAATGGGTAAATTTAGCAACATAGTAGTCTTGCTTAAAGAGAGGTGTTAGTTTATTTAATCAGTGCCAATTAGCTCAACTCAACACTCAAAGCATTGCCACTTATCATAGGTTGCAAAACTTAAAAGTGCAAAGATAAAGGAGTTTCTCATGACAGTAGCACGATACAAATAGAGATACAACAAACTAATATGGATGAAGGCCTTAGGCACGTAGCAACCTGAGCAAAAAGTTTATTCATGTAGTCCCATAAGAGATGATAAAGCACTCACTGGAATCACACAATAGTATATATTTTTGTGCACTTCAAATGTATGGTTGAAAGCACTCTTGTTTACCAGTGCTGAGATTATATGGAAAGATTATCAAGAACTTCCAGCAGAGTTAAAGAACTGGCTGGGATACAGTTCATTGTATTGTCTTGTGTAGTTGCACTAAAATGTATGATTGGCAAAGCATGATCCCTGTTTGCACAAGTAGGAACAAGGTGAAACCTTCATTAGCTTAGTGAGAAAGGATAGGAAGACATTAGCATATTACTCAAACAGTAGCATCAAATTCATGATGGACAATATGCAAAACATTGCCTCATTGAACCAATGGCAATAAATTGACATGCAAAACAATAGCACTATTATGTCTTGACACTAATAATATTCCCTCCCTACTCCACCACATGATTCACCTCCATAGACAAACATTCACACGTACATGATTCAGCATAGGGTCCTACTAAAGATTTGTTTAACTCCAATAGGAAAATTAGGCAGTAATAAATTAGTGGTACTTAAGTGCTCCTAATTAATTAAGTGAGACAGCAGAAGTGGAAGGGCTCCCTGGAGGATCGTCTCACATGTAAGGTAGTCATTGCCGGAGCCCTTGAATAGCCTCAACTGAGGCCTCTGGCTTCAGCAAGATCGCCTTGGAACTGTTTATTCTTCTTCTTCTTCCTCTTCATGCTATGTTTCTCTTTCTCCTCACCAGTTGGTGAAACCAAGTACATGATTGGCCTTCTAATTCAGAATTGGTTTTGTCAGTGAGGGAGTACAAGTGTACTAGTAAAAACAACATTATTTTCTCATGGCAGTCAGAAAATAGAGATGAACACATGCATTAAATATCATTCTTACCTAAAGGAAGGTTATGGCGCCAATATGGATGATGAGGATTGGAACACAGATCTCCCTTTGTGCAGTTCCACCAAAATTTAACCAACTGTTCCATCTGACATTCCAGTTAAACAGCATGAAAGTCACTTCTTTTAAGAAGAGTTTTGTGCAGTGCACCAAAAGGTCACAACAGCAACCAGGTGAATTGGATATCCCTGTTTGCACAAAAAGGCACAGAGGAAACAGTCAGAGTCTCAAACAATTACAGGCAAAAACATTTGGCTAAACTTGTCAGAGACTCAAACAATTACAGGCAAAAACAGAGGCATGGCATCATTTTTACCATGGACATTATATTAAGAACAGCTAAGGCTGCGTTCAGTTCACAGGTTTGGTGCAGGATTTTCGTAGGAACACAATTCCTACCGCATTATTTCCCTTCCAACCGTTTGGAACACGGGAAAGGTGAATAGTGTTTCATAGGAAAGCTGGTCTGGTAGTACTGATTCCATCGGATTAGAAACATCCACGCATTGCTCATTTTTTGGGCGGAATCCCGAGGCAGGCGCTCGCTGCCATGCGTTAGACAGGTTCCTGTGATGTGTTTGCCGGAATAAAAAAAATCAACCTATGTGTGGTACATGAGGTGAGGACAAGAGTAGTCACTGTGCAGCTGAATAAACAAATAACATCTCATACTGCCAAGCATGCTACTCTAAAAAAACAAATCTGTACATTTCGTAGTCCATCCGAACACATTCTCTTGAGAGTTTCCTCCGGTTTGTTGTTCCATAGTTTTATACCTACATTCCTTTCCTATTCCTCTATTTTCATCAAGACCTATGTTTTCTGCCCCTTTATTCCGACCGGAGCCTAAATATTTGGTATAAGGGCATAGGGCAAGGGTGCACCAGCGAAGACAACACCATGTAACGTAAACAGGGGCATAAAGTGGTGATTCATAGTTTGTTGCCCGAGAAACAAACATCCAAGAAACATATCTAGGTTGGTCCCATTTTTTTCACTCTAGCCACCTATTCCTATGTGTGGATAGCAAATCTAGTCTGGTCATACCACTTGTGTACAGCATTACCCTATATTTCCTTTTTCAACCAAGAGACCGTTGGACGACCAGTCTGCACTACTTTCATCCCTTTCCTTCCTGTTTGTACCAAGTCCGATGTACATACTAAATTCCCCACCCCACTTTATTTCAATGACAAGTATTTTGGACGGAGGGAGTACAAGATTCGACTCCATGAAGTAGCTTTACCTCTAACAATAGAAGAAAAAAAAAGGTGACGTTGGACCATCCGATCGAGAGGGGCTGAGAGGTAGAAAATGATGCACATGCAGCGACATAGCGAGCTGGGGAAGTAGAGCTAAGGCGGTTTTGAACGAAGATATACCTGAAGGTCATCGGGATGTGCATAGGTGGGCGGCGGAGGCGGATCCGCCTGAGCAAAGACGAAGGATCGGAGGACCTCCCTTTTGAGCTCGGCCAGAGATAACGGTGCGGCCGGCAATGGGTCCCCTCCCTCACTATCGACGACGGCCTAAACGCTGCCCCTCCTCCCCTTCACCGGCGGAGGGGGATACGTCTGGATCTATAACCAGCGGTGAGGATAGAAAGCTAGTGTTTTTTGAAGGGAGAAAGACAGGGTTACTACCCCTATCTTGTTTAGATCTGGAGAGGATGAGAGTGTGTGAATAGAGCAGCCCTAGCAAGCACGCGCGGAGGCTCTGGCCTATATATAAGTAGTGGGGTAGTTTTCCTTTTTCACTCCATCAAAATAATCCTTTAAAATTGTGTACTATACTACATGCCAGGTCGCGATTTTTTTAGTTGTTGATTATTTTTTGAGATAGCTACCCGCTTGTCCCAAGTGGTGTTACGATGTGCTAGGTCGCACTTTGTATCATTCAAGTCTGGTAGTACTACAAGTCCCTCCATTAAATGAACAACCACCCCGTCGTAAAAATTGTGAACAAGCCCACGGCTAAAATTAGCGGAAACGTGGGTTGCCCCAACATGCATTATTATTTATATTTTCTACTCCCTCCGTTCCTAAATATAAGTCTTTTTTATTAGCCACACCTAAGACAAGAATTTTTTTATTAGCAGTGAACCCCACATGTCATACACACAAAAATTGTGGTAAGATTCCCTTAGGCAAGCCAAAGTGTGTCTAACAATTTGAGCAACTCAGGTTAGGCAAGTGTGGCAAGTGTGGGAAAAATAATGTGGCAACATACGACAAACATAGTCACAATCCAAACAGCCCCGTGATTTTTTGTGACATGCATGAAAATTTGGTTAGTTAAATTTATAGTCAAAATTTGGCAAGGTGCATCAAATCAACACATGCAAGTATCAAAAGGAAAGCCATGGCATGCATGCATGCGTTGTACTCCCTCTGTTTCCAAATATAAGTCTTTTTAGAGATTGCAACAAGTGACTACTCCCTCCGTTCCTAAATGTAAGTCTATTTAGGGATTCTACTACAAACTACATACGGATGTATATAGACATATTTTAGAGTGTAGATTCACTCATTTTGTTTTGTATGTACTCCAGTTCATAGTGAAATCTCTAAAAAGACTTATAATTTGGAATGGAGGGAGTACATACGAAGCAGAATATGTCTACTCGTACATACGAAGTAGCCCATTTGAAATGTGTAAAAAGAGTTTTATCTAGTGCAGTGCTTTGATGTGTCGCGTCTACTCGTACAAGCCCGAGAAATTTGATTACTATGATGCCCTCTCCCTCGTGGACTAAGCTCCGGTGCCTTAACTGCACCTGCCTTTGGCTGCATGACAGGTGGGCCAACCACTGTGGGCCCACTCATGGGCCTTAAAGCAAAGGGGAGCAGATGTAGAAAACTTTCGCTACGCTATCCCTCCCGCACGAGGTGGACGGACATGCAGCAGTGGATTCGATACTATAGAAGTAGGAGTAACATCATTGTTCATCTTCTTGAAGAGGCGAAGAGCCAAGTGCAAACCGAACGTGGCAGTTGCGAATGCTCGCGTGGTGTGGTTCCTTGGAGTACTAGCCAGGCTCTTGCATGAGACAAAATTGCTATTGTTTAACAATTAAACTCCATTATCCATTGGTTGATACTCATTCTGCATAGGTCCACGCGCTTAGCACCGTTTCCTCCAGGGGTCACCAATGTTTATTTGCTAATTAATAGCATTCCATGCAATGAACTAGCCATTGCAAGTCATTAAAAGCATGCACACCTCTCATCTCTTATTGGTTGATACGTATGTCAAGAAACAAGAAACAAGGTAGAAGTTAATGCACCGCGCCTAAGTGTTTTGGGACTATTTGGTTTTCGTAAGATGACTTACACACCTAGACGAAGGGAGTAGTATGGACCTGTAAACCGGAAAGGAGTATTTGCCTTTCTAGAGATTTCAACAAGTGACTAGACTTTGGCTCAAAAATAAAAACAAGTGAGTAGACTACACCGTGTGCAGTACCCCCTCCCCTCCTGTTTATAGGGCTCAAATCTCAAATCTCATGAACCAAGGCATTTTGTGATTGGAGGAATGTATCTTGTACTTTACAGAACTACCTTAATTAAACTCATGCATTAATTATGTAGTTCTCTCGTTTTCCTCTCCGCCTTGGCCGCGGTGCACAATATTGAGGCTAGCCATAGTGGGAGTAACTTAGGTAGTAACTTAACACATCCCAAGACAATTTTGCTTATGTGGCAAGTATTTAATGAGGAAAGAGGTGCTTGTGGTAATACAATATGTTACTATAACATAGCGCTTTCCGAGGCAAAATGAGTCTATGAGATAATAAATGAAGCAATCTATGATACTACTACTATGTTACTTTGCACTATGGATGTAGTAACTTACAATAGTGTCATATGCATGACACTAGTCTAAGTTACTCCCCACTATGACCAGCCTGAGAGAGTGCTTTGATACGTTTTAGTCTCATGACTAAAAGTAGTGGGACTAAAACTTGTTAGCCTCATCCATGCTTGGATCCAAATACTAAAGAGACTAAAATCAAGTTAATGACATTTCAAAGCATCCGGGCCCGCGTGCCATCCACCAAATCACAACGAGGTGCTACAGTCGATACTCACCTGTCACCTCGGTGTGGCCGTCATGACCCGTCATATCACAAAACCCACACCTTTACCAGCAGTGGTAAGGTAGCCTCCAAGTTGGACTGGACGAAGCAACCATCATTTCATTGGAACGCTCGTTCAAGCCCTTTCTTCCCTTTCTTGAAGAAAACCTCACTCCAGGCTACTCACTTCTGCTATTTTTCTTCTCTACCGACGAGGGAAAGGTGGGCGAAACAGTTATGCTGCTATATTTTCATTCCAATAATCTTCTTTTTGTGAAGCACCGACCGATTCTCACATCCTATTCTTTTCCCGTTTTCATTGCGATTGTGGTTTTCGATTGCTTTTTGTTTGTCAGTTCATTGATGGATCCTGGAGCACTAGGCAAAGAGTTGTCGGCGGACAACCCACTGAAGACAGCGATCTCCAGGAAGCGAGCATCGACCAACGAGTTGACCATGTTGGCGGGCCAACACATGGAGACGAAGAACTCCAAGAAACAAGCACTGGCCAAAGAGTTGAGGACGTTGGCGGACGAACTCCTCAAAGAAAGCTGGAAGAACAGCAAGGGCCCCACCGTGCCTACCCCAGGAGATCTGATTGCCACCTATGTGAGGCTCAAGACCGAGTTTGAGGAGATAGTCGCCGTTGAGAAGCAGTATTCCCCTGGCAAGGTGATGGCCCCCATCGAGGACGAGGAGATGGCCCCCGGAGGGATGAGATCCCCCGGTGAGCTGCACAAGGTAAAAAATAATGTCTTATTACCATAGTTGTGGTTTTTGATTATTTGCAATGTGCTTGCTTTTTGATTATTTGCAATGTGCTTGCTAATATGTTAGTGTTGTGCAGGTGCCGGTGGTTGTCCTTGATGATTCCGATGTCGTGGCCCATCCTGTTGGCATCGCCCCGGAGATCGATTCCGATACCGCTGTCCTTCCTGTGGACATCGCCCCAGAGATCGATTCTGATGTCGCGGTCAGTCCTGTGGACATCGCCCCAGAAATCGATTCCCATGCCGCTGTCCGTGCTATGGTCATTGCCCGAGAGATCGATGACAAGAAATAGTTGGTCGCACTAATCCTTCAGGGTAGTTTGCATTGCCCTGTGTTTAATTACCAGAATGATGCGTGTTATCAAACCATCTTAGGGCTAGTGCACTGTCTTGTGTGGGCGGATCTTGCTACTTTTGTTTGATAGTGAATCATGCGATGAATCATGCGAACCCTCTCCGACTTATGGAAACAGATGTATCCTCACAAGCTTTTGATGTAATATATGGCTTGCTTAGATGTAAGTTTGAACTGTTTATCATATCAGCATGGCTTGTTTGATGATTCTTGGTGTTAGTAGGCTAGCTACTGTGCGAGCTATAGTACTTGCAAAACACTCACTGAAGAGAAACTTTGGGGTTGATGAGCTCGTAGTATGGTTATACTTATCCCTCGTCGATCGACCTGTAGCCCTAGCTCCTAAAATTGTAGACATAACGATCGATCAGACAATAGTCGACATACATTCAGGCCTCATTTGGTTCATAGGGTAGGAAAATCGTAGCAAAAGTACAGAGAACGTGCAACACAAAATCATAGTAGTGCAGAGACGTACTCCCTCCGTTCCAAAATAGATGACCTAGGCAGTCTAGTTTGGCCTAGTGGGTTTCAGTGATATGACGTGGTACAGTGCCGTCCAGTCTTCGCTTGTGGTAGCAGTATTGTGGGTACAGTAAGTTTTCTTGAAGAAGCGGAATTCAACGAAGTCATGATGGTTCCTTCGTCCGAACAACTTACGGTGGGAAAGGTTGGGCCTGCGATACGACCGGGGTAGACCAGGATAATTTTGTGCTTGGCAGGTGGACCAGGATGGTTGACGTCCCACATGTCGACGAATGAAAGTATTCTTTCCGATATAGAGGATGAGCAATAAGTATTCATTGTTTATTTCTGATGAAAGCTATTGTCTCCACTGTTACTCCTTGACTTTGTCAATGCCTCTCTCTCCTCCACATAAGCGGGGACTACTTGCTATGCATGCAGAGGGCAGTGGCGTCTTGAGGGCAGGCGGTGAGCGCGGCTCGAAGCGGTCCGGACTCAAAGATGGCCCACCTCACATTATCACCATATATTTCTTGGAGTCCGTGCGCGGCGGGCGGGCGATCTCTTCTCCCTCCCCCGTTTCTCTCTTCTCAGCCAACGCCCGCCGAGCGATTAGATTTCGGCTATCGATGGTTTATTCAATTACGGTCCCACATGTTAGTGAAATTGCAAGACAACGCGTGTCCCCTTTGGTGAGCGGCGTGCGAGCCGGACTGTCGGGGTTGTGACGCGTACGAGTCGTAAGTGTGTCGCCTTTTCCTTTAGAACTTGCGAAGCATAACATTTTCGTGTGATCGATCGATAGAAATCCAGAACAAAATGACGAGGGCGGTGCTTTCCCGCTCGTTAGGCGGGCTAGTTCGAGTGATATGACGTGCTACAGTGCCGTCCACTTGCTCCATAATTATTTAAGCAAGAGTTTACACTCGTACGCGGGAGGAGTGCGAAACACCGCGGATCTGATTTTGATCGAGGGATAACTGTTCCCTACCAAATAATGGAGGATTGTTAGTGATTATAGCATGATAGTTAGGGCATCTCCAGCATTGGCCCACAAATTTACACCGGCATCTGTCCGAGGACACTGATGGATGCCATCCGATGCTGCCCGCATACCTTTTGACAACTATATGAACTAACCGGACGAAATTCATGCAAACAAAGCAAATTTCAAATTAACCGGATGAAATTCATTACATCTCGAAAACTTTTCCTACAAACTGGACGAAATTCATTACATATTTTGCACAAACCGTACTAAACCTACTGTAAACCTAATCTAAACGATCGCTGGCGCCCGACCACCAAGTCCGGCCATGAACCCGAGAAAACCGGCCATTGCCTTTGCCTCCTCCTCATCCGCCTCGATAACCTCCTCCTCCGGACGGAGCACAAGGTTATGAAGATTTCCACCTCCACATCGCCGTCAAGCGGCTAATCGACCGCCGATGTTTACCCCTCCAAGCTTGGCATCGACTGAGTGGAGTAGCGGTGGCCTTCCCGGGACCAGAGCGGCGGCGACCTACCGTGTACTACTCTTCCTCGCTACTGGCTGCGCTCGCGCACGCGCACCGGCTTCGTGGTCGTGGCAGCGGAGGGCGGCCCGGGGGGTGCCGGCGATCTCCTTCATTTGCTGCTGCGACAGTACGTCGAAGAGAGCTTTGGAGCGCGCCTGGAGCGGAGCCGCCGATGTCCCTCGTCTGCTTCTGCGACAGTATGTCCAAGAGAGCTTCGGAGCGCCACGAGGCCATGGTTGAAGTGCTGCCAACAGAAGGAAGGGACCGGAGGAGAATAAGTGTGTGTCTTTGGCTATGGCTGGGAGCTGGGGCTCAAGTTAATATAGCGGGCGAATGGCAATGAGCCGCGGCAGACGGATGGACAACTGGTGCCGGAGTAGGTTCGTTGGGCGTGAATGCGGACGCTGCTTCAGTGACTTTACTGCAGATGCGTTTGGGTGACTGACATGTGGGCCCAACAAGCGTCTGGCCCGCATGTCAGTGACACACCAATTGCACCTGCAGTTAAGCCCAGTGAATGCGGCATTGACATTCTGGAGAGACGGTGACCGTTTTAGGCGCATGCGGACTGTTTAAATGGTCAACCATACAAATACGGAGCTATACGCTAAGCCAATGACCGTATAATCACCATATCTCGTATACAATGATCAAAGTGAGCTATCAAGACAAGTTCGATGACCGCCAATGCATTTTACTCGATAATAAATGACCAGGATTGAAGGGGAATCCTAATTTGCTTCTTCTTCTGTCCTTGAGCTCTTGACAAACCAATGCACTATACGGTTGTCCGGCCACTCCACCCCAGAGCTCTCACCAAGCGTCGTTCATGCCACCGCGCCACACACTAACCGGTAAGGCAGCAATGGCATCCCGCCGTGCCGAGTTCCTTGCCGCCCACGAACACACACAAAATGGTAGGGAAGCGATTACATCCCTCCGTGCCGAGTTCATCGCCGCTCGCAACCTCACAACTATGTGGGAGGAATTTGAAGATGCCAAGGCCGAGTGGGCGGTAGAGCAAGAGGCGGCCAAAGCCGCACAGAGGGAGCGGAAAAGTCAGAAAGCACTCAAGAAAAGAGAGGCCCGCCACCGCATGAAAGAAAAGGACGCATGCGCTACTCCGGAGAGGTCGGTGGAGATCCAAGCACGGTGGGGTGTCGCCGACAAAGCCGGGAAGGAGAACGACGGCGTCTGGCCAACATGTGAGAAGTAGTAGTACTAGTAGTTAGTGTGTGTCTGATTCACTGCGTCGAGCATGTACCAGTACTACTAGTGACTCTTGTAGTTTTTAGAGCAAATTACGAAGACATTAGCCTAGACTAAGTGGAAAAATTCCTATCCTATGCATCAAATGGCATCTCTTTCTCTATAGGAATTGAGATGCATGTCATCTCACTTCCTATGATTTTCATATTCCTATCCTATGAACGAAAGGAGGCCTCTGTTGGAGTAAATACTGTAGCTAGCGGTACCGCTGGTATAGTAGTTTTCTTCAAGAAGAGGAATTTAACGAAGTCATGATGGTTCCTTCATCCGAGCAACTTCAATGTGGGAAGTGGGCCTGTGATTTGATGGCTCATTGGTCATTGTTACTCCGGCGCGACGACCTGGGTGACTCTCCCTTGGAGTTCTGCGTGCATGACAAGTGGACCAGGATGGTCGACGTCCCACGTGTTGGTGAACAGAAGTATTCTTTCCGATATCGAGGAGCAAGGAAACCACGTGGTATAGTATCACTGCTGATTGGTTGGCAAAAAAAATTAGTATCACTACCGATTTATAATTATTTTTTATTTTTGATGAATGCTAGCATTTCAACTCTTACGACGAAGGGTGCCAATCACGGCATGTGCTGGATGTCTCACACGTCAGCGAAAGGAGTGGGACATGAACAACGTGGTAGAGCCAAGCGTAAAAAAATAGCGTGGTAGAGCGTCTCCACTTCTTCCACTTCTGGTTTGGAGACCACACGTAGTAGTACTTAGCTGTATGAACGATACAACGTGCGACCTGGAGAGAAAGACACGTCTAGTTGGAAGGTCTCAGGGCATACACGTAAACAAATATAAAAGTTAATATGTGCCTCCAAATAATATAGTAGTAGTAGAGTACTTAGACACGTACTCCATAACATCACCGTGCATTGCACGTACAACATTTAGTGGTAGTACGTAGTAAGAGACAAATGCCGCCCAAGAGTTCCCTTCTCGACCTACTTTTGGGTGTTTGGTAGAGTGTATGGAGGGTGCATGATTCCACACTAGTTTAGCACAAATAAACTGGAAGCATGCATGAAGAGAGCATGCATGAAGAGGGAACAACTATGCTGAGACGAGAACGCAACCAAACACACCCTGTATGCCACGCATGTTCATACCATTTGTGCCTTTCTACTTCACTTACTGCGCTACATTACTCAGGTTGGTACGTCCACTCCTGGGTACATGTCCCTGTCGTAGTTCCAGTGCCACGTGTTCTTCATATAGATGGAACGATCGTTGCATAACACGTGCGCCTTGATGCTAGATGTCTCTTGTGTTCGCAAAAGGATGAACAAAGCTCATGTAAGAAAAATAGAGTGGAAGAACATAGATTCCGGACGACCAAGAAGGAGCAAGGAACCTCGTGGTGGAGCGCCTGTACTCATAATATTTAATATTAGTCAGCGATAAATTAACCAATCATATCCACAGTGGACTGGAAGAGTACGAAACACGGCAGCCCAGTGTAGTTACATCATACTAGTACATGGCTAACCCACGCTATCACCATATTTTTGGCTTCCGTGCGACACCTATCTCTAGTAATCCAGCAGCATGTATCACTTCTCCCTCCTTGTCTCTATGAAAGTGCGGCGGGCTGGCGTTTCTGCCGTCTATTGAGGTCAGTTAACTATCACATGTTAGCGACATGCCAAGAGGATTCTAAAAAAATTCCTTTCACGTTCCATTTTCAAAAACAAAAAATCCTTTCACGTCATTTAATTTGCTGTATGCTTTGAGCAACTTGCATGTCCTATACTGCTCCTGTTTGATACTCTAACTTAGCTAGAGGTTAGACTAACTCATGACTAATCCTGAACTAACTGTAGCCAAAGAGGTGTTTGGGTGACAGGGTTAGATTGACAATAAATGCACTTCATGGAGAGAGAAAAGTGATTTTTCAGTGGTCCCAATGAGAACTATCTCCAGTTAGCACCTCTTGGGTGGGATAGTTTTTTTGGTGGGTTCGGTGCAACTTGCTCCAATTTAAACCCTCATTCTTGGATACTTTAGGGCTATTTGAGCCCCAACTAGCTCAAACTAACTCTAACCCATGGATCCAAACAGGGCCTATGGCCAGTCTCGATGCGGAGCAGTCGCGTGCACTGGGAAGCAGCGCTCTCTCGGCCATCGCGCCACTTCAAAGTCGGCGCTAGTGAGAGGCCGCCTCCGCTCTGGCCGGGCATTAATGCGGCACTGACGCTCCAGGCGACGCTGACCGTTTTAGGTGTAGTAGTAATGGTAGTTTGCAAAACTACTCAATTATTGCACTCAGTTTCCTAAGAAATTGTGGTAAAAAACGTTACTCCACAGCCCCCTTCCCTTCTCCTTCCTGCTCGTGATTTACGTGGCCATGTTAATGTGGTTGTGTAAAAAATATGTCACTTCCTGCTGGTGATTTGCGTTATATAATTACAAGTACGATTCTCGTGCATTGCACGGAACATCAATATGCATTTTTTTAAAAAACACCTGTTGTGATTGACCCATGCAGGAGTAATCCCATGTGTAAAAACTAATGATATCTCGAGAATTTTATCAGAAAACTAGTATCTCGAGAATGTCATCGAAAAAATGGAAGATGACAGATAAAGCGAGGAGGAGTGGAGCGTGGTGGTGACTGGTGGTCGGAATGGGCGGAGGCATGGGGATGGACGGCGTCGGCAGGCGGCAGCGGCCACCATGCATGCTAGATTGTTCCAGAGACTTATTCCTTTTTTAATTGCTGAGCAATGAGGTTGTGGGAGATAATGATGTGGAGAGAGGTGCGGGTATCTTTTTTAAAATTATCATAGTTTGCTTCCTATCATCGCCGATATAGATCATACGATGCAGTATTACAAGATGGCAGACACACCATCATCGCCAACTCATTTATTTATAAGGGTATATACAGATGATAAGTTTGCTGACTACTAAAGTAAAGTGGAATCTGTCCATGTTATGCAAGTAAATAAAGGTATTGTTTATCATACGGGTAAGGTTGGATGAAGGGTGGTAGGAACAAATGCTCCGCCTAGAGCATGTGTGTGTGAGATGGAGTCTTAGTGTGTGTGGTGTGTTTGTGTGTGTGTGTGTGTGAGAGAGAGAGAGGAGAGAGAGATGGAGTCTTAGTTTGTGTGTGTGTGTGAGAGAGAGAGATGGAGTCTAAGTGTGTGTGTGGGGGGGTGCGTGTGTGTGTGTATGTGCTTGTGTGTGTGTGTGAGAGAGAGAGAGAGAGAGATGGAGTCTTAGTGTGTGTGTGTGGGGGGGGTGGTGCGTGTGTGTGTGTGTGTGTGTACGCGCGCGCGCGCGTGTGTGTGTTTCCCGGGGTCCTCTATGGCGGATGTAATTTAAGTGTGCATGGCTTCATCATAGAGAGGTGATGTGTATGGCAGAGGCCACCAACGATGGGGTGCGAGAGAGAAAATGCCCGTAGGAGGGAAGAGAAGGTGCGTGCGTGTGAGAGGAGTCGACATTGAGAGAACGTGTTTGTTCGAGAGACATCACGAAAGACTACTATATATCGATGGTGCATGTAGGCGGGAATTAAACAAAGGGATGGTCTTATTGGTTTCGGGGATATAGGGGAAGAGTGAGAGGCGCGCGGGGCGGCGGGGGGGGCAGCTAGAAGGAGATTGTTAAGTGTGAGTGTGTGTTTTGCACATCCAGGCGGAAGTTATGTGCACAAAAGAGGAGAACGATTCGACGTGCCGTTAGGATTGAGGGTAATTAACTACGTATGGAGACATAGAGACCTTGAACATGCATGTGTGAGAGGTATACATGTATACGTGGGATGTGTGTGTGTGCGCGCATGCATGATCGAGATAAAAGAAAGAAGACATAAGTCCTAAGATCAACGACATGGGAGAGACGGATCGGTATGACAATATGCATGCATGTGAGAATGCAGGGAAGAAGGCCCGACAATTGAGCATGTGTTTTGTCTTTAAGAGATAGTGGCGTGGGCTGGAGCATGCATCTATGGCGAGCAGAGGGGGTGAGGCGCAACGATTGTGCAAAAGAGATCCACCTATAAATGCATATGTATGGATAGACATATATAGTGTGGGTGATAGGAAGCAAGACTCCATCCGAGAAAGAAATGTTGACGGAGAAACTACAGATAGATACAGAGATGGAGATGCTAACTAGAGAGACATCCGTTAGTTTGGGTGTCGGAGATGACCGTCTGGTGGTTCAAAGGGTGAAGTTATATATGTGTGTGAGAGGGCACTTGACTGCATGCATGTAGAGAGAAACATATGTAGTGTGCGTGATAGGAATCAAGAGTGAGGGCGAGATAGAAGGTTGATGGAGAAACAGATAAATAGAAAGATAAAGATGCTAGCTAGTGTGCGCTAGAGATAGGAGTCGAGTGGATCAGAAGGCTGGGTTATGTGTGTGGGTGTGAGAGATAGAGAGAGGGTGCATGTGAGTCACATACAAACAAATATCAGAGAGAAATGAGATCCAGAGAGACGGAGTTTTGTGTCTGCGAGAGAGAAACATATTTCACAATGAAAGTGATAGCTAGAGAGACATATGAGGGAACGCAAGATATCTCCAGGGAGAGAGGGTGTGTTTGAGCGACATACAAGAGAACAATGGAGAAATATGAGACCTGGGAGACAGAGTTTGTGTTTGTGTGTGAGAAAGAGATATTGAAGAGGAAGAGTCATAGGTTCTCATATCTAAGGAACGAAAGACATCTCTGTATGAGGGGTGTACAAGTGGCACACATGGGAATAGTTGAGAGAAATGAGACCCCGGGAGAAAAAGTTTTGTGTTTGTGTGAGAGAAAGAGATTCCACATGGAGAATCATAGCTAGAGACACATAGCAGGGAGCAAGATATACTTAGAGAGAGATAGAGTGATGAAGGTCGATGGAGAGAGTACCATCAGTGTGTTACGAAGATAAAAGATCATTGTCGACATACATGTAGCATGAGAGATGCCTGAGAGACGATGAACGCGTATAGGTCCAGAGAGATAGTCCTATATAAGCATGAGTGATAGCTATATGAGACGAATATCTGGATTAAAGGGGATTCAAATATTTAAATTGGAGATCACAACATCGATAATATCATAACGCAAATTGGTGTATCAAACATGCATATTCATTTGAATCTGGGCACACGTGTAATGTTATATAGTTTATCAATATTGGTGACCCATAGATTCTTCAATTACAAACAATGCATGGTTTATATGCAATTAGTGTCTAAACGGGATTACACTAGATGTTGCGTGTGTGAAACACATTATACATGTTTGAGAAGTTAAAAAAACCCGCATGAAACACACATTAATTGGAGACAGTTAGCGAGGAATGCATACATTGGATTTCAACATAAAGTGGTTTCAAATATTTGAAATTGATGGATACAACCTTATGAATCTGAGAACATGCCATTTGTAAACCATATTTATGTATAAATGGTGTTACGCTTTTGAAAGTATATATGTAAAAAATGATGTATATAGAATGTAATTCCAATTGAAAATTGATCCCTTGAAAAAATAGTAGAATAAAAGCGGGATTGAATTGAGTTGGCATGGTAAACGTGCACTGTGCAAAATTTGAACGAAGCGGGGAAAGTCGCAGTAACCGCCCGAAACCAAAACCTGCGAGATGGAAATCACTACTACTTATCCCTGCCGCGCAAAGCCTATCTGCTGGATTTCTATAGGTTTCAATTGGGGTAGGTTTGTAATTTCACCCAAACGTGACGTAACCGCCTCTCACCCGGATTCATACATGGTGGGCGCCAAAACATAGTGTGCCCTCCGACAAAATTGACTCCCTCCCCGATTCATATTCATACACGGTGGGCGCCAAAAACAAACTCTCGTCGGCAAATATTCGGTGTATGCGAGATTACCATCCTATCCCCAACCGACTAATGTTGCTGTGATATAGTAGAAATTTGAAACGGGGGCTAAGTTTGTAAATTTCCTTGCATTTGAGACAAGCGCGCCCTGACTACATGGTTCCCCTCCTTCCTCTCTACCTCCCTTTTCCCCATTCGTACTCCGTGGGCGCCAAAACACCCTCTCCACCCTACCCTCCTCCGTCCACCGCCGTCTGCCACCCCATCCATCGCCATCCTCCTCCACCATGTCGGAGCTGATACCCCGACGCCACCGTCCATTACAAGAGATCGACCTCTCTCATCCATGCATTCGGACCGGGATCCTTGCATCCCGTCCTCTCGCTTCATCCCCGCCGTCGTCCACCTTGCCGGCGCCGCTCCTATGACCGTCTCGTCCACTGCGCCCTGCCGCCATCATCTACCCTCCTAGATCTGCTTCCACACTGCCGACAGCCATCGCTACCGCAGCACCGTCAAATTCTCACCAGATGCGTACACGGTGCTGCACCAGAGGCGGTACTCTTTCGTATCTGCTCAACTTATTTATCGCAGCAAGAAAATAGATTGCCACTGCTTTACTCTGATTTCTTGTCTGTCACGACCGGTTTTTCGGGGAATAAATTTCCAGAAAAGACCGTCGTGCTCATCAACCAGGATTCTTGTTAGCGATGAGGCTCCAACTTGATCTGAAATTCCAAGCAAAATACAAAATATGTGGTACAAGACCATTACGGCTGTGAGTACAACAAATGGTTTCTAGTGGTTGATGGCGAAGCGGTTTGTGGATCATCGGTGTCTATGGGACTCCATTTCCCACAGACAACCGACCAGGTTAACTCCTATCTTGCGAGGCTGCTATCTCCATTGCTTAGGTTCGGGGCTGTCATCGCGTCGCTCCTCTCCGTGCAAGAAAATCTGGCCAAGACAATAGCGAGGACAAGCCGTGAGTACTTTGAATGTACTACAAACATTTTGAACATAGGTATAATATAACAATGATGTGCTGACAATATTTTATGCTCATGACGTCAGTCACAAATATAAATATAACTCCGATGCATGCAAGCATGTTATTTATAAAAAATGCAATAACCTGGTAGTGTTAAAATTTATGAAATAAATAACAAGCAATGCCACAGTCGGGCGTCTGAGCGACACCACATAAAGGGCTTTAAAAGAAATGCCACGGTCGAGGCGTCGGCGACACCACATAAAGGGCTTTAAGAGAAATGACACGATCAAGGCGTCGAGTGACACCACATAAAGGGCTTTAAAAGAAATGCCACGATCGGGCGTCGAGCGACACCACATAAAGGGCTTTTAAAAGAAATGCCACGGTCGGGCGTCTGGCGACACCGCATAAAGGGCTTTAAAAGAAATGCCACGGTCGAGGCGTCGAGCGACACCGCATAAAGGGCTTTTAAAATGAACAATCATAGTGAATATCCGGAGGTAGAACCATCCCGTAGATACTCGATAATAACCATAATATCACGGGTTAGTCAGCGATAATAATAATCATAATCATCATAAGTCACAAGTCACAATCCATGTTGTTCGAGCTACGGTTAATGACTTCACCTCCGAAGACCGACACTAAGACCGACACTTGACCCATCCCAGACTGTAGTCCTTAACCATGGACACGGCTATTCGAATAGGTTTTAATCTCTGCAGAGGGTGTACTCTTTACCCACGAGTAACGGATTTCTTTAGTCCATCGGGACTAATTCCGTCTACGGTCTTTTTGTTGAAAACACACCTAACTTGCACACACCAGCTTAACTCACACGTGTCTGGAATCACCCACGACACCTGTTAAGCAAACTCTAAGTGGGGAGGCTACAACCTCGCGTAGCATGGGATCAAATTTATATCGCGCGCTCTAAGGGGTGCCCCCCTCTCGGTCCCAACAGGAAACACCCATGCCCCCGGACCAGGTGGCCTGCCTACCAGCTACAACCGGTATCTTCCACCATGGCCTCTCTGTACGGTGTGTGCTAGAAAGAGGTTGACAACTTACTGAACCGTACTCTACTTGCTGTGAGAGGCAGTGGTAATCTGAAACAAGTATGGGGGTTACTGGCACAAGACTTGATCTATGGTCGACTCAGGTGGTTTATAGTTTCCTGCATGACATGTATAACAAATATATTTCAACCAATACAACCAACACTCATTATATCTTACCATGCCATACCGGACATACCCGTCCCGACGGAGACCGGCGACAAGCTCACGCCTACCCAAGGCAGAGGCTTTCCCGGATTCCTCTCCGGCAGGCATGCAAGATACATGAGGATGATTACCATCACAAGTATACTCATTTCCAACAGCATGGAAATCACCAATATGCATCCATGCAAATGATCATATCACATGAAATAACAACTCCTTCGAAATGAGGTGGTGTTATAAACGTGTCAATGAACACACCAAAAATATTATGCCGGGGTTCAGAATGCTTGCCTTCAGGTCACGGAAAGGCATGGTGCATTTCAAACTCTTGAAATATTTCTTCTCCCTTCAAAAATCCTATTTTAGAAATATAAAAGAATTAACACACCAAATAAAAACATCACAAAAAGTTGTTCTTACATTTTTTCAAATAAATATTAAAATAAACTAGACATTATTTGAGAGAGGTAGGAAAAAGAATTAATTCATTTGGAGTTATATTTAAAAAGATATAACCAGTCAAAGTTCTGGTCAAATCTGTTTTTAAATAAAACAGAAAAAGAAAAACGTTTCAGACGGGAATACGCTTTCGAAGCGGGGGAAACGTACTTGGGGTTTTTAGCCTTCACTTAAAACACGTGGAGGCGGGGCTGGGTCACTAACAGTGGGTCTATGGGGCCCACTGGTCAGGTTTGACCAGTCGCCTCTCCCTCCTTTACCCTCTGCCCGAACGGGGGCGGGATTCCGGCGACCGTCGCCGACGACTGGCGGCTCCTCACGGGGCACCAAGGGCGGGGATGAATCTGCCACTCCTAGGTGGTACTTCCGGTGGTCGCAGGGTCGCCGGAGGTGGAGGGGGTCGCCGGCGGCGAGCTCCGCGGCGGAGGGGGCTTCGGGGGGCAGAGTGATTTTTGGGCTGCGGTGGTCTCCTGCCAAAATTGATCGAGGGGTTGCACTCGCGAGAGGAAGGGGGAGTTCTTAGCGAAGAGAACGGAGAGGGGGAGGTACTAGGGGTGCCGGATTGGCCGGGGCGGTGGCGGCGGCAGGAGTTGCCGGAGATGAGGAAGGAGGCCTCCCCGGGTCGAATGCGAGCTTGGGGAGTGCCATTTGGGTGGCCTGAGGTTGCCTGCGTCCTCGGGGAAGCTCGGGGGCCTCCTTTTATAGCTCGTCGAGGTCGGTTCCATGGCGGCGGAGATAAGAACGGCGGCGAACCGCCTCTCTGTGCTGTAGGGCAACGTGGCGGCGACGAGGGCTTGCGGATGATCTCGGGCTGTGCTAGGGGCCAGGTGGCGAGCGGGGGAGGCTCGGACGGCGCCGACATGAGCAGGGGCTGTCGGGCGACCGCGGCGGCTAGCTCTTGGCCTGCCGGGGCGTGGCGAGGGGCGGCTTGGCGTGTTGCGGTGAGAAGGGGAGCGCGCCGCGTGGTGCTGCAGAGCGGGACAAAACCGTGGGGGCCAGCGTGTCGGCTCGGCGCATGTGCGTGCCAAACGCACGCTCTGCTCGCGCTCTGGGCGTGCACGGGACGTGCTCGACATAATGCCAGAGCATGCTACAGAGCTTGGGTGAGTCTGGCATTTAGCAGATCTAGGTTAGGAGTAACGGGGAGTCTAGTGGACATGCTTGTTTGATCAGAGGTGCAAGTTCGTAGTGTAGACTTGAGATCATGCCAATTCAGTCCATGCACTCTAGGTGTTTCTCAAAATGCCAAAGGCACCTAGGCTATTCTTGGAGGGGCCAAATCTTCCATACTAGTGTATCTGTGGATGAAAGATAGGGTGGTGAAGTTAGTTTGCAGAAAGGAGAAACTTGCTAGTGCAAGTTTTGCAAAACTTCAATTCTGGACAGAAAGCAAATGGCACTGTTGCAAGCACTTAGAATCATCCAATGGGTCCACTCTGCTGGACTTAAGGGTTTGGCAAGGGGTACTACCAGTAGAAAAAGAAATCATGGATATAGGAGCAACTAAAATGGTGGTTGCTGTACAAATCCTCAAATTGGACCAGAATGGAAAAGAGGTTGATTCACTCAAAATTTTCAAAGAACATAAATGGGTTTTTGCACAAAGTGGAATCATATGCTCCTACTGACATCCCATAATTTTGGTGGAGGCTAGAAAGAAATATTTGAAAGGGTTGTAGTGCAAAATTGCTCTCTGGACCAGAGAAGAAAACATGTGTAGCACTCAAAATATTTCAAGAATAAAAGATATTTTTGTATAAAAGTGATTTAAAAACATCACATGACATCTCCAAATTTTGGTGGGATTTTTAGATAAATATATCAAATGGTTGTAGTTCAAAAAGAGCTCCAAATTTTAAAACAAGTCATTTAATGAATAAAGCTCAGGGTGAAGTAATATAATAAACAAATCTACTGATTGAGAGATGTTTTTTACATGAGAGGAAATAAGTCCAATATGTTTTGGAAGGATCCACTTGGGAAAAACTCCTTAATATTAAAAGAAAAAGTTTTGAAATCAACGAGATATATTCTTGCGAGCAAAAATTTTAAACTCTTGGCAAAATTTTAATAACTAAAACCTGGTTAAATTTTTGGGGTGTTACAATACTACCCCTAAAAAAATCTAGATCCTCGAGATTTGCTAAGAGTTGTCAAACAAAAAAATTACTTTTACTTGGTCAAAAGATCATTTTACACAAAGCGTAAAAAGAGGCTACATGAGAGGGCAATAAGTGGTGAGTAACTACAGTGTGGTACTGGCGCTGCGTGGAAAAATCCATGCTTATGAAAACGGGCGATTTCTACGCTGGACGCCATGAATTTCGAATAAATTCTAAATTTAAGAATACGCTGGTCGTACCCGAGGGCACAGTGCTCTCTCTGGCTGACAGGTGCGATCGGGGCCCACTGTCAGTCTCTCCTTCTTCCTCTGGCTCTCTCTTCTTCCTTTCTCCCACGCGCTTTCCCGGCTTTCTCCACCGGCGGCGTCTAGCGTGTAGGGCATCTAGGCCGTACTGCGGTAGTGCGCGGCGTGCTTGCTGCCGGTGCAGTGTGCACTCACCTCGCGGGCAGTCTTGCTGTCGGCCTTTGCTTTCATGGATTCGCCTCCGAACACCGGCGATCGGCGACGAGCGGCGCTGGTGGACCTCGTCCACCGTACACCGAGCTCGAGCTATAAAATGACCGCGGCGTTCTCCTCTTCTTCCTCACACCTGGCCTCACTCCTCCTTCTCTCTCCTTCTCCTCTATTTCTGCTGGCCGGAGCTCAAGACGAGGCTCTAATGGCGGAGCTGGTGCCGGACTGGTACGTGATCCTGTTGTGCGGAGGGCTGGCAGCAGTGCTGGGGCTCTCCGTGCTCCTGTGTGCGATGATCCTTGATGATCACCATGATGCTGCTGCTCGGGTGCTGGCTCTCCGTGGTGGCGGTAATCACGAGGAGTAGGTGGGGTGTGCCGGGTGCTAACTGTTGTTAGGGGGTGGTTAGCCAGATGTAACACCATTGCAAAGTTTTGCAAACAGTGTAGGTGCTCGGATGATTATGGTCGAGTGTCTGTGGTCGTTGTGCTGTGTGAAATAAAATAATCCATGTCGTGAGAAATTATACGATGCAGCAATTCAGTAAGAAGAAAACCCATACTAGGATTTTTCGCGGTTACACAAGTTATTCACGAAGGAAATTACTCATACTAGACTCATCGCACAGATTTGAGGTACCACGCATAAGTTACAATGCAAATATAAATGCTGCAAAAAAATACAGTAGTGACGTCTAAAATGAAAACGGTAACTGGGTGTGGTCCTGATAAAATGTCTCTGGTAAAGGGATACACTCCTCTTCTATCGGAGGCGATGGATTGACCGATCGATGTATCGTCTCTCGGGTCGAGCCTTAGTGATCTGCCAATGGCAATCGAGGATTTAAATCGGCGAGACTCTGGAGATAATCCATCACTCGCTGGTTCAAATGCTCTTGAGTGATGATGTACTGGATAAGGTTGGCCAGAACTGGGTCTTTCTCAATACGCCCACCGGGAAAAGACGTCACTCCTCCGGGTGTTGCACGACTCGGAAAATAATAATATCCGCGTTCGCGGGCATAGGGTACTGCGGATCGAAGGCGAGCAATCGCTTCTTTAGCAGCATCTTCTATGGCCAGTTGTGGGGTTGGCATAGATTTCCCCATGAAGGAAACTTCTGTTGGATCTTGGTTGGGGTCTATGGGAGGAATGTGTACTGCTGCCCAATATTCCGAGGTGGTGATCCTCGATTTGAACAGCTCGTACTGGGGTGGCTGGGTAGAACCCATGGTACTGCGGGTAAAGTCTCGCAATATTTTGACAAAGCTACCTGGGGTTGCATCTGGGGTTCTCGGATGAATCTTGGGGCCGGCATGACAAGAGATGGTTCTTGAGAGTGGTGCCGAGGTGAGGGTTGCTGGGTAAGGTCACAAGGTGGCCTTCTTATATAACATCTGGTCTGGTTTATTTACCGTGGTGAAAGGTAATAAATCTGCCAGATTACCTCAAGTCGTGGTCCGTGCGGAGATACACATATCTCATAAAGAGGCGATATTCTTGTGGTTGTCGTCAAGGTTGGTCTTGGTAGTGTGCGGAAATTATGCAATTGCGTCTTGACAAAAATCGCAAGGCCATTCTATTAAAACAGGGCACATCAACGGGCTACGTTAATATACACGGTCGCATACGATTACAAAGTGAGGATACAATGAGACTCGATACTATTAAATGCGGCTTAGTCTACCTCGTTTATGTCTAAGCAGGCGTGCACAGTGGATGTCGAGGCTTCTCCACGTGTCTCACTGCGGGATTTGTTGGAGATGGCGGAGGAGCGACAGTCGTCGGGTAGCGATGATGACCATCGCGGGATTGTTGGCCACACCCGTTGGAGTGTGCTCCCAAAAGGTGACGAAGCACTTCGGGTCATCAAAGCATCTCGGTTGATGGCTGGAGCTGAACTCCGGGTTTCGATCGGGTGTCCGAACAACCTGACCGGGTTGTCGGCGTCGGGCTCGTCTTCTCTTCTTCTTTGGGGCTCGGCAGACCAACTCTCCTCGAGCTGCGATCAGATCAATGGTGATCTGGTCGAGCAGTGCCTCTAGTGCACATACATAGCGCACTAGGTGCAACAATGCGGATCCATCTCGTGATCTCCGTTGGCAACTTGGGTGGTCTACCATACCCTTGGCGTCAGGGTAGTAGTGGAGCGGCGACGATTAACTCAGGCGACAAGTGCACGAGATGAACTATAGCCTCTCGAGCAGCTAGTTGTATGGCTTGTGGCTCAAAGGAAGTTGTTCTTCGGTGAACACAGCAAGGCGTTGGGGCGCTAGACCCCTACCGTAGATGTGCCTGATGGCCCAGGTTGGCGGTCTTCACCGCTCATGGGTCCTTGGTACACAACATATTCAGGTGGCTCTTCTAGCGATAGGCACGACGGGTGAGGTTTGCGAGGATGGTCACAAAACCTCCAAGGTTGGTTCTTTGTGGTTTCATTGTGCACTATGGGGCCGGGCATTGTGGCTAGGTTGGGGAAGGCATTGTCTTTGTCTTTGGGTTGGGGTTAGCGTGCCCTTTTTATAGAAAAAGGGGACGGAGTCTTCCTTCGCACGCTTGTGGATGAGACATTTTTGCCATCGGTCACTGGTGTGCGATCGACAGGCTAGGCTGATAGGTTGGGCACCGACTGCCAAAAGTGTCGGGATCACTGTGTGGCAATCTTGCACGAGAAGCTTGGCTGGGTTTTGGCTATGGCCTGGTGGGTTGGTTTGCCTAAGTTTATTGACCTGGCTATGATAGGATTAGCCAATGGTCAGCCTGGCTCTGATACCAAGTCTGTCACGACCGGTTTTCCGGGGAATAAATTTCCAGAAAAGACCATCGTGCTCATCAGCCCGGGATTCTTGTTAGGTGATGAGGCTCCAACAATCTGAAATTCCAAGCAAAATACAAAATATGTGGTACAAGACCATTCTGTCCTGTGAGTACAACAAATGGTTTCTAGTGGTTGATGGCGGAAGCGGTTTGTGGATCATCAGTTTCTATGGGACTCCATTTCCCACAGGAACAGCTAACCAGGTTAACTCCTATCTTCGCGAGGCTTCTATCTCCATTGCTTAGGTTCCGGGGCTGTCATCGCGTCGCTCCTCTCCGTGCAAGAAAATCTGGCCAAGACAATAGCCAGGGACAAGCCAGTGAGTACTTTGAATGTACTCGCAAACATTTTGAACACAGGTATAATATAACAATGATGTGCTGACAATATTTTATGCTCATGGCGTCGATCCACAAATATAAATATAACTCGATGCGTGCAAGCAAGTTATTTATAAAAATGCAATAACTCGGTAGTGTTAAAATTTATGAAATAAATAACAAGCAATGCCACGATCGGGCGTCTGGCGACACCACATAAAGGGCTTTAAAAGAAATGCCACGGTCGGTGTCGGCGACACCACATAAAGGGCTTTAAGAGAAATGCCACGGTCGAGCGTCTGGCGACACCACATAAAGGGCTTTAAAAGAAATGCCACGGTCGAGGCGTCTGGCGACACCACATAAAGGGCTTTTAAAAGAAATGCCACGGTCGGGCGTCTGGCGACACCGCATAAAGGGCTTTAAAAGAAATGCCACGGTCGAGGCGTCGGCGACACCGCATAAAGGGCTTTTAAAATGAACAATCATAGTGAATATCCGGAGGTAGAACCATCCCGAGATACTCGATAATAACAATAATATCACGGGTTAGTCAGCGATAATAATAATCATAATCATCATAAGTCACAAGTCACAATCCATGTTGTTCCAGTTAAGTTAACAGACTTCACCTCCAAGACCGACACTAAGACCGACACTTGACCCATCCTAGACTGTAGTCCTTAACCATGGACACGGCTATTCGAATAGGTTTTAATCTCTGCAGAGGGTGTACTCTTTACCCACGAGTAACGGATTTCTTTAGTCCATCGGGACTAATTCTATCTACGGTCTTTTTGTTGAAAACACACCTAACTTGCACACACCAGCTTAACTCACACGTGTCTGGAATCACCCACGACACATGTTAAGCAAACTCTAAGTGGGGAGGCTACAACCTCACATAGCATGGGATCAAATTTATATCGTGCTCTCTAAGGGGTGGCCTCCCCTCTCGGTCCCAACCGGAAACACCCATGCCCCCGGACCAGGTGACCTGCCTACCATCTACAACCGGTATCTTCCACCATGGCCTCTCTGTACGGTGTGTGCTAGAAAGAGGTTGACAACTTACTGAACCGTACTCTACTTGCTGTAGAGACGAGTGGTAGTACAAAACAAGTATGGGGGTTACTGCACAAGACTCGATCTATGGTCGACTCAGGAGGTTTATAGTTTCCTGCATGCCATGTATAACAAATATATTTCAACCAATACAACCAACACTCATTATATCTTACCATGCCATACCGGACATACCCGTCCCGACGGAGACCGGCGACAAGCTCACG
Organism: Aegilops speltoides; assembly: GCA_021437245.1. Lineage (NCBI taxonomy): Eukaryota > Viridiplantae > Streptophyta > Magnoliopsida > Poales > Poaceae > Aegilops > Aegilops speltoides. The sequence goes on along the minus strand of CM038146.1, from coordinate 91,056,997 downwards.
CCTACCCAAGGCGAGGCTTTCCGGATTCCTCTCCGCGAGCATGCAAGATACATGAGGATGATTACCATCACAAGTATACTCATTTCCAACAGCATGGAAATCACCAATATGCATCCATGCAAATGATCATATCACATGAAATAACCAGTCCTTCGAAATGAGGTGGTGTTATAAACGTGTCAACGAACACACCAAAAATATTATGCCGGGGTTCAGAATGCTTGCCTTCAGGTCACGGAAAGGCATGGTGCATTTCAAACTCTTGAAATATTTCTTCTCCCTTCAAAAATCCTATTTTAGAAATATAAAAGAATTAACACACAAAATAAAAACAGCACAAAAAGTTGTTCTGAAATTTTTTCAAATAAATCTTAAAATAAACTAGACATTATTTGAGAGAGGTAGGAAAAAGAATTAATTCATTTGGAGTTATATTTAAAAAGATATAACCAGTCAAAGTTCTGGTCAAAGCTGTTTTTAAATAAAACAGAAAAAGAAAAACGTTTCAGACGGGAATACGCTTTCGAAGCGGGGGAAACGTACTTGGGGTTTTTACGCCTTCACTTAAAACATGTGGAGGCGGGGCTGGGTGACTGACAGTGGGTCCATGGGGCCCACTGGTCAGGGAACTGACCGATCGCCTCTCAAATCCTTACCCTCTGCCCGAGCAGGCGGGATTCTGGCGACCGTCGCCGGCGATTGGCGGCTCCTCGCGGGGCACCGAGGGCGGGGATGGATCTGCCACTCCTAGGCGGTCCTTCCGGTGGTCGAGGTCGCCGGAGGTGGAGGTCGCCCGGCGTGAGCTCCATGGGAGGAGGGCTTGAGGCGAGTGAATTTTGGGCTGCGGTGGTCTCCTGCCAAAATTGATCGAGGTTGCACTCATGAGGAAGGGGAGTTCTTGGCGAAGAGAGCGGAGAGGGGAGGTACTAGGGATGCCGGATTGGCGGGGCGGTGGCGGCGGCGGAGTTGCCGCAGATGAGGAAGGAGGCCTCCCGGGTGAATCTGAGCTAGGGAGTGCCATTTGGGTGGCCTGAGGTTGCCTGCGTGCTCGGGGAAGCTCGGGGGCCTCCTTTTATAGCTCGTCGAGGTCGGTTCCGTGGCGGCGGAGATAACAACGGCGACGAACCGCCTCTCTGTGCTGTAGGGCAACGTGGCGGCGATGAGGGCTTGCGGACAAGGCTGCGGATGAGCTCGGGCTGTGCCAGGGGCCAGGTGGCGAGCGGGGGAGGCTCGGACGGCGCCGACATGAGCAGGGGCTGTCGGGCGACCGCGGCGGCTAGCTCTTGGCCTGCCGGGGCGTGGCGAGGGGCGGCTTGGCGTGTTGCGGTGAGAAGGGGAGCGCGTCGCGTGGTGCTGCAGAGCGGGACAAAACCGTGGGGGCCAGCGTGTCGGCTCGGCGCATGTGCGTGCCAAACGCACGCTCTGCTCGTGCTGCTCTGGCGTGCAGGGGCGTGCTCGGCGTAATGCCAAAGCATGCTCTGAGCTTGGGTGAGTCGGCATTTAGCGAGATCTAGGTTAGGAGTAACGAAGTCTCTTGGACATGCTTGTTTGATCAGAGGTGCAAGTTCATAGTGTAGACTTGAGATCATGCCAATTCAGTCCGTGCACTCTAGGTGTTTGTCAAAATGCCAAAGGCACCTAGGCTATTCTTGGAGGGGCCAAATCTTCAATACTAGTGTATCTGTGGATGAAAGATAGGGTGGTGAAGTTAGTTTGCAGAAAGGAGAAACTTGCTAGTGCAAGTTTTGCAAAACTTCAATTCTGACAGAAAGCAAATGGCCTTTGTTGCAAGCACTTAGAATCATCCAATGGGTCCACTCTGCTGGACTTAAGGGTTTGGCAAGGGTACTACCAAGATGAAAAGAAATCATGGATATAGGAGCAACTAAAATGGTGGTTCTTTGTACAAATCCTCAAATTGGACCAGAATGGAAAAGAGGTTGATTCACTCAAAATTTTCAAAGAACATAAATGGGTTTTTGCACAAAGTGGAATCATATGCTCCTACTGACATCCCATAATTTTGGTGGAGGCTAGAAAGAAATATTTGAAAGGGTTGTAGTGCAAAATTGCTCTCTGGACCAGAGAAGAAAACATGTATAGCACTCAAAATATTTCAAGAATAAAAGATATTTTTGTATAAAAGTGTTTTAAAAACATCACATGACATCTCCAAATTTTGGTGGGATTTTTAGATAAATATATCAAATGGTTGTAGTTCAAAAAGAGCTCCAAATTTTAAAACAAGTCATTTAATGAATAAAGCTCAGGGTGAAATAATATAATAAACAAATCTACTGATTGAGAGATGTTTTTACATGAGAGGGAAATAAGTCCAATATGTTTTGGAAGGATCCACTTGGGAAAAACTCCTTAATATTAAAAGAAAAAGTTTTGAAATCAACAGATATATTCTTGCAGGCAAAAATTTTAAACTCTTGGCAAAATTTTAATAACTAAAACCTGGTTAAATTTTTGGGGTGTTACATTGTCTTGGTTGCAAAGTTGCCTTTGTCCGGTTTGCACCTTTAGATCCGCCATGGAACGCTCAACACTATACTCCCAATGCTTATGGTTTTCCCCATTTATATTCCACACTAGTTAAATCACAGTAGACTAAATTTCAAAATGGGTCAGTCTATTTTTCAGAGCTCGCCGGAGTTCGCCAGTGCGATCCAAGGGGCTCGGGTGGTTGTGGGGCCTCGCCGAACGAAGAAAACTCGACGCGGGTGGGGTGTGGGGGTGGCGGAGGAACACAGGCGGTGGGGGCCGGTGGTCCGGCCAGCGGCCCGTGCGGTGTGCTGTATGGGAAGAATCACAGACGAGGAAGAAGAAGGGTTAGGAGATGTAGGATCTTCATCCAACCGCCTGAAATGGTCGAGAGACAGCTTGGAGTTGCATTCTTAATGCGCTCTAGTTCATCATGTGTGGGCACTGCGCAACCAACATTTTATTATCCAAAATCTGCTTGCTCTTCTTTACCATGTTCGATAGTGCTGGCCTGTACGCGATCGATAGGCTTTCAATTACTAGCGGCAATAGAACACTGTATTTTCAAGCTAGTTCCACTTTCCCGATTTATATATCGTGGTTATGTTGTACCCCTGTTATGTACACTATGATCTGCCTAGTTGATGTGTGCTATTGTTATCATGGTTTGGCAATAAACTATCTATACAGTATATTATGAACCTATCATCTGCCAGCTATCCTTACTTCTGGAGCCTATTTTTTAGTGTACTTGTGCCAGATTATATAAATGCACGCACGATATTACAGCACACATGAGCTCTCTCACCAGAATCCAATGATAGCACATAAGTGTTTACAGGGGCGCCCCTATATTAGAATATCATTTGCATTACAAAGATAATCTCACAACTATTTATGTTATCATGGTTCTCAGATATTATACGCAATTACAATGAATATCAGAATCCGTGCATCAGAAGAATATTGTGGAACACTACAATGACTTACAAAATTGGCACCAAGGCATTGAGTGCCATTTTGGAAGCCATGAAACTCGTACGTACCTGTTGATTCTTGTTCAGAATATCATTCTAATGACTATTCTAACCTCGAGGAGTCAAAGGCAGATGGCATGTCCTGTTCACCCATCAAGGTGCCTGTGCTAATTTGGCAAGGTTTTATTGATTGCGCGTATCTTGCATATGTTGTCCTGCATTTCTTCTACTTTGTTGCACCACCATCTGCTTAGTTTACTCATCATATAACTCGAGATGCTATGCCCACCCATTATCAATACATATTCCATCTGTCATCATACCATGTTTTTTCACTCAAATGCTGTTCTTGTGCATCAGACATCAAAAAGGAAGAGGGTGATTGCTGAACCTGAAGGAGCACCAACAAAGTCCTTGAAAAACGTGGTGGTGCCGGAGAAATCAGACAGCACCCCACCTATATTGGCTGTACAACCAGGGACACAAAACATAGGACCGACCCCAGCAGACTGTACCCATACTTCACTGGCCACACCACTAGCCCCACCACATAGGACCTGCACTCCAGCAAAAGGTATACCGATTTCATTTGCCATACCACCAGCCGTACCACAAAAAAATCCCACTCTAGCAAAAGGTATAGCAAGTCCACCGGCCGAAGACCTATCCCAACTGCAGAGACGGCCAATTCATGAAGATTGGAACCCCATTCCATTTATTCCCAGTTTAAAAGACAATGCTTTCAATGTTGTTAGGGACTACGTGCATATATTCCCATCATGGGAAGATTATAGTGAAGACAAGCACCATTTTCACATCTTCCTGTCCAACTTACGTGTAAGTGCTATTATTCATGGTTATTATTTTCCTGTTTTCTGCTGATCGAACACATCAAGATTTACATTAAATTTTTGTAACTAGGTGAGGGTCAATCTGGATAGTCATGACGAGCAAAGCTTGCTTGTGCTTTTCAAGGAAGCATTGCAGCAGTATCGGTGTTACCTGAGGAAATCACACTTTGATGGCAAGTCTATAAACGAATTTCCATTGAAGTCTCCTGTGCTAAATTTAGAAGACATTGAATGGAAAAACCTTGTTATGCACTGGTCTCATTCCCAGGATGAGGTACTGTCTATGAAATCACATGACAATTTGAACTTCTACTTTTCCGCATGTGCCTTACGGATCTTTTTTGCAGGAAATTAGCTCGAAGAATTCCGGTTTGAAAAGAACGACAGGATATCGCAAATATGGGCCCGCTACTTTGCTCTTGTTAGTACATGTTGTCTTGTATCACTGTACTTGCATACATACCTGGTTCATTATGTGACAGCAGTATGCATGATAGCTTGCTTATCAATTGGTCGCTCCAAATTATCTGATCTGTATGAATGGTTACATTAGTGTAGAATATATCCCATGCCACTGAGTTTTTTTAGCTCTGCATTGTTCTAGTAAGTACATGTTGTCCTATATCAGTGTACTTATATCGACAGGTAGTTGTTCATGTACCATCACTCTGCAGCTTATTTCCTTTGCCCTCCATTTTCTACACATCAGATCTATATTTACTCTTACCATAAGGTTGGTACTGAAGAAGTTTAGCTGTGCATTACTCTTGGCTGTGCCTTTTGCCTGTATCGCTGCACATACATTTATAGCTACTTGGTTATGTAGCATCACTCTTCATCTTATCTTAAATATTCTCCATTTTTTCGTATATTATCACATCTATATTTACTCTTAACAAAATGTAGAATAAAGGCAATGCTTACGAAGAACATTCTGTGCTAAACTTCTTGAATTGCCCCCCATCAGCATGGACAAGGGCTTTATAGAGCGTGTCTTCACCAGTAATGTAAGTTTGTCCTTCTCAAGCCTTCAAACTTTGTTGTGTATATTTGGTTAGGCATGACTGCAATAGCTGTTTATTTTTGGTGTTTGCATAAAATTGCATGTTTAAAGTTTATTATGTAGTTCATAAACTAAAGTTTGTCCTTCTCAATTTAAGTTTTCAGTTGTACAACCAAGTTCCTTCTTCATACCATGTAAATTAAACTATACAGAGGAAGTGATCTTCTTTTGCCTTTGCATGTATGCTACATTCTTCATCCGTAATCCGGTGGTGTGGTGAACCTACCCACTACTGACACAATGTCATATTCTGCAATGTCTTAACTATGAACAATGTCATATCATTCTACTATTATTTAAACCGCCTCTTTATTTGCCAATCTGAAATGGGATAAATTGACATCACACTAACCATTGATCTTGATGAGTTCTTGATCATGTCTGATGGTGTCGTGAAGCTGCCAACTCCTTCACAATGTCAATTCCTGCCATGTCTTGACTGAACAATACCATATTGTGTTAATGCAAAATTTTAAACTATGTCACTTTATTAAATCGATAAGAAATGTGATGAATTATCAAACCTTGATACTTTTATGTGCAAAACACATCATCTGTCTCCTTGTTTATCTTTGAGTGAGGAAGATATAAGTGTTGAACAAGCCTTGATCTCATCATCTTGCTTAGCTGCTTGCGCTGCAGCTTCCCAGCAGGGCTAACCTTTCTTGAACTCTATTGAAGTGTTGTCGGTTTTGTATATTATTTTGTCGGCATGTTTATTTGCCCTGGTGGCGATCTTTGATGCCCAATGTATGTAATCTGCTGTCTGCTTGTGCTTTATTATCATAGTGGCGAACTTAGATTCCTAGTGGATGTAATATGCCGTAATTTCTTTATTGTATAGTCTAGGTTTTTTATTATTCATGATGCTGCAGTTATTTTACTGTATATATATCCTGTCTTCGCAGTAAATAGGCCAAACCATAAAATTATGGTACATTATCAGACCGTCATGCAATCATGATGTATTATCCGCATCATGGGCCCTGTAAAACTGGCCCACTAGTAGATTCGGGCCTTTAATAGGCCGAGTAACCCCCTGCCCTCTTTTCGCAAGAAAACTCAATGGGCTTTTAGGAGGCTGAGAAGTAGGCTACGCCTGAAACATGCCGAATAGCTTATGGGCCGGCGGCAGCCCAAAATGGACCCTGGCCCATGATTGTGCGAATCAATTCACGGGCTTTTAACATGCCAAAGTTGTCTCGGTCTTTGTTTGGCCCAATCAGATATCAGCTGCGAGCAGGCCAGATGCAAACCGGGCCGTAGTTAAGCCCAACTATATGACGGGCTTTTAACAGGACGAAATCAATATAGGGCCGAAATGTTAAATGGGCCCTTAACAGGCTGAAACTAATATCAGGCCGAATTACTAAATGGGCCTTTAGCAAGTGGGCCCAAAAGCATAGCGTCCAGTCAACGGGCCCAATCTGATATGGGCCATAATTGAGCCCAAAGCCTCTTAAAGGGCCGGACCTGATCTGGGCCGTGATTTGGCCCAGAAAGTGGGAGGTTTTTAACGGGCCGGATCTTATATGGGCCACTACTAGGCCCGGAACGTGGCAGACCATTAATGGACCAGGTCAATTATGGGCCGGCATTTGGCCCAAAACATGGTAGCCAGTTAATGGGCCGCCTACTAGGGTCCTCAAAATCTTGTGGGCCTACAGCTGGGCCGGCCCATTAATGTCGGTGAAATCTCGTGGGCCTTTAGTTGGGCGGCCCATTATGATCCGCAAAATTTTGTGGGCCTTTACAGGCGGCCCATTATGGCACACAAAATCTTGTGGGCCTTTACAGGCGACCTATTATGGCCATGAAATCTTGTGGGCCTTTAGCTGGGCCAGCCCATTATAGTCTGCAAAATCTCATGGGCCTTTAACTGGGCCTGCCGATTATGGGCCGCCAAATCTTGTGGGCCTTTAGTTGGGCCAGCCCATTTAAACTTGATTGGCCGTGCCACATGTCGACATATCATAGGCGCCTTCTGTCCAATGAGTGGATGCCATCTGTCCCAATGATGAGCCGACACGTGTTTCCTCCAGCCAATGATGATTTTACACGTGGAAAATCCCCATTGGTCGGGGCTGTTAACGGGTTATCGGAACCAAAACCCGACCCGATAGCTTAATGGTGTTCCGTTATGGTGGATGCCACATGTCGGTCACCCTTGACGAAAGCACTTCTATGACGCGCGATTTATCGTCATGGAAGTGGACACTTCCATGATGATAATTTTGGTAATGTCATCGAACACTTCTACGACAGCACATGTATGACTATCTTGATTCTGTCATAAATTTGTCATGGATGTACATGCACGACCAAAAACGCGACCTACTGTGACAAACATGTATCATCACGGAAGAGTATTTTTTTTGTAGTGAGGGGTTCTGGATGTTCAAGCAACCAGGCAACGAGGACAAAAGTCGCGGAAAGAAAGGAGAGGTGTCACTGCTATGCTGTAGCGGCGACAGGGATATCCTGCCCCGTTGCCCAGGTGTCGAACGATCTCTCGCGTGGATGTGATTCCTCCCGCAAGAGCATTCGCCATGGAGACGATCTCGGCAAGATGGCAGTACAGAATTCCTTAGCCAGCGACGAATTGCTCGATGAGCTAATTAAGCAGCAACAGTTCATCACTCGCTTGGAGAAGTTGCTGCAACGGAGCAATGCCTCTGTGGAGAAGTCCACTGGTCTCATAGTTTGATCTCTGTGCGACAATGACAAGCTTCTCAACTAGCTCGACCAGAAGGATCAGGAGGCCGCCCGCTTGAAGAATATGTATGAGGAGAGCCATGCATTGGTGCAGAAGCTGTCAGGCGAAGTGGGGCAGCTTATGGATGAGAAGGCTGAGGTCCTCATCAAGTACAAGAGCCTTGTTGAGAATTCGTATGCTGCTGTGAAGGAAGGTCTTGAGGCGACGAAGAAGGAGATCGAGGATGCGCTCGCCCACCAGCCGATCACGAACATTGCTGGAGTGTGGGCAGAGAGCTTGTAGCGTGTTTTTTCGTTGCTTTGGGAGCTTGTGGCCTTTTGTACGGCCATGAATCTGTAAGGCATTTATGCATTGCATTGTCGTCGTGTTGTTTCGTGTGTTGGTACATGTCGATGAGTAGGCTCTGGCCATGGATGTTGCGTGTTCGCAGTAGGAGCACGGTTGTGGTTCCACCAGGCACTACTAGGAAAAGGGCTATAGATGGTGAAGGAAACATGCCCTAGAGGCAATAATAAAGTTATTATTTATTTCCTCATATCATGATAAATGTTTATTATTCATGCTAGAATTGTATTAACCGGAAACATGATACATGTGTGAATACATAGACAAACATATAGTCACTAGTATGCCTCTACTTGACTAGCCCATTAATCAAAGATGGTTATGTTTCCTAACCATACACATGTGATGTCATTTGATTAATGGGATCACATCATTAGGAGAATGATGTGATTGACATGACCCATCCCATTAGCTTAGCACATGATCGTTTAGTATTCTGCTATTGCTTTCTTCATGACTTATACATATTCCTATAACTATGAGAATTATGCAACTCCCGTTTACCGGAGGAACACGTTGGGTACTACCAAACGTCACAACGTAACTGGGTGATTATAAAGGAGTACTACAGGTCTCTCCGAAGGTACATGTTGAGTTGGCGTATTTCGAGATTAGGTTTTGTCACTCCGATTGTCGGAGAGGTATCTCTGGGCCCTCTCGGTAATACTCATCACTTAAACCTTGCAGGCATTATAACTAATGAGTTAGTTATGAGATGACATATTACAGAATGAGTAAAGAGACTTGCCAGTAACGAGATTGAACTAGGTATTGGATACCGACGATCAAATCTCGGGCAAGTAACATACCGATGACAAAGGGAACAACGTATGTTGTTATGCGGTTTGACCGATAAAGATCTTCGTAGAATATGTAGGAACCAATATGGGCATCCAGGTCCCGCTATTGGTTATTGACCGAGAATGATTTTAGGTCATGTCTACATAGTTCTCGAACCCGTATGCATGGTCCGCACGCTTAACGTTTCGATGACAGTTTTATTATGAGTTTATAAGTTTTGATGTACCGAAGCTTGTTCGGAGTCCCGGATGTGATCACGGACATGACGAGGAGTCTTGGAATGGTCGAGACATAAAGATTGATATATTGGAAGCCTATGTTTGGACATCGGAATAGTTCCGGGTGAAATCGGCATTTTACCGGAGTACCAGGAGGTTACCGGAACCCCCCGGGGGGGGGGGTAATGGGCCTACATGGGCCATGAGGGAGAAGAAGGAAGGAGCCAAGAGGGGACCGCGCGCCCCTCCACCTCCTAGTCCAAATAGGACAAGGGAAGGGGGGCGGCGCCCCCCCTTTCCTTCCCCTCTTCCTCCTCTTTCCCCCCTTCTCCTACTCCTACTTGGAAAGAGGGAGTCCTACTCCCGGTGGAAGTAGGACTCCCCCCCTTGGCGCGCCCTCTAGGCCGGCCGCCTCCTCCCCCTTGGCTCCTTTATATACGGGGGCGGGGGGGCACCCCAAAGACACACAAGTTGAGATACGAATCGTTCCTTAGCCGTGTGCGGTGCCCCCTTCCACCATATTCCACCTCGGTCATATCGTCGCGGAGTTTAGGCGAAGCTCTGCACCGTAGAACATCATCATCGTCCACCACGCCGTCGTCTTGTGGAACTCATCTCTAGAGCCTTTCTTTGGATCGAGGGCGGAGATCGTCATCGAGCTGAGCGTGTGCTGAACTCGGAGGCCCGTCGTTCGGTGCTTGGATCGGTCGGATCGTGAAGGCGTCGACTACATCAAGCTGCGTTGTGCTAACGCTTCGCTTACGGTCTCACGAGTGCGTGGGCGAACACTCTCCCCTCTCGTTGCTATATCATCACCATGATCTTGCGTGTGCATAGGAAATTTTTGAAATTACTCGTTCCCCAACAAAGGGCATCGAGCCTAGGTTTTATGCGTTGATGTTATATGCACGAGTAGAACACAAGTGACTTGTGGGCGATACAAGTCATCTTGCTTACCAGCATGTCATACTTTGGTTGGCGGTATTGTGAGATGAAGCGGCCGGACCGACATTACGCGTCGCTTCGCGAGACTGGTTTCACCGTTCGAGCACTCGTGCTTAAAGGTGACTGGCGGGTGTCTGTCTCTCTCACTTTAGCTGAATCGAGTGTAGCTCGCCCGGTCCTTGCGAAGGTTAAAACAGCACCAACTTGACGAACTATCGTTGTGGTTTTTGATGCGTGGTAAGAACGGTTCTTGCTAAGCCCGTAGCAGCCACGTAAAATTTGCAACAACAAAGTAGAGGACGTCTAACTTGTTTTTGCAGGGCATGTTGTGATGTGATATGGTCAAGGCGTGATGCTATATTTTATTGTATGAGATGATCATGTTTTGTAACCGAAGTTATCGCAATGGCAGGAGCCATATGGTTGTCGCTTTATTGTATGAAATGCAAGCGCTGTAATTGCTTTACTTTATCACTAAGCGGTAGCGATAGTCGTAGAAGCAATAGATGGCGTAACGACAACGATGCTACGATGGAGATCAAGGTGTCGCGCCGGTGGCGATGGTGATCATGACGGTGCTTGAAGATGGAATCACAAGCACAAGATGATGATGGCCATATCATATCACTTATATTGATTGCATGTGATGTTTATCCTTTATGCATCTTATCTTGCTTTGATTGACGGTAGCATTTTAAGATGATCTCTCACTAATTATCAAGAAGTGTTCTCCCTGAGTATGCACCATTGCGAAAGTTCTTCGTGATGAGACACCACGTGATGATCGGGTGTGATAGGCTCTACGTTCAAATACAACGGGTGCAAAACAGTTGCACACGCGAATACTCAGTTATACTTGGCGAGCCTAGCATATCTGAGATATGGCCTCGGAACACGGAGACCGAAAGGTCGAGCGTGAATATATAGTAGATATGATCAACATAGCGATGTTCACCATTGAAACTACTCCATCTCACGTGATGATCGGACATGGTTTGGTTGATTTGAATCACGTGATCACTTAGATGACTAGAGAGATGTCTGTCTAAGTGGGAGTTCTTAAGTAATATGATTAATTGAACTTAAATTTATCATGAACTTAGTACCTGATAGTATCTTGCTTGTCTATGTTTGTTTGTAGATAGATGGCTCGTGCTGTTGTTCCGTTGAATTTTAATGCGTTCCTTGAGAAAGCAAAGTTGAAAGTCGATGGTAGCTGTCGGTGTCAAAACCGGCGGATCTCGGGTAGGGGGTCCCGAACTGTGCGTCTAGGCGGATGGTAACAAGATACGAGGGACACAATGTTTTTACCCAGGTTCGGGCCCTCTCGATGGAGGTAAAACCCTACGTCCTGCTTGATTAATATTGATGATATGGGTAGTACAAGAGTAGATCTACCACGAGATCAAGGAGGCTAAACCCTAGAAGCTAGCCTATGGTATGATTATTGAGATATATGTTGTCCTACGGACTAAAGCCCTCCGGTTTATATAGACACCGGAGGAGGCTAGGGTTACAGTCGGTTACAATGGTAGGAGATCTACATATCCGTACGCCAAGCTGGCCTTCCACGCCAAGTAAAGTACCATCCGACACGAGCCGGAGTCTTCAATCTTGTATCTTCGTGATGGGGAGTCCGGCGGACATTGATAGTCCGGCTGTCCGGACACCCCTAGTCCAGACTCCTCGGTAGCCCCGAACCAGGCTTCAATGGCGATAAGTCCAGCGCGTTTGTAGTCTTGGCGTTGCAAAGGCGGGTTCTCCTTCAAATTCCATGTACCGCCGAATAGTGTCGGCTTCATCTTGAATCTCAGTGCTCCTCGGCTTCTCGCCGAATAATGGCTCTCTTCCACGCGCCGCTCGAATCTGAAAAGCCGTGTGTTTTTACATTTCAGCCCTGATTGTGCGATCGTCCGCCTATAAAGAGGCAAGGATCCAGATCCAAGCCGCACTGTCTTCCTCCAGCGTATACTCCATCGAGCGCCTCGACCTAGAAATCCATTCCACCATGGATCGTCAATGCGGCTCTTCCTCACGCTCCCCAGCCCTTCGCCGGGAATTGGAGGAGGTGCTCGGTTTCGCACAACGAGCTAGTTAAGCTCCAAGCGGAGGGGTTACTTACGGCCTTCATGGTCCCGATCCGGGCCGGACTGGTTACTTATCAAGGTGGGAGCGGCGGAGGACGCTCCAAGCCCCAATAAGGGGAGTGAGTGTGCTTTGTCCCCTATCGATAAGGGGCTCGGATTTCCAATACATCCGTTCCTCCGGGCTCTGAAGTTCTACGGACTCCAGCTCCACCACCTCGCCCGCCTCGTGTTGCATATCGCGGGCTCGTAGCTCTTTGTGAGCTGTTTCGGGCATCGAGCCCCATTTTGCATTGTGGAAGAGGTTGTTTTGCCTCGTACCCGTTCTCACCAGGGTCCATATATCAAGTCTTGTGGCGCCAAATATGGCGTGTCGTCGGGACGGATACCTATCCGGCACTCCCAAGAAGGCGTCCAAGATCGCCCTCGAGTGGTTTTATATAGGAGACGCGCGTTGCCCGACCTGTCGGTCGGCCTCCGGAGTTTGATGTTGCTCCTTGAAGAAACACCTCAAGCTGGCGCCCATGAGCCCCATTTGGAGGAAGACAAGAGCGTCCATTACTTGATGGGTCGGATAAGAATAATGGCTCATTCCGGCTTGACCATGATCGGAGTCATGGCGGCGTGCATCAGCGAGGTGCAGCCACTGCAATCTGAGGCCACCCATGTGGGATTTCAATGGGGAAGACGATGCTACCCGGCACGGCCGCAAAGGGCCGGATTCGACCGAGGATTTGGTGAAGATCCTGTCCGGCCTGTACAAGGGGGAGAAGGAGGACTTCCTTCGCACGAACCCTTTGGATGGGTTTTCCATGGTCAACCCTAGAGGATGGGTAAGCGAACACCTCGAAGGGTTCTGCCCGTGCTTTCGAAGTTTAAGCTTCTTACATCATGTCTTCGGTGCAGGGTCTACGCCGGACTGTGGAGGACATGGTGAGTCCTGCTCCACAACCTGAGGATCCAGAGGGATCCCTGGGTCCGGCCTCCGAAGAGGACCCGGACGTCAAGGTGGAGCTGATCGACGGGGTGTATCACCAGCTCAGCATAGACAATGCTTTGGTCGCCATTACGGCGGACTACCCTGGGCTATGTCCGGCTTCCCAGGTGACCACGACCGAAGTCCGGACACTGTTATCTCGTCCCTGCTTATTTCTGACCTTCGCGAATGATGGTATTTTGCAGGAAGCGCCTTTACGGCAGGAAGCCGAGCCTGCGGCGGCTGACCAACAGAAGCCAGTCCGGACCAGCAGGCGGAAAAGGAGCGCAGTGCGGACGGAAACGTCGCCGCAAAGGTATGGCTCGTATTTGAATTTTTAGAGCAGCGTTCCGAGGAAACGGCTAAGTGCTCATGATCTTTGTAGGAGAAAAAGCGCCGCCGGATGCGGCGCAGGAATTGCCGATCCGACCAACACCGCCGAGCTCCGGCGCCGGACCGGAGGGGGGAGGCAAGCGCAAAACGAGCGGATCCTTCTCCAACGGAGGATACCGAAACATCTGTCCGCCACCAAGTCGAGGTGGAGAGCGCCATGAACCATAGGCGCCACGACAAGATTTCAAGAAGTGCTTTTCCCCTGAGGCATTGGATGCCTTTAACGCAGGGGACGCGCATCTCCGCGCTGCTCAAAATGGTTTTACCAGAGCCACGGAGCAGTATGTCAAAGACATACGGGTAAGGGAATTTTAATGGTTGTATATACTAGTAGCCCCCGAGACTTAAATTAGTTATGCTAACTGATTTAAGGATCAATTGAAATATCAGGCACTTAACGAGAAGAATGCCCAGCTGTCTCGGGAGCTGCAAGATTGCAAGGCCCAACTTGAGGCCGCACTTGTTGCCGCAGGGGGAGACGGAAAGACCCCTCCTGGTAACACATTTGTATTAATAAATATAAGCGCTGTGTAGCGTGCGCGCGAGTCTAATAGTGATATCGCAGGTACCGCCGGACAAGATCCGGACAGGCAAGCATTGCTGTGCCAGCTAAAGGCTGGCGAGAGTGTGTTGAATAGGGTTCAGCAGGAAAGGAACAAGCTCCAAGATGCCAATGCCAAGCTCGGAGAAGAGCTGAAAGGCGCACAGGCCGAGCTGTCCGGCTCCGTTAAGGAGAATCAGAGGCTTCGTCACGGCATTTATAGTAAGTGCTTGAGCAAACTCCTTTGAAAAGAAGAGTTCGGTGAGGAAGTGTTTTGACATGATATGTCTTGTAGGTATACTCACGGGTCGTCCTGCGGAGGAGATGCCCATATCAATGGGTGATCCACTTCCCGAACTGTTGCAACTACTCGAACGAGTTCGGCAGGCGATGAGCGGCGTCGTTCAGGCTTTATGGCCATCCCTCACCCTACCCGAGGGCCTCGGGGAGCTTGCGGAGAAGCTGCAGGAGTGCAGTAGCTTGTTTATGGAAGATTTCGCTTGCCGTCAAGGTGCCGAGGAGGCTTGGGCCATGGTGAAGACGCGGTACAAGAAGGCGGACCCCAACCACATGGCGAAGTTGGACGGTGGGGCCCGATGGGAAGGAGATCCTGTGAGTTTGGTGTACAGCCAAGTAGAGTTGGCTGCTAAATTTTCCCAACGGGCTGTAAACTAGACAGCTGTTAGGCGGGATTGAGGAGGAATACAATCAATAAATTTGACAATGTATGTTATCCTTTTAAAATGACATGTGAAATGCCTTCTAGCCGGATTGTAGATCGTTTGTCTTTGCCGACCTTTTCGCTTCGACCTCGGGACCCTAGAGTCCGGAGTGTGTCCGAATACCTTTTTGGTTAAGAAACAACCGTGGTATGGATGGAGACTAGGCGTAGGGGTCATTAGTGCTTTATCAGACTAGTGCCCAACTAGTTATGTTATATTACATGGTTAGTAAGAAACATCTTCCAGGGAGAATAGTTCCGTTAAGGGTTCCTTTCGCTGGGAGGCATGCCCTAAAGTGCATGTCCGGACTGCCAAGAAAGCAGTAAAACATCTGGGGGCAAATAGATAAATAAGCAAGAATTCATCTTTTAAATCACCGACCGAATATTCCCTTAAGAACGCTAGCTTTCGGCTTTACCCAGTCTGAGGTACACATCCGACTGACCCGGCAGTAATAATCGCAGAGGTGCTCCCTTTACCTCCTAGCCGAACAATCGGGAACGTAGGGGTAAGCACAGGAGCCAGACAACCCAGCTTGGCCAAAACTTAAGTCATATCGATGCATATAATGGCGAGTAAAAGGTACATGTGGAAGCTTGACACATGTGTTGGGTATGAAACCCGTATAATTGAGCTTCTGTAAAAGAAGCCCCCAGGAATAACGAGTGCGGATGGCACATCATGCGTATGCAAATAATGCTAAAATAGGCCCCGAAGGGATTTTAAGTTAAAAGGATAAAAAGAGAAACAAGAGACAGCCGAAGTATAAAAGATTGGACGGGGGAAGGGGACGAACTCTTAGTCCGGCGTTAGGCATAGAATCGTCGGAGGCGGGCTGCATTCCATGGGTTCGGCTCGAGTCGGTTGTCCGACGCATTTCGTAGACGGTATGCTCCGCCGGTCAGTACTTGATCAATAATGAAGGGGCCTTCCCATCTGGGCTTGAGCTTGTCCTTTTTGTTGTCCGGCAGGCGTAGAACTAGTTCGCCAACGTTGTAAGTCTTGGCCCGTACTGCTCTGCTTTGACATCTTCGGGCCTGCTGCTGATAGAATGCGGAACGAGCCTTCGCGACGTCATGTTCTTCCTCCAACGTGTCCAAGCTGTCTTGCCGATCAAGCTCGGCTTCTCTTTCCTCATACATGTGCACTCGAGGTGAGTCATGAATAATGTCACAGGGCAAGACTGCCTCTGCGCCGTATACCATAAAAAATGGTGTGAATCCGGTAGTACGGTTAGGCGTTGTCCGCAGCCCCAGTCTGGTCGAGCTCCTCGACCCATTGTGCGTCGATTTAGTGACCGACCTCACTAGTCTGGGTTTAATGCCGCTCATTATTAGACCATTTGCTCTTTCCACTTGACCGTTGGTTTGAGGGTGATAGATCGCGCATAGTCGACTTGATGCCCATATTTTTGCACCATGACTTAACCTCGTCGGCTGTGAAGTTCGTGCGTTGTCGGTGATGATCTTTGTGGGGACTCCATAACGGTGTACCACCCCGATATAAAGTCTATCACTGGTCCGGACTCGCCATTTTGACCGGTTTGGCCTCTATCCATTTGGTGAACTTGTCCACCATGACCAATAGGTACTTTTTCTTGTGGGTTCCCCCTTTAAGGGGTCCAACCATGTCAAGCCCCAGGACATGACGGCGGTAATGGGTATGGTTTTGAGGCGGTGGGTGGCATATGGCTCGATTAGCAAAGAGTCGACACCCAACGCATCGCTGGACCAAGTCCCGTGTGTCCGCCTGAGCCGTTGGCCAATAAAATCTGTGCACGAATGCCTTTCCTCGAGGGCCGGGCTGCTGCGTGGTGTCCGCCAAGTCCGCATGAATTTCAGCCAGAGGTTTCGCCTTCTTCTTGGAGATACACCTTTGAAGGACTCCGGTGGTACTTTTCTTATAAAGTTCTCCCTCGTGGACCTTGTAGGCCTTCGATCGCCGGACTATGCAGCGGGCCTCATTTTGATCTTCGGGAAGTTCCTGCCTAAGTAAGTAGGCTAGGAAGGGTTTTGTCCACGCGGCAATGACTGCCATTATGATGTGGGCGGAGGGTGTTATGTCATCTGCCGAATCACCGGTTGGTGCGGTTTTCTCCGGTTTGTTGCTACCGGACTCCTCTTCCCATAGTACGGATGGCTTGAAAAGCCGTTCCAGGAAGATATTTGGAGGGACAGCATCACGTTTCGCACCGATGCGTGCCAGGACGTCGGCCGCTTGGTTATTATCTCGGGCTATGTGATGGAATTCGAGTCCTTCAAACCGGGCTGACATTTTTAGGACAGCGTTACGATATGCTGCCATTTTCGGATCCTTGGCGTCGAAGTCTCCGTTTATTTGGGATATTGCAAGGTTTGAGTCCCCGCGCACCTCTAGGCGTTGAATGCCCATGGAGACCGCCATCCGGAGACCATGTAACAGGGCCTCATATTCGGCTGCGTTGTTGGAGTCCGTGTACATTATTTGAAGTACATATTGGATCAGATCTCCGTGGGGATGTCGATCGACACCAGCCCCGATCCGGCCAGCATTTTGGGCTGTCGAAGTGCATAGTCAATTGGAGTATCGCCATACTCTTTAGGGAGTTCGCTTCACCATTCGCCACGAAGTCAGCCAAAACTTGTGACTTTATAGCTCGTCGAGGCTTGTAAGTGATGTCGAATGGTAAGAGCTCAATGGCCCATTTGCTATCCTGCCGTTCGTCGCGGTTGTTTATAATATCATTGAGTGGTACTTGAGGCCATTTGTTATCGAGCACTCTTGAAAGTAGTGCGAAGCTTTGAGACGCCATGAACACCGCATATGCTATCTTTTGATAGTGCGGGTGGCGGATTTCTGGGGGTTAACACAGTGGACACATAATACACTGGTTTTTGAAGAGGGAATTTATGCCCTTCTGCCGCTCGTTCGACGACGAGTGAAAGCACATTTGCTCCCTAGGTGGTTTTGGTAATTAATGACAACATACTTTGTGGTTGGACTAATGCTTTTATCAAGTATGTCTCAGGAAAGTCAATCACTCTGGCATGGCAAAAGGACTAGAAAGGTGAACCCCTAAGATGCTAAGGAAAGGATTGGCAAAAGCTCAAGACTCCATTTTTGGTTTAGTGATCCAAGATCACATTGAGTCCATAGGAAAGCCAATACTATTAAAAGGGGATGAGGTTATGATGATGATCTGGTTGCTCTAAGTGCTTAATGATTTATCTCTCAAACTATCAGCAATCTTTCATTCCAACATAAACCCATAAGTAATCTCGGTCCCACCGATTCCAAACCCAGTCACACCGAGATGAACCACCTCACCATATAGCCAAACCCTAAAATTTCGGATTTTCCGATTCCAAACTCGGTCATACGAAATTGGTGTTGCCAAGCTTCAGAACATACGTACTCAAATCGGTGTCACCGAGATGAGAAAGTCGGTCCCACCGAGATTGGCAAACCCTAGACTTTGGAAGAATCGGACTAACCGAGATTGTATTTTCGGTCCCACTGAAAATCCCAACGTTCTAAGATTTGAACTTTCGGTCCCACCGAGTTGTCAACTTCGGTCCGACCGAGATTGGTCAAATGTGTGTAACGGTTGATTTTATTGTGGAGGCTATAAATACCCTCCACCTCCTCTTCTCAGAATAGCCTTGGCTTATTAGGGATGATAGACTACTCATATCAATAAGGAATTCCTTCTTTTCGGGATCCCATTCGGACGAGAACTCCAAAGTTAAGCGTGCTCAGCTTGGAGTAGTTTCAGATGGGTGACCGACCGAAGTTGCTCCCGTGCGCACGAGTGAGGACAAAGTCTTGCAGAAAAGACTAGTATTGATCTGTGGGGCGATCTAGATCCCGCCAGAATGCTGACCACCGGCGGGTGTGTGCAGGGCGTTACAAGTTGGTATCGAGCCGACCCTCGCGGTTACACGGATGGTTGCGGACAGGTCTTGGTCATGTTGTTCATGACGTTTGTGACCCGTCGTGGCACACGGCATGGCACATGTCTTGGACTGGATGCACTGAGACGGTTGTGCCAAGAGGAGCGTTCGTGGCTTTGACGAGGACGTCGGTTCCTCCGAGTGGGGGTGTATGTAATAGCCTGGCTTATTAGGGATGATAGACTACTCATATCAATAAGGAATTCCTTCTTTTCCGGATCCCATTCGGACAGAACTCCAAAGTTAAGCGTGCTCAGCTTGGAGTAGTTTCAGGATGGGTGACCGACCGGGAAGTTGCTCCCGGGTGCGCACGAGTGAGGACAAAGTGCGCAGAAAAGACTAGTATTGATCTGTGGGGCCAGTCTAGATCCCGCCAGGAGTAACGACCACCGGCGGGTGTGTCTGGGGCGTTACATCTTCATTCGTGGAGAGAGCCATCAGAAAGAACTACCACTCCTACCTTACATTTCTGAGAAGAAAACTACCTACCCTTGTGTTGAGATCAAGTTGCTCCACTCCCACCATATGAAACTTGATTTCTAGCCTTCCCAAGTTGCTTTCCACTCAATCCTTTCTTCCACCACAGCAAAATCAGTGAGGAGAGTTGAGTGTTGGGGAGATTATCATTTGAAGCACAAGAGCAAGGAGTTCATCATCACCAACCCCATCTATTACCTTTTGGAGGGTGGTGCCTCCTAGATTGGTTAGGTGTCGCTTGGGAGCCTCCGTCATGATGTGGAGTTGAACCAATGAGTTTGTAAGGGCAAGGAGATCGCCTACTTCGTGAAGATCTACCCCGAGTAAGGCTAGTCCTCCGTGGGCGTAAGCCATGATGGCATAGACAAGGTTGCTTCTTCGTGGACCCTTCGTGGGTGGAGCCCTCCGTGGACTCTCGCAGCCGTTACCCTCCGTGGGTTGAAGTCTCCATCAACGTGGATTGACGATAGCACCACCTATCGGAACCACGAGAAAAAATCTCCGTGTCTCCAAATTGCGTTTGCTCTTCACAATCTCTCACTTTCTATTCATGCAATTTACTTTCCGCTGCCCTATACTCTAGAATTGCATGTTTAGTATGTTGCTCGACTTGTATGCATGATGCTTGACTTGATCTTCATTGTGAACTTGCTAAGAACTTATGTTAATCAAAAGGCATAAACTTTTATCTTGTCGAGTTGTCTAACCCCCCCCCCTTCTAGACACTCTTGCCTTCAACGATCCTACAATTGGTATCAGAGCATTGGTCTCCATTGCTTTGGTTTGCACACCATTGGAGGAAGATGGACGTGTCTACGTTTGGGAGTGTTAGTCATAGAGTGCCTATTCTTGATGGAGTGTCCTATAACTCGTGGAGGATTGAAATGCTTGCTATCTTTAAGATGTACAACTTGCGCAAATATGTTGAAACCCCATATGTACCACCATTTGACCCCTTGCACCCTACTATGGATGAAGAGCTTGATTTGCTTCGTAACCTTAGAACTGTCAATCTTATCATTAGAGGTTGGCCCGATAACTTGCTTGAGCTCGTCACAAACTTTGAGTGCGCCTATGCTATGTGGAAGTTCTTGGAAGAACTTTATCCGGACTATTCTTTGAGAGGTCTTGATGAAATTCTATACAAGACTGTTGAATTTGATATGTTGCGCCCCAATGATCCCAACTTTGATAAATGCTTCTTTGAGCTTCGTGATCTTATGAAACGGAAGGGTGATTCCGGACTTATCAATGTTCTAGTTAGAAATGCTCTTGTATTGCATTCGGATGATTATTATCACGTTGATAAAACTGATGCAAGTCATTGTCAAATTGACCTAGGTATTGATGATGAATTATCTATGGGTCAATATGATGATGAGCATGAGCATGATGACGATTCGGACACCGAGCTAGACAAGATCATGAAGAGTCTCAGTCTTATGGCAAATCTGAGAGACTACATATCCGGTGGAAAAGAGTGGATTCTTGATAGTGGATGCACCGATCACATGACCGGAGATGAAGACATGTTTCGAGAGCTTGCAAAGAACGATGGTCCACGCAAGTATGTGACTTTTGGAGACAACTCCAAGGGTAAGGTACTTGGTCTTGGTAAGGTGGCCATATCTCATGATAGCTCCATTAAAAATGTCATGCTTGTTGAATCTCTTGGATACAATTTACTTTCCGTGTCTAGATTAGCTGACTTTGGATTCAACGTGCTATTCACCAAAGTAGATTGCCAAGTTTTTCGTAGTGACAATCATAACATGGTTTTTACTGGCATTCGTAGAGGTGACCTATACATTGTCGATTTCACTAAGAAAGCTCAACCTAGAACTTGCTTTATTGCTAAATCTGCTAAAGGTTGGCTTTGGCATAGAAGGCTTGGACATGTTGGTATCACGAAATTTAGATAAGCTAATCAAAGGTGATCACATTCTTGGTGTTAAAGATGTTTTCTTTGACAAAGATAGACTCAGAGTGCATGTCAAGCAGGAAAACAAGTAGGTGGAAGTCATCCGTGAAGAATATCATGACCACAAGGAGACCGCTTGAGCTTCTTCATATGGATCTCTTGGTCCCAATGCTTACAAAAGCCTTGGTGGTAACTCCTTTGGTCTAGTTATTGTTGATGACTTTTCAAGATTTACGTGGGTATTTTTCCTTGATGACAAATCGCAGGTTCGTAAAATCTTCAAAACCTTTGCTAGAAAGGCTCGTAATCAGTTTGAAGTAAAGATCAAGAAGGTTCGGAGGACAACGGACGGAGTTCAAGAACGCCCATGTGGACTCTTTTCTCGATGAGGAAGGGATTCTACATGAGTTCTCAGCTACGTACACACCTCAACAAAAGCGGGGTTGTTGAGAGGAAGAATCGAGCAGCTCATTGAGATGGCAAGGACAATGCTTGATGAATATAAGACACCAAAACACTTACGGGGTGAAGCCGTCGAGACAGCTTGTCATGCCATCAACAGACTTTATCTTCACAAGCTCCTCGGCAAGACTTCATACGAGCTCCTTACGGGTAACAAACCCCAAGTGGGATATTTTCGTGTCTTTGGTTCAAAGTGCTATATTCTTGATAAGCATCGTCGGTCTAAATTTGCTCCTAAAACTCATGAAGGTTTTTTCTCGGTTATGGATCAAACTCTCACACCTACCGTGTCTACAATAATTTCACCGAAAGGTTGAAGAGGCGGTAGATGTGAAGTTTGATGAATCTAATATTTCATAAGTAGAGCAAATGCCTATCGATGTAGGAGACAAGGACCCATCGGAAGCCATTCAAGATTTATCCATTGGAAAGATTCGTCCCATGGAAGTGAAGGAGAGTACCTCATCTACATATGTGGAGCCCCCTACCTCACGGCAAGGTGAACCTCAAGGCAACATGGAGGCCTCCACAAGTGGAACTCACCAAGATGAGGAAGTGCGACAAGAAGATCCACCACGACCTCCTTCTCCACCACCTCAAGACAACACCAACAACACAGATGAAGAAGAAGATGAGGATGATGAGGAAGCTCAGCCACGACCACGACAAAAGCTATCCCGAGTTCGAGCAAGAGTCAAGAAGGACCATCCCGTGGAACAAATGATGAATGACATCGACTCCGGGAGAATCACTCGCTCTAAAACTCGTTTAGCTAACTTTTGTGAGCATTACTCATTTATTTCCAGTCTTGAACCTATAAAGGTAGAAGAAGCGCTTGAAGACCCGGATTGGGTGAATGCTATGCATGAAGAGCTGCACAACTTCGAGAGGAACAACGTTTGGTCTTTGGTAGAGAAGCCCAATGATGACCAAAACGTCATTGGAACCAAATGGGTGTTTCGGAACAAGCAAGACGAAGATGGACAAGTCATCCACAACAAGGCTCGTCTCGTAGCACAAGGTTACACACAAGTCGAAGGTATGGACTATGGTGAGACCTATGCCCCCGTTGCTAGACTTGAGTCCATTCGCATTCTTCTTGCTTATGCCAACCACCATAACATTACTCTCTATCAAATGGACATTAAAAGTGCTTTCCTAAATGGTGAAATTGAGGAGGAAGTATTTGTGAAACAACCTCCCGGATTTGTGAATCCTAAAAAGCCCAATCATGTTTACAAATTGCACAAAGCTCTTTATGGTCTTAAACAAGCTCCTAGAGCTTGGTACAAATGCTTGACTAGCTTTCTTCTTGAAAAAGGATTTGAGATTGGTAAAATTGACTCAACGCTATTCACGAAAAGGGTTGACGGTGAACTATTTGTATGCCAAATATATGTTGATGATATTATCTTTGGTTCAACTAACCTGATTTTAGTGAGAAATTTGGAAAGCTTATGTCGGAGAAGTATGAGATGTCCATGATGAGTGAACTCAAGTTCTTCCTTGGGTTGCAAATCAAGCAATCTAAGGAGGGTACTTTTGTCTCACAAACTAAGTACACTAAGGATCTCTTCAAGAAGTTCAACATGCAAGAGAGCAAAGGTATGAGAACCCCCATGCCTACTAATGGACATATTGACTTGACTAAAGATGGAAAACCTGTTGATCAAAAGGTTTATCGATCCATGATTGGTTCTCTACTATATCTCTGTGCTTCTCGTCCTGATATAATGTTGAGTGTATGCATGTGTGCTCGATATCAAGCTGCTCCTAAAGAATGTCATCTTAAAGCTGTTAAAAGAATTGTGAGATATTTGATACACACACCTAACTTTGGCATTTGGTATCCTAAGAGGGCCTCTTTCGATCTTGTTGGCTATTCCGACTCGGACTATGCGGAGACAAGATAGATAGAAAGTCAACTTCGGTACATGTCAATTTCTCGGTCGATCCCTTGTATCTTGGTCATCCAAGAAACAAAATTCGATATCATTATCTCTGCCAAGCAGAATATATTGCCGCTGGTTAGTGTTGTGCTCGGTTGCTATGGATGAAACAAATGCTTAAGGACTATGGGATACATGCGAGACATGTTCCTTTGCTTTGTGACAATGAGAGTGCGATTAAGATTGGACACAATCCGTGCAACACTCTCGCACGAAACACATTGAAGTTCGTCACCATTTTATTCGTGATCACATTGCTAAGGGTGACATTGATCTTAAGCATGTTCAGTCTTGACAAACAGCTTGCGGATATCTTCACAAAACCACTTGATGAGAAAGTGTTTTGTCGCTAAGGAGTGAGTTGAACATCATTGATGCTTCAAACTTGGAGTGAAAACTCCATTGATGCATGCAAGGCATGAGCCAAATTGACTAATCCTTGATATTTCTCTTATGATGATGATCATATGTCTTGGACACATTTGCCCCCTTGTATTGCATCTAACTCCTTGCAGGTACTTGGATGGTCTACATTCTACAAGATTATCACACTCACTCAAATCATGAGTAATCTTGTCATTGACCAAGTGTCTAGCTCTTTGGGATGTTGAGTTCAAGGAACAAAATTCCACATATCCTTTTGACATCATATACTTCTAGTACTTCACTCATGTCATATTGGATATTCTTGAGTATTTCCTTGCTTGCCTAACCCATGTAGGAAGATGAACTATACAATTGGAATTGGTGCTCCAACTTCACATTCTATGAGCATCTACATGAGAACAAGCAACAACAAGCCCAAGGTATGTCTTTCACATCTTGAAAAAGCTTTGCTCAAAGACATGAGTACAAGCAGCTTCAAAAGATGTGATCACATCAAATGCTTAATCGGAAAATGGTAACCCCATTTTGAGCTTAAACGATGAGTATGACCTATGATCAAATGTACTCATTTGACTCCTAAGTCAATATACTCAAACATAGGTGACCTAGTCGCCAACCCCTGTCTAGATGAAGTACATATGTTTTGGAGTTTTGCTATTGTCTCTTTTGATTCTCTTGTTGAGTTTTTCTTTAAAAAAAAACCTTCATCTAGCAATCTTTTTCATTTCTGATTCTTCTGTTCTTGTGTATATCTTTTAGCTCAGATAAATTCCCTGAAAATCATTTACAAATTCATTGCAAATCTTCTGAAACATTCCTTGCAAAGTGAGCTGAATTATTTCTGTATTTCCTTGGAATTAAACTCGGAGTCACCGATTCAATCACTTCGGTCTGACCGAAAAAGGATCTGCCCTAAGTCTCTGACTTTCGGACTCACCGATCCATATCAATTCGGTGTCACCGATTTACATTCACCAGGATATCATCTTCTACAGCTCATCTAAATGATCTCTTCTGCATACTTAATTTGCTTAGTTGTGATTCTTAAGGAACCCACTTCTTTCCTTCCATCTTTCCTGCCCTTCCTGGTTTACTGTCCTTTTCGGCACTTGATGTCAAAGGGGGAGAAGATTTAGGGGGAGCTTAAGGGAAAATTGGAGGATAAGGGGAGAAAAGATTTTTTAAAGGAAGAAGAACAATCTTACCTTAAGGGGGAGAGGATCACATCAAAGCTTTGCCATATATTTCACTATGATAATACATTTGGCATTATTCTCTTGATTTTGCTTCTCTTGCTCTCACTATTGGTATCTTCTGAAAAGCACATTTGGTATCTTATGAAAAGCAAAATTCTCTCAGAGCTCATTGAAAATCTTTTAGTCTTGGGAGACATGTTGGCTGATTCAATCTAGTGCTCAACATGAGACACTCTTTATACATGTCATCCCTGGCTTGGTATTCTTGATGATTCTTGCTATTAATTGAAGAACTACTCTTGTGTTATCTAACCTTGTTTTCCCAAGTTTATTTCTTCAGGTACAATACCAAGGAACTTCAGGGTAAGTATATGCATCTTGCAGAATGTGCATGATGGTGACTTGCTTGTGTATACTTGTTTGCAAGAGATCACCATGCACATATGCATCATCTCTCATTTACCTTCATCTGCTTTCGATGCATATAACCAAGCTGCATGTAGCACATCTTGCTTTTCTCTCATGTGTGCTTGTGGTAGTCCAAAACCAAAATCTAAAATCTTGCACACTTGTAGGGGAGCTTGTGTACTACATGTTTGTCAAAGCTTTAATGATAATCCTGTCTTTCTTTCAAGAAGCTTTGATATCTTTTTCGTGTGTTGCCATCAATTACCAAAAGGGGAGATTGAAAGCACATTTGCTCCCTAGGTGGTTTTGGTAATTAATGACAACATACTTTGTGGTTGGACTAATGCTTTTATCAAGTATGTCTCGGAAAGTCAATCACTCTGGCATGGCAAAAGGACTGGAAAGGTGAACCCCTAAGATGCTAAGGAAAGGATTGGCAAAAGCTCAAGACTCCATTTTGGTTTAGTGATCCAAGATCACATTGAGTCCATAGGAAAGCCAATACTATTAAAAGGGGATGAGGTTATGATGATGATCTGGTTGCTCTAAGTGCTTAATGATTTATCTCTCAAACTATCAGCAATCTTTCATTCCAACATAAACCCATAAGTAATCTCGGTCCCACCGATTCCAAACCCAGTCACACCGAGATGAACCACCTCAGCCATATAGCCAAACCCTAATAATTTCGGATTTTCCGATTCCAAACTCGGTCATACCGAAATTGGTGTTGCCAAGCTTCTGTAACCTTCTGTACTCAAATCGGTGTCACCGAGATGAGAAAGTCGGTCCCACCGAGATTGGCAAACCCTAGACTTTGGAAGAATCGGACTAACAAGAGATTGTATTTTCGGTCCCACGAAAATCCCAACGTTCACAAGATTTGAACTTTCGGTCCCACCGAGTTGTCAACTTCGTCCGACCGAGATTGGTCAAATGTGTGTAACGGTTGGATTTTGTGTGGAGGCTATAAATACCCTCCACCTCCTCTTCATTCGTGGAGAGAGCCATCGAAAAGAACTACCACTCCTACCTTACATTTCGAGAAGAAAACTACCTACCCTTGTGTTGAGATCAAGTTGCTCCACTCCCACCATATGAAACTTGATTTCTAGCCTTCCCAAGTTGCTTTCCACTCAATCCTTTCTTCCACCACAGCAAAATCAGTGAGGAGAGTTGAGTGTTGGGGAGATTATCATTTGAAGCACAAGAGCAAGGAGTTCATCATCACCAACCCCATCTATTACCTTTTGGAGGGTGGTGCCTCCTAGATTGGTTAGGTGTCGCTTGGGAGCCTCCGTCATGATGTGGAGTTGAACCAAGGAGTTTGTAAGGGCAAGGAGATCGCCTACTTCGTGAAGATCTACCCCGAGTAAGGCTAGTCCTCCGTGGGCGTAAGCCATGATGGCATAGACAAGGTTGCTTCTTCGTGGACCCTTCGTGGGTGGAGCCCTCCGTGGACTCTCGCAGCCATTACCCTCCGTGGGTTGAAGTCTCCATCAACGTGGATTGACGATATCACCACCTATCGGAACCACGAGAAAAAATCTCCGTGTCTCCAAATTGCGTTTGCTCTTCACAATCTCTCACTTTCTATTCATGCAATTTACTTTCCGCTGCCCTATACTCTAGAATTGCATGTTTAGTATGTTGCTCGACTTGTATGCATGATGCTTGACTTGATCTTCATTGTGAACTTGCTAAGAACTTATGTTAATCAAAAGGCATAAACTTTTATCTTGTCGAGTTGTCTAACCCCCCCTTCTAGACACTCTTGCCTTCAACGATCCTACAACGAGGACTGCGCTTACAACTTGATGTGTTGCTGCGATGTATAACAACATTGGTTCGCCCAGAGTGGGCGCAGCCAGGACCGGATTTGTTGCCAGTA
This sequence comes from Aegilops speltoides, assembly GCA_021437245.1. Lineage (NCBI taxonomy): Eukaryota > Viridiplantae > Streptophyta > Magnoliopsida > Poales > Poaceae > Aegilops > Aegilops speltoides. The sequence goes on along the minus strand of CM038146.1, from coordinate 91,029,252 downwards.
TGGCCTTTATTTCTTCGAGTCCGGCAGTGGCAGCATCCGTCCACTCGAAGTGTTCGGTGCGCCTTAGGAGGCGATAGAGGGGCAACGCCTTTTCTCCTAAACGGGAGATAAAGCGGCTTAAGGCTGCCACGCATCCTGTTAATTTTTGTATTTGTTTGAGGTCTTTTGGAATATCCAACTATGACAGAGCTCGGATTTTGGCCGGATTTGCTTCAATTCCTCTACCGGATACGATGAAGCCCAACAGCTTTTCGGCTGGTACGTCGAAAACGCATTTTTCCGGATTCAGCTTGATGTCATATGCTCTGAGGTTGTCGAATGTGAGCCTCAAATCGTGTACTAAAGTTTCGACGTGTTTTGTTTTGACGACTACGTCGTCTACGTATGCCTCGACTGTTTTGCCGATCTGGGTGGCCAGACATGTTTGAATCATGCGCTGATAAGTTGTGCCGGTGTTTTTGAGTCCGAAGGGCATCGTGTTGAAGCAGAATGGTCCATATGGAGTGATAAATGCCGTTGCGGCTTGATCTGCTTCCGCCATCTTGATTTGATGATAGCCAGAGTATGTGTCCAGGAAGCACAACAAATCATGCCCTGCTGTGGCATCGATAATTTGATCGATGCGGGGGAGAGGGAAGGGATCCTTTGGGCAGGCTTTATTGAGGTCTTTAAAATCGACACAGAGGCGCCAGGATTTATCCTTTTTTGGTACCATCACCAAATTTGCTAGCCAGTCCGGATGTTTGATATCTCTAATGAATCCGGCTTCCAATAGTTTGGCTAACTCTTCTCCCATTGCCTGTATTTTGGGCTCGGAAAATCGTCGAAGAGCCTGTTTGACTGTCCTAAATCCTTTTAGGATGTTTAGGCTGTGTTCTGCCAACCTGCGAGGGATTCCGGGCATGTCCGAAGGATGCCAGGCGAAGATATCCCAAATTTCCCGAAGGAATTCGCGCAGTGCGGCGTCAACTTCGGGGTTCAACTGTGCCCCGATGGAGGCCATCTTTGTTGGGTCCGTTGGATGGACCTGGAATTTTATTATCTCATGTGCTGGTTTGAAGGAGGTGGACTTGGATCTTTTATCAAGTATCACATCGTCCCTGTTACCGTAGAGCGCAGCGCGGTGAGTTCCTCTGCTGCTAAGGCTTCGGATAGTGCCTCAAGGGCTAGTGCGGCTGTCTTGTTTTCGGCGCGGAGTGCTATGCCGGATCACTGGCGAGAGTGATTATTCCGCTGGGCCCAGGCATTTTGAGCTTCATGTACCCGTAATGAGGTATTGCTTGAAAAATTGTGAATGCCTCTCGTCCTAATATGGCGTGATTGAAGGAAATATGCCCTAGAGGCAATAATAAAGTTATTATTTATTTCCTTATTTCATGATAAATGTTTATCATTCATGCTAGAATTGTATTAACCGGAAACATGATACATGTGTGAATGCATAGACAAAACAAGATGTCACTAGTATGCCTCTACTAGACTAGCTTGTTAATCAAAGATGGTTATGTTTCCTGACCATGAACAAAGGAGTTGTTATTTGATTAACGAGGTCACATCATTAGTAGAATGATCTGATTGACATGACCCATTCCCTTAGCTTAGCACACGATCGTTTAGTATGTTGCTACTGCTTTTATCCATGACTTATACATGTTCCTATAACTATGAGATTATGCAACTCCGTTTACCGGAGGAACACTTTGGTGCTACCAAACGTCACAACGAATCGGGTGATTATAAAGGAGTACTACAGGTGTCTCCAAAGGCAGATGTTGGGTTGGCGTATTTGAGATTAGGTTTTGTCACTCCGATTGTCGGAGAGGTATCTCTGGGCCCTCTCGGTAATGCACATCATCAAGCCTTGCAAGCACTACAACTAATGAGTTAGTTGTGAGATGATGTATTACGGAACGAGTAAAGAGACTTGCCGTAACGAGATTGAACTAGGTATTGGATACCGACGATCGAATCTCGGGCAAGTAACATACCGATGACAAAGGAACAACGTATGTTGTTATGCGGTCTCGACCGACAAAGATCTTCGTAGAATATGTAGGAACCAATATGGGCATCAGGTCCCGCTGTTGGTTATTGACCGTGAATGGTTCTAGGTCATGTCTACATTGTTCTCGAACCGTAGGGTCCGCACGCTTAAGGTTTCGATGGCGGTTATTATGAGTTTATGTATTTTGATGTACCAAGGAGTTCGAGTCCGGATGTGATCACGGACATGACGAGGAGTCTCGAATGGTCGAGACATAAAGATTGATATATTGGAAGCCTATGTTTGGAGTTCGAATGGTTCCGGCGGCAACGGAATTTATCGAGTACCGGAGGTTACGGAACCCCGGGAGGTAAATGGGCCTCGATGGGCCCTAGTGGAAAGGAGGAGGGCAGCCCAAGCTGGCGCGCTCCCCCCCTTCCCTAGTCCTACTAGGACTAGGAGAAGGGGCCGCCCCTCTCTCTCTTTCCCCCTCAGAATCCTAGTCCAACTAGGATTGGGGGAATCCTACTCCCGGAGGAGTAGGACTCCCAGTAGCGCCCTCCTTGGCCGCCGGCCCCCTCCCCCCTTGGCTCCTTTATATACGGGGGCAGGGGGGCACCTTGGAACACACAAGTTGATCGTGAGATCGTTCCTTAGCCGTGTCGGTGCCCCCTCCACCATATTCCACCTCGGTTATACCGTCATGAAGCTTAGGCGAAGCCTGCGCCGTGAAACATCAAGATCGTCCTGCACGCCGTCGTCTTGTGGAACTCTCCCTCGACACTCGGCTGGATCGAGTACGAGGGCGTCATCGAGCTGTACGTGTGTCAAGAACTCGGGCGTCGGAATAACGGCGCCGGATCGGTCGGATCGCGAGGAGAACGTCGACTACTTCCTCTACGTTGTGATCGCTTCGCTTCAGGTCTACAAGGGTATGTAGACAACACTCTCCCTCTCGTTGCTATACATCACCATGATCTTGCGTGTGCGTAGGAAAATTTTTGAAATTACTCGTTCCCCAGCGGTGGCATCCGAGCCTAGGTTTTTCTATGGTTTGATGTTTTGCACGAGTAGAACACAAGTGAGTTGTGGGCGATACAAGTCATACTACCTACCAGCATGTCATACTTTGGTTCAGCGGTATTGTGAGATGAAGCGGCCCGGACCGACATTACGCGTGCGCTTACGCGAGACTGGTTTCACCGCTGCGAGCACTCGTTGCTTAAAGGTGACCGGTGGGTGCTGTCTCTCTCACTTTAGTTGAACCGAGTGTGGCTCGCCCGGTCCTTGAGAAGGTTAAAACGGAGTCTATTTGACGAAATATCGTTGTGGTTTTGATGCGTGGGTGAGACTGGTTCTTGCTTAAGCCCGTAGCAGCCACGTAAAATTTGCAACAACAAAGTAGAGGACGTCTAACTTGTTTTTGCAGGGTATGTTGTGATGTGATATGGTCAAGGCGTGATGCTATATTTTATTGTATGAGATGATCATGTTTTGTAACCGAAGTTATCGGCAATCGGCAGGAGCCATATGGTTGTCGCTTTATTGTATGCAATGCAATCGCCTGTAATGCTTTACTTTATCACTAAGCGGTAGCGATAGTCGTAGTAGCATAAGTTTGGCGAGGCGACAACGATGCTGCGATGGAGATCAAGGTGTCGCGCCGGTGGCGATGGTGATCATGGTGGTGCTGCAAGATGGAGATCGTGAAGCACAAGATGATGATGACCATATCATATCACTTATATTGATTTGCATGTGATGTTTATCCTTTTATGCATCTTATCTTGCTTTGATTGACGGTAGCATTATAAGATGATCTCTCACTAAATTATCAAGAAGTGTTCTCCCGAGTATGCACCGTTGCCAAAGTTAAATCGTGCCCGGACACCACGTGATGATCGGGTGTGATAAGCTCTCGTCCATCTACAACGGGTGCAAGCCAGTTTTGCACACGAGAATACTCGGGTTATACTTGACGAGCCTAGCATATGCAGATATGGCCTCGGAACACGGAGACCGAAAGGTCGGCGTGAATCATATAGTAGATATGATCAACATAAGATGTTCACCATTGAAAACTACTCCATTTCACGTGATGATCGGTTATGGTTTAGTTGATTTGGATCACGTGATCACTTAGATGACTAGAGATGTTTTTCTAAGTGGGAGTTCTTAAGTAATATGATTAATTGAACTTAAATTTATCATGAACTTAGTACTGATAGTATCTTGCTTGTTTATGTTTGATTGTAGATAGATGGCTCGTCTTTGTTGTTCCGTTGAATTTTAATGCGTTCCTTGAGAAAGCAAAGTTGAAAGATGATGGTAGCAATTACACGGATGGGTCCGTAACGAGAGGATCATCCTCATTGCTGCACGTAAGAGCTACGCCTGGATGCACCGCTAGGTGCGAACTTCTTCTTTGGAGCAACGCCGGATGTTATGAGCGTCTGGCGAGCAAAGCTGATGACTACTCTATAGTTCGATGTGCCATGCTTTACGGCTTAGAACCGGGACTTCAACGGCGTTTTGAGCGTCATGGAGCATATGAGATGTTCCAGAGTTGAAGTTAATATTCCAACAGAATGCCCGGATTGAGAGATATGAAGTCTCCAATAAGTTCTATAGCTGCAAGATGGAGGAGAATAGTTACATTAGTGAGCATATACTCGTAATGTCCGGGTACTACAATCACTTGACACAATTGGGAGTTAATCTTCCGGATGATTGTGTCATTGACAGAATTCTCAATCACGCCACCAAGCTACAAAGGCTTCGTGATGAACTATAATATGCAAGGGTTAGTAAAGACTATGCACGAGCTCTTCGCAATGCTAAAGGCTGCGGAGGTAGAAATCAGAAGGAGCATCAAGTGTTGATGGTCAATAAGACCACTAGTTTCAAGAAGAAAGGCAAAGGGAAGAAGAAGGAATCTCAAGAAGAACAGCAAGCAAGTTGTTTGCTCAGGAGAAGAAACCCAAGTCTGGCCCTAAACCTGAAATCGAGTGTTTCTCTGCAAGCGATAGTCCTTTGAAGCGGAACTGCCCCAAGTATTTGGCGGATAAGAAGGATGGCAAGGTGAACAAAGGTATATGTGATATACATGTTATTGATGTGTACCTTACTAGAGCTCGTAGTAGCACTGGTATTTGATCTTGGTTACATTGCTAATATTTGCAACTCAAAGCAGGACTACTGATTGCTTAACTCGGCAAAGGACGAGGTGACGATCGCGTGGGAAATGGTTCCAAAGTCGATGTGATCGCGGTCGGCACGCTACCTCTACATCTACCTTCGGATTAGTTTTAGACCTAAATAATTGTTATTTGGTGCTGCGTTGAGCATGAACATTATATCTGGATCTTGTTTGATGCGAGACGGTTATTCATTTAAATCAGAGAATAATGGTTGTTCTATTTATATGAGTAATATCTTTTATGGTCATGCACCCTTGAGGAGTGGTCTATTTTTATGAATCTCGATAGTAGTGATACACATATTCATAATGTTGAAACCAAAAGATGCAGAGTTGATAATGATAGTGCAACTTATTTGTGGCACTTGCCGTTTAGGTCATATCGATGTAAAGCGCATGAAGAAACTCCATCTTGATGGACTTTTGGAGTCACTTGATTATGAATCACTTGGCACTTGCGAACCGTGCCTCATGGGCAAGATGACTAGAACACCGTTCTCGGTACTATGGAGAGAGCAACAGATTTGTTGGAAATCATACATACGGATGTATGTGGTCCGATGAATGTTGAGGCTCGTGGCGGATATCGTTATTTTCTCACCTTCACAGATGACTTAAGCGAGATATGGGTATATCTACTTAATGAAACATAAGTCTGAAACATTTGAAAAGTTCAAAGAATTTCAGAGTGAAGTTGAAAATCATCGTAACAAGAAAATTAAGTTTCTACGATCGATCGTGGAGGTGAATATTTGAGTTACGAGTTTGGTCTACATTTGAAACAATGCGGAATAGTTTCGCAACTCACGCCACCGGAACACCACAACAGAATGGTGTGTCGAGCGTCAGAATCGTACTTTACTAGATATGGTGCGATCTATGATGTCTCTTACTGATTTACCGCTATCGTTTTGGGGTTATGCTCTAGAGGCGGCCGCATTCACACTGAATAGAACACCGTCGAAATCCGTTGAGACGACACCTTATGAACTGTGGTTTAGCAAGAAACCAAAGTTGTCGTTTCTTAAAGTTTGGGGATGCGATGCTTATGTGAAAAAGCTTCAACCCGATAAGCTCGAACCCAAATCGGAGAAATGTGTCTTCATAGGATACCCAAAGGAGACAGTTGGGTACACCTTCTATCACAGATCCGAAGGCAAGACATTCGTTGCTAAGAATGGATCCTTTCTAGAGAAGGAGTTTCTCTCGAAAGAAGTGAGTGGGAGGAAAGTGGAACTTGATGAGGTAATAGTACCTTCTCCCTTACTTGAAAGTAGTTAAATCAGAAACCAGTTTACGAGACACCTACACCAAGTAGTGAGGAAGTTGATGATGTTGATCATGAAACTTCAAATCAAGTTACTGCAGAACCTCGTAGATCAACGAGTAAGATCCGCACTGAGTGGTACGGTAATCCTGTTCGAAGTCATGCTACTAGATCATGATGAACCTACGAACTATGAAGAAGCGATGGTGAGCCCAGATTCCATAAAATGGCTTGAGGCCATGAAATCGAGATGGGATCCATGTATGAAAACAAAGTATGGACTTTGGTTGACTTGCCCGAGGGTAGGCAAGCAATAGAAAACAAGTGGATCTTCAAGAAGAAGACCGACGCGACGGTAATATTCTCGTCTATAAAGCTCGACTTGTGCAAAAGGTTTTCGACAAGTTCAAGGGTTGACTACGATGAGACCTTCTCACCCGTAGCGATGCTTAAGTCCGTCCGAATCATGTTAGCAATTGCGCATTTTATGATTATGAAATTTGGCAAATGGATGTAAAGACTGCATTCTGAATGGATTTACGGAAGAAGAGTTGTATATGATGCAACGAGAAGGTTTTATCGATCCAAAGGAGCTAACAAAGTGTGCAAGCTCCAGCGATCCATATATGGACTGGTGCAAGCATCTCGAGTTGGAATAAACGCTTTGATAGTGTGATCAAAGCATTTGGGTTTGTCTGAGACTTTTGGAGAAGCCTGTATTTACAAGAAAGTGAGTGGGAGCTCTGTAGCATTTACGATCTTATATGTGGATGACATATTGCTGATCGGAAATGATATAGAATTCTGGATAGCATAAAGGGATACTTGAATAAGAGTTTTTCAATGAAAGACCTCGGTGAAGCTGCTTACATATTGGGCATCAAGATCTATAGAGATAGATCAAGGCGCTTAATTGGACTTTCACAAAGCACATACCTTGACAAAGTTTTGAAGAAGTTCAAAATGGATCAAGCAAAGAAAGGGTTCTTGCACGTGTTACAAGGTGTGAAGTTGAGTCGGACTCAATGCCCGACCACTGCAGAAGATAGAGAGAAATGAAAGATGTTCCTATGCTTCAGCCATAGGCTCTATCATGTATGCAATCTTGTGTACCAGACTGATGTGTGCCTTGCTATAAGCCTAGCAGGAGGTACCAAAGTAATCCAGAGTGGATCATCGGACAGCGGTCAAGAACATCTGAAATACCGAAAAGGACTAAGGATATGTTTCAGTATATGGAGGTGACAAAGAGCTCATCGTGGCAGTTACGTTGATGCAAGCTTTGACACCGATCCGGACGATTCTAAATCGCAGACCGGATACGTATTTACACTAAGCGGAGGAGCTGTCGGTTGGTGCGATTCTAAACAAAGCGTCGTGGCGGGATCTACATGTGAAGCGGAATACATAGCAGCTTCGAAGCAGCTAATGAAGGAGTCGGATGAAGGAGTTCATATCCGATCTAGGTGTCATACCTAGTGCATCGGGTCCAATGAAAATCTTCGTGACAATCTTTGGAGCAATAGCCTTAGCAAAGGAATCCAGATTTCACAAGAGGACCAAACACATCAAAGACGCTTCAATTCCATCCGGACTTAGTCGGATGGAGACATAGAGATTTGCAAGATACATACGGATCTGAATGTTGCGCACCGTTGACTAAGCCTCTTCCACGAGCAAAACATGATCAGCACCAAGACTCCATGGGTGTTAGAATCATTACTATGTAATCTAGATTATTGACTCTAGTGCAAGTGGGAGATCAAGGAAATATGCCCTAGAGGCAATAATAAAGTTATTATTTATTTCCTTATTTCATGATAAATGTTTATCATTCATGCTAGAATTGTATTAACCGAAACATGATACATGTGTGAATGCATAGACAAAACAAGATGTCACTAGTATGCCTCTACTAGACTAGCTTGTTAATCAAAGATGGTTATGTTTCCTAACCATGAACAAAGGAGTTGTTATTTGATTAACGAGGTCACATCATTAGTAGAATGATCTGATTGACATGACCCATTCCTTAGCTTAGCACACGATCGTTTAGTATGTTGCTACTGCTTTTATCCATGACTTATACATGTTCCTATAACTATGAGATTATGCAACTCCGTTTACGGAGGAACACTTTGGTGCTACCAAGCGTCACAACGAATCGGGTGATTATAAAGGAGTACTACAGGTGTCTCCAAAGGCGGATGTTGGGTTGGCGTATTTGAGATTAGGTTTTGTCACTCCGATTGTCGGAGAGGTATCTCTGGCCCTCTCGGTAATGCACATCATGAAGCCTTGCAAGCACTACAACTAATGAGTTGGTTGTGAGATGATGTATTACGGAACGAGTAAAGAGACTTGCGGTAACGAGATTGAACTAGGTATTGGATACCGACGATCGAATCTCGGGCAAGTAACATACCGATGACAAAGGAACAACGTATGTTGTTATCTTGTCGACCGACAAAGATCTTCGTAGAATATGTAGGAACCAATATGGGCATCCAGGTCCGCTGTTGGTTATTGACCGTGAATGGTTCTAGGTCATGTCTACATTGTTCTCGAACCGTAGGGTCCGCACGCTTAAGGTTTCGATGGCGGTTATTATGAGTTTATGTATTTTGATGTACGAAGGAGTTCGAGTCCGGATGTGATCACGGACATGACGAGGAGTCTCGAATGGTCGAGACATAAAGATTGATATATTGGAAGCCTATGTTTGGAGTTGGAATGGTTCCGGCGCGGCGGAATTCTGGGAATGGGAGGTTACCGAACCCCGGAGGTAAATGGGCCTCGATGGGCCCTAGTGGAAAGGAGGAGGGCAGCCCAAGCCTGGCGGCCCTCCCCTTCCCTAGTCCTACTAGGACTAGGAGAAGGGGCCGCCCCTCTCTCTTTTCCCCTCCGGAATCCTAGTCCAACTAGGATTGGGGAATCCTACTCCCAGAGGGAGTAGGACTCCTGCGCGCCCTCCTTGGCATGCCCCCCCCCCTTGGCTCCTTTATATCTGAGGGGCAGGGGGCACCTTGGAACACACAAGTTGATCGTGAGATCGTTCCTTAGCCGTGTCGGTGCCCCCTCCACCATATTCCACCTCGGTTATACTGTCGCTGCTTAGGAAGCCTGCGCCGTGAAACATCAAGATCGTCACCACGCCGTCGTCTTGTGGAACTCTCCTCGACACTCGGCTGGATCGAGTCGAGGGACGTCATCGAGCTGTCGTGTGTCAAGAACTCGGGGGCGTCGGAATAACGGCGCCGGGATCGGTCGGATCGCGAGGAGAACGTACGACTACTTCCTCTATGTTGTGATCGCTTCCGCTTCAGGTCTACAAGGGTATGTAGACAACACTCTCCCCTCTCGTTGCTATACATCACCATGATCTTGCGTGTGCGTAGGAAAATTTTTGAAATTACTACGTTCCCCAACAGTGATAGCCACTACTGAATGGGGCCACCTGGAACGTGACTTCTTCGGATCTGTAATTGTCCGGAGAGCCAAACACCACATCGAGTGTGATTTTTCCGGTGCAGCGCGCTTCCCAGCTAGGGATTATTCCTCTAAAGGTTGTGCTGCTTCGCTCAATACGGTTCCAATCAATTTCCATTTTTCGCAGAGTTTCCTCATAAATGAGGTTTAGTCCGCTGCCGCCATCCATGAGGACTTTTGTCAGTCGAAAGCCGTCCACTATGGGACTAAGTACCGGTCTGTTGGGGCTCGTTGTTCGAATGTGGGCTCGTCGCTGGCGTTGAAGGTAATAGCTGTGTCGCTCCATGGATTTGCTGTTGCTACTTGGTAGACTTCGGCGAGTTCGCGGATTGTTCGTTTTCGCATATTATTTGATGCGAAAGTCTCGAAGACTGTTGATACCGTGCTGGTATTGTTGGAGTGGTTTCTCGGAGCTAGAAGCTCTTTGCCACTTTTGGCCACCTGCCGTAATATCCAACATGCTCGGAGGCTATGTGTTGTGACGGTTCCCTCTGTATAATGAAGTTTACAGGGTCCATTGAGCCATCCCTCCAGTACGGTTCCGCTTCTCTTATTGGCTTTTTGTTTTTTCGTTTTTGCATCTGGGGCCTGAGTGTAAGGCGCCCTTTTACTGTAGACTGGGTTTGGGGCCGGATTGTCCCAAAATTGATTTTCGGTTTTCCGGAAACTCTCCATCGCACAGTACTTTCGTACAATGGATGCCAGATCGATGAAGCGCGTAATTTTGCGGCGATCAATGGCGTTTAGTATTCAATTATCCGTGCAGTTATTGCAGAAGATTGATATTGTGTTTTCTTCTCGGCAGTCCTTTATCCTGTCCATAACCAGGAGGAATCTAGCCCAGTAGTGATGTACTGTTTCAGTAGGCTCTTGCTATATTAGACATAGATCGCATATATCTGGGCGGGTGGGTGGAATAAAATCCAGATCCCTGCCCAACTGGAGGCTCAAAGGCCAAGGAGTTTCCGAATTCGGAGGTTTGGTTTGCTGGTGACAATCCAGCGAGTTCGGGGCGATGCATGATTTTAAGCTCGATGCTCGATCAAAGTCCGTCCCGCTGCGGGAATCCGGCATGGAGGGTTCGGGAATCCGGACATGAATTGTCTTCAACACCGGCAAAGAGTTGCCGTATTGCTCTTCCACCACTGCAACGTGGTGGGTGGCCTGGGGAGAGTTAATCTCTCTCAGATCGGTTTTAAGCCCAATCTGGTTGTAGTCCGTAGCGACTCCCAGGGCGGCGATGCGATCCAAGAGATCGTTAACAGATGAGAGCTCTATTGGATCTAACTGTTCGGCAGCTTTAGGGCTGACGCGAAGATTGCTTCCGACGACTTGAGAATTCATTGCCGAAGCGGCGGCCGGACAGGCGGTCATGAGAAAGCCACCAAGTCGGATAGTTTGGCCGGCGGACAGGGCCTCTCCGGCGAAAACACCGTCTTTGAAGACGGGTGGAGGCATCCGCTCTATCGGTGACGACACAGAGGAACTCTCAATGAAAGCACCAATGTCGGTGTCAAAACCGGCGGATCTCGGGTAGGGGGTCCCGAACTGTGCATCTAGGCGGATGGTAACAAGAGACGAGGGACACAATGTTTTTACCCAGTTCGGGCCCTCTCGATGGAGGTAAAACCCTCGTCCCCGCTTGATTAATATTGATGATATGGGTAGTACAAGAGTAGATCTACCACGAGATCAAGGAGGCTAAACCCTAGAAGCTAGCCTATGGTATGATTGTTGAGATGTATGTTGTCCTACGGACTAAAGCTCTCCGGTTTATATGGACACTGGAGGAGGCTAGGGTTACACAGAGTCGGTTACAATGGTAGGAGATCTACATATCCGTATCGCCAAGGTTGCCTTCCACGCCAAGGAAAGTACCATCCGGACACGAGCCGGAGTCTTCAATCTTGTATCTTAGTAGTCTGGGAGTCCGGCGGACATTGATAGTCCGGCTGTCCGGACACCCCCTAGTCCAGGACTCCCTCAGTAGCAATTACACGGACTGGGTCCGTAACCTGAGGATTATCCTCATTGCTGCACAGAAAAGTTACGTCCTGGAAGCACCGCTAGGTGCCAGGCCTGCTGCTGATGCAACTCACGACGTTAAGAACGTCTGGCAGAGCAAAGCTGATGACTACTCTATAGTTCAGTGTGCCATGCTTGGCTTAGAACCGGGCCTTCAACGACGTTTTGAACGTCATGGAGCATATGAGATGTTCCAGGAGTTGAAGTTAATATTTCAAGAAAATGCCCGGATTGAGAGATATGAAGTCTCCAATAAGTTCTATAGCTGCAAGATGGAGGAGAATAGTTCTGTCAGTGAACACATACTCAAAATGTCTGGGTATAATAATCACTTGATTCAAATGGGAGTTAATCTTCCTGATGATAGTGTCATTGACAGAATTCTCCAATCATTGCCACCAAGCTACAAGAGCTTCGTGATGAACTATAATATGCAAGGGATGAACAAGACTATTCCCGAGCTCTTCATGATGCTGAAAACCGCGGAGGTAGAAATCAAGGAGCAGCAAGTGTTGATGGTTAACAAGACCACTAGTTTCAAGAAGAAGGGAAAAGGGAAGAAGAATGGGAACTTCAAAAAGAACGGCAAGCAAGTTGCTGCTCAAGAGAAGAAACCCAAGTCTGGACCTAAGCACAAATCGAGTGCTTCTCTCGCAAGCGATCGGACATCGGAAGCGGAACTGTCCCAAGTATTTGGCGGATAAGAAGGATGGCAAAGTGAACAAAGGTATATGTGATATACATGTTATTGATGTGTACCTTACTAATGCTCGCAGTAGCACCTGGGTATTTGATGCTGGTTCTGTTGCTAATATTTGCAACTCGAAACGGGGACTACGGATTAAGCGAAGATTAGCTAAGGACGAGGTGACGATGCGCGTGGGAAACGGTTCCAAAGTTGATGTGATCGCGGTCGGCACGCTACCTCTACATTTACCATCGGGATTAGTATTAGACCTAAATAATTGTTATTTGGTGCCAGCATTGAGCATGAACATTATATCTGGATCTTGTTTGATGCGAGACGGTTATTCATTTAAATCAGAAAATAATGGTTCTTCTATTTATATGAGTAATATCTTTTATGGTCATGCACCCTTGAAGAGTGGTCTATTTTTATTGAATCTCGATAGTAGTGATACACATATTCATAGTGTTGAAACCAAAAGATGCAGAGTTGATAATGATAGTGCAACTTATTTGTGGCACTTGCCGTTTAGGTCATATCGATTAAAAGCGCATGAAGAAACTCCATCTTGATGGGCTTTTGGAATCACTTGATTATGAATCACTTGGTACTTGCGAACCATGCCTTATGGGCAAGATGACTAAAACGCCGTTCTCCGGTACTATGGAGAGAGCAACAGATTTGTTGGAAATCATACATACAGATGTATGTGGTCCAATGAATGTTGAGGCTCGTGGCGGATATCGTTATTTTCTCACCTTCACAGATGATCTAAGCATATATGGGTATATCTACTTAACGAAACACAAGTCTGAAACATTTGAAAAGTTCAAAGAATTTCAGAGTGAAGTGGAAAATCATCATAACAAGAAAAATAAAGTTTCTACGATCTGATCGTGGAGGAGAATATTTGAGTTACGAGTTTGGTCTACACTTGAAACAATGCGGGATAGTCTCGCAACTCACGCCACCAGAACACCACAACGAAATGGTGTGTCGAGCGTCATAATCGTACTTTACTTGATATGGTACGATCTATGATGTCTCTTACTGATTTACCGCTATCGTTTTGGGGTTATGCTTTAGAGACGGCCGCATTCACGTTAAATAGGGCACCAACAAAATCCGTTGAGACGACGCCTTATGAACTGTGGTTTGGCAAGAAACCAAAGTTGTCGTTTCTTAAAGTTTGGGGCTGCGATGCTTATGTGAAGAAACTTCAACCAGATAAGCTCGAACCCAAATCGGAGAAATGTGTCTTCATAGGATTCCCAAAGGAGACTATTGGGTACACCTTCTATCACAGATCTGAGGGCAAGATTTTCGTTGCTAAATTCGGATCCTTTCTAGAGAAGGAGTTTCGCTCGAAAGAAGTGAGTGGGAGGAAAGTAGAACTTGATGAGATAACTGTATCTACTCCCTTATTGGAAAGTAGTTCATCACAAGAACCGGTTCCTGTGACAAATACACCAATTAGTGAGGAAGCTAATGATATTGATCATGAAACTTCAGATCAAGTTTCTACAGAACCTCGTAGGTCTACCAGAGTAAGATCCGCACTAGAGTGGTACGGTAATCCTATTCTGGAAGTCATGTTACTTGACCATGATGAACCTATGAACTATGAGGAAGCGATGATGAGCCCAGATTCAGCAAAATGGCTAGAGGCCATGAAATCTGAGATGGGATCCATGTATGAAAACAAAGTATGGACTTTGGTTGACTTGCCCGATGATCGGCAAGCTATTGAGAATAAATGGATTTTTAAGAAGAAGACTGACGTTGACGGTAATGTAACTGTCTATAAAGCTCGACTTATTGCGAAAGGTTTTTGACAAGTTCAAGGGGTTGACTATGATGAGACTTTCTCTCCCGTAGCGATGCTTAAGTCTGTCCGAATCATGTTAGCCATTGCTGCATTTCATGATTATGAAATTTGGCAAATGGATGTCAAGACTGCATTCTTGAATGGATTTCTAGAAGAAGAGTTGTATATGATGCAGACGGAAGGTTTTGTTGATCCAAAAGGTGCTAACAAAGTGTGCAAGCTCCAGCGTTCCATTTATGAATTGGTGCAAGCATCTCGGAGTTGGAATAAACGCTTTGATAGTGTGATCAAAGCATATGGTTTTATATAGACTTTTGGAGAAGCCTGTATTTACAAGAAAGTGAGTGGGAGCTCTGTAGCATTTCTAGTTTTATATGTAGATGACATATTGTCAATTGGAAATGATATAGAATTTCTGGATAGCATAAAGGGCTACTTGAATAAAAGTTTTTCAATGAAAGACCTCGGTGAAGTTGCTTATATATTGGGCATCAAGATCTATAGAGATAGATCAAGACGCTTAATAGGACTTTCACAAAGCACTTACCTTGACAAAATTTTGAAAAAGTTCAAAATGGATCAGGCAAAGAAAGGATTCTTGCCTGTGCTACAAGGTGTGAAGTTGAGTCAAACTCAATGCCCGACCACAGCAGAAGATAGAGAGAAAATGAAAGATGTTCCCTATTGAGGGAGTCCTGGAATAGGGGGTGTCCGGACAGCCGGACTATCATCGTCCGCCGGACTCCAAGACTACGAAGATGCAAGATTGAAGACTCCGTCCCGTGTCCGGATGGGACTTTCCTTGGCGTGGAAGGCAAGCTTGGCAATACGGATATGTAGATCTCCTACCATTGTAACCGACTCTGTGTAACCCTAGCCTCCTTCGGTGTCTATATAAACCGGAGGGCTTTAGTCCGTAGGACACAACATACATTACAACAATCATACCATAGGCTAGCTTTAGGGTTTAGCCTCCTTGATATCGTGGTAGATCCACTCTTGTACTACTCATATCATCAATATTAATCAAGCAGGATGTAGGGTTTTACCTCCATCAAGAGGGCCCGAACATGGGTAAAATATCGTGTCCCTTGTCTCCTGTTACCATCCGCCTAGACGCACAGTTCGGGACCCCCTACCCGAGATCCACCGGTTTTGACACCGACATTGGTGCTTTCATTGTGAGTTCCTCTGTGTCGTCACCGATAGGCTCGATGGTATCTTCAATCAATAATACTGTCCAGGGTGAGACTTTTCTCCCCGGACAGGTCTTCATATTCGGCGGCTTCGCACTGCGGGCTAATTCACTTGGCCATCTGGAGCAGATCGAGCTACGCCCCTGGCCATCAGGTCAGATTCGGACGCCTAAACTTCACGGCCGACATCCGCGGGGACTTGATCTTCGACGGGCTCGAGCCAAAGCCAAACGCGCCGCACTGTTGCGATGGGCATGATCTAGCTCTGCCGCCGAACAGTGCCTTGGTGGCCGCACATGAATCCGCTTCGGCCCTTAATCCGGAGCCGATCGCCCAGATCGAGGACCGGTGGATGGACACCACCTCGGGGGCATCAATTTCCACGGCGATGGAGCCGAACACTAACCTTGTCCCTCATGAAACTCGTGATTCTGAGGTGTCGGACTCCTTGCCGGACTCCGGACCTCCCACGCCCCTACCAATCGAATCGGATTGGCCGCCGGTTATGGAATTCACCGCCGCAGACATCTTCCAATACTCGCCCTTTGGCGACATCCTGAATTCGCTAAAGCATCTCTCGCTATCGGGACAGTCCTGGCCGGACTATGGCCAGGATGGTTGGGATACGGACGATGAAGAAATTCAGAGCCCACCCACCACCCACTTTGTAGCCACTGTCGATGATCTTACCGACATGCTAGACTACGACTCCGAAGACATCGATGCTATGGATGACGATGCCGGAGATGAATAGGAACCAGTGCCTACAGGGCACTGGAAGACCACCTCATCATACGACATATACATGGTGGACACCCCAAAGGACGGGGACGGCGAAGAAGTAGCGGAGGCAGATTCCTTAAAGAAACAGCCCAAGCGCCGGCGTCAGCGGCGCCGCTCTAAATCCCGCCACAACAAGAATGGAGATTCCGGCACAGGAGATAATAACACCCCAGAGAGTGCCGAAGATAATCCCCTCAAGCAGGACTCAGTGCAGGAGGACACAGAAGCAAGCCCCCACGAGAGGGCGGTAGACGAAGAGGTCGAGGATTATAACTATATGCCTCCCTCCGAAGACGAGGCAAGCCTCAACAACGACGAATTCGTCGTGCCCGAGGATCCCATCGAACAAGAGCATTTTAAACGCAGGCTTATCGCCACGGCAAATAGCCTAAAGAAAAAGCAGCAGGAGCTTCAAGCTGATCAGGACCTGCTGGCCGATCGATGGACCGAGGTCCTTGCGGCCGAAGAGTTTAAGCTCGAACGCCCCTCCAAAAGCTACCCCAGACGCAAGTTGCTCCCCCGATTAGAGGAGGAAGCATACATACCTTCATCACCAGCGCACGATACGGCCGACCGATCACCTCGTGGTCGCGACAGAGAGGCATCCTGACCCTCCACCAAGACCGTACCCCGGCATCGCTCTAAAAGTACGAAGCCAAGAGGGAACGCGCCAGACTTGCGAGATGTATTGGAGGACAAAGCAAGGCAATCCAGATCCATCTACGGATCACGTGGGAGCCCCACGACCCACGACGAGTACCGTCGTGCCGGATACAATAACCCCGGCCGGGCCGAACACAGTAGACAACGCTCTCTCGAGCTGCGTCGTGATATTTCTCAATACAGAGGCGCCACACACCCGCTATGCTTCACTAACGAAGTAAAGGATCATCAAATCCCTGAAGGGTTTAAACCCATAAACATCGAGTCCTACGACAGCACAACAGACCCCGCGGTTTGGATTGAAGATTATCTCCTTCACATCCATATGGCCCGCGGCGACGATCTCCATGCCATCAAGTACCTCCCACACAAGCTTAAAGGACCAGCTCGGCATTGGCTTAACAGCTTGCCCGCAGAGTCAATTGGGTGTTGGGAAGACCTGGAAGCCGCATTGCTCGACAATTTCGAGAACGCGTGTATGCGCCACCGACGCCGATGACCTAAGCCACATAATTTAGCAGCCAAAGGAATCGGCCAGACAATTCTGGACACGGTTCTTGACAAAGAAAAACCAAATCGTCGACTGTCCGGATGCAGAGGCCCTCACAGCCTTCAAACATAACATCCGTGACGAGTGGCTAGCCCGGCACCTGGGACAGGAAAAACCAAAATCCATGGCAGCACTCACATCATTAATGACCCGCTTTTGCGCGGGAGAGGATAGTTTGCTAGCTTGCAGCAACAACCTCAATAAAAATTCTGGCAGTCCGGATACTAAGGACTACAACGACAGGTCACGTCGAAACAAAACAAAGCGCCGCGTGCTGGCGATGATAAGGAGGATCTGGCGGTCGGCGCCGGATTCGAGGCTCTAAACCCGTCGTGGAAGAAGCCATTCAAAAGAACCACTCCGGTCCGTCCAACTTGGACCGAATACTCGACCGCTTATGCGGATACATGGCACCCCGAAAAAGCCAGCCAATCACACCAACAGAGATTGCTGGGTGTTCAAGCGAACGAGCAAGTTAATTGCGAAAACAATGACAAGGGCTAAACAGAACGACGAGGAGGAGACCCGACCGCCCGAACAATAGAGGATAGAAGGGTTTTCCCCACAAGTGCGGACGGTGAACATGATTTACGCAACCCATATACCCAAGAGGGAGAGGAAGCGCGCACTAAGGGGCGTCTATGCGATGGAGCGATGCCCAAGTTCAATCCATGGTCCTCTGTCCGATCACTTTCGATCGAAGAGACCATCCGACCAGCATCGCCATGGCGGATTCACGCGTGGTTTTAGACCCAATCGTCGATGGATTTCACCTCACGAGAGTCTTGATGGACGGCGGTAGTAGCTTTGAACCTGCTTTATCGGGATACGGTCGCAAGATGGGCATAGACCCTCAAGGATTAAACCTACAAAGACAACCTTTAAAGGTGTCATACCAGGTGTGGGAGCCAATTGTATGGGCTCGGTCACACTGGAAGTGGTCTTCGGATCCCCGGATAATTTCCGGAGCAAAGAGCTAATCTTCGACATAGTCCCATTTCGCAGCGGCTATCATGCTCTGCTCGGACGAACCGCGTTTGCAAAGTTCAACGCGTTGCCGCGTTATGCATACCTCAAGCTCAAGATGCGAGGCCCTCGTGGAGTCATCACGGTCAGCGGAAATACGGGCGCTCCTCGAGCAGAGGAACATACAGCAGCTCTCGCGCGAAATCTGAGCAGCATTTTAAGGCAATTTTGAGTCCGGCTGTTAAGCGGCGGATCTGATAAAACGCGCCAAGCAATACCAACCAAGACAACCTGGCACGATCAGAGCACGCGCATAGCAATGCGGCCCTAACCCCCGCCCTCGCATGATTGCAAGAATAACTCTCCGCGTACATCATTACGCATTGGAGATACCATGGGCACAGGGGAAGGGGCATGATCACAATGGACCCAGAGTGCGGCTCGACCACACCAGGGGCTCGCTAGTGTGCCCCCCTTTTTTTATTATTATTTTCCTTCTTTGTATACACAGGACTCCGTTAACCAGAGGCCCTGTCCGGCGGCGAACTTGCCGAACTAACGATGCAACAGCCAGGGAAGAAAGAAGGCTGCGACGAACACTCAGGTGGTCTCAATTACGAGCATTAAATTCGATTATATACACCAAGTCCGCAGCTCATCCCTGGAGGGGGACATGTTTAATTAGTCCAAATCCCTTGCTTACCGCACTATTTGTATCATTCCGCACTCATAGCAAGATCCCTTAAATAAATAATGCAGCACTTTTTGCCTTTTATTGCAATACTTTACATATATGTTCATTAATGACATCGTGCACCCGTATATTTTGGTACGGCCGAATACACCAGGGGCTTATGTTCCCTGCATTATGGTGTGATAAGTCCGAACACTTTCACAAGTGCGGCACCCCGAACTTATAGCATTATATGAATCGGCTCCAAATCATGTCTTGGGTCAATAGTTGGGTTTGCCCGGCTCCCACGTTTTGGTGCCTTACGTTCCGTTCGTCGGCTAAGGTGGCACCGGAGAACCACTCACGATTGCGCCCGGTTGAGCCGGGTGGCGCCTCGGAGGAAAGCTAAAACGGCCCGGCATGATAAGGCGAGAGCTGGTCGCTGTTAGAGAGGTCTTTTCGAGTCATAAAGACTCACGCCGCTTGAGCGAAGTTCGGATAAATGTCCGAAAGGCGTGGATAGCGCCCGGATTCGGTCTTCGAATACCAGGGGCTTCACTAAATTAAAATTATAAAATTCTATGGCTAAGTGAGAGTGTTCAAGCATTATAAGTCCGGTTGCCTTGTTAGTTGTGTTGGCGCCTCCTAGATGGACCCAAAAATGGGAACAAGAGCGCTCAAGTTTATCCCGAACACCCCAAAGACTTCATGACTCTGGGGCTGAAGCCAACGACTTGCCATCTCTCGATTTTATAAGCGGCCGCCTGAAAGGTAATATTTTAAATTAAACAAGCATTGCTTAATGCGCATATGAACAAAGTTTTCAGCGCATAGGATAATACATAGCGAGTTTACTCAAAAATTACATCTCTGGGGCATTCATCCGCAATATCGCGGGCTCCCTTTAGGATAGTTATATAATACATTTCGGGCGTACGATACTCCTTGCCCGGTGGCGGCGGGTCAGTGAGAAGCTTCTCCGCATCCAGCGTGCCCCAGTGCACCTTTGTGTGGGCAAGGGCCCGACGAGCACCTTCAATACAGGCGGAGCGCTTGATGACCTCCACCCAGGGGCACGCATCCACCAACCACCGCACGAGGCCAAAGTAGCTCCAGTGCACGGCTGTCCAACCACAACCGAACTAGAAGGCCCTTCATGGCCTCCTCGGCTAGCTTGTGGAGTTCGACCAGCTGCTTCAGCTGGTCGCTTGGGGGCACCGGATGGCCGGCCTTAGCGTACTGAGACCAGAAGACCTTCTCCGTCGAGCTCCCCTCCTCGCCACGATAGAATGCGGCGGCAACGGACACACTATGCGGCAGTTGTACAAACGCCCCTGGAGAGCTCCGAATGCGGGTAAGTGTCAGGTAGTTTACATTAACATGCTTGCTTTGCATGAAAAATGCCTTACCCGCCGCTATCTTCTTTACATATTCAACCTCCTGAAGGGCCTTACGGGCCTCGGCCTTGGCGTACTTGGCACTTTCGAGAGCCGAGGCAAGCTCGGAATCTCGAGTCTTGGAGTCACGCTCCAAGCTCTCATGCTTCTCCATGAGAGCCTAGAGCTCTTGCCGTACTTCCGCCACTTGTGCCTCCTGCTTTTCTCGCTTTGCCTGTTCCGCGGCCGCACTGCGTTCGGCCGCGGACATAGCCTCCTTAAGGGCTGCCACCTCGTTCGTGGCCCCTGCAAGACCCATATTATCCTTGTTAATTCTATTGCAACCAAAATCCTTTTCTTTAAGGTAACTATTCAAAGTAGTGTTACTCACCTTCTTTGTCCTCGAGCTGCTTCTTGGCATGGCCGAGCTCTTGCTCGGACCGCTCGAGATCCTGCTTCAACGCACCGACCTCCATGATCGGTCTGGCAGAGGTCAGCAGCGCAGCCTGCAACCCCATATTGACATATTTTAAGCAACCCTGCGTATATCTTCTTAGATCCTCAGTCCGGCTTTTCTTTCCGAACACCGAACTGAGCATCCGAACTCTCTTGTCTATGCGGTATTACATTACATAATTATAACTTCTTACCTCAAAGCTTGTTAGAAGGGTGCTGCAGGCTTCGGTCAGCCCGCTCTTAGCGAGCTGAACCTGTTTGAATCACCGCACTCATGATAGTGCGGTGTTCTTCCTCGATGGAAGCGCCTTTAAGCGCCTCCGGCAAGTTGTCCGGCGCCTCGGTTGGGCGGAGGCCGCCCGGTGCCGCAATCTTGCCCTTCTTTGAAGGGCGCTGCCGGACTCTGGAACCGCTCTGAGTTCCGATGTAGAGTCCGGCGCAAAGTCCGGAGGCTGCTGGCGGTGCCTCGGAGCCTCCTCTGATGGGTCCCTCTGTGATCCCACCTCGGCGTCCTCATCGGTAGCGGGGGTAGAGGCAGTCGGAAGTCAATCCACATCCGACGGGGCCAACGACCCGCTCGATGAAGTGGGGAGATCATCATCGGCCGGACTGCGGATAGTATGCGGCATTAGTAGGACACTAGGTGACGTGAAAGAAATTGCATATCAGGGATCCGGATACTTACGATCTCTCCGGAGGCCTGGCCCTTGAAGGCCACTCCTCCTCGCCAACGATGGTGTTGGCGGAATTGTCCGGGGGGATAGTTCTCCCCCTCTTGGACCCTTCGGCCTCCCCTGTTGGGGAAGCCTTCCTCTTCCTCTCTCCCTCCTCCAGGAGAGAGTCTTCTTCCTCCTCCTCGTCTTCGGGGGAGGAGTCCACCTCGTCGTCGGACCCTTGATTTCGAGAACTCTTTCTAGTCCCCGTGGCCACCTTCTTGGCCTTCTTCTCCGGCACCACGTGCTGTGCCGGAACCAGCAGCCCTGCTAGACGGGCGTTCACTGGGTCTTCTGGCATGGGAGCCGGACAGATGAGCTGCATGGCCTTCTCCATCCATTCCTGCCAAAAGAAAAGAAAAGATTGAAACCCTCTTAGAATCAATCTGTTTACCAGAAGTGTCCCATAAAGGGGTTGAATCACTTACCTCGTCAGCTGGATGCTGCGAGCTAAATCCGCGATCTTCCGTCGCGGATCTGAACCGGCACCCTTAAACAGCACCCTCGGCGCCCGTGCGTCGTGTCGAAGAGCACGCTTAGCGCTGGTGCTGTTCGGATTGAACTCCACAGATTGAATGCCCGTCTTGGCATGGGAGAATCCGACGGATGAGCATGACTTGGACCACGTCGACGAGCCTGAGCTTATTGTTCACCAGCTTCTGGATACAGGCTCGGAGTCCCGTCAGCTCCTTCGGATTGCCCCACAACAAGCCCTTCTCTTTCCAGGAGGTGAGCTACGTGGGGATGCCAGATCTGAACTCAGGGGCCGCCGCCCACATGGGTTCGCGTGGCTCGGTGATGTAGAACCACCCCGATTGCCACCCCTTAACAGAGTCCACGAAGGCCCCTTCGAGCCAAAGGACGTTGGACAACTTGCCCAACATGGCGCCTCCGCATTCTGCTTGCGTGCCCTTCACAACCTTCGGCTTGACTTTGTAGGTCTTGAGCCACAGGCCGAAGTGGGGCTGGATGCAGAGGAAGGCCTCACACACGACGATGAACACCGAGATGTTGAGGATGAAGTTCGGCGCCAGATCGTGGAAATCCAGGCCGTAATAGAACATGAGCCCCCGGACGAAAGGGTGCAGTGGAAAGCCCAGTCCGCGGAGGAAGTGGGGTAGGAAAACAACCCTCTCATGGGGCCCGGGGATGGGGACGAGCTGCCCCTAGTCGGGCAGCCGATGCGCGATATCGCCAGAAAGGTATCCGGCCTGCGCTTCTTGGTGATGTGCTCCTCCTTAACGGAGGAGGGCAACCATTTGCCTCCCGCTCCGGACATGATCGGAGAAGGTCGAGGCGAGATGCGCGAGCTTGGGCGTTGGAGCTTGATTGCGCGGAGATGGATAAGGAAAGGAGGAAGAAGGCGTAGGTGAGAAGGTAAATCCTTATCCCTTATATATAGGCGGACGAAGATTATGCGTCCCCCACCGGCCTGGTAAAACTCGCTTATCTCCCAAGCGCCACCATCAATGGCGCGGTTGGGTTACCCACGTCCGTATTGATGAGAATCCCGGAATAAGGGGAACACGATCGCTGCTTCGACAGGACGTGCCAAGGAAACCGCTTCGCTAAACGTGCTGAGGTGGTATAATAAAAAACGATTCAAATAAAGGCTTGGTAGCGGTGTGATGTCATGCCGCATAATACGTCAGCAGATTGGACTGGTGTACATTTTATTCTCTCTATGGTGGAATGTGGAATTTATTTTGTAGAGCCGGACACTATCCTGGTGTTCATGATCTTCTCTGGCTTATTCAAGGGAGGAACCCGCATTGCAATGCCGAACATTATCTTGCGCCCGGACTTATCGTCATTGAAGCCTGGTTCGAGGGACTCTTGAGGAGTCTGGACTAGGGGTGTCCGGACAGCCAGACTATCATCGTCGCGGACTCCAAGACTACGAAGATGCAAGATTGAAGACTCCGTCCGTGTCCGGATGGGACTTTCC
Source organism: Aegilops speltoides (assembly GCA_021437245.1). NCBI lineage: Eukaryota > Viridiplantae > Streptophyta > Magnoliopsida > Poales > Poaceae > Aegilops > Aegilops speltoides. The sequence goes on along the minus strand of CM038146.1, from coordinate 91,005,448 downwards.
TTGGCGTGGAAGGCAAGCTTGGCAATCTGGATATGTAGATCTCCTACCATTGTAACCGACTCTGTGTAACCCAAGCCTCCTTCGTGTCTATATAAACCGGAGGGCTTTAGTCCGTGAGGACACAACATACATTACAACAATCATACCATAGGCTAGCTTTAGGGTTTAGCCTCCTTGATCTCGTGGTAGATCCACTCTTGTACTACCCATATCATCAATATTAATCAAGCGGGGCGTGAGGTTTTACCTCCATCAAGAGATCCCAACACAGGTAAAACATCGTGTCCCTTGTCACTGTTACCATCCGCCTAGGCGCACAGATTCGGGACCCCCTACCGAGATCCGCGGTTTTGACACCGACACCTATGCTTCAGCCATAGGCTCTATCATGTATGCAATGTTGTGTACGGACACGGCGTATGCTTAGCAATAAGCTTGGCAGGAGGTACCAAAGTAATCCAGAGTGGATCATTTGACAGCGATCAAGAACATCTGAAATACTTGAAAAGGACTAAGGATATGTTTCTAGTATATGGAGGTGACAAAGAGCTAGTCGTAAAGGTTACGTCGATGCAAGCTTTGACACTGATCCGGGCGATTCTAAATCGCAAACCAGATCGTGTTTATATTAAGCGGTGGAGCTGTAAGTTGGTGCAGTTCTAAACAAAGCGTCGTGGCGGGATCTACATGTGAAGCGGAGTACATAGCTGCTTCTGAAGCAGCGAATGAAGGAGTATGGATGAAGGAGTTCATTTCTGATCTAGGTGTCATACCTAGTGCATCGGGACCAATGAAGATCTTACGTGACAATCTTGGTGCAATTGCCTTGGCGAAGAATCCAGATTTCACAAGAGGACCAAGCACATCAATAGACGCTTCAATTCCATTCGGGACCAAGTCCAAGTGGGAGACATAGAGATTTGCAAGATACATACGGATCTGAATGTTGCTGACCCGTTGACTAAGCCTCTCTCATGAGCAAAACATGATCAGCACCAAGACTCCATGGGTGTTAGAATCATTACTATGTAATCTAGATTATTGACTCTAGTGCAAGTGGGAGACTGAAGGAAATATGCCCTAGAGGCAATAATAAAGTTATTATTTATTTCCTCATATCATGATAAATGTTTATTATTCATGCCAGAATTGTATTAACCGGAAACATGATACATGTGTGAATACATAGACAAACATACAGTCACTAGTATGCCTCTACTTGACTAGCTCATTAATCAAAGATGGTTATGTTTCCTAACCATATACATGTGATGTCATTTGATTAATGGGATCACATCATTAGGAGAATGATGTGATTGACATGACCCATCCCGTTAGCTTAGCACATGATCGTTTAGTATTCTGCTATTGCTTTCTTCATGACTTATACATATTCCTGTAACTATGAGAATTATGCAACTCCCGTTTACCGGAGGAACACTTTGGGTACTACCAAACGTCACAACATAACTGGTTGATTATAAAGGAGTACTACAGGTGTCTCCGAAGGTACATGTTGAGTTGGCGTATTTCGAGATTAGGTTTTGTCACTCCGATTGTCGGAGAGGTATCTCTGGGCCCTCTCGGTAATACTCATCACTTAAGCCTTGCAAGCATTAATTATAACTAATGAGTTAGTTATGAGATGACATATTATAAAACGAGTAAAGATACTTGCCGGTAACGAGATTGAACTAGGTATTGGATACCGACGATCAAATCTCGGGCAAGTAACATACCGATGACAAAGGGAACAACGTTGTTGTTATGCGGTTTGACCGATAAAGATCTTCGTAGAATATGTAGGAACCAATATGGGCATCTAGGTCCCGCTATTGTTTATTGACCGAGAATGGTTTTAGGTCATGTCTGCATAGTTCTCGAACCCGTAGGGTCCGCACGCTTAACGTTTCGATGACAGTTTTATTATGAGTTTATAAGTTTTGATGTACGAAGTTTGTTGAGTCCGGATGTGATCCCGGACATGACGAGGAGTCTCGGAATGGTCGAGACATAAAGATTGATATATGGGAAGCCTATGTTTGGACATCGGAATAGTTCGAGTGAAATCGGCATTTTACCGATGCAGGGAGGTTACGGAACCCCGGGGTTAATGGGCCTACATGGGCCATGAGGGAGAAGAGGAAGGAGCGAGGAGGCGCGCCCTCCCCTCGTAGTCCTAATAGGACAAGGGAAGGGGCGCGCCACCCTTTCCTTCCCCTCTTCCTCCTCTTTCCCCCCTTCTCCTACTCCTACTTGGAAAGAGGGAGTCCTACTCCCGGTGGGAGTAGGACTCCCCTCCTTGGCGCGCCCTCTAGGCCGGCCGCCTCCTCCCCCTTGGCTCCTTTATATATGGGGGCGGGGGGCAACCCAAAGACACACAAGTTGATCTACGGATCGTTCCTTAGCCGTGTGCGGTGCCCCCTTCCACCATATTCCACCTCGGTCATATCGTCGCAGAGTTTAGGCGGAGCTCTGCGCCGGTAGAACATCATCATCGTCTGCCACGCCGTCATCTTGACGGAACTCATCTCGAGCCTTTCTTTGGATCGGAGGGCGGAGATCGTCATCGAGCTGAGCGTGTGCTGAACTCGGAGGCCCGTGACGTTCGGTGCTTGGATCGGTCGGATCGTGAAGGCGTCGACTACATCAACCGCGTTGTGCTAACGATTCCGTTTACGGTCTACGAGGGTACGTGGACGAACACTCTCCCCTCTCGTTGCTATATCATCACCATGATCTTGCGTGTGCGAAGGAAATTTTTTGAAATTACTAAGTTCCCCAACATATGGGATGGACACTAATGGCGCACTGTACATGTGGTGCGCCATTACTAAATACTAATGGCGCACCACATCCCACGGTGCGCCATTAGTAATTCTTTTTAATTTTTCAAAATTACTAATGGCGCACCGTGGGAGTGGTGCGCCATTACTAGTTGACATAGTAATGGCGCACCAAACCCACCGTGCGCCATTAGTAGTTTTGAAAAAGAAAGTAAAAAAAAATTGTTAGTAATGGTGCACCAGTGGACAGTGCGCCATTACTAGTTTACTAAGTTTTTTTCAAAAAAAAATTCAAAAAAACTTTCAATTTTTTTTTAGTTTTTTTCAAAACTAGTAATAGCGCACGTGGGGTGGTGCGCCATTACTAGTTTAACTAGTAATGGCGCACCACCCCACGGTGCGCCATTACTAACAACCCAACACCAATGCACCCCACATGGACCGCCTTTTCAGTTTTCAAAAAACTAAAAGAAAATGATGGAAATGTCAAAAAAATAAAAGAAAATAAGTTTCCCATGTGATATGTGGTCTCGTTGTTGGGAAATTTACAAATATGAATTTCGACTTTATTTGCAAAAATTCTCTGGAAATTTGTAAAATGGGCATAACTTTTGCATACGAACTCAGATTAAAAAGTTTTTATATGAAAAATCATCTACTCGAAAAGTTACATCCAAATTTAACGGGGGGAACCCCGTTAAACATTTTAAAAATCCCCAAAAACCTAATAGAAGAAAAGTTACGGGGCTTTCAAGATCTAGAGGCAAAAAATTCAAAAAAATTCAAACTTACTAGTGGCGCACCATGGATGTGGTGCGCCACTAGTAATAGAAAAAAAATTGGTTTTGAATTTTTCTTTGAATCATTTTTCGAAAAATGATACGTAATATGACCGGGAAGTTTAAAATATTTTTCAAAGTTTCATCATAGTCATGAACATGAACAAAGTCCTAGACATCAACAGGGTATAATAGGATTGATAATCTAGATATATCAACAAGTGCCTGTGAAGTGAGCTGTTGCTGGGGTTGGATAGAACTCTGAAGTTAAGCGTGCTTGGGCTGGAGTAGTGTGAGGATGGGTGACCTTTCGGTAAGTTTGACCACAGAGTGCAATTTGACCTGAGATTAAGCATATTGACCCGAGATTAAGCCATGGTGACCTGAGATTAAGAAAAAAACGAAAAAAAATTCTGAATTTTTTTTTTAAAAAAATGTTACTAATGGCGCACTTCTATGTGGTGCGCATTAGTATACCAGATACTAATGGCGCACCAGTGGTGCGCCATTAGTAAAAAATACTAGTGGCGTGATACTAATGGCGCACCGGTAGTTAGTAGGCAAAACCGGTGCGCCATTAGTAGGCCTTTTCCTAGTAGTCAGGGGCACTTCGTGTGTAGTTGTGGTCCAAATGATTCCGGTTGCTCGTTCACATGGATAGGCACGGGATTCGAGTCTTGTGAGGCACGTTTTTTTATTAGGCGAAGTCACCTTAATGTGTGGGTGTGTTTTACAGATGTTTCTCTGAGAGGATACACTGTAAGAGGCAGGGAAGTGTAGTCATACGAGCCACAGTTTAATACAAGTTGGCGTTCCTCGCTCGTTAGGCGCACAGATGCGTGGATGTAGAAAGCACATTTTTCAAGCAAAGAATGCACATCACGATGCCACGTTTTTCAAGCAAAACACAGACCTGAAGTCCGTATAGCCATGGTTCTGTACTAAGTAGCGTCATGACTTGTACTCATAAACGCAAGGACTTTCGTGCCTCTCGGTAATATTTCGGGTCACAGCCACTGGCGTGCATCCCACAAAGGAATGGTGTTGTTTTATACAGAGTCACACTCACCCATGTTTCCGTTTCGAATGCTTCTGTCGACTCGTTCAGACGGAGAGGCATGGCCGGTCAGCCCAGAGAGGTATAGGGTTGCATTACGCACAGTCAGAGTCTCATTACCATGGGTGTATGCTTTTGGTATTTCCAAATTATTGCACTCACTAATTCTCTTGGAGTGGAATGGTCGTGAATCCGGCAGAGGCAAGTCTTCTTATTAGCCAGAGTCATGTTCGTTTCTTTAGTTGGGGTAACCTTGCGAAATGGGTTCAGATGTGAACACTCACTATTGAAGCTGTTTTTAAAAGCTTCTTTCCTTGTTTTCAAAAGCATAGTCACGGTTCTTTTTTGTTGTTACGTGTAGTACTTGATGAAGGCATTGACTTGATTCGATGGAGAGGCATAGGCATGGTGTGGTATTATATAGAGTCACGCTCGTCTGTGTTTGTGTTCAAAATAATTCCGTCGACTCGATCAGATGGAGAGGCACATGAGTTAATCGCACAAAGGCACAGTTTGGTTCGAAGTCATGGTGAACACCCACTATTTACTCTATGAGGCTCGGAATGGCATATTCGAGAGACGCTGGTGTGGTATATTCTTCGCACGGTCATGGGTTCCAGGAAGGCATGGCGTGGTATTGTGTAGAGTGATGTTAGTTTGTCTTGGTGTTCCAGATGGCGTGGTTTTATATAGAGTCACGTTCGCCTGTATTTGTGTTCGAAATGATTCCGTTGACTCGTTCAGAAGAAGAGGCACGGACATGAATGCCATGAGGGCATGATTGGGTCTGTCGGAGCGCCACGTTAGGCAATGACGACATGCTGGATGAGCTAATTAAGCAGCAGCAGTTCATTGCTCGCTTGGAGAAGTTGGTGCAGGAGAGCAATGCCTTGTTGGAGAAGTCCACTGGTCTCATAATTCGATCTCTGTGTGAGAATGAGAAGCTTGTGAATGAGCTCCACCAGAAGTATGAGGGAGCCGCCCGCTGGAAGAATCTGTATGAGCAGAGCCATGCATTGGTTTTGAAGTTGTCGGGCGAAGTGGGGGAGAATTCTCGTCAAGTACAAGAGTCTGGTGGAGGATTCTTTGCTGCTGTGGAGGAAAGTCATGAGGAGACGAAGAAGGAGATTGAAGATGTGCTCGAGCCGATCAAGAACGTTGCTGGAGTGTCGGCAGACAGCTTGGAGCGTGTTTATTCGTTGCGTTGTCGTATGTGAACTTTTGTACTGCAATGAATTTGTAAGACATTTATGCATTGCATTGTCGTCGTGTTATTTCGTTTGTTGGTACATGTAGGTGAGTAGGCTGGGTTCATGGATGTCGTGTGCTAGCAGTAGGAGCACGGTTGTGGTTCCACCAGAGGCACTTCGTTCGCCCGCGGGGAGCACGTTGCGAACCGTGCGTAGTTTTGGTTCAAATGATTCCGCTTACTCATTCACTTGGATACGCACAGGCATCGAGTCTATTAAGGCACATTTTTCCATCAGGCCGAGTCACGTTAGGCACGCAGTTGCGTCGATGTACAAGCCATGTTTTTCAAGCAAAGAATGCACGTCACGGTGCCAAAACATGGAGGTGAAAGCATGGCCAATTCGAGTGTTTGGTTCTACGATAGGGTGCGTCGACTGCAAATTAAAAATTTTCGACGTGCAAAACAACAAGAACATGCTACGGGAGATGGATCACAGTTCATTACCACTAGACGCGCAGTGCCATACAGCGGAAGAAGAGTTGGGGCAGCGCGTCCGCATGGATCGTCTCCTCCTCGTCCGATCTCCCTCGAACAGCCAGTCGTCCGATCCCATGTACAAGTTCGCCGGAGCGGCACAATTGCACCGCCTCTAATGGTATCCGCGCTTGCAGGAGGAACACCGTGCGGCGGACTGCTAGGTCTGATCACACAGTCGGCGGCGAGTGGAGGTGGCTATTCGCAACACATGCAAACCCTAGTCTTAGCACCGAAGCGATCAACTGCATGAGTGTGCCGCACCTCCACTTTATATAGGCGTCTGTCGCGGGCTCAACACTTGGGCCTCGCACGGACCCTAAAGCCCACAAGTCTACTCGGCCACAATCCGAATACAGATCGGATCACATCTGACCAGTGTCCTCGTATCCGACCTGTGGGTTCCTTCCCTTAAGCCTGCGACCCCTTAGGTTCAAGTCGGCTTGTTGAAGTAAGGATCACCTCCGACCTGCACACAGTTAGTAGCGGCCTCTAGCAAGGCGTGCCGACCACCAAGCAGAACTATGAAGCTGGTTAAGCGAACACAGCCTGGCGTGTCACACTTCTATTCCCTTTGCCTCATGATATATGTTGTTGGGCTCAAGGCGAGACTATCATCCTTTTGCTAGCCCGACCTCTTTCTCATTCCAGTGATACTGACCAAAATTCGGATTATCTCATAATCCGTGTCGCATGGCCATGCTTCTCTTGGTCGAATCACACGAGGGGCACAGAGTATATCTCTCCTGATCGGAGGGGCAAATCCCATCTTGCTCGACCACGTCTCACAGCATGGGTCTGGACAAGCCCGAAACCTAACTTTGTAACTACCCAGTCACGGAGTAGCATTTGGTCGGCCCAAAGCAAGTCTATCACCATCCCGAGTACATGTGTCAGCTCAGGCCTTAGGACATAGGACGTATGTTGTACTAGAGACTCACAGATGACATATCGCTGCGTCTCATAGTTGGGTCTGTCCGACTCGGACCTTATCTCGACTCGGATCCGACTACGTCGAATCTGACCAGACCTTTCCAAGTCCATACTATCCGGTTAGCATCCAATGCTCCATGGCGAGTGAGACCAAGCCATCGGTCGTGTCATATGCTAGTCTAGTCGGCTGCGCGTCGGCACAGCCCTTTCGACTAGGGACCTTTTAGGACAGTCACCATACAATGCATAGTCCCACAAACAAGTCACGTACTTGCCGATACACATCATTGATAATTTCCAAGGACTATCTTTATTCATAAACACGTAGGAAATATCATCATACATGATTGCCTCTAGGGCATATCTCCAACAGTCTCCCACTTGCACTAGAGTCAATCAAATAGACATCGAATGCCCATAGCTCTAACGTGCCCCTCATTCTTGGGTTGTGGAAGCGGCTTAGTCAATGGATCTGCAACATTTGCTTCTGTGTGAATCTTGCATAACTCTACATCACCATTCTTTACGATCTTTCGTATAAGGTGATATTTCTGGTCTATGTGTCCGACCTTGTGGTGATTCCTCGGCTCCTTGGCTTGTACGATGGCACCAGAATTATCACAATAAAGGTCCAATGGTTTCACTGAGACTGGGAAAATACCAAGATCGTCCAGAAAATGCTGGATCCAAACACCTTCCTTTGCAGCTTCACAAGCCGCAATGTATTCGGCTTCTATGGTAGAATCGGCCGCCGTATCCTGCTTGGAACTCATCCAGGGCAGTTCTCCTCCGTTTAGGACGTACACAAATCCGGGCTGTGATCTACAATCATCTCTGTCGGTTTGGAAACTAGCATCGGCGTAACCCCTTACGACGAGCTCTACCTCACCTCCATAAACTAGGAACATCTCTTTAGTCCTTTTCAGGTACTTCAAAATAGTCTTTACCGCTGTCCAGTGACTCTCACCTAGGTTGGCCTGGTATCTTCTTGTTAGGCTTATTGCAAAAGCAACATCAGGCCTTGAACATATCATGGCATACATGATGGATCCAATTGCCCATGCATACGGAATCCTACTCATCCTGCTTCGCTCATCAGATGTCGAAGGACTCTGAGTCTTGCTTAGCCTTATTCCATGTGAGACTGGCAAGAACCCTTTCTTCGCCTCACTCATGTTGAACCGCTTCAACACTTTATCTATGTACATGCTCTGGCTTAACCTGAGCAGCCTCCTCAATCTATCTCTATAGATCTTAATGCCTAAAATATACACTGCCTCACCAAGGTCTTTCATCGAAAACTTGCCATTCAATGATTCCTTGACCGAGTTCAACATCGAAACATTATTTCTGATCAGTAGTATGTCGTCCACATACAAGATCAAAAGCACTATCGAGCTCCCACTTAACTTCTTGTATAAAAAATAGTCCTCTTCGCATTTGATGAAACCGAGACCAGTGACGACCTCATCAAAACGAATGTTCCAACTCCGAGATGCTTGCTTCAACCCATAAATGGATCTCTTGAGCTTTCATACCTTAGTAGTGCTAGTCAGATCGACAAAACCCTCGGGCTGTATCATATACACATCCTTGGTTAAATTTCCATGTAGGAGAACCGTTTTGACATCCATCTGCCATATCTCGTAACCGAAATATGCAGCTATAGCTAGTATGATCCTCACCGATTTTAGCATCGCTACCGGCCAGTAAGTCTCGTCATAGTCAATTCCTTGAACTTGTCCATAACCCTTAGCGACAAGCCGAGCTTTGTGGATCTGAACATTTCCATCCACATCGGTTTTCTTCCTAAAGACCCATTTGCAACCAATGGCCGTTATGCCAGGCGGCGGATCAATCAAGTCCCAGACTTGATTCTCACCCATGGACTTTAACTCGGATCTCATGGCCTCCAACCATGCCTCAGAATCTGGGCTCACCATCGCTTCTGCATACGTGGCCGGCTAGTCGCTTTCTAGCAACAATACATCACGAACTCTGCGCAATCTTTCCAACCTCCGTGGTTCCAGTGTCGCTTCCACTACAGGTTCCCTGACTGACTCCGGTATGATCTCATCACCAGCCGAGCCATCCCCGAGTGGTCCTCGAATTTCTTTGAGTCGAACCGTCCTCCCACTAGCCTCCCGACTGAGAAACTCTTTCTCAAGGAAAACCTCGTTCCAAGCAACAAACACTTTGTTCTCTTCCCAGTTGTAGAAGCTATATCCCAAGGTTTCCCTCGGATATCCCACGAATATGTATTTATCTGATTTAGGTGTAAGCTTGTCTGACATAAGTCGCTTGACAAATGCTTCACAGCCCCAAATCTTTAGAAAAGACAAACTGGGACTCTTCCCAGTCCACATCTCATGTGGTGTCTTGTCTACGGATTTTGATGGTACCCTATTAAGTGTGAAAGCTGCAGTTTCTAGAGTGTCTCCCCAAAATGACAACGGTAAATCTGATTTGCTCATCATAGACCGGACCATGTCCAACAAGGTCCTATTCCTCCGTTCTGACACGCCGTTTCTTTGGGGTGTGCCCGAAGGTGTGAGTTGAGGTACTATACCTCGACTTTTCAGATGATCATCAAACTCCTAGCTCATGTACTCACCTCCATGATCTGATCGTAGAAGCTTTATTGTCCCTCCGAGCTGATTCTCAACCTCGTTCTGAAACTCTTTGAACTTTTCAAAAGTTTCTGACTTGTGCCTCATCAAATAGATATATCCATATCTACTCAAGTCGTCGGTAAAAGTCACGAAGTACTGATAGCCACCTCTGGTAGTTGTGCTCATTGGACCACACACATCACTATGTATAAGCTCCAACAGCTCGGACACCCTCTCGCAACTCTTTGCAAAAGGAGACTTAGTCATCTTGCCGAGCAAGCATGATTCACATGTCTCGAACGACCCGAAGTCGGACGAAGTTAGGAGCCCATCATCATGGAGCTTCTTCATGCGTTTCAGACTAATGTGTCCAAGCCGGCAATGCCAGAAGTATGTCGGATTTATCTCACTTGGCTTATGCCTCTTGACATTCACGTTATAGATTGGTCCCTGTTCCAGATTCAATATAAATAGCCCATCTACAATGGGTGCATAGCCGTGGAACATACCATTCAAAAATATCGATCAACCATTGTCCTTTAAATTGAATTCATAACCTTGACTCATCAAACATGAGGCAGAAATAATGTTTCGACTAAGTGCAGGAATGTAATAACAATTATTCAATTCCATAATGAATCCGGAAGGAAGCTGAAGCTGCATCGTGCCGACCTCCAACACGGCAACTCTTGCTTTGTTGTCGACCCTTATGTCAATCTCCCCTTGTTCCACATGCCTAGTTCTTACCAGCCGCTGCATCGAGTTGCAAATATGAACAACCGATCTGGTATCAAATACCCAAGAGCTACTAGGTATGTCAGCCCCTGCATCGAGTTGCAAATATGAACAACCGATCCGGTATCAAATACCCAAGAGCAAGGTAAATGTCTCTAACATATGGTACAAGTGTACCTTTGCGTGAAGAAGCATTTCCGGCCTTCTTGACATGCTCTGCAGGCCACTTGATACAGTTCCTCTTCCAGTGACCGGTCTCCTTGCAGTGATAGCAAACGGTCTTCAAGTCCGATCCAGACATCAGCGCAGCAGCGGAGGTTACCGTCTCCGTGCCCTTTGCCTTAGCCTTTTTCTTGGACCAACTCTTCTTGAACTTAGCCGATTTCTGCACCATCAACACTAGATGCGTGCCTTTCTTAATATCCTACTCTGCCACTTTGAGCATCCCATGCAATTCAGTGAGCTTCTCATCCATGCCATGCATATGATAGTTGGAGATGAACGTCCCATAGCTGGGCAGAAGAGAACCCAGAACAACATCAGTAGCCAGCTCATCCAAGAGCGGGAATCCCAAACGATCCAAATCTTGCACATATCCGATCATCTTGATCACATGCGGGCTCAGTGGATCACCTTCCTTCAGCTTGCAATCCATCAAGGATCGCCAGACGTTGAACCTTTCGGTCCTAGCCTGTGTCTAAAACATGCTCTTGAGACTCTCGATCATATCGTAAGCCTCAACATTTTCGAAATGTTGTTGCAAATCGGGCTCCATACAAGCCAGCATCAGACAGCTGATCTCCATTGATTCATCAACGAGTTCTGGTAGGCATTCTTAGTGGTGGCATTAGCATTATCGGCAGGTTCCTCTGGAAGTGGATCCTCTAGAACATGTTCCTTTTTATCGTGCTTGAGAACAATTCTCAGATTTCTATACCAGGTAGTAAAGTTTGCTCCATTCAGTTTATCCTTTTCTAGAATTGATTTCAATGCAAAGTTGGGTTGAGCAGGTTGTGCCATTGATCTACAACAGAAAATATGCAATCACTAAGCAATGTGTTTATGTACGTAGAGTAATTCTAGCCTAAACAAAAATACTCCCACTGAAGTCAGCATCCCTCCGCAAACTCTCAGTGATTCAGGATCCGACTAGCGCATGCGACTAGTGAGATTTAGCATCACTGCTAGCCAACATACCTATCTGGTAAGCAACTCCTTACTAATCGTATCTCTATATGACTCCTGTCGGTCGGGAAGGTATCTCATACCCCGGCTCCCAACCTTCTTTGCCACAAGGCCCAAAACCGTTCTGATAGCCTTGTCAAGCTAACCTAATGCAGTGCATGTTCGTGTCCGACATGAACCCTTCAGTTCAAGGACACCCAACAGCACCCCAATTTTATGAGCCCACTACTAGACGCACTTGACGTGCGAAGGTGCAACATCGGGGATGGCAATTCGCTTGATATTCATGAGGGATCATTCTACCATTCTAACATAGAACCAAAGAAGCATAACAATCACAAATAAACACATATTGTGAAATAGTATGGCTCCTTCGTGGATGTTCTTCCAGGTCGGCTCCGACTCCGATGACCATCTAGGAACTCCACCTTGTTTGTCACGCGGGACACCAAGCCACCAACCTAATCTCCATAATCCAACTACTACAACTAGTAATGAATTTTACATAGAGTCACAAGTCGACACGCAGGTCATTATACAATATAATGACAGCACTTTGGCTCCTACCGGCTGACAAGCATGACACGCAGGCCACGTATAAATTACACACATGCATCACATACACATGAGCCATACTATTCACATCAAACCTGCAAAACAAAGTTGTGCATAGAATCGCATTCTACCGGTTTGTGTGTCGGGTACGAAATACACGGCGCTATGCACACGGCGGTCCCGCTAGTCGGTTAGTGGGCGGGGTTCGAAGGGGCAGTGCCTCTAGCGGGTGCGAGCAACACCCGATGTTTTCGGAAATCACAGATTGCATCTGAACTCCGTTCACGCCAAATTTTCTGATCTGACCGATCATATCGATCATCGTGAATCCGATTCGGATTTACGTTTCACTGTTAACCCCGATGGCAGAAGACCGACCGGTAGGGGTAGATCGTGTCACGACCTCATTGATCCCGATTGACAGAAAACATAGCCTCAACGGTCCCCGTGTCCAGTTGATCACATCAACCGTGCACATAGCCGATCTTATCAACGACAACATATCTCATCTGCCGCCTCCACATATATAATATGCATATGATCTGAATCCAAATCCTATAGCAGAGGCTCTGATACCACTGTTGGGTTCTGCGGTAGGGTGCGTCGACTGCAAATTAAAAATTTCCTACGCGCAGAACAACATGAACATGCTACGGGAGATGGATCACAGTTCATTACCACAAGATGCGCAGTTCCGTGCAGCGGAAGAAGAGTTGGGGCAGCGCGTCCGTGTGGATCGTCTCCTCCTCGTCCGATCTCCCTCGAACAGCCGGTCGTCGGATCCCACATACAAGTTTGCCGGAGCGGCACAAGTGCACCGCCTCTAACGGTATCCGCGCGTGCAGGAGGAACACCGTGCGGCGGACTACTAGGTCCGATCACACAGTCGGCATCGAGTGGAGGTGGCTATTCGCAACACATGCAAACCCTAGTCGCAGCTGAGGGAGTCCTGGATTCGGGGGTATCCGGACAGCCGGACTATATACATTCTCCAGACTTTTGAAGCGTGAAGATACAAGACTCAAGACTTCGGCCCATGTCCGGATGGGACTCTCCTTTGCGTGGAAGACAAGCTTGGCGGTCCGGATATTAGATTTCCTTCCTTGTAACCGACTCCATGTAAACCCTAGCCCTCTCCGGTGTCTATATAAACGGGAGAGGATGGTCCTTAGAAGGCCGATCACAATTACAATCATACCATCATAGGCTAGCTCTTAGGGTTTAGCCTCTACGATCTCGTGGTAGATCTACTCTTGTACTACTCATATCTTCAATATTATTCAAGCAGGAAGTAGGGTTTTACCTCCATCGAGAGGGCCCGAACCTGGGTAAACATTGTGTCCCTTGCTTCCTGTTACCATTAGCCTTAGACGCACAGCTCGGGACCCCTACCCGAGATCCGTCGGTTTTGACACCGACATTGGTACTTTCATTGAGAGTTCCTCTGTGTCATCGCTGCAAGGCTTCATGGATCGTCTCATTGTAAAGGACAACATCATCTCCGGAGGAACGCTGGCTATAGGCCAAATCCTTCGACTTGACGGCTTCACTATGGCCGCCCCATTGGCTGTCGCACCGACGGTGACCTCTCAGGTCATCACGCATGACATTCGCATCAATGCGGAGCTTGCCGAACATATGGATCCGGTAGAGCTCTCCTCTCTTAATGAGCTCCTGGACTGCATCACCACTTTGGGAGTCACTACGGACTATGACCGGATTGGGCTTAAACAAGACCAGAGGGACATTAAATGCCCGCCGGTCACCCATGAGATAGTGGTAGTGGAGGAACACACATGAGTCGTCCCCCAACTTCGAGGACGAATTTGTCCGGATCGCCGAACTCAATTAACCGAACACCTACCTAAAGGGAGACATGACCCGAGTCCCGGACATAGAGCCGGGCATCGGGCCGAAGAGATCGGATGATACCCCGGACCTCAGATTGTCGGGCTCGGAACCTTCCGCTCCCCCGGGAGTTAGATCGGATCAAAATCCGGATTCAGCCAACGACACTCGCTTGGACTTAAACCGTCTCTCCCGCATCAGGCAAGAGTCCCTGGAAAAGGTACACCATTAATGGGCCAGATTCCTCCTTGTGCCTAACAAAGTCGAGGACAGCCCCGAGGGGGACGTAGTCTCACTTTTCTGCAAAAACTGCACAAACAGAGGACTCCTTAATGCTATAAGCCGCCGTGACATAGCACACTTTGATGACTTAGAGACCATAGTACAGAAGTACTGCGCGATGGAAAGCGCCTGGAAGACCCAAACGGAATTTTGGGATAGTACGGCCCTTACCAGTACCTTGGTCCGAACTAAACGGCCGAACTCTCGTAAGTCGACCAATTCAATTCCCAAGAAATGAAAACCCGCCCCAGGGCGTGGAACCGTATTGGAAGGATGGCTTAATGGGCCATGCAAGCTTCACAATATGTCGGACGCAACGCCAACCCATAGCCTAAGGGCATGTTGGATACTCCGGCAGGTAGCTAAGAGTGGCGAGGACCTCCTCGAGAGCCATAAAGCCGAACAGTATCCCGCCAAGGAACACAATACGATACTAACAGTCTTCGAGACTTTCGCCTCAAACAATAGGCGCAAGCGGCCCCATCGAAGATCCACCGAAATATGCCATGCGGCAAAGGTAAATCCATGGAATGGCACTGCTATAACTTTCAATGCCAGTGACGAGCCCCAATTCCAGACCATCCGGGCTACAACCGCTTTGGTTCTTAGTCCAATAGTGGACGGCTTTCGGCTCACTAAAGTACTCATAGACGGCGGAAGCGGACTAAACCTGATCTACGAAGAAACACTCAAGAAGATGGAAATTGATAAAGGCCGTGTTGAGCAAAGCAGCACAACCTTTAGGGGAATTATCCCTAGTCGAGAGGCACAGTGCGCGGGGAAAATCACACTCGATGTGGTATTCGGCACTCCAGAGAATTACAGGTCCGAAGAGATCGTGTTCCAAGTGGCCCCATTCAGCAGCGGACACCACGCCCTTCTAGGGCGGGACGCGTTTGCAAGCTTTCAAGCTATACCCCATTACGGGTACATGAAGCTTAATATGCCCGGACCCCATGGAATCATCACTCTAGCCAGTGATCCGAACGTCACACTCCGCGCCGAAAACAAAACCGCAACACTAGCCTTGGAGGCTGTGTCCGAAGCCTTAGCAACAGAAGAATTAACAACGCTGCGCACCACCGTGGACAAGGACGACGTGATACTCGACAAACGACCTAAGTCCACCTCATTTAAGCCCGCGAATGAGATAGTCAGATTCCATGTCCACCCTACGGACCCTACGAAGACAGCCTCCATCGGGACATAGTTAGGCCCCACCATGGACGCCGCACTGTGGGACTTCTTATGCGAGAATTGGGACATCTTTGCCTGGCACCCGTCGGACATGGCACGCATCCCGCGCGAATTGGCCAAACACAGCCTTAACATACTGAGGGATACAAACCCGTCAAACAGACTGTCGGTGTCAAAACCGGCGGATCTCGGGTAGGGGGTCCCGAACTGTGTGTCTAGGCGGATGGTAACAGGGGACAAGGGACACGGTGTTTTACCCAGGTTCGGGCCCTCTTGATGGAGGTAAAACCCTACGTCCTGCTTGATTAATATTGATGATATGGGTAGTACAAGAGTGGTTCTACCGCGAGATCAAGGAGGCTAAACCCTAAAGCTAGCCTATGGTATGATTGTTGTAATGTATGTTGTGTCCTACGGACTAAAGCCCTCCGGTTTATATAGACACCTAAGGAGGCTAGGGTTACACAGAGTCGGTTACAATGGTAGGAGATCTACATATCCGTATTGCCAAGCTTGCCTTCCACGCCAAGGAAAGTCCCATCCGGACACGGGACGAAGTCTTCAATCTTGCATCTTTGTAGTCTTGGAGTCCGGCGGACATGATAGTCCGCTGTCGGACACCCCTAGTCCAGACTCCTCGGTAGCCTGAACCAGGCTTCAATGGCGATAAGTCCGGCACGCATAATGTTTGGCATTGCAAAGGCGGGTTCCTCCCTTGAATAATCCAGAGAATATCATGAACACCGGGATAGTGTCGGCTCGCAAAATAAATTCCACATTTCACCGTAGAGAGAATAAAATGTACACCAGTCCAATCTGCTGACGTATTATGCGGCATGACATCACACCGCTACCAAGCCTTTATTTGAATCGTTTTTTATTATACCACCTCAGCACGTTTAGCGAAGCGGTTTCCTTGGCACGTCCTGTCGAAGCAGGGATCATGTTCCCCTTATTCCGGGATTCTCATCAATACGGACGTGGGTAACCCAACCGCGCCATTGATGGTGGCGCTTGGGAGATAAGCGAGTTTTACCAGGCTGGTGGGGGACGCATAATCTTCGTCCGCCTATATATAAGGGATAAGGATTTACCTTCTCACCTACGCCTTCTTCCTCCTTTGCTTATCCATCTCCGCGCACTCAAGCTCCAATGCCCAAGCTCGCGCATCTCGCCTCGACCTTCTCCGATCATGTCCAGAGCGGGAGGCAAATGGTTGGCCTCCTCTGTTAAGGAGGAGCACATCACCAAGCTGCGCAGCGCCGGATACCTTTCCGGCGATATCGCGCATCGGCTGCCCGACGAGGGGCAGATCGTCCCCACCCCCGGGCCCCATGAGAGGGTTGTTTTCCTTCTCCACTTCCTCCGCGGACTGGGCTTTCCACTGCACCCTTTCGTCCGGGGGCTCATGTTCTATTACGGCATGGATTTCCACGATCTGGCGCCGAACTTCATCCTCAACATCTCGGCGTTCATCGTCGTGTGCGAGGCCTTCCTCTGCATCCAGCCCCACTTCGGCCTGTGGCTCAAGACCTTCAACGTCAAGCCGAAGGTTGTGAAGGGCACATAAGCGGAATGCGGAGGCGCCATGTTGGGCAAGTTGCCCAACGTCCTTTGGCTCGAAGGGGCCTTCGTGGACTCCGTTAAGGGGTGGCAATCGGGGTGGTTCTACATCACCGAGCCGCGCGAACCCACGTGGGGGGCGGCCCCCGAGTTCAGATCTGGCATCCCCACACAGCTCACCTCCTGGAAAGAGAAGGGCTTGTTATGGGGCAATCCGAAGGAGCTGACGCTACTCTGAGCATGTATCCAGAAGCTGGTGAACAATAAGCTCAGGCTCGTTGACGTGGTCCAAGTCATGCTCATCCGCCGGATTCTCCCATGCCAGGAATGGGCATTCAATCTGTGGGAGTTCAATCCAGAATAGCACCAGGCACTAAGCGGGCTCTTTGACACGACGTACGAAGGCGCCTGGAGGGTGCTGTTTAAGGGCGTCGAAGCCCCCGCATCCGCGACGGAAGATCGCGGATTTAGCTCGCAGCATCCAGCTGACGAGGTAAGTGATTCAACCTCTTTACGAGACACTTGTGGTAAACAGATTGATCCTAAGAGGGTTCCAATCTTTTCTTTTCCTTTGGCAGGAATGGATGGAGAAGGCCGTGTAGCTCATCTGTCCGGCTCCCATGCCAGAAGACCCAGTGAACGCCCGTCTAGCAGGGCTGCTGGTTCTGGCACCGCATGTGGTGCCGGAGAAGAAGGCCAAGAAGGTGGCCACGGGGACTCGAAAGAGTTCCCGAAATCAAGCGTCCGACGACGAGGCGGACTCCTCCCCCGAAGATGAGGAGGAGGAAGAAGACTCTCTCCCGGAGGAGGGAGAGAGGAAGAGGAAGGCTTCCCCAACAGGGGAGGCCGAAGGGTCCAAGAGGGGGAGAACTATCCCCCCGGACAATTCCGCCAACACCATCGTTGGCGAGGAGGAGTGGCCTTCAAGGGCAAGGCCTCCGGCGAGATCGTAAGTATATGATCCCTGATATGCAATTTCTTTCGCGTCACCTAGTGTCCTACTAATGCCGCATACTATCCGCAGTCCGGGTGATGATGATCTCCCCGCTTCATCGAGCGGGTCGTTGGCCCCGTCGGATGTGGATTCACTTCCGACTGCCTCTACCCCCCGCGCCGATGAGGACGCCGAGGTGGGATCCCAGAGAGGGACCCATCAGGAGGAGGCTTGGGCGCCGCCAGCAGCCTCTGGACTTTGCGCCGACACTACGCCGAACTGCAGCGGTTCCAGAGTCCGGCAGCGCCCTTCGAAAGAAGGGCAAGACCGTGACACCGCGGCCTCCGGCCCAACCGAGGCGCCAGACAACTTGCTGGAGGCGCTTAAAGGCGCTTCCATCGAGGAAGAACACCGCACTATCATGAGTGCAGTGATTCAAAGGTTCACTCGCTAAGAGCGGGCCGACCAAAGCTCGCAGCAGCCTTCTAATAGGCTTTGAGGTAAGAAGTTATAATTATGTAATGTAATACCGCATAGACAAGAGCCTCGATGCTCGATTCGGTGTTCGGAAAGAAAAGCCGGACTGAGGATCTAAGAAGATATACGCATGGTTGCTTAAAATATGTCAATATGGGGTTGCAGGCTATGCTGCTGACCTCTGCTGCACTGACTGCGGAGGTCGGTGCATTGAAGCAGGATCTCGAGCGGTTCGAGAAAGAGCTCGGCCATGCCAAGAAGCAGCTCGAGGACAAAGAAGGTGAGTAACACTACTTTGAATAGTTACCTTACAGAAAAGGATTTTGGTTGCAATAGAATTAACAAGGATAATATGGGTATTGCAGGGGCCATGAACGAGGTGGCAGCCCTAAAGGAGGCTGTGTCCGCGGCCGAATGCAGTGCAGCCGCGGAATGGGCAAACCGAGAAAAGCAGGAGGCACAAGTGGCGGAAGTACAGCAAGAGCTCCAGGCTCTCATGGAGAAGCATAAGAGCTTGGAGCGTGACTTCAAGACTCGAGAGTCCGAGCTTGCCTCGGCTCTCGAAAGTGCCAAGTCCACCAAGGCCGAGGCCCGTAAGGCCCTTCAGGAGGTTGAAGATGTAAAGAAGATAGCGGTGGGTAAGGCATTTTTCATGCAAAGCAAGCATGTTAATGTAAACTACCTGACACTTACCCGCATTCGGAGCTCTCCAGGGGCGTTTGCAAATCTGCCGTGTAGTGTGTCCGATGCCACCGCATTCTATCGTGGCGAGGAGGGGAGCTTGACGGAGAAGGTCTTCTGGTCTCAGTACGCTGAGGCCGGCCATCCGATGCCCCCAAGCGACCAGCTGAAGCAGCTGGTCGAACTCCACTGAGGAGGCCATGAAGGGCCTTATAGTTCGGCTGTGGCCTGGACAGGCCGTGCCTGGGAGCTACTTTGGCCTCGTGCGACGGTTGGTGGATGCGTGCCCCTGGGTGGAGGTCATCAAGCGCTCCGCCTGTATTGAAGGTGCTCGTCGGGCCCTTGCCCACACAAAGGTGCACTGGGGCAGGCTGGATGCGGAGAAGCTTCTCACTGACCCGCCGCCACCGGGCAAGAAGTATCGTACGCCCGAAATGTATTATAAAACTGTCCTGAAGGGAGCCCACGATATTGCGGATGAATGCCCCAGAGATGTATTTTTTGAGTAAACTCGCTATGTATTATCCTATGCGCTGAAAACTTTGTTCATATGCGCATTAAGCAACGCTTGTTTAATTTAAAATATTACCTTCTGTGCGGCCGTTTATAAAATCTGAGAGATGGCAAGTCGTTGGCTTCAGCCCCCGAGCTGCGAGTGCTGGGGTGTTCGGGATAAACTTGAGCGCTCTTGTTCCCATTTTTGGGTCCATCTAGGGTGGCGCTCAACACAACTAACAAGGCAACCAGACTTATAATGCTTGAACACTCTCACTTAGCCATAGAATTTTATAATTTTAAATTTCGGTGAAGCCCCTGGTATTCGGAAGACCGAATCCGGGGCGCTATCCATGCCTTCGTCGGACATTTATCCGGAACTTCGCTCGAAGCGGCATGAGTCTTTAAGGACTCGAAAAGACCTCTCGAACAGTGACCAGTCTCTCGCCTTATCATGCTGGTCAGTTTTAGCTTTCTCCACTGAGGCGCTCGCCCGGCTCAACCGGGGTGCAATCATAGTGGTTCTCCCAGTGCCACCTTAGCCGACAGAACGGAACGTAAGGCACCAAAACGTGGGAGCCGGGCAAACCCAACTATTGACCTAAGACATGATTCGGAGCCGATTCATATAATGCTATAAGTTCGGGTGCCGCACTTGTGAAAGTGTTCGGACTTAACACACCATAATGCAGGGAACATAAGCCCCTGGTGTATTCGGCCGGACCAAAATATACGGGTGCACGATGGCATTAATGAACATATATGTAAAGTATTGCAATAATAGGCAAAAAGTGCTGCATTATTTATTTAAGGGATCCTGCTATGAGTGCGGAATGATACAAATAGTGCGGTAAGCAAGGGATTTGGACTAATTAAACATGTCCCCCTCCAGGGATGAGCTGCGGACTTGGTGTATATAATCGAATTTAATGCTTCTAATTGAGACCACCCGAGTGTTCGTCACAGCCTTCTTTCTTCCCTGCTGTTGCATCGTGAGTTCGGCAAGTTCGCCGCCGGACAGGGCTTCTGGTTAACAGAGTCCTGTGTATACAAAGAAGGAAAATAATAATAAAAAAAAGGGGGGCACACTTGCGAGCCCCTGGTGTGGTCGAGCCGCACTCTGGGTCCATTGTGATCGTGCCCCTTCCCCTGCGCCCATGGTATCTCCAAAGCATAATGATGTACGTGGAGAGTTATTCTTGCAATCATGCGAGGGCGGGGGTTAGGGCCGCATTGCTACGCGTGCTCTGATCGTGCCAGGTTGTCTTGGTTAGTATTGCTTCGGGAGCGTTTTGCTGTATCCGGCCGTTTAACGGCCGGACTCGAAAATTGCCTTAAAAGGCTGCTCTGTACTTCTGCCGCGAGAGCTGCTGTATGTTCCTCCGTTCGGAGGGAGCGTTCCGTATTTCCGTTAACCGCGATGACTCCACGAGGGCATGGCATCTTGAGCTTGAGGTATGCATAATGCGGCACCGCGTTGAACTTTGCAAACGTGGTTCGTCCGAGCAGAGCGTGATAGCCGCTGCGAAATGGGACTATGTTGAAGATTAGCTCTTTGCTCCGGAAATTATCCGAGGATCTGAATACCTCTTCCAGTGTGACCGAGCCCGTACAATTGGCTTCCACACCTGGTATGACACCTTTAAAGGTTGTCTTTGTAGGTTTAATCCTTGAGGGGTCTATGCCCATCTTGCGCACTGTATCCTGATAAAGCAGGTTCAGGCTACTACTGCCGTCCATCAGGACTCTCGTGAGGTGAAATCCATCGACGATTGGGTCTAAAACCAATGCGGCAAATCCGCCATGGCATATGCTGGTCGAATGGTCTCTTCGATCGAAAGTGATCGGACAGGAGGACCATGGATTGATCTTCGAGGCGACTGGCTCCATCGCATAGACGTCCCTTAGTGCGCGCTTCCTCTCCCTCTTGGGTATATGGGTTGCGTAAATCATGTTCACCGTCCGCACTTGTGGGGGAAAACCCTTCTGTCCTCTGTTGTTCGGCGGTCGGGTCTCCTCCTCGTCATCGCTGTTTAGCCCCTTGTCATTGTTTTCGGCAATTAACTTGCCTGCCTGCTTGAACACCCAGCAATCTCTGTTGGTGTGATTGGCTGGCTTTTCGGGGGTGCCATGTATCTAGAATAAGTGGTCGAGTATTCGGTCCAAGTTGGATGGACCCGGAGTGGTTATTTTGAATGGCTTCTTCCGCTGACCGGGTTTAGAGCCTCGGAATCTGGTGTTGACTGCCGTATCCTCCTTATCGTCGCTGTTAATGCGGCGTTTGTTTTTGTTTCGACGTGACCTGCCGTTGTGGTCCATAGTATCCGGACTCCCAGAATTTTTATTGAGGTTGTTGCTGCGAGCTAGCCAACTATCCTCTCCCGCGCAAAAGCGGGTCATTAATGATGTGAGTGCTGCCATGGATTTTGGCTTTTCCTGTCCCAGGTGCCGGGCTAGCCACTCGTCACGAATGTTATGTTTGAAGGCTGCGAGGGCCTCTGCATCTGGACAGTTGACGATTTGGTTTTTCTTTATCAAGAACCGTGTCCAGAATTGTCTGGCCGATTCCTCTGGCTGCTGAATTATGTGGCTTAGGTCATCGGTGTCTGGTGGCCGCACATACGTGCCCTGGAAATTGTCGAGCAATGCGGCTTCCAGGTCTTCCCAACACCCAATTGACTCTGCGGGCAAGCTGTTAAGCCAATGCCGAGCTGGTCCTTTAAGCTTGTGTGGGAGGTACTTGATGGCATGGAGATCGTCGCTGCGGGCCATATGGATGTGAAGGAGATAATCTTCAATCCAAACCGCGGGGTCTGTTGTGCCGTCGTAGGATTCGATGTTTACGGGTTTAAACCCTTCAGGGATTTGATGATCCATTACTTCGTCAGTGAAGCATAGCGGGTGTGCGGCGCCTCTGTATTGAGCAATATCACG
The DNA here is from genome assembly GCA_021437245.1 of Aegilops speltoides. NCBI lineage: Eukaryota > Viridiplantae > Streptophyta > Magnoliopsida > Poales > Poaceae > Aegilops > Aegilops speltoides. The sequence continues at coordinate 90,982,669 of CM038146.1, read as the reverse complement.
ACACAGCTCGAGAGAGCGTTGTCTACTGTGTTCGGCCCGGCCGGGGTTATTGTACCCGGCGCGACGGTACTCGTCGTGGGTCGTGGGGCGCCCACGTGATCCGTAGATGGATCTGGATTGCCTTTCTTTGTCCTCCAATACATCTCGCAAGTCCAGCGCGTTCCCTCTTGGCTTCGTACTTTTAGAGTGATGCCAGGGTACGGTCTTGGTGGAGGGCCTGGATGCCTCTCTGTCGCGACCACGGGGTGGTCGGTCGGCCGTATCGTGAGCTGGTGATGAAGGTATGTATGCTTCCTCCTCAAATTGGGGAGCAACTTACAGGTAGCTTTTGGAGGCGTTCGAGTTTAAACTCTTGACCGAGGACCTCGGTCCATCGATCGCCAGCAGGTCTGATCAGCTTGAAGCTGCTGCTGCTTTTTCTTTAGGCTATTTGCCGTGGCGATAAGCCTGCGTTTAAAACGCTCTTGTTCGACGGGATCCTCGGGCACGACGAATTCGTCGTCATTGAGGCTTGCCTCGTCTTCGGAGGGAGGCATATAGTTATATTCCTCGACCTCTTCGTCTGCCGCCATCTCGTGGGGGCTTGCTTCTGCGTCCTCCTGCGCTGAGTCCTGCTGGAGGGGATTATCTTCGGCACTCTCTGGGGTATTATTATCTCCTGTGGCGGAATCTCCATTCTTGCTGTGGCGGGATTTAGAGCGGCGCCGCTGATGCCGGCGCTTGGGCTGTTTCTTTAAGGAATCTGCCTCCGCTACTTCTTCGCCGTCCCCGTCCTTTGGGGTGTCCACCATGTATATGTCGATGATGTAGTGGTCTTCCAGCGTTCAGAGGCACTTTGGTTCTGTTCAATCTCCGCATCGTCATCCATAGCGTCGATGTCTTGGTCATAGTCTAGCATGTCGGTAAGATCATCGGCAAGTGGCTACAAAGTGGGTGGTGGGTGGGCTCTGAATTTCTTCATCGTCCGTATCCCAACCATCCCGCCATAGTCCGCCAGACTCTCCGATAGCGAGAGATGCTTTAGCGAATTTAGGATGTCGCCAAAGGGCGAGTATTGGAAGATGTCCGCGGTAGTGAATTCCATAACCGGCGCCCAATCCGATTCGATTCGTAGGGGCATGGGAGGTCCGGAGTCCGGCAAGGAGTCCGGCACCTCGGAATCACGAGTTTCGCGAGGGACAAGGTTACTGTTCGGCTCCATCGCCGTGGAAATTGATGCCCCCGAGGTGGTGTCCATCCACCGGTCCTCGATTTGGGCGATCGGCTCCGGACTAAGGGCCGAAGCGGATTCGTGTGCGGCCACCAAGGCACTGTTCGGCGGCAGAGCTAGATCATGCCCATTGCAACAGTGCGGCGCGTTTGGCTTTGGCTCGAGCCCGTCGAAGATCAAGTCCCCGCGGATGTCGGCCGTGAAGTTTAGGCTTCCGAATCTGACCTAATGGCCAGGGGCGTAGCTTTCGATCTGCTCCAGATGGCCAAGTGAATTAGCCCGCAGTGCGAAGCCGCCGAATACGAAGACCTGTCCGGGGAGAAAAGTCTCACCCTGGACAGCATTGTTGATTGAAGATGCCATCGAGCCTATCGGTGACGACACAGAGGAACTCTCAATGAAAGCACAAATGTCGGTGTCAAAACCGGCGGATCTCGGGTAGGGGGTCCCGAACTGTGTGTCTAGGCGGATGGTAACAGGAGACAAGGGACACGATGTTTTACCTAGGTTCGGGCCCTCTTGATGGAGGTAAAACCCTACGTCCTGCTTGATTAATATTGATGATGAGGCTAAACCCTAAAGCTAGCCTATGGTATGATTGTTGTAATGTATGTTGTGTCCTACGGACTAAATCCCTTCGGTTTATATAGACACCGAAGGAGGCTAGGGTTACACAGAGTCGGTTACAATGGTAGGAGATCTACATATCCGTATTGCCAAGCTTGCCTTCCACGCCAAGGAAAGTCCCATCCGGACATGGGACGGAGTCTTCAATCTTGCATCTTCGTAGTCTTGGAGTCCGGCGGACGATGATAGTCCGGCTGTCCGGAGACCCCCTAGTCCAGGACTCCCTCACAGACCCTAAGGCGGTTTTCAGAGCCCAAACGACAAGCCATGGGGGAGGAGCTAGCCAAGCTACTTGAAGCCGGATTCATTAGACATCAAACATCCGGATTGGCTGGCAAACTTGGTGATGGTACCAAAGAAGGATAAATCCTAGCGCCTGTGTGTCGACTTCAAAGACCTTAACAAGGCTTGCCCCAAGGATCCCTTTCCCCTCCCTCGCATCGATCAAATCATCGATGCCACAGCAGGACATGACTCGCTGTGTTTCCTCGACGCATACTCTGGATACCATCAAATAAAGATGGCAGAGTCCAACCAAGCTGCTACAGCTTTCATAACGCCATATGGCCCCTTTTGTGTCAACACTATGCCTTTTGGGCTCAAGAATGCCAGAGCAACCTACCAATGCATGATTCAAACATAACTGCAAAAGCAGATCGACAAAACAGTGGAGGCATACATGGACGACGTGGTCATAAAAACAAGACACGTCGAAACCCTAATAGATGACTTGAGGCTTACGTTCGACAACCTACGAACATACGACATCAAGCTGAATCCGGAGAAATGCGTTTCCGGTGTCCCCTCTAGAAAACTGCTGGGCTTCATCATTTCCAACAGAGGAATTGAAGCTAATCCGGCAAAAATCCGAGCTTTGTCGCAGTTGGCTATACCAACAGACCTCAAACACATCAAGAAATTAGCTGGATGCATGGCTGCTTTGAGCAACTTTATCTCCAGGTTAGGAGAAAAGGCACTGCCACTTTACCGCCTTCTTCGGCGCACCGAACACTTCATGTGGACGGATGCAGCCGCGGCCGGACTCGATGAAATAAAAACCTTATTGGCCAATAATCTAGTCCTAACAGCGCCAAATATCGGCGAACCTATGCTGCTCTACATAGCTGCAACACATCAAGTTGTAAGCGCGGTACTCATCGTCGAACGAGAGGTTGACGGATACAAATTTCCGCTACAGAAGACGGTTTACTACGTATCCATGGTGCTCACCCCAGGCAAATCCTGATACCCACACTATCAAAAAATAGCATACGCGGTCTTCATGGCATCCCGAAAACTATGACACTACTTTCAAAGGGTGTTCGATTACGGTGGCCTCCGAAGTACCACTAAATGATATAATAAACAACCGCGATGCCACAGGCCGGATTTCCAAATGGGCCATAGAGCTCCTCCCGTTTGACATAATATACAAGCCTCGACGGGCTATTAAGTCGCAAGTATTAGCTGACTTTGTCGCAAAATGGATGGAAGCCGAACTCCCTAAAAAGTCCGGGGCATACTCTAACTAGATCATGTACTTCGATGGCTGTAAAATGCTGACCGGATTGGGAGCAGGTGTAGTCCTGACGTCTCCCACCAGAGACACGGTCCAATACGTCCTCCAGATATTATACACAGACTCCATCAATGCAGCCGAATATGAGGCTTTGTTGCACGGTCTTCGGATGGCAGTCTATATGGGCATTCAACGCCTAGAGGTCCGCGAGGATTCAAACCTTGCTATATCCCAAATAAACGGAGACTTTGATGCCAAGGATCCGAAAATGGCGGCCTACCGTCATGCCGTCCTCAAAATGTCAACTCGGTTCGAGGGGCTCGAATTTCACCATGTGGCTCGAGAAAACAATCAAGCGGCAGATGTACTTACTCGTATCGGTGCTAAACGCAACCCTGTCCCACCTAATATATTCCTGGAAAGGCTTTTCAATCCATCCGTGGTATGGGAAGGGGAGTCCGGCAATACCAGCACGGATCCGAATACATCCCCAGATTCTGAACTAACAGACATAATCGGAGGCTCTACCACCAAAATAACAATGTCAGCCCACGAAGTAATGGTCTTCATCGCCCCATGGACTGAACCCATCTTGGCCTACTTAAATAGGCAGGAGCTCCCCGAAGACCAAAATGAAGCACGCTGCATCGTCCGGCGTTCTAAAGCTTACAATGTCCATGAAGGGGAACTCTATAAGAAAAGCGCGACCGGAGTGCTTCAAAGGTACATCTCCGAAGAGGAAGGGTGGCAGCTCTTGGCTGAAATCCATGCCGGACTGGGCGGGCACCACGCCGTGGCTCGAGCATTAGTCAGCAAGGCCTTCCGTACAGGTTTCTATTGGCCGACGGCCCGAGCAGACGCACAGGACCTCGTCCAACATTGCGTCGGTTGCCAGCTCTTCGCCAATCAGAGTCATATGCCCCCTACCGCCCTCCAAACAATCCCCATAACTTGGCCCTTCGTGGTCTGGGGACTGGATATGGTTGGACCCCTTAAAGGTGGAAGCCACAAGAAAAAATACCTATTGGTCATGGTAGATAAGTTCACCAAATGGATAGAAGCCAAACCAGTGAAAACGGCCGAATCAGGACTAGTAATCGACTTTATATCCGGGGTCGTACACCGATACGGTGTCCCCCACAGCATCATCACCGATAATGGCTCAAATTTCACAGCCGATGAGGTGAAATCTTGGTCCAGAAAAATGGGCATTAAGCTCGACTATTCTTCCGTATACCATCCTCAAACAAATGGCCAGGTCGAATGAGAAAATGGTCTCATCATGAGCGGCATTAAACCCAGACTAGTGCGATCCTTGACAGAGTCGGATACTCATTGGGTCGAAAAGCTCGACTTCGTACTCTGGGGGCTGCGGACCACGCCGAATCGCACCACCGGATATACACCATTTTTTATGGTGTACGGTGCGGAAGCAGTACTACCTTGCGACATAATACATGATTCGCCACGCATACGCATGTACGAAGAAAAGGAAGCCGAGCTAGATCGGCAGGATAATTTGGACGCCCTGGAGGAGGAGCGAGATGTCGTTAAAGCCCGTTCCGCATTCTATCAGCAACAGGCTCGATGATACCAAAGCAGAGAAGTACGGGCCAAAACTTATAATATTAGCGAACTCGCTCTACGCTTACCGGAGAAGAAGAAGGACAAGCTCAAACCCAAGTGGGAAGGCCCCTTCATAGACCAAGTTCTCATCGGAGGAGCATACCGGTTACGTAATGCGTCCGATAACAGACTCGAGCCGAACCCATGGAACACGGCCAGACTCCGGAGATTCTACGCCTAGCGCCGAAGTCAGTGTTTGTATCTCCACCTCCTCCTTTTTATTTATGCTCCCCCCATCTTCCTTTCTTGATCTTTTTCTCTTCACACAAAGTATTTCATACAGTATGGACTCCCGGATTATTCCAGCCGCACTATGTGTTTAAACAATACCTGGGGGCTTCCTATACGGAAGCTAAATATAAATTACTCCAAAGGATTTTTGCCCATCACACATGAATTTCTTTTAATGTGTGCCTTTTCTTCACCATTATATGCATCGATATGACTTAAGACGTGGCCAAGCTGGGTTGCCTGGCTCCTGTGTTTATGCCCTACATTCTTGTTAATTCGGCTAGGGCATAAGGGGAGCACCTCTGCGATTGTTACTGCCGGTTGAGCCGGATGTGTACCTCTGACTGGGTGAAGCCGAAAGCTAGTTTCCTTAAGAGAATATTCGGTCGGTGAACAAAAGATGTTTTAATTTTTCATAACATAAATCCCCGAAGTTTTGTATCCTGCGCCTTTGTCCGCAGCCCGGGCATGTGCTTTGCCGCATGCACCCCCAGGGAAAGGAACCCCTAACGGAACTATTCTCCCTGGAAGATGTTTCTTACTATCCATGTAATATAACATAACTAGTTGGGTACTTGTCTGTTCAAGCACTTATGACCCCTACGCCTGGTCTCCACGCATACCCAGTTACAGATAATCGGCGGGTATTCGGACACACCCCGGACTATAGGATCCGGGGGCTGAAGCGAAAAGGTCCGCCATGACAAATGATTTTAATCCGGCTAGGGGCTACTTATGCCCTTACATTACATGGCCACTTGGACTGACTATATTTCCTCCTCTATGCCATCCAACAGGCCATCTAGTTTACAATCCTGTTGAGAATACTTAGCGGCTAACGCTACCTGGTCATATACCAGACGTACGGGAATTTCTTGCCCATCGGGCCCCGCCGGTCCTACTTCGGCCATATGGTTTGGGTCCAGCTTGGTGTAGCGTGTCTTCACCATTGCCCAAGCTTCTCTTGCACCTTGCCGGCATGCTGATATCTTCCACAGCCGAAAGCGCCGCCGGGATCCTTGAAGCAGGTCCGCAAGCTCCCCTACGCCATGTGGCAAGGGGCTTGAGGGCCACAAGGCCTGGGCAACGACGTGCATCACCCGACGAGCTCGCTCGTGCAACTGTGAAAGTTCTTGTAGTACATCACCTGTAGATGAGGGCATCTCCTCCTCGAGGCGACCCGTTAACATTCCTACACGAAAAATTCTTTCAACACACTTCCTCGCCGAACTATCATACAGTTCGTCTAGGCACTCACCTTAAATGTCACGTCGAAGCCTTTTATTCTCCTTTACGGAGTCCGACAGCTGGGCGCGGACATCTTTTAACTCCACATCCAGTCGGACATTGGCATCCTGAAGATTGTTCTTCTCCTGCGGCACTTGCGTGAGAATGCGCTCGCCAGCCTTTAGTTGCCTCTGGAGATGCGACTCATTTCTCTCGTCCTCCGGATTCACCCCGGGATCATCTACAGAATTCTCTGTTTATCACAAACAGCCAGTTGCTAACTAATACATTTTTGTACAATCGAAATGAATGTTACCGTATGAGGACTTCTGGGATTCCTCTAGCTTGGCAACTGTGGCCCTTAGTTGAGTGTTGCACTCTTCCAGCTCCCGAGACAATTGCTCATTCTTATCTACAAGAACCTACGCATAAATTGATACTTAAAACTATTGATCCAACCGCTAGCTTCAAGTCTCAGGGGCTACTTCTATACATACTTATCACTTTTTCTTACCCGTATATCTTTGGTATACTGGTTCGTCGCTTGGGTAAGCCCGCCTTGAGCAGCTCGGATGTATGCGTCTGCTGAATTGAAGGCATTAAATGCCTCTTTGGAAAAGAGGTTGTTCCGAAGCACGGCCCTCCGTCGCCGGTGATTCATGGCGCTCTCCACTTCGGAGTTTGTGGCCGAAAGCATATCCGCATCCTCTATCAGAGGACTATGCGGCATTGGCCCTACATCCGCCTCCTCCCTCGAAGTTGGCCCTGGAGCCTGACTAGTGGAGGCGTGGTTGCTAGGATCCCCGGATATAGTCCGGATACCCCTCTTCCTACCAGGATGTAAAGGGCGTTGTTACACTTCAAGTAGAAATAACTACATAACAGGTTGTTTCCTTACCTCTGTAGAGGCGTGTCGGCCCTAACCGCCTTCGTCTTGAGCCTACCCAATCCAGACGCCTGTGGCTGACGGGTCCCTAGGGGCTCGGCCCTGCGCTCCGAGCATCGTTTCTGCAAAAACATGATGCATCAGGGGTAAAACATGACATCAGGAATGAATCCTCTTCGGAGGTTCGAGTGTTCGGTATGACTTATACGCGACGAAGGTTGCAGTCCGGGATAGTCAGCAGTAATGGCCACTGAGGCGCCGTCATGGCTTGCCCGATAAAATATCCCATCGACAAGCTTCACAGCCACATCCGGGTCCTCTTTGAGTCCTGGGTCCAGGGTCCTCTGGCTGTGGGGAAGGGCTGGAGATTCCTTCTATGGCCCTCCTCAGTTCCTGCTTGGAAATATCGAAATAGGTAACCTTAGCAAAAAATGCCACAATAAGTGAAGCGAGAACATAAATGACAACTTACCCAGTTGGGTAGATTGTACATGGAGAATCCGTCTCGCGGTTTGATATGAAGGAAGTCTTCCTCTTCTCCTTTGTATAGGTCGGACAATATCCTTGCCAGCACAGTGGCGGAGTCCGGACCCTTGCGGCTGCAGCAGGTGGCATCGTCTGTCTCGTTGTAATGCCACATGGGATTGCCCCGATATTGAAGCGGTTGCACTCCCCGCATTATTCATATTGCCATGACCTCGACTATCGTTAGTCCGGATTTGGCTAGTAACTTTATCCTGCTCATCAGGAAATGTATCTCCCTGGAATCCTCTTCTTGGGGGCCTCGGGGGCGCTAGATTAGACATGCCTTCAGCGGGGTGTTATTGAACTTGGGGAGTCCTGTCCGGACTAGATCCGGAAGGGGAGCGTCGTCGATATAAAACTATTCTGAAGCCCAATTATCCGGTGCCTTCTTGGGAGTGCCGGATAGATATCCGGTCTCAGCGATACGCCATACTTTGGCCCCGCCCACTTAACACAGCGATTCTCCTTGGTTGCGGGGGACAAGGCAGAACAGCCTTTTCCACAATCCTCGCAACCTAGAAATAGCTCGCAAAAGGCAACATACCCAGCTATATGTAGTACGGAGGCTGGGGTAAAATTGTGCAACTGGAGGCCGTAACACTCCAGGAGCCCACGAAGGAATGGATGAATAGGGAACCCGACGCCCCTTAACAGATGCGGGATAAGGCATACACGCTCCTCTGGAGATGGATTGGGAGATCCCTCCGCTTGTTCTCCACCATTATAGGTGGCCACCCCGGCTCGGACAGGGACCATGAACACCGGCGGGAGGAGCCCTTGGGTCTGTAACTTTATCAGACGGCTATGCAAAAATGAACATTGTCCCCAGTCCCCCGGCTTGGGGCAAGGGGAGCGAGCAGAAGAGCTGCGACGACTGGCCATGTTGGAATGGTTTTTTCTGGGCACTCTGTTGGATGCTTGCTCAAGGAGGGAGAGTGGGGTTTGGATCTGATAAAACCCGTCTCTTCAAATAGACGATTGGCCCGAAGGACCGAGGGTGGCAAACGCAAAAATTCCTCGACTCCTCGCGTTCGCTTGACACGTGGAAATGGTCATTTTTGAAGCACTGAAGCCGAGGAGTACAAACATTGATGAGATGCTAGACACTGCTCGTCGTGATGGGTACATTGGAGTACTCGGAGAAGGAACCCGCCTTGCAATGCCGAAGACAAGACCGCGCGCCGGACTCATCGTCATTGAAGCCTGGTTCAGGGGCTACTGAGGGAGTCCTGGATTCGGGGGTATCCGGACAACCGGACTATATACATTGTCCGGACTATCGAAGCGTGAAGATACAAGACTCAAGACTTCAGCCCGTGTCACGACCGGTTTTTCCGGGAAATCAATTTCCAGATAAGACCGTCGTGCTCATCAGCCCCTGTGATTATCTTGTTAGGTGATGAGGCTCCAACAATCTGAAATTCCAAGCAAAATACAAAATATGTAGTACAAGACCATTACGGCTGTGAGTACAACAAATGGTTTCTAGTGGTTGATGGCGGAAGCGGTTTGTGGATCCTCGGTGTCTATGGGACTCCATTTCCCACGAGAACAGTGACCAGGTTAACTCCTATCTTGCGAGGCTGCTATCTCCATTGCTTAGGTTCCGGGGCTGTCGTCGCATCGCTCCTCTCCGGGCAAGAAAAATCTGGCCAAGACAATAGCCAGGGACAAGCCAGTGAGTACTTTGAATGTACTCGCAAACATTAAGAACACAGGTATAACATATCTATGGTGTGATGGAAAATATTTGATGCTCATGACGTCAGTCACAAAGATAAATGTAACTATGATGCGTGCAAGCCAGTTAGTTATGAATGTGCAATGAAATAGTAGTATTAAAATTTATGAAGTAAATAACGAGAAATGCCACAGTCGGGCGTCTGGGCGACACCGCATAAAGGGCTTTAAAAATAACAATCATAGCGAATATCCCGGAGGTAGAACCATCCCAGAGATACCGCATAAAGAGCTTTAAAAAGAAATGCCACGATCGAGGCGTCGGCGATACCACATAAAGGGCTTTAAAATAAATGCCACAGTCGGGCGTCTGTGCGACACCACATAAAGGGCTTTAAAAGAAATGCCACAGTCGGGCGTCTGAGCGACACCACATAAAGGGCTTTAAAAGAAATGCCACGGTCGAGGCGTCGAGCGACACCACATAAAGGGCTTTAAAAGAAATGCCACGGTCGGGCGTCGGCGACACCACATAAAGGGCTTTAAAAGAAATGCCACAGTCGGGCGTCTGAGCGACACCTCATAAAGGGCTTTAAAAGAAATGCCACGATCGGCCCGAGCGACACCTCATAAAGGGCTTTAAAAGAAATGCCACGATCGGGCGTCGGCGACACCACATAAAGGGCTTTAAAAGAAATGCCACGATCGGGCGTCGAGCGACACCTCATAAAGGGCTTTAAAAGAAATGCCACGGTCGGGCGTCGAGCGACACCTCATAAAGGGCTTTAAAAGAAATGCCACGATCGGGCGTCGAGCGACACCTCATAAAGGGCTTTAAAAGAAATGCCACGATCGGGCGTCGGCGACACCTCATAAAGGGCTTTAAAAGAAATGCCACGGTCGGGCGTCGGCGACACCACATAAAGGGCTTTAAAAGAATGAACAAACATAGTGAGTACCGGAGGTAGAACCATCCTGTAGATACTCAATAATAACAATAATATCACGGGTTAGTCAACATTAATAAAATTCATAATCATCATTAGTCACGAGTCACAATCCATGTTGTTCCAGATTCGGTTAACAGTTTATTCAAAGACCGACACTAAGACCGACACTTGACCCGTCCCTGCATCGTAGTCCTTAACCATGGACACGGCTATTCAATAGGTTTTGATCTCTGCAGAGGATGTACTCTTTACCCACGAGTAACGGATTCCTTTAGTCCATCGGGACTAATTCCGCTTCGGTCTTTTAAATGAAAACACACCGACTTGCACACACCAGCTTAACTCACTCGTGTCCGAATCACCCACGACACTTGTCAAGCAAACTCTAAGTGGGAGGCTACAACCTCGAGTAGCATGGGATCAAATTTATATCGCAAGCACTAAGGGGTGGCCTCCCTCTCGGTCCCAACCGAAACACCCATGCCCCTGACGGATGGTGGCTTTAATCCAGGCCATGGTACCCTCATCCCGTCCCTACATGCGGTGTGTGCTAGAAAGGGTTGACAATTTATTGAACTGCCCTTACATGGCGAGGGACAAGTGGTAGCACTGAAACAAGTGTGGGGTTCTTTGAACAAGACTCGATCTACGATCGACTCAGAGGTTTATAGTTTTCCGCATGACATGTATAACAAATATATTCCAACCAATGCAATCAACCCTCATCATATCTTATCATGTCATACCGGACATACCCGTCTGACGGAGACCGGCGACAAGCTCACACCTACCCAAGGCGAGGCTTTCCCGGACTTCTCTCGGCATGTATGCAAGATACATGAGGATGATTACCATCACAAGTATACTCATTTCCAACAGCATGGAAATCACCAATATGCATCCATGCAAATGATCATATCACATGAAATAACGAGTCCTTGAAAGAAGGTGGTGTTATAAACGTGTCAACAAACACACCAAAATATTATGCGGGGTTCGTAATGCTTGCCTTCAATGTGTGGAAAGGCAGGTGCACTTCAAAACATTTGAATGTTTTCTCCTCTCTTCAAAATTCCTATTTTAGCAATATAAAGAATTAACACACAAAATAAAACAGCACCAAAAGTTGTTTGGAAAATTTTTCAAATAAATCTTAAAATAAACTAGACAATATTTCAGAGAGGTGGGAAAAAAATTAATTCATTTGGAGTTGTATTTAAAAGATATAACCAGTCAAAGTTACGGTCAAATCTGGTTTTAAATAAAATGTAAAAAGAAAACGTTTGAGAGGGATTACGCTTTGAAGCGGGAAGCGTGCCGGCATTTACGCTATCACTTATCCAGCGTGGGCGCTGGGAGTCACCGACAGTGGGTCGAGGGGCCCACTAGTCGAGTTTGACTAATCGCCCTCCCTCCTCTTCCTCTGCCCCGAGCCGAGGCGGGAGTCCGGCGATCGTCGCCGGGCGGCGGCGTCCTGTGGCGTCTGAGTGCGAGATGGATCCGCCACTCCTAGGCGGTCCTTCCGGTGGTCGCAGGTCACCGGGGTGGAGGGAGTTGCCGCGGCGAGCTCCATGGCGGAGAGGTGGCCGGTGACGGAGTGATTTTGTGGCGGCGATGGCTCCCGAACCAAATTGATTAGAAATGGTTCACGGAGGATGAGGTAGCTCTTGGTGAAGAGAACGGAGAGGGGAGGCTCTGGAGGCGCCGGAGTGGACGAGGCGATGGCGGCGGCCGTGGTTGCGGAGATGAGGAAGACGGCGTTTCCTTGACGATTGCGGGCTGTGGGGGTGGTCGTTGGGGTGGTATGAGGCTGCTGAAGGCTTGTATGAGCTCGGGCTTCCTTTATAGCTCGTCGAGGTCGGTTCCGTGGCGGCGGAGATAAAACGGCGGCGAACCGCCTCTCAGGCTTGTAGGGCAACGTGGCGGCGACGAGGGCTTGCGACAAAGCTGCGGATGAGCTCGGGCTGTGCGAGGGCTGTGGCGGCGGGAAGGCTCGGATGGCGCCGACATGAGCGAGGGCTGTCGGGCGGCGATGGCGGCTAGCGCTTGGCCTGCCGGGGAGTGGCGAGGGGCGGCTTGGCGTGTTGCGGTGAGCACGGGAGCGCGTCGCGTGGTGCTGCAGAGCGGGACAAAGCCGTGGGGGCCAGCGTGTCGGCTCGGCGCATGTGCGTGCCAAACGCACGCTCTGCCAAGCTCTGGCGTGCGGACGCGTGCTCGATTTAAATGCCGAGCATGCTCTGAGCTTGGGTGAGGCTGGCATTTAGCAGATCTAGGTTAAGAGTAACGGGGAGTCTAGTGGACATGCTTGTTTGATCAGAGGTGCAAGTTCATAGTGTAGACTTGAGATCATGCCAATTCAGGACATGCACATAGGGTGTTTGTCAAAATGCCAAAGGCACCTAGGCTATTCTTGGAGTGGCCAAAACGTCCAGATCAGTGTCTCTGTGGATGAAAGAGAGGTTGGTGAAGTTAGCTTGCAGAAATCAGAAACTTGCTAATGCAAGTTTTGCAAAACTTCAATTCTGGACAGAAAGCAAAGGGCATTATTTCATGAACTAAAAATGATCCAATAAGTGCATGCTCCTAGACTTAGGGGTTTGGCAAGGTGGACTATCAGTAGAAAAAGAAACAATGGATACAGGAGCAACTAAAATGGTGGTTGCTGTACAAATCCTCAAATTGGACCAGAATGGAAAAGAAGTTGATTCACTCAAAAATTTCAAGGAACTTAAATGGGTTTTTGCACAAGATGGAATGATATGCTCCTACTGACATCCCATAATTTTGGTGGAGGCTAGAAACAAATATTTTAAAGGGTTGCAGTGCAAAGTTGCTCTCTGGACCAGAGAAGAAAACATGTGTAGCACTCAAAATAATTCAAGATTAAAAGATATTTTTGATTAAAAGTGATTTAAAAACATCACATGACCTCTCCAAATTTTTGTGGGATTTTTAGATAAATATATCAACTGGTTGTAGTTCAAATAGGGCCATATAACCTTGAAAACCATTTTTCAAGAAAACAAAGATCAAGCAAAATAATTATGTAATTAGTCTTACTAATAAAAGAAAAGTTTTTCTTGAGAGGTTAAACAAGTCCAATAACATATCTGAAAAGTTGTCTCTATGGGGGAAAACTCCATAATAGCAAGGGAGAAAAAGTTTCAAAAATCAAAAGGAGCCCGGAAAACAAAAGTTTTAATTTCCGGCAAAATTTTAATTAATAAAACAAGGTCAAAATTTTGGGTGTCACAACACTACCCCCTTAAAAAAAATCTCGTCCTCGAGATTTGCTAAGAGTTGCAAAACAGAAAAATACTTTTACTTGGTCAAAAGATCATTTTACACGACGGTAAAAAGAGGCTACAAGTGAGAGGACAATAAGTGGTGAGCAACTACAAGATAGTAATCTTGGCGCTGCGTGGAAAAAAATCCATGCTATGAAAACGGGCAATTTCTACGCTGGACGCCGTGAATTCAGAATAAATTCTAAATTTAACAATACGCTGGTCGTACCCGAGAGCACAGTGCTCTCTCTGGCTGACATGCGGGACCGGGGCCCACTGTCAGTCTCTCCTTCTTCCTCTAGCTCTCTCTTCTTCCTCTCTCCCGCGCGCTTTCCCGGCTTTCTCCACCGGCGACGTCTAGCGCGTAGGGTATCTAGGCCGTCTTCGCGTAGTCTTGGGCGTGCTTGCTGCCGGTGCAGTGTGCACTCACCTCGCGGGCCAGTGCGCTGTCGGCACTGCTCGCGGATTCGACTCCGAACACCGGCGATCGGCGACGAGCGGCGCTGGTGGACCTCGTCCACCGTACACCAAGCTCGAGCTATAAAATGACCGCGGCGTTCTCCTCTTCTTCCTCACACCTGGCCTCGCTCCTCCTTCCCTCTTCTTCTCCTCTGTTTCTGCTGGCCGGAGCTCGAGACGAGGCTCTAATGGCGGAGGTGGTGCCGGACTGGTACGTGATCCTGTTGTGCGGAGGGCTGGCAGCGTCTTTGGGGCTCTCCGTGCTCTGTCGCGATGATCCTTGATGATCGCCGTGATGCTGCTGCTCGGGTGTTGGCTCTCCGTGGTGGCGGTAAACACGAGGAGTAGGTGGGGTGTGCCGGGTGCTAACTGTTGTAAGGGGTGGTTAGCCAGATGTAACACTGTTGTAAAGTTTTGCAAACAGTGTAGGCGCTCGGATGATTATGGTCGAGTGTCTGTGGTCGTTGTCTGTGTGTGAAATAAAATAATTCATGTCGTGAGAAATTACACGATGCAGTAATTTGGTAAGGAGAAAACTCACACTAGGATTGTTCGCGGTTACACAAGTTATTCACGAAGGAAATTACTCATATTAGCAGAAACTGAATACGCGACTCACCGCACAAATCTGAGGTACCACGCATAAGTTACAATGCAAATACAAATGCTGCAAAAACAAATACAGTAGTGACGTCTAAAATGAAAACGGTAACTGGGTGTGGTCCTGATAAAATGTCTCTGGTAGAGGGATACACTCCTCGTCTATCGGAGGCAATGGATTGACCAGTCGATGTATGCGTCTCTCCGGGTCGGGCTTCAGTGATCTGCCGATTGCAATCTGAGGATTTAAATCAGCGAAGTTCCGGAGATAATCCATCACCCGCTGGTTCAAATGCTCTAGAGCGATGATATACTGGATAAGGTTGGCTAGTACTGGGTCCTTCTCAATACGCCCACCGGGAAAAGTTGTCACTCCTCCGGGGGTTGCACGACTCGGAAAATAATAATATCCGCGTTCGCGGGCATAGGGTACTGCGGATCGAAGGCGAGCAATTGCTTCTTTCGCAGCATCTTCTATGGCCAGTTGTGGGGTTGGCATAGATTTCCCCATGAAGGAAACTTCTGTTGGATCTTGGTTGGGGTCTATGGGAGGAATGTGTACTGCTGCCCAGTATTCTGAGGTGGATGGGGTGATCCTTGTTTTGAACAGCTCGTACTGGGGTGGCTGGGTAGAACCCATGGTATCTGGGTAAAGTCCCACAATATTTTGACAAAGCCACAGGGTTGCATCTGGGGTTCTCGGATGAATGCTATGGCTCGGCATGACAAGAGATGGTTGTGAGAGTGGTGCACGAGGTGAGGGTCGCTGGGCAAGGTCACAAGGTGGCCTTCTTATATAGCATCTAGGCTGGTTTATTTACCGTGGTGAAAGGTAATAAATCTGCCAGATTACCTCAAGAGTCGGGTCCGTGCGGAGATACACATATCTCATAAAGAGACGATATTCTTGTGGTTGCCGTCAAGGTTGGTCTTAGTAGCTGTGCGGAAATTATGCAATTGCGTCGACAAAATACGCAAGGCCATTCTATTAAAATAGGGCACGCCAACGAGCTGCGTTAATATACACAGTTGCATGACTACAAAGTAAGGATACACTAAGACTCGGTACCATTCGCACGGCTTAGTCTACTTCGTTTATGTCTAAACGGGCGCTGGTGGATGTCGAGTCTTCTCCGTGTCTCACCGCGGGATTAGTCGGAGATGGCGGAGGAACGACAGGTCGGGTAGCGATGATGACCATCACGGGATTGTTGGCCACAACCCGTTGGAGTGTGTTCCCAAAAGGTGACGAAGCACTTCGGGGTCATCAAGGCATCTCGGTTGATGGCTGGAGTTGCCCTCGTGGTCTCGATCGGCTGTCCAAACAGACGACCGGGTTGTCGGCGTCGGGCTCGTCTTCTCCTCTAGCCGGGTCCGACGAACCAGCTCTCCTCGAGCTGCGATCGATCAATGGTGATCTGGTCGAGCAGTGCCTCTAGTGCACTTACATAGCGCACTAGGTGCAACAATGCGGATCCATCTCGTGATCTCCGCTGGCAACTTGGGTGGTCTACCATACCCTTCGCGTGCAGGGTAGTAGTGGAACGGGCGACGCTTAACTCGGGCGATAAGTGCACGAGATGAACTATAGCCTCTCGAGCAGCTAGTTGAATGGCTTGTGGCTCAAAGGAAGTTGTTCTTCCGGTGAACCTGTAGGGGCGTTCGGGCGCTAGACCCCTACCGTAGATGTGCACAGTGGCCCAGAATTGACGGTCTTCACCGCTCATGGGTCCTTGGTACACAACATACTCGGTGGCTCCTCTAACGATAGGCACGACGGGTGAGGTTTGCGAGGATGGTCACAAAACCTCCAAGGTTGGTTGCTGTGGTTTCATTGTGCACTATGGGGCCGTGCATTGTGGCTAGGTTGGGGAAGGCGCCAGTCTTTGTCTTTGGGGTTAGCGTGCCTTTTATAGAAAAGGGGCGGAGTCTTCCTCGCACGCTTGTGGGGAGACATCCCGGTGCTGGTTCTTGGCGTGATCGACAAGCTAGGTTGGTAGGTTGGGCACCGACTGCCTAAAATGTCGGGGTCACTGTGTGGCTATCTTGCACGAGAAGCTTGGCTGGGTTTTGGTTATGGCCTGGTGGGTTGGTTTGCCTAAGTTTGTTGACTGGCTAAGATAGGATTAGCCAATGGTCAGCTGGCTCGATACCAAGTCTGTCACGACCGGTTTTCCGGAAATCAATTTCGAGATAAGACCGTCGTGCTCATCAGCCCCGTGATTACTGTTAGGTGATGAGGCTCCAACTTGATACTGTAAATTCCAAGCAAAATACAAAATATGTAGTACAAGACCATTACGGCTGTGAGTACAACAAATGGTTTCTAGTGGTTGATGGCGGAAGCGGTTTGTGGATCCTCGGTGTCTATGGGACTCCATTTCCCACAGAACAGTGACCAGGTTAACTCCTATCTTCGCGAGGCTGCTATCTCCATCGCTTAGGTTCGGGGCTGTCGTCGCATCGCTCCTCTCCGGCAAGAAAAATCTGGCCAAGACAATAGCGAGGGACAAGCCGGTGAGTACTTTGAATGTACTGCAAACATTAAGAACACAGTATAACATATCTATGGTGTGATGGAAAATATTTGATGCTCATGACGTCGGTCACAAAGATAAATGTAACTATGATGCGTGCAAGCCGCTTAGTTATGAATGTGCAATGAAATAGTAGTATTAAAATTTATGAAGTAAATAACGAGAAATGCCACGATCGAGGCGTCTGGGCGACACCGCATAAAGGGCTTTAAAATAACAATCATAGCGAATATCCGGAGGTAGAACCATCCCAGAGATACCGCATAAAGAGCTTTAAAAGAAATGCCACGATCGGGCGTCGAGCGATACCACATAAAGGGCTTTAAAATAAATGCCACGATCGGGCCCGGCGACACCACATAAAGGGCTTTAAAAGAAATGCCACGGTCAAGGCGTCGAGCGACACCACATAAAGGGCTTTAAAAGAAATGCCACGATCGGGCGTCGAGCGACACCACATAAAGGGCTTTAAAAGAAATGCCACGATCGGGCGTCGAGCGACACCACATAAAGGGCTTTAAAAGAAATGCCACGGTCAAGCGTCTGAGCGACACCTCATAAAGGGCTTTAAAAGAAATGCCACGATCGAGGCCTGAGCGACACCTCATAAAGGGCTTTAAAAGAAATGCCACGGTCGGGCGTCTGAGCGACACCACATAAAGGGCTTTAAAAGAAATGCCACGGTCAAGGCGTCGAGCGACACCTCATAAAGGGCTTTAAAAGAAATGCCACGGTCGGGCGTCGAGCGACACCTCATAAAGGGCTTTAAAAGAAATGCCACGGTCGGGCGTCGAGCGACACCTCATAAAGGGCTTTAAAAGAAATGCCACGGTCGGGCGTCGAGCGACACCTCATAAAGGGCTTTAAAAGAAATGCCACGGTCGAGGCGTCGAGCGACACCACATAAAGGGCTTTAAAAGAATGAACAAACATAGTGAGTACCCGGAGGTAGAACCATCCCAGAGATACTCAATAATAACAATAATATCACGGGTTAGTCAACATTAATAAAATTCATAATCATCATTAGTCACGAGTCACAGTCCATGTTGTTCCAGCTCGGTTAACAGCCATTCCAAGACCGACACTAAGACCGACACTTGACCCGTCCCTGCATCAGTAGTCCTTAACCATGGACACGGCTATTCGAATAGGTTTTGATCTCTGCAGAGGATGTACTCTTTACCCACGAGTAACGGATTCCTTTAGTCCATCGGGACTAATTCCGCTTACGGTCTTTTAAATGAAAACACACCTGACTTGCACACACCAGCTTAACTCACTCGTGTCTGGAATCACCCACGACACTTGTCAAGCAAACTCTAAGTGGGGAGGCTACAACCTCGAGTAGCATGGGATCAAATTTATATCGCGCGCACTAAGGGGTGGCCTCCCCTCTCGGTCCCAACCGGAAACACCCATGCCCCCAGACCGGATGACTGGCTTTAATCCAGGGCCATGGTACCCTCATCCCGGTCCCTCTGTACGGTGTGTGCTAGAAAGGGGTTGACAATTTATCGAACTGCACTTTACCTGTGGCGGGGACAAGTGGTAGCACTAAACAAGTGTGGGGTTATCGAACAAGACTCGATCTACGGTCGACTCAGGAGGTTTATAGTTTTCCTGCATGACATGTATAACAAATATATTCCAACCAATGCAATCAACCCTCATCATATCTTATCATGTCATACCGGACATACCCGTCCTGACGGAGACCGGCGACAAGCTCACACCTACCCAAGGCAGAGGCTTTCCCCGGACTTCTCTCCGGCATGTATGCAAGATACATGAGGATGATTACCATCACAAGTATACTCATTTCCAACAGCATGGAAATCACCAATATGCATCCATGCAAATGATCATATCACATGAAATAACGAGTCCTTCGAAAGAAGGTGGTGTTATAAACGTGTCAACAAACACACCAAAATATTATGCCGGGGTTCAGAATGCTTGCCTTCAATGTGTGGAAAGGCAGGGTGCACTTCAAAACATTTGAATGTTTTCTCCTCTCTTCAAAATTCCTATTTTAGCAATATAAAGAATTAACACACAAAATAAAACAGCACCAAAAGTTGTTTGGAAAATTTTTCAAATAAATCTTAAAATAAACTAGACAATATTTCAGAGAGGTGGGAAAAAGAATTAATTCATTTGGAGTTGTATTTAAAAAGATATAACCAGTCAAAGTTCTGGTCAAATCTGGTTTTTAAATAAAACAGAAAAAGAAAACGTTTCAGAGGGGATTACGCTTTCAAGCGGGAAGCGATTGCATTTACGCTATCACTTATCCAGCGTGGAGCTCGGGGGAGTCACCGACAGTGGGTCCAGGGGGCCCCACTAGTCAGGTTTGACTAGTCGCCCTCCCTCCTCTTCCTCTGTCCCGAGCCGAGGCGGGGAGTCCGGCGATCGTCGCCGGGCGGCGTCCTCATGGCGTCTGAGTGCGAGGATGGATCCGCCACTCCTAGGCGGTCCTTCCGGTGGTCGCAGGTCACCGGGGTGGAGGGAGTTGCGGCGGCGAGCTCCGGCGGAGAGGTGGCTTCGTGACGGAGTGATTTTGTGGCGGCGATGGCTCCCGAACCAAATTGATTAGGGAAATGGTTCACGGAGGATGAGGTAGCTCTTGGTGAAGAGAACGGAGAGGGGAGGCTCTGAGGCGCCGGAGTGGGCGAGGCAGATGGCGGCGGCCGTGGTTGCGGGAGATGAGGAAGACGGCGTTCCGGACGATTGCGGGCTGTGGGGGTGGTCGTTGGGGTGGTATGAGGCTGCACAAGGCTTGTATGAGCTCCGGCTTCCTTTATAGCTCGTCGAGGTCGGTTCCGTGGCGGCGGAGATAAGAACGGCGGCGAACCGCCTCTCAGGCTGTAGGGCAACGTGGCGGCGACGAGGGCTTGCGACAAAGCTGCGGATGAGCTCGGGCTGTGCGAGGGGCCGTGGCGGCGGGAAGGTTCGGGACGGCGCCGACATGAGCGGGGCTGTCGGGCGACGATGGCGGCTAAGCGCTGGCCTGCCGGGAGTGGCGAGGGGCGGCTTGGCGTGTTGCGGTGAGCACGGAGCGCGTCGCGTGGTGCTGCAGAGGGACAAAGCCGTGGGGGCCAGCGTGTCGGCTCGGCGCATGTGCGTGCAAGCGCACGCTCTGCTTTCGCTCTCTGGCGCAGCACGGACGTGCTCGACGAAATGCCGAGCATGCTCTGAGCTTGGGTGAGGCTGGCATTTAGCAGATCTAGGTTAAGAGTAACGGGGAGTCTAGTGGACATGCTTGTTTGATCAGAGGTGCAAGTTCATAGTGTAGACTTGAGATCATGCCAATTCAGGACATGCACATAGGGTGTTTGTCAAAATGCCAAAGGCACCTAGGCTATTCTTGGAGTGGCCAAAACGTCCAGATCAGTGTCTCTGTGGATGAAAGAGAGGTTGGTGAAGTTAGCTTGCAGAATCGAAACTTGCTAATGCAAGTTTTGCAAAACTTCAATTCAGACAGAAAGCAAAGGGCATTATTTCATGAACTAAAATGATCCAATAAGTGCATGCTCCTAGACTTAGGGGTTTGGCAAGGTGGACTATCAAGAGAAAAAGAAACAATGGATACAGGAGCAACTAAAATGGTGGTTGCAGTACAAATCCTCAAATTGGACCGAATGGAAAAGAAGTTGATTCACTCAAAATTTCAAGGAACTTAAATGGGTTTTGCACAAGATGGAATGATATGCTCCTACCGACATCCCATAATTTTGGTGGAGGCTAGAAACAAATATTTTAAAGGGTTGCGATTGCAAAGTTGCTCTCTGGACCGAGAAGAAAACATGTGTAGCACTCAAAATAATTCAAGATTAAAAGATATTTTTGATTAAAAGTGATTTAAAAACATCACATGACCTCTCCAAATTTTTGTGGGATTTTTAGATAAATATATCAACTGGTTGTAGTTCAAATAGGGCCATATAACCTTGAAAACCATTTTTTCAAGAAAACAAAGATCAAGCAAAATAATTATGTAATTAGTCTTACTAATAAAAGAAAAGTTTTTCTTGAGAGGTTAAACAAGTCCAATAACATATCTGAAAAGTTGTCTCTATGGGGGAAAACTCCATAATAGCAAGGGAGAAAAAGTTTCAAAAATCAAAAGGGAGCCCAGAAAACAAAAGTTTTAATTTCCTGGCAAAATTTTAATTAATAAAACAAGGTCAAAATTTTGGGTGTCACAGCCCGTGTCCGGATGGGACTCTCCTTTGCGTGGAAGACAAGCTTGGCGGTCCGGATATTAGATTTCCTTCCTTGTAACCGACTCCATGTAAACCCTAGCCCTCTCTGATGTCTATATAAACCGGAGAGGATGGTCCTTAGAAGGATGATCACAATTACAATCATACCATCATACGCTAGCTCTTAGGGTTTAGCCTCTATGATCTCATGGTAGATCTACTATTGTACTACTCATATCTTCAATATTAATCAAGCAGGAAGTAGGGTTTTACTTCCATCGAGAGGGCCCAAACCTGGGTAAGCATTGTGTCCCTTGCTTCCTGTTACCACCAGCCTTAGACGCACAGATCGGGATCCCCTACCCGAGATCCGCCGGTTTTGACACCGACAGCAGCGCCGAAGCGATCAACCGTATGAGTGTGCTGCACCTCCACTTTATATAGGCATGTGTCGCGGGCTCAACACTTGGGCCTCGCATGGACCCTAAAGACCACAAGTCTACTTGGCCACAATCCAAATACAGATCGGATCACATCCGACCAGTGTCCTCGTAACCGACCTCGTAGGTTCCTTCCCTTAAGCGCGCGACCCCTTAGGTTCAAGTTGGCTTGGTCGCAGTTCGGATCTCCTCCGACCTTCACGGTTGGTAGCGGCCTCTAGCAAGGCGTGCCGGCCACCAAGTAGACTATGAAGCTGGTTAGGCGAACCTGTATAACCTGTAACACTACTATTCCCTTTGCCTCACGATATATGTTGTCGGGCTCAAGGCGAGACTGTCATCCTTATGCTAGCCCGACCTCTTTCTCATTCCAATGATACCGGCCACAATCCGGATTATCTCATAATCCTTGTCGCATGGCCATGCTTCTCTTGGTCGGATCACACAAGGGGCCCAGAGTATATCTCTCCTGATCGGAGGGGCAAATCCCATCTTGCTCGGCCACGTCTCGCAGCATGGGTCTGGACAAGCCCGAAACCTAGTCACGGAGTAGCGTTTGGTCGGCCCAAAGCAAGTCTATCACCATCCCGGGTACATGCGCCAGCTCAGGTCTTTGGACATAGAACGTATGTTGTACTAGAGACTCACAGATGACATATCGCTGCATCTCATAGTTGGGCTGTTCGACTCGGACCTTATCTCGACTCGGATCCGACTACGTCGAATCCGACCAGACATTTCCAAGTCCATATTATCCGGTTAGCATTCAATGCTCCATGGCCAGTGAGACCAAGCCATCGACTGTGTCATATGCTAGTCTAGTCAGCTGCGCGTCCACACAACCCTTTCGACTAGGGACCTTTTAGGATAGTCACCATACAATGCATAGTCCCACAAACAAGTCACGTACTTGCCGGTACACATCATTGATAATGTCCAAGGACTATCTTTATTCATAAACACATAGGAAATATCATCATACATGATTGCCTCTAGGGCATATCTCCAACATCGAGAGACATGAATATGAAAAACATGGACCTGAAGCCCGTGTAGTCTCGGTTCTGTAGTAAGTAGAGTCATGATTTGTACTCTTAAACTCGTGGACTTACGTGGCTCTCTGTGTTGCAATATTTCGGGTCAGAGGCACTGGCGTGCGTCCCACAAAGGCATGGTGCTGTTTTATACAGAGTCACACTCGCCCGTGTTTCTGTTTCGAATGCTTCTATCGTCTCGTTCAGATGGAGAGGCACGGACGGTCAGCCCAGAGAGGCATAGGGTTGCATTAAGCACAGTAAGAGTCTCATTACCATGGGTGTATGCTTTTGGTATTTCCAAATTATTGCACTCACTCATTCTCTTGGAGAGGAATGCTCGTGAATCTGGCAGAGGCAAGTCTTCTTATTAGCTAGAGTCACGTTCGTTTCTTTAGTTGGGGTAACCTAGCGGAATGGGTTCAGATGTGAACACTCACTGTTGAAGCTGTTTTAAAAAGCTTATTTCCTTATTTTCAAAAGCATAGTCACGGCTCTTTGTTATTGTTACGTGTAGTACTCGATGAAGGCATTGACTCGATCTGATGGAGAGGCATAGGCATGGTGTGGTATTATATAGAGTCACGCTCGTCTGTGTTTGTGTTCAGAATAATTTTGTCGACTCGATCAAATGAAGATGCACGGGCGTTAATCGCACAAAGGCACAGTTTGGTTCGAAGTCATGGTGAACACCCACTATTTACTCTGTGAGGAACGTAATGGCCTATTCAAGAGACGCTGGTGTGGTATATTCTTCGCACGGTCATGGGTTCCAGGAAGGCACGGCGTGGTATTGTGTAGAGTGACGTTAGTTTGTCTTGGTGTTCCAGATGGCGTGGTTTTATATAGAGTCACGTTCGCCTGTATTTGTGTTTGAAATGATTTCATTGACTCATTCAGAAGAATAGGCACGGACATGAATGCCATGAGGGCATGGTTGGGTCTGTCGGAGCGTCACGTTAGGCAATGACGACGTGCTGGATGAGCTAATTAAGCAGCAACAACTCATTGCCCGCTTGGAGAAGTTGGTGCAGGAGAGCAATGCCTTGGTGGAGGTCCACTGGTCTCATAATTCGATCTCTGTGTGAGAATGAGAAGCTTGTGAACAAGCTCCACCAGAAGTATGAGGAAGCCGCCAGCTGGAAGAATCTGTATGAGCAGAGCCTTGCATTGGTTTTGAAGTTGTCGGGCGAAGCGGGGGAGAATTCTCGTCAAGTACAAGAGCCTGGTGGAGGATTCCATTGCTGCTGTGGAGGAAAGTCATGAGGCAACGAAGAAGAAGATTGAAGATGTGCTCGCCCACCAGCCGATCAAGAACGTTGTTGGAGTGTAGGCAGACAGCTTGGAGCATGTTTATTCATTGCGTTGTCGTATGTGGCCTTTTGTACTACAATGAATTTGTAAGGCATTTATGCATTGCATTGTCGTCGTGTTATTTCGTTTGTTGGTACATGTAGGTGAGTAGGCTAGGGTCATGGATGTCGTGTGTGAGCAGTAGGAGCACAGTTGTGCTTCCACCAGAGGCACTTCATTCGCCCGCGGGGAGCAAGTTTTTGCGAATCATGTGTAGTTTTGGTTCAAATGATTCCTCTTACTCGTTCACTTGGATAGGCACAGACATCGAGTCTATTAAGGCATGTTTTTCCATCAGGCTGAGTCACATTAGGCACGCAGTCACGTCGATGTACAAGGCACGTTTTTCAAGCAAAGAACGCACGTCACGGTGCCAAAACATGAAGGTGAAAGCATGGCCGATTCGAGAGACATGAATATGAAAAACACGGACCTGAAGTCCGTGTAGTCTCGGTTCTGTAGTAATTAGGGTCATGATTTGTACTCTTAAACTCGTGGACTTTCGTGGCTCTCTATGTTGCAATATTTCGGGTTAGAGGCACTAGCGTGTATCCCACAAAGGCATGGTGCCGTTTTATACAGAGTCACACTCACTCATGTTTCTGTTTTGAATGCTTCTGTCGACTCGTTCAGACGGAGAGCCATGGCCGGTCAGCCCAAAGAGGCATAGGGTTGCATTACGCACAGTCAGAGTCTCATTACCATGGGTGTATGCTTTTGGTATTTCCAAATTATTGCACTCACTCATTCTCTTGGAGAGGAATGGTCATGAATCCGGCAGAGGCAAGTCTTCTTATTAGCCAGAGTCATGTTCGTTTCTTTAGTTGGGGTAACCTAGCGGAATGGGTTCAGATGCGAACACTCACTATTGAAGCTGTTTTAAAAAGCTTCTTTCCTTGTTTTCAAAAGCACGGTCATGATTCTTTTTTGTTGTTACGTGTAGTACTCGATTAAGGCATTGACTCGATCTGATGGAGAGGCATAGGCATGGTGTGGTATTATCTAGAGTCTCGCTCGTCTTTGTTTGTGTTCAGAATAATTCCGTCGAATCGATCAGATGGAGAGGCACGGGCGTGAATCGCACAAAGGCACAGTTTGGTTCGAAGTCATGGTGAACACCCACTATTTACATTGTGAGGCACGAAATGGCCTATTTGAGAGACGCTGGTGTGGTATATTCTTCACACGGTCCCGGGTTCGAGGAAGGCACGGCATGGTATTGTGTAGAGTGACGTTAGTTTGTCTTGGTGTTCCAGATGGCATGGTTTTATATAGAGTCACGTTCGCCTGTATTTATGTTCAAAATGATTCCGTAGGCAGGACATGAATGCCATGAGGGCATGGTTGGGTCTGTCGGAGCGTCACGTTAGGCAATGACGACGTGCTGGATGAGCTAATTAAGCAGCAGCAGTTCATTGCTCGCTTGGAGAAGTTGGTGCAGGAGAGCTATACCTTGGTGGAGAAGTCCACCCGTCTCATAATTCGATCTTTGTGTGAGAATGAGAAGCTTGTGAACGAGCTCCACCAGAAGTATGAGGAAGCCGCCCGCTGGAAGAATCTGTACGAGCAGAGCCATGCGTTGGTTTTGAAGTTGTCGGGCAAAGCGGGGGAGAATTCTTGTCACGTACAAGAGCCTGGTGGAGGATTCCTTTGCTGCTGTGGAGGGAAGTCATGAGGCGACAAAAAAGGAGATTGAAGATGTGCTCGCCCACCAGCCGATCAAGAATGTTGCTGGAGTGTGGGCAGACAGCTTGGAGCGTGTTTATTCGTTGCGTTGTCGTATGTGGCCTTTTGTACTGCAATGAATTTGTAAGGCATTTATGCATTGCATTGTCGTCGTGTGATTTCGTTTGTTGGTACATGTAGGTGAGTAGGCTAGGGTCATGGATGTTGTGTGTTAGCAGTAGGAGCACGGTTGTGCGTCTACCAGAGGCACTTCGTTCGCCCGCGGGGAGCACGTTTTTGCGAACCGTGCGTAGTTTTGGTTCAAATGATTCCGCTTACTCGTTCACTTGGATACGCACAGGCATCGAGTCTATTAAGGCACATTTTTCCATTAGGCTGAGTCACGTTAGGCACGCAGTCGCATCGATGGACAAGGCACGTTCTTCAAGCAAAGAACACACGTCACGGTGCCTGTCGTGGAATTATCACGTCAGATGTCCTCGTGAAAGGACTTAGTTGTGGAGCCATCGCAACTAGGAAGCTTGAAGGGGTTAATCGGGACAAAGGACACGAGAGGTTTTATACTAGTTTGGCCCCTTACGATGAAGGTAAGGCCTACGTCTAGTTGGGTTGGTATTGATGTTTCGATGACCGGGGAGCGAGATACGCTATGCCCGGCTCTTGATGGGTTGTTTCTTGTCCTAAGCCGCCGGTGGGTCGTCCCCTTATATACACGGGTTGACGCCCTGCAGCCTACAGAGTCTCGGCCGGCTTATAAACAGTGTCCGCCTTGGTGACTAGTTAAATCTACCTTATGATACAAGTCATGCCATTACGATGGTTTACTATGACGGGCCTTAAGTCGCCCGTGGGATTTAGACCCTTTACTGAACCGCCATCTTCATACTTGATCTTGGGCTTCTTTCTGGTGAGTCTTCATTGCGTAACCCAGCCCCTCCTGGGCGGCTTACACAATTAGTTATATCCCCAACATTAGGCCCCCGATTGATTTGAACCAGTTCATGTCAAACTTAAAATACCTTAAGACATAAGTCTCCAATCTTCTTGCCTGAACAAAGGTTTTCCTTAACCCGACGTGACATCATCCTTTAGATCCACGTTAACCCGCCGTGATGTCATCCTTTAATTAAATACATTCTTTATTCCACCATATCTTCCAACGGATCCTTGCCTTTACTGACTGTTCCGAAAACCGAGGCGTCGGGGCCGCTGGATAATAACTTTTATCTCCTCGTTTCTCGCGCCATCTCAGTTATCCTTTCCTTATAAATAGGCGCGACCTAGGTCTTCCCATTCTCCTCCTTCCAGTCATCTTCTTCCTGTCGCTGCTTCTCTGCCGCTCGAGCTCCGCCACCGACGCCGTCGCAGATCTCTTCGTCTTCACCAACTCCAGCCGCTGCATCAACCTGGTTTGACCAGAAAAAACGCGACGACCCTCCGCTGCAATCTTGCATCTGTAAGTCTCCTCTTTCCTGCTCCGTAGATCTACATTAGGACCTTCAAGTTTTTCGCGTTCTTCGCTGTTCATTAGGATCCTTTCATCGATTTCATCACCCCCGCTCTTCTTGATCTTGAAGATGGTAAAAAACTGAAGCGGTAGATATTCCGCACCTATTTTGAACACAAATAAACCCCTTTCTATCGCACAGAGGCCCCATTTGAGCCCTTGAGCTTCATTTGCGCCAGTCTTAGGTTTAGAAAATTTTCTTTTCAAAACAATTGTTTGATCCAAAATAATATCGGCAACTTGTCAAACCTGTTTGTTTCACCCGGAAGGTAAAAAAACTACCTCTGTCGAATATGCTTTACCATGACTGTCCATGTAACCGGTTTAAATAAATGCCACTGATCTGTGAACCTTGCTTGTTTCTCGCGACTTAAGAAAACTTAACTGCTCATGACACCTATAACGACTTAAATATTGTTGCATAGTTATCCATATATCATTAGGCCCCTTCTTAAGCCGTCACCTTGAATAATTGAAATGCCTTCCGCCGGGTTAAATTTGAACCAGAACCTTTATTTTGTCATAGGCCAACTATCGTCATGGCACCTAAGGCAACCAAGGCTCCTGTGACTTGTAATTGGGTCCCATCCACCGTCACCCGGAGCAAACTGCCAGAATTTGTAAAATCTGGCCATCTGGCCAAAAAGGAGGTCATGTCTTATCATGCCCCTGACCCGTCCGAGGAGAAGCGTCATCCCAATGAAGGGGAGGTGATTGTTTTTACGGATCATATGAGCCAGGGATTTGCTCCTCCCGGTTCAAAATTCTTCAGGGATGTTTTGAAGTTCTTTGACCTTAGGCCTCAAGACATTGGACCCAATTCGGTGTCAAATATTTGCAACTTCCAAGTCTTCTGCGAGGTGTACCTGGGAGAAGAACCCAATCTGCTTTTGTTCAGAGAGCTTTTCTATTTAAACTAGCAGAATGAACACGCCAGTGGGCCCAGTCTTGAACTTGGTGGCATCTCAATTCAGCGGCGAAGAGACTGCCTTTTTCCTTATGCTGAACTGCTGAGTCATCCGAAAGATTCGAATCAGACATGGTTCTACTGCCAAGACACTTCTCCGGCTGGTGAAAACCCTCTGCCCGGCTTCCGCGCTCGGCGCCTTGAGTCAAATCACCCGATGTTGGATAAATTAACCGTTGCTGAGCGCCTACCACTTGCTCCTACCATCAAGAAGATCAAAGCCCTTTTAGGCAATGGCTTGAATGGTATTGACTTGGTCCGAGTCTGGGTTAGTTAGTGAGTGCTTCCGTTAAGCCGCCGCCCCGGCTTAATGTGCACTTAGTGAGGTGAAAAGGATGATCCACTACGTCAAAGTTCCGACGACTTGCCAGATGATGTGGTGGAAGCTACGACCCAAACCTTGCTGAAAGAGGGCACCGTGACTCGTAACACTTTTGGCTTACTTCCTTTCTGCAAGAAGAACCCGGCCCCCGCAGTAAGTCCTTAATCCTTCATGAATACTCTTTCAGTGCTTTACACCTTACTTTTACTCATAACCCCCTTATCTTCTCCAAAGGCCGATGACAACTTCTGGAAGGTCAAATATGACTATGAGGCCGCCAAACAAGCCAGAGCAGCCAAGAGAACCGAGAAGAAAACCACAAAGACATGAGCTTCAAGGAAGAAGAAGCCAAGTGCTTCAGACTTATTCAAATTGGACGACTCCTCTGATGACAAAGAAGAGGTAATTTCTAACTCCCTTGACTCTTTATCATTACTTTACTGACTTTAAATCTCTTCAGGAAGACACAGGGAATAGCCGAGCTACCGAGGAAGATGTAACTATAATTTCCTCTGACTCCGAGCCTCTGTCGCGTCAGAAAATTCGAAGAGTAACCCGGAAAGTAAGATTTTCACATCCTTTGGCTTACCAAGATCCCCAATTTCTTTTGAAGCAACAGCAGTTTGAAAGCCGGAGGCAGACCCGGAACAACAAGGATGTAGAGCTCTCCTCCGGCTTACCTGACGTAACCAGGAAGCGTCGGACTGAGGTTATCTCCGATTTACGTTTTGTTTTACCTTTGGCGGGTTTAATTCGCCAACCTCTCAATTCATCTGACTCCAATTATCAGGATACCTCTCCTTCTTCCGGCGAGTCTATGCAATCTAACATGCCGTCTTTCAAAACTGCCCCCTGAAAATGTGACTTTATTTACCTTAGGCTTTAACTTACTCATGCTTTTGTGTTCATCCTTCTACCTTTGTTGGCAGTATGCAAGTGAAGCCCAGTAAGAGGGCAAAGAAGAATAAGTTGTCCCAAGAACCGGTCGTGGCTGAATCGGAGTTTAACACAGCTGCTCCTGATAACTCCACCCATCAGCCGCCGCCTGAACCAGCTTCTGATATTCTGGTGCAAACCTCTAATCCGCCCGCTGAAGATACTCTCAACAGCTCTGATAACCCGGAGGCTCCTAGCCTGGTCAAGATAAATGACCCGGAAGTTGAGATTCTGAATTCTCAGTTTGTTGAACCAGGGCGGCCCACTGTCCTTGCCAAATGCTCTCCTCAAGAGGAATTTACCGAACGCCGAAAAGCCAAGCTGGACATTACTGATTATACTCACTTAAGCATTGAAGACATAGTCTCGGGCTATCTGAATCAAGTGCATAACAGTCGTGACTTGGAAATTGACATGGTGAAACAAATATAGCACAAATCTGAGGTATAATTTATGCTATTTTCCAGATTCTTACTTACTGTATCAGCCCCCAAGTCTATTGCTTATGAATAAATATGCTGTAGACTTAGAAAAACTGCTTAATCCTGCTCTGTTCGGTTCAAAAGATATGTAATCTGGTTGCAACATGATGCCTTGAACCTTCGCTGTACATTAGCCCCCAAGTGCCAAGTACTTTTGCTTGCAAAGTGCTTGGGACTTAATGTCTTCTTACCATATTTCTTAGCATAAACCGGCTTTGTTAATCAAAATTATTCAGCATGCATTAGCCCCCAAGTGCCAAGCATCTTTGCTTGGAAAGTGCTTGTGACTTAATGTTACCTTACCATGATTCTGACTATAACCCGACATCAAAGCAGGCCAACATAAGTAAATTTGAATCGGAAATTAAAGATCTGAAGAGTCGCCTGACAGCTCAAGATCTTGAAATCCAAAAGGCCAACTCCAAGTTTGAATTCAGCGTCTCTGAGCAAGAGAAATTGAAGAAGAATTTTGAGTCAGAGAAGAAAATCTGGTCTGATGAGAAGGCTTCACTGGTGACCCGGGCCGAGACGGCAGAGGCATCACTTGCAGAAGCAACAACCGAGCTATCCGACCTAAAGCGCCAGATATCTCAAATGGTCTCAGCCATCTTAGGTAAGCTATTGTATAGAACCTTAAACTTTGTAATCCTTCCTTTGACGACTATTGTAATCGTTATCTCCGGCTCACTTTGTGTTTGTGAATGCAGGCCCCACAAGCACAAACCTTAAGAAAAATATGTTGATCAAGCTGAAAGCGGTTTACACTCTAGTGGAGCAGCTGTACACCAGGTCACAATGTGCTTTGGCTACTGTAGCTTTGTCAAATACCACTCCCCACCTCCTACAAGATGTGCTGAAGTGTCTCGTTGTACTAACTCAGCGGATCCAGGTTTTAAGCCAGGCGTCCGAAAGAGCCGGAGCCGTAGCCGCGTTGAGCCGGGCAAAGGATACCCAAGTCTTGGATACCCAAGTGTCGGAGCCGTAGCCGCGTTGAGCCGCGTTGAGCCGTAGCCGCGTTGATCCAGGATTCAGAACAAGACCCGGCCGACCTCGCTCTTGGATACCCAAGTCTGAAAGAGGATGGTACCATTTTTGATGATCAAGATTTCACCGCCTGTGTCAAAGTCATATGTCCTGTGGCAACCCTCATTGGGAACGACACTGACCTTACCAAGTATTCGTCGGGTTATCACAGTGAGAACCCGAGAATTCAAACACTCCGTATGATCAAGTCAGCCTAATCCCTCCAATTCGTAAGCATACTTTTGCCCCTGAAGTGGACCCAGCCGGTTTAATAGATGACGAAGCGGAGTTTGAAGCTTTGAGCGGCATTGACTGGGCCTCGTCAACTTTCCAGGATAAAGCAGCCGACGGAGAAGCGGAGAAGGATAACCCGGAGTCTTCAAGCCCACCAAAGGAGTGAACCACCAGGCGTTTACAACCTTGCAAAACACTGCTGCATTATTTAGACTCGGGGAGTCTTGTAATAGGGTAAAAAAAACCTATTAATTTTGTCATGCCTTCGCGCATGTTTATGGTGCTTAATACTTTCGTAAGCCGCCATCACCATGTATTTCCAGCTTATGTTGATCTTTTACTTCCTTGGTTTAAGTTTATTTGCCTTATCCTGCATATGGAAAGTGGCAAACTGGCACTTAATAATCTGGGGTGATCCACATTAAGCCGGAAGAATCAAAAGATCATCTCAGAATGCTTTCAAGAATGTCTTTAAATGACTTTGCTTATAAAATATGATGGGTAATAAGTAAAGACTTCTGATTCGAATACGATCAGTAAACCGCTCCAAAGTTGTTAAGCTAAGATTCGGATACGATCATATAGCCCCCAGTGGCTTTGGCGATGCCGATCAAGTGGGTATCGACAGCTATGTTCTCTTTGGTTCGAATACGACCTATGTTTGAACAGGAAGCCCCCAAGTGACCATAAGAGTTGTTTAATGACGCTGATTCGAATACGATCCACGTCAGACCCAAAGGGGTTAAGCTATGATTCAAATATGATCAAGAAGCCCCCAAGTGGGTTTGGTAGTATGTCGATCAAGTGGGTATCGACAACGATGTTCTCTTTGGTTCAAATACGACCTATGTTTGAACAGGAAACCCCCAAGTGATTATGGCTAGATTCAGATATGATCATAAGCCGGACCAAAGGGAAAGCCGGATTCAGATATGATTCCCTCCTTGTTGGTAGTTTCCGCCACCTGATAAGGAAGACATAAACATTTTTGAAGAAAAAGGGACGGAGGTCCTGCTTTATTGCTTTATATAATATGTACATCGTCAAAATATATACATCTTGAGAGCTGGTGGCTCAAGTATAGTAAGGCCGAAGATGGGCGATTTTCTATGGCCGGCGGGTCTCCTCCTCCGACTTACGTGAGTCTTTGCGCTGTCGAACATCAATGAGGTAGTATGACCCGTTGTTCAGATTTTTGCTGACCACAAAGTGTCCTTCCCAAGGCGGAGATAGCTTGTGCATGTCAGATTGATATTGGATGAGCCGGAGTACCAAGTCGCCTTCCTGAAAGGTTCTGCTCTTAACCCGGCGGCTGTGATAGCGGTGCAGGTCTTGCTGGTAAATCGCCGAGCGGGCTATTGCCAAGTCTCGCTCCTCATCCAACAAGTCAAGTGCGTCCTGACGAGCTTTTTCGTTATCCGCCTCAACGTAAGCCGCCACACGGGGTGAGTCGTGCCGGATGTCACTTGGCAGAACTGCCTCTGCTACATAGACCATGAAGAAAGGTGTGTAACCCGTGGATCTGTTAGGCGTAGTGTTGATGCTCCATAGTACAGAGGGCAACTCCTCCACCCAACAGCCCAGAGTCCGCTGTAAAGGAACCAAGAGCCATGGTTTGATACCCTTTAGGATCTCCTGATTAGCTCTTTCTGCTTGACCACTGGATTGAGGATGCACAACAGCTGAAACATCAAGCCGGATATGTTCTCGTAGACAGAACTCTTCCATAGCACCCTTGGAGAGATTAGTGCCATTATCAGTTATGATGCTGTGTGGAAAACCAAAACGAAAGATCACCTTTTTGATGAACTGAACCGTTGCGGCTGCATTACACTTACCGACCGGCTCTGCCTCAACCCATTTTGTGAGCTTATGCACTGCCACCAGGAGGTGTGTCTTTTTATCCTTAGACCTCTTGAAAGGTCCAACCATGTCAAGACCCCAGACTGCGAACGGCCAAGTAATTGGAATCATCCTCAACTCTTGAGTCGGCACATGAGCTCGTCATGAGAATTTCTGACATCCGTCACATTTGCTGACTAGATCTTCTGCATCAGCATGAGCCGTCAGCCAGTAGAAACCATGACGGAAAGCCTTGGCCACAAGAGATTTTGAGCCAGCATGATGACCACAATCTCCTTCATGAATCTCACGAAGTATCTCTTGACCCTCCGCGGGCGACACACAACGTTGAAAAGCCCCCGTGACACTGAGGTGATGTAACTCGCCATTAACAATCGTCATAGACTTGGATCGCCTGACGATTTGTCTCGCCAAGGTCTCATCCTCAGGCAACTCATCCCGGGTCATATAGGCCAAATATGGCACTGTCCAATCCGGGATGACGTGAAGGGCAGCCACCAGCTGTGCCTCCGGGTCTAGCACTGCTAGTTCTTCTTCTGTAGGCACCTTGACAAAAGGATTATGCAAAACATCAAGAAAGGTGTTAGGCGGCACCGGCTTACGCTGAGATCCCAACCGGCTTAACGCATCAGCTGCCTCATTCTTTCTGCAATCAATGTGCTCCACTTGATAACCTGTGAAGTGCCCAGCCACAACATCTACCACACGACGGTAAGCCGCCATAAGGGGATCCTTGGAGTCCCACTTGCCTGACACCTGTTGAGCCACGAGATCTGAGTCGCCCAAGCACCTTACCCGGCTTAAGTTCATCTCCTTAGCCATCCGGATACCATGGAGTAAGGCCTCGTACTCAACTGCATTGTTAGTACAAGGAAACAATAGCCGGAGCACATAACAAAACTTGTCTCCTCGAGGGGAAGTTAAAACAACTCCAGCCCCCGAGCCTTCTAACTTCCTGGACCCGTCAAAGTGAATAGTCCAATACGTGTTATCCGGCTTCTCCTCAGGTGCCTGCAACTCTGTCCAATCACTGATAAAATCCACCAAGGCTTGAGACTTTATAGCAGTACATGGCATATATTTCAAACCATGAGGCCCAAGCTCAATAGCCCACTTGGCGACTCGTCCTGTGGCTTCCCTACTCTGGATGATGTCTCCCAGGGGGGCAGAACTGACCATAGTTATAGGATGACTTTGGAAATACTGTTTCAACTTCCAGTTTGCCATAAACACTCCGTAAACAAGCTTCTGCCAATGCGGATATCTTTGTTTAGACTCAATGAGCACCTCACTGATGTAATAAACCGGCCGTTGAACCGGATGCTCCTTGCCAGCTTCCTTACGCTCTACCACAATAGCAACACTAACGGCTCGTAAATTAGCAGCCACATATAACAACAACGGTTCCTTATCAATAGGAGCCGCAAGGACCAGTGGCTCTGACAACTATCTCTTCAAATCTTCAAAAGCAGCATCAGCAGCATCACTCCAGACAAAGGTGTCTGTTTTCTTCATCATCTGATACAGTGGCAGGGCCTTCTCACCCAACCGGCTTAAAGCAACAGCACGGCCTGCCAACCGCTGAACATCATTTGATGCACGCCAGTTTAGCCAGAGAGGTAATCGCCTTGATCTTCTCCGGGTTAGCTTCAATGCCTCTGTTTGAGACCAAAAATCCCAAGAGTTTGCCTGCAGGTACAACAAACACACACTTGGTCGGGTTAAGAATCATCTTATAAACCCGGAGATTAACGAAGGTCTCTTGCAAGTCAGATATCAATGTTTCCTTCTCTCTAGACTTCACCATGATGTCATCCACATAAGCATGAACATTGCGCCCAATTTGATTGTGGAGACAGTTCTTTACACATCGCTGATAAGTCGCCTGAGCACTCTTGAGCCCAAATGGCATAGATACATAACAGAAGGCTCCAAACAGAGTGATGAAAGCCGTCTTCTCCTGGTCCTTAATTGCCATTTTGATCTGATGATAACCAGAGTAAGCATCCAAAAAGCTCAAACGCTCGCAACCAGCCGTAGCATCAATGATTTGATCAATACGGGGGAGAGCAAAGGGATCAGCTGGACAAGCCTTATTTAAGTCCGTGTAAACCACGCACATCCGCCAGGTGCCATTCTTCTTGAGCACAAGCACCGGATTAGCCAACAACTCCAGGTGAAAAACTTCAACAATAAACCCAGCCGCTAAGAGCCGGGCAACTTCCTCTCCAATAGCCTTCCGTCTCTCTTCATTGAACCGTCAAAGAAACTGCCTGACTGGCTTATACTTCGGATCAATATTGAGAGTGTGCTCAGCGAGTTCCCTCGGTACACCCGGCATGTCAGAAGGCATCCATGCAAAGATGTCCCGGTTCTCACGGATGAACTCGATGAGCGCACTTTCCTATTTAGGATCCACATTGGTACTGATGCTGAATTGCTTAGAAGAATTGCCTGGGGTGAAGTCAACAAGCTTCGTCTTAGTGGCCGATTTAAACTT
Organism: Aegilops speltoides; assembly: GCA_021437245.1. Classification (NCBI taxonomy): domain Eukaryota; kingdom Viridiplantae; phylum Streptophyta; class Magnoliopsida; order Poales; family Poaceae; genus Aegilops; species Aegilops speltoides. Next base: position 90,946,750 of record CM038146.1, on the reverse strand, counting down.
CAACACTGGATCATGCTCTGTAGTCGGCTTCTTCAGGGCGGTCATATCCGCCGGGTCAACATTGTCTTGATAAAATTTGAGCTCCTCCACGGCACAGGCAGACTCAGCACAAGCCGCGTCGCCTTCTTCACACTCCAAGGCCACCTTTCGACTCCCATGCACAGTGATGATGCCCTTGTGACCCGGCATCTTGAGCTGTAAATAAACGTAACATGGCCGCGCCATGAACTTAGCATAAGTCGGTCGCTCAAACATGGCGTGGTATGGATGTAACGCCCCGGATTCGATGCGCCAGGTGTCTGCCAGTTATTCGCTGCCGTTGCCATGTCATTTGCTTGCGTGTTGCATTATTCCATGTCATCATCTGCATTTCATCTGCATGTTTTTCAAAACTTGCATCCGTTCGGGTCCTCCCAGTTCTCTCCGTTATCCGTTCCGAGTCCGGACACACTCGCACGCGCCCGCGGCACCTCCAAATTATTATTTTATAAGTGGCATAAAAATGTTCTTGGAATGGGTTGAAGCTTGGCTTGCGGTCTTATTATAGTGTAGACAGAGCGCCTGTCAAGTTCCGTCGCATTCGGAGACCGTTTGACTGCCCAACCGTTAAACATATAGCGGTACCGCTGTCGGTAACTTCGTCGGACGTTTCGTTCTCCGAAACTGCCGCCGAGCTGCAACTTCTCTTCTCTCCCCTCAGCCCAAGCCCTCTCCTCACAGCCCACTGCAGCCCAATCTTAGTCCCCCCTCTGTCCGAAGCCGTCCAATTGTGATCCGGGGGTCCGAATACGGATGGAAACCCCCAACCCTAGCCCCTTTTGCTATATATACACCCCCTCTCCATTTTTTGCATTCCCTAGCTCTTCCCCTACCCCTAGACCCCCCTTCCTCGGATCCAGTGCCGCCCTTCTCCTCGGATCCGCCGCCGACCACCTCCTCCCCGCCACTTGGCGCCGTCCCACTCGCCAGCGCCGCCGTCCCCGCCGCCTTGGAGCCAACCAGGGGCGGCCACGTGCCCCCAGCCTATCTCCGCAGCCGCTGCCCGCCAGCCAGCTGGGAGCCCGCCTGGCCGCCCAGGCCCGACCGCCCGAGCCTCGTGCGGGCGCGCCACCACGGCTCCCGAGCCTCTCGTCGGAGGCGCGCCACCCGGCTCCCGAGCCCCTCTCCGTCCCCGCAGTCCCGCGGATCTCGCCGCCACGCCCTTCTGGCGCCCCACGCACGCCGCCGCCCGCGCCTCCTCGTCCATGGCACCGAGATGAGCCCCGCCGACGCGCCATCTCTCTCCCTCTTCCCTCACCCTGCCTCACTCTCTCTCCCCCCCTGCAGGTCCCCGCCGGAGCTCGGAGCTCGCAGGAGTCCGCGCCTCGCTGGCGGCCTCCCTCTGGCCAGATCCGGTCTCCCCGGACCGGATCCGCCCCGTTCCCGGCCTCGTCGACCCTGCCTCCGCCCGGTGTCCCCTCACCGCCGGCCTCCCTGCGCCGCCCGACGCCATGGCGCCGGCACACCGCACCCAGCCGCCTCCACTGCAGCGACCACGTGGGCCCCGCTCGTTAGCCTCCCACGCCGGACGTGTCCGGTTTGGCTCGGACATGTCCACTCCCTGCGAGGTCGTTTTCTACTAAGTCCCTGAAAACCCATTTTATGTGTGCATATTGTTGTACCTGTAACTTCTTGCATGTAGCTCCATTTTGTGCGTGTAATATGTCAAATTGTTCCTTGCTTGTTTGCCTCGCGCCATTCAATCATTCCGGAGTTCAAGACATCTCAGGGATTCGTCTGTGTTCGAATTAATTCGAGGTTGTCACCTCATCCAAATATTTCAATTGTTCGGGTGTATCATCTATCTCTTCAACATCCCTTTCCAACGGTGTTATCGCTTTAGTGGGCCCTAACCCACATGTCTTTTCCCAGGATCTTACCTGACTCTTTTCTTTTCCCCGGAGTTATTCTCAATTCTTCTTAAGTGTGATGTAAGAATGGATCACATCAGTCACATGCCTTCTCCAAGATCGATTTCAAATCATTTTCATTGTTGGCTCAAACCCCTTCGCTTTTCATTTCCCCAGAGTATCTCAGTAATTTTGGTGGTGTTTCTCGTCATCATTTGAAGACCGAAGAAGTATTTCTCTTAAATCTTGTCCGTTCTCCCGGAGATCCGCGGTGCTAGCTCGTTGTTATCCTATCAAATTGTTTCCAGTCGCGCAATTCTTTTCATCCATCCGGAGTATTTCAGGAGTTGATTTCTGTTTCTTTTCACCGGAGGCCGTCATTCCAAAAGAATTCTTCGTCCTCACATTTCAGCTAACGCTATCCAACTGTCCCGGTGCTTCCTTCAAGTGTTCGTGAATCAGCTTGTCATCTCTTCGTTCTTTTGCATCTAAATCCCTTCTAGCATATTTGTTCTTCTAATTCTTCCCGGTGATTCAGTCTCTTTCATCAGTCATTTTTGAATTCTTACGGTGGTTCGTTCAAGAATATTTTTCCTTGATTATCATTTTAATCCTTTCATTCTTTTCAATCCTACCATTGGTTCATGAAGACCTTCTCAAGTTTGCGATATGTCACTTCTCAATCCTTTTCAAGAAGAATAAGTTGTATGCAAAATCCATTGCTTGTCATCAATTTAATTTGATGAAGGATAAGCATACAATAAATCTTATTCTTATTTCATCCAAGTGATTAATCCTTTTCTTTGGAGTTTGTTCTTGATGAATAAATTCTAGTTCCAAGTGTTTCATCTTTTCTTTTCCGGAGTTCAAATTTCCTCAGCCATCTCTTCGGAACCCCATCTAAATCACCGCAAGGCTCATCTTACTCTTTCATCCTTCTTTCTATCTCATCATCCTTTTGTTACCGGAGTTCTTCATGGTGGTTCTTCATGAGTTAATTCATTCTTCAAGAGTTCATCAAGATTTTGTTGGTGGAGTTCAAGTATCTTTTTTTTCTTGCATCTCGAAATGCAATTAATTCTCTGTATTCTTTTGAAGTGAAGTTTTGCATTTCGTTGTTCCGCTCAGCTTTTCAGACATTGGTTGTGGTCTAATTTCACCTCAAGTTTTGAGATGTTTTTGATAAGTCCACAACAAGCTTATTCTTTCGTTGTTGATTTTCTCAACAACTCCGTTAAACCTTTTCCTTATAAGTTCTTTTGCTTCCATTCTTTCAATCCTTTCCGGAGGTTTGGTGTCATGTCTTCATCAAGTATCATTCCATCCTCTCAAGCTCATGTTCTATTCCTTCCTTTTCAGCCGAAGTGCTACCGATATTCCATCTTTGTTAATTTTTTCCTATCTTGTTCTGACTGGAGTGGTTTCAGTGTCTATCTTGTTTCCATGAGAATTTGATTCTCGTCATTCTCGTCGTTCCTAACTTCTTCTCGAGTGCTCTCGATTCTTTATTTCTTCTCTTGTGTTCTTATTTCACCTCATCCCTTTTTCCTTCCGTCTCGCTCCTCAGATCTCGGGACGAGATCTCTTGTTAGTGGAGGAGAGTTGTAACGCCCCGGATTCGATGCGTCAGGTGTCTGCCAGTTATTCGTCGCCGTTGCCATGTCATTTGCTTGCGTGTTGCATTTTGCCATGTCATCATCTGCATTTCATCTGCATGTTTTTCAAAACTTGCATCAGGTCCTCCTAGTTCTCTCCGTTGTCCGTTCCGAGTCCGGACACACTCGCACGCGCCCGCGGCACCTCCGAAATATTATTTTATAAGTGGCATAAAAATGTTCTCGGAATGGGTTGAAGCTTGGCTTGCGGTCTTATTATAGTGTAGACAGAGCGCCTGTCAAGTTTCGTCGCATTCGGAGTCCGTTTGACTGCCCAACCGTTAAACATATAGCGGAACCGCTGTCAGTACCTTCATCGGACGTTTCGGTCTCCAAAACTGCCGCCGGGCTGCAACTTCTCTTCTCTCCCCTCAGCCCAAGCCCTCTCCTCACAGCCCACTGCAGCCCAATCTTAGTCCCCCCTCTGTTCGGAGCCGTCCGATTGTGATCCGAGGGTCCGAAAACGGATGGAAATCCCCAACCCTAGCCCCTTTTGCTATATATACACCCCCTCTCCATTTTTGGCATTCCCTAGCTCTTCCCCTACCCCTAGACCCCCCTTCCTCGGATCCAGCGCTGCCCTTCTCCTCGGATCTGCCGCCGACCACCTCCTCCCCGCCACTTGGCGTCGTCCCACTCGCCAGCGCCGCCGTCCCCGCCGCCTTGGAGCCAACCAGGGGCGGCCACGTGTCTCAGCCTCTCTCCCAGCAGCAAGCCAGCCAGCCCATGGAGAGCCCGCCAGGTCCGACCGCCCGAGCCTCGTGCCCGAGCGTGCCACCCGGCTCTCTGAGCCCCTCTCCATCCCCCGCAGGTCCCCGCCGGATCTCGCCGTCGCGCCCTCTCTGCTCCCACAAGACGCCGCCGCCCGCGCCTCCTCGTCCCCGGCACCGAGATGAGCCCCGCCGCTGCGCCATCTCTCTCCCTCTTCCCTCACCCTGCCTCACTCTCTCTCTCCCCCGCAGGTCCCTGCCAAAGCTCGGAGCTCGCCCAAGTCCGCTCCTCACCGGCGGCCTCCCTCTGGCCAGATCCGGTCTCCCCGGACCGGATCCGCCCCGTTCCCGGCCTCGTCGACCCCGCCTCCGCCCGGTGTCCCCTCGCCGCCGGCCTCCTTGCGCCGCCCGACGCCATGGCGCCGGCACACCGCGCCCAGCCGCCGCCACTGCAGCAACCACGTGGGCCCCGCTCGTCAGCCTCCCACGTCGGACGTGTCCGGTTTGGCCCGGACATGTCCACCCCCTGCGAGGTCGTTTTCTACTGTCCCGGAAAACACATTTTATGTGTGCATATTGTGGTACCTGTAACTTCTTGCATGTAGTTCCATTTTGTGTGTGTAATATGTCAAATTGTTCGTTGTGAGATGCCCTTCATTTCAATCGATTGCATCATGTTCATTTGAGTCCATCTTGATGCCCGAATCATTGTTGCAAGAGTGCTATATGATGTTAATCTGCTGAAATTGTTATAACATGATGATTTGTCATTTTTGTTGCATTTGATGTGTGCATCCTATGAGGTTTATGTTATAATGTATTTTGATCTATGCTATGCCATCTTTCCAGAGGTGCCATCCATGTATTTTTGTGAGTCTTTTACTGAGTGCATCGAGCTTGTTAAGTAGAGTACTTGCTGTTGCTGTTTCGCTAGGCTGATTCTGTTATATCTTGTTGCTATGTAAACCTGCTTCTACAAGTCATTCCATGCTTCATCTGGAGATGTTCACTAAGGATGTTTTGTTGTACATGTCATGATCTATCCATTCACGCCCCTGGTTGCATTTTTAGCCTGCTGTAACTTGTTGTAATCTTGCTCCAAACTTGCTAAATAATGTTGCTGTTAGCCTGTTAACATTAAGTTCAGTTTGTGCCATGTGTTTTGCTAGTGATCCATGCACCCTATAAACTTGCTCTTGCCATGCTTAGCTTCATAAACATGTATTCTTACTGTTGGTTGGCTTGCCATGCCATGTATTGCTCTATGGTGAGTGGTTCAAGCTTACCAACATGTCTACTTATTGTTGTTCCTGCCATGTATGAATCTGTCATATAACTTGCCATGTTTACATGGGTGCCATCATATCTTCTGATGCTTTTTTGTCTCATGGTCAGTAAGGGACTTCTGTTATATGCAAGTACTAGATTCATGCCATGCCTTTGTTTGCCATGATAAGTTTCTGTAACATGTTGTTTGATAGCTCTAAACATTGCAACCTGATGTTATTTCCTGATAAGTCTGAAACTGTTATTATTTGCAATCTTCCCATGTCCTTTTGAGCATGTTCTAATGATTTCTGGAGATAGCTCAGTGTTCATGTTTTGTCATGCTTTACCTGTACTTCATGCCCATGCCTTTTGTTATTATATTGAGATGTTGTAGCTTATTGTTTTGATGCTTGCAAGATGCCTAGTTGCTGTTTTGGACAGATTGTTGCTATAACTTGTATAGTGTGTGTGTTGAACCGTTGCTCCGTTTTGAGTGTGCTCTATATGAAACTTGCTTGATTTTGCATGAAGTTTCATATTATCATGTTGCATCCATGTTTGAGAGTGTTTGCTTGATGTTTGTATGCATTTTGCATCAATGCCATGTTTAACTTGTTTTGCTCATATCTTCTAGGCCGTAGCTCCAAATCTAATGAACTTTATATGTAACTTGACTAAAATCTCGTGTAGATCATCTTGGTGTATCTTAACTTGCTGTTTAACAACTTGAACATAAGGTTTATTCAGTTCTGTACCAATTTTGAAACTTGCATATGAGGACCTACCGGATTTGTAATATGTTGTTTTCGGCCTCATTTAAACTTGCTTTGATATGTTGCTCTTGTTTGCATCATCTCTTACCATGAGTAGCTCCATCTAGTTTTGTCATGCATCATGATTGGTTGTGCATCATGCCTTGTTCATGTGTGGTGTGTTTACTATGTTGTGTGCTTCTTCTCGATAGTTCCCATTTTGTTGCGATCGTGAGGATTCGTTCGTCTACGCTTGGTTTGTCTTCGTGGCTTCATCTTCTTCATGGACTCGTTCTTCTTCCTAGCAGGATTTCGGGCAAGATGACCGCTACCCTGGATCTCACTACTATCATTGCTATGCTAGTTGCTTTGTTCTATCGCTATGCTGCGCTTCCTATCACTTGTTCTTCAAGCCTCCCCAAATTGCCATGAACCTCTAACCTTTGACACCCTTCCTAGCAAACCGTTGTTTGGCTATGTTACCGCTTTGCTCAGCCCGTCTTATAGCATTGTTAGTTGCAGGTGAAGTTGAAGATTTGTCCATGGTGGACAGGGTTATGTTGGGATATCACAATATCTCTTATTTTATTAATGCATCTATATATTTGGTAAAGGGTGGAAGGCTCGGCCTTATGCCTGGTGTTTTGTTGCACTCTTGCCGCCCTAATTTCCGTCATACCGGTATTATGTTCCCGGATTTTTGCGTTCCTTACGCGGTCGGGTGATTTATGGGACCCCCTTGACAGTTCGCTTTGAATAAAACTCCTCCAGCAAGGCCCAACCTCGGTTTTACCATTTGCCTCACCACCACCTACTTTTCCCTTGGGAGTAATTAACCCAAGGGTCATCTTTATTTTAGCCCCCCCCCCCTCCGGGCCAATGCTTGTCTAAGTGTTGGTCCGAACCGAGTAGACTGCGGGGCCCCCTCGGGGAAACTCGAGGTCTGGTTTTAATCGTAGGATGTCTCATCCGGTGTTGCCTTGAGAACAAGATATGTGCAGCTCCTATCGGGATTGTCGGCGCATCGGGCGGCTTTGCTGGTCTTGTTTTACCATTGTCGAAATGTCTTGTAAACTGGGATTCCGAGACTGATCAGGTCTTCCTGGGAGAAGGTATATCCTTCGTTGTTCGCGAGAGCTTATCATGGGCTAAGTTGGGACACCCCTGCAGGGTTATAAACTTTCGAGAGCCGTGCCCGCAGTTATGTGGCAGATGGGAATTTGTTAATGTCCGGTTGTAGATAACTTGACTCCAGATCCGAATTAAAACGCATCAACCGTGTGTGTAGCCGTGATGGTCTCTTCTCGGCGGAGTCCGGGAAGTGAACACGGTTTCTGGGTTATGTTTGACGTAAGCAGGAGTTCAGGATCACCTCTTGATCATTACTAGTTGACGACCGTTCCTTTGCTTCTCTTTTCTCTCTTATTAGTGTATGTTTGTCGGGGCGTGTCTCTCTGTGGCCTCGAGCACCTATGGGGCACGGGGGCCCCTTCTAGTCCGGCAAGGGAGCGGAGGGCGTGCGCAGAGCAGATCGAGGTCAAGCACGCGGGGGAGACGGGCAATTTTTACCCAGCTTCGGGGCTCTCCGGAGAGATAACACCCCTACTGCTGCTTTTGTGATTGTATTTGATCTTGCTCGAGCCTGCGAGCGTATGGTGGTGTTGTGGGTGTTGAATGGACCGAACCCCTTCTACGTGCGCATGGGCCTCCCTTTTATACTCTGAAGGGGGCATCCACAGGTGGCATCGTAGGAAGAGGGCACTACTAGGAAAAGGCCTATAGATAGGATTGACTCTAATGGCGCACCGTGGGTGCAGTGCGCCACTACTATATACTAATGGCGCACCTGTTTCTCATACGCCATTAGAGTGGAAGACTCTAATGGCGCACGGCCGACAGAGTGCGCCATTAGTATGAATTTTTTTTTTCCATTTTCCCATACATACTAATGGCGCATGACACCTACAATGCGCCATTACTATATACAACTTCTAATGGCGCACTAAGTTGGAAGTGCGCCATTACTCTCAATTTTGTTTTTTTTTTGCCAAACTTCTAATGGCGCACGCTCTTCTGATGCGCCATTAGTAACCATGGTTTCTAATGGCGCATGAGGACAGGGTGCGCCATTAGTAACCTGGGACCAACAAGATATTTTGGACAGCCCACAACTACCCACTCACTTTCCCCACTTCATTCCATCCACCTCCTCATCCAAGATTTCGGCCATCTCCTCCTCCTCACCTCATTTCCACCATAGATTCAACAAAATTAAGTGGTGAAATTACCTAGTTTTGATAGGTAAGTAAGGAAAGCTATCTTCATGATATAGATCTACTTTTTTCCTCCCTAGCTCGCTTCCAACAACGTGCACATGCACTTTTGTGGCCTAGCTAGATCTATGTATGTTTGTGGTGTTGCAAGTGTTTGTGGTGTTGCATATATGTTTGTGTTTGAAGGTACCGGTATTTGAAATATGCGATAGTTGCCAATATTTTGCGGAATGTTTTGATTCATTTCCGTTTCGCAGAGTTTTGGCACTATGCATTCTTTTTGGTCCTATTTTTAGGAAGGTCATGCCAAATTTTTTCTTGGTTCTAACATATCGTTTTGTTCTACCCATGACGAATTATGGTCCGCATGATGACCGAAGGCATCGTGAATAGGTTTTTGAGCTCCGCCAAGGCCGAGATGCTTCAAAAGAACGAGACGGAGATAAGATGTCCATGTCGAAGATGCAAGTTGAAGAGCCTTATTATGACCCGATTCCGGCAAAAGGGACCACCTGCTCTTGCGTGGTTTCATGGATGGCTATCGGTGGCAAGGTGATGAAGATGACTATCAAGTCGCCCATGGCCGGGCCGCAAGAAATGAGGAAGGGCAACAAGACAAGTACCCCGTGGCGAGGGCGGGCGAGAAGACGAAGAATCTCCGTGACATGATCACGACGGTGATGTTGTACACAGTCATCATGTAGAAGATGTCGACATGATGATGAGGAAGATCAAGACGAAGGGCATGATCATGAAGATGAAGATGCCGGAGCAGACGACGATGGAGGCTGGGTGCAGGACCTCATATTCAAGAGCTGCTTCTCAAGCGGACGGATAACGCAAGAGCTGCCGCCGAGAGAAAGCCAAGCTAGATCAACTGGAGATAGACGCGTTACTCCGCTAGTATGAAGGATGCAGCCCGAGGATACCCGCCGAAAGTAACGCCATGGCTCGAGATGAAGGTAAAACACAAAATGACCGACGATGCTTCGACGAGAACATGTCATTCGCACGAACGCCTTCCCAAGGGGAACAAGTGCCCGACCAGTTTCGAGGAGGCGAAGAAAATCGTGTGTCCTCTAGATTTACCGCACGTGAAATACCATGTGTGCATGAACAATTGCATCATTTATCGGACGAGCACGCGGAGTCTACCATATGTCCGTGTGCGGCGCCACTCGATACAAGAAGAGGAAGAAAGCTCCTCAAAATCGGTGTGGTACTTTCCGATCACTCGCCTGCAGCGGTATTTCATGGACCCTAAGGTAGCAAAGCTCCTGCGCTGGCACGCGGATAGGGAGGAGAAGAAGCGAGAAGATGACGCAAATGATCCGGAGATAGATAAAAAGACAAGATGCTGAGTCACCCTAAGGATGCGAGCGGTGGCAAGCGTTGAACTTCAAGACCCGAATTTGGGAAGGATCCAAGGAACATCGTGCTGGGCGCGAGCACCGATGGAGTCAATCCGCTTGGCAGCCGTGAGAAGCACACATAGCACCTGGCCTGTGTTTGTGTGGATGTACAACCTTCCCCCTGTTGTGCATGAAGAGGAAGTACATTCACATGAGTATGCTAATTGAAGGGCCAAACAACCAGGGAACGACATCAATCAGATCGGGCTGTTTGAAGGAGGAGCTAGACACGCTGTGGAAAACGCCGCCAATACGTGGACGCCGCAGAGAAAGAATATTTCCCTATGAGAGCCGCACTGCTCACGACGGTGCACGACTATCTCGGTTACGGATATCTCGCGGGGCAGGTAGTCCACGGATTTTCTGGATGCGTAAGGTGCATGGATGACACAATGTATCGCCAGCTAGATAGAGATCCCGGGTCTTCGAAAACCGTGTTCATGGGACATCGAAGGTGGCTTCGCGACGATGACCCGTGGAGGAAACGCAAGGATCTGTTCGATGGTGAAACCGAACCCCGAAAACGCCCGTGTACGAGGAGCGGCGAGGAAATAGACAAGCTGTTGAAAAATTGGAAAGACTGCCCACTGCCGGGAAAGATGCGAAAGGCGCCAGAGCCGCTGCTGAAGGTATGGAAAACGAGGTCTGTTTTCTAGGACTTGCCGTACTGGAAGATCCACCGTGTGCCTCACAGCCTTGATGTCATGCATATCACGAAGAACGTGTGCGAGAGTCTGCTTGGTACCCTGCTCAACATGCCAGAGAGGACCAAAGATGGGCCGAAAGCAAGGGCAGACTTGAAATCAATGGGCATCAGGAAGGAGCTTCACGCTAATGATGATGATGATGATGATGATGAGGCGAAGCAGACACGGAAAGTCGTCGCAAAGGCAAAAGGCCAAGAAGACCGAAATGACTACCCTCCCGCGCTTCACTCTAAGTCGAGGAGATCGAGCAATTTTTCACCGCCTCCTAGGAGTAAAACTTCCTTACTGTTACGCTGGGAAGATAAGCAGATACCTAGACCCAGCGGGCGTAAGTTCAGCGGATGAAGTCTCACGACCGTCACGCGCTTGATGACGCAGATACTTCCGGCTGTAACCAGGATCATGGACGCGCACGTCCGTGAAACGCTATTTGGCTCAGGTAACTTTTTTCGACGCCATCTCTAAGTCGATTGGCGGAGGCAACTCGAAGGCTACAGGAAGAGATCGTGGTGATACTATGCGAGCTTGAGATGTACTTCCGCCCGCATTCTTCGACGCTATGGTGCATCCGCTGGTCCATATAGTGGAGGATATCATCCAACTCGGCCGACGCTCTCGCACAAAGATGATGCCGCTCGAAAGGATGAATGGTGTCATCAAAGGATACGTTCGCAACATGTCACGCCCAGAGGAAGCATAGCCAGGGCTTTCGATCAAGAGTGCATCTCCCATCGCATTTAATTATCTAGGCATCGAGAACCCGCTGGTCTGCCCGTCAACAGCACCTCGGCAGGCTCGCTGGATGGGGTCACCATGAGGGTCGCCAAAATGCATGTCGGCTTCGAGGGTCGACTCACCGACTTTGAAAGAGCAAACCTAGTCGCTACAACACATAGACGTGGTCGATCCTTGGGTGGTAGAGCACAAAACCTTTATTAAGAAGACGACAATGACCGAGGCCAACAGAGGACGGACGGAGATATACTCAAAGAGCACAACTCATGTTTCACGCGTTGGTTCAAGCGTAAGCTTCGCCGCACCCTTTACATGAGGATTCTTCCGCGGAAGAACAACTACTATTCGCCTTGTCACAGGCCGAGCACAACCTCGATGACCTATGAGGCGTTTATATCAACGGCTACACATTCTACACCGAGGACAAGGACATGAAGAGCGATGGTTATCGAACTCCGGTAACGATGGAATCCTACACCGTAACGACAAGGACAGATACTACGGAAGGATCGAGGAGATCTGGGAGCTGAGCTACGCGAGAGAAGGTCCCGATGTTCCGTGTCGATGGGCCAAAACGCTATAAAAGAAGACCGTATTTCACCACCATGGTTATACCCGGTTAAATCAAGATCATGGGCGCAAACGTCACCGCAAAAAATGAGCCATGGTACTGGCTTCCCAAGTGGACCAATGCTTCATTACCGACCCGCCAAAGCCCAATCGTGTTGTCGGAGGAGAGGCAAAAGGAAGATCATCGGAATGGATGGAGTAGCCAATGAGCAAGACTTCGACAAGTACGGCGACCCGAAGATCGAACATGACGACGACGATGAAGTAGCAGCACACACCACAAGAAGAAGCAGGACCACCCTACCTAAAGGACGTCTGCTCCACGTAAGAACTCCGCTTATAAAAAGAAGGGCAAGAAGATTGTGAACAGATAGCTAGCTAAGACCGATTGTATTTAAATCGTAGTCTTCATTTCTCGATTGTATTTCATGGGCACTTTTTGATATCATGAATATTTTTAAATTTCATGGGCACTTTTTGAATTCATGAGGACACTTGATCTCGATTCCTCCATCTCGATCTCGATCTCCTCCATCTCGATCGCACTCAAGACCTCCCCGCTTAGCTCCACCCATCGCAACCTCCCCGCCCACCGCCGAGCACTTTTAAATTTTTTTACTATTTTTATAAAAAATATTACTGTTATAATTTAAACAAGTTTGAACATATTTAAACACAAATAAATATAAAAACAGCATTTAAAATGCATAAAAATATTATCATATGATTTAAACAAGTTTGAACATATTTAAACACAAATAAATATAAAAACACCATTTAAAATGCATAAAAATATTGGGGATCCTGAATCGAACCCAGACCTCCCGTGTGTGTGTGCTTGCGTCTTGACCACCGGGCTAGTGGGTGGGTTCGGTTGTAGAAAGGGTTGGGCTGTAGATATGGCTACCGAGATAAAAACAACATTCTAATGGCGCACTGCGTGGTGGTGCGCCATTAGAACAGAGGGTACTTATATGCGACGGGCGTGTGGTGCGCCATTAGAAACCATCCTCACCTATTTCCCTCCTCCTCTCCTCTCCCTCGCCAGATCCCCCTCACAGCCTCACTGCTTCCCATGTCCCGCTTCGCACAAGGCTGTCGCTTGCTGCTCACACAAGGCTGAGCCGCCTCCTCCTCCGCTGCATGCCACCCTGCCATCCCCCTCCTTGCAGGCCAGCATCGCTGTTCTTCACACAGCCAAGCATGCTGCCCGCTCCGCTTCCTGCCAAGCACCAAGCTCTGCCTCCGCCAAGGCCTCGCTGTCCGTCCCCTCTTGCCAAGGCTCAAGCGCCCTCCCGTCCCCCGCCCGCAAGCCCTCGCCGCCCCCTCCGCTGCGCCCTCGCCGTCCCCCCTCCGCCTGCAAACCCTAGGTATTGTGTGCCTTTGAACTTTGAAACAGTAGTAAAAATTGGTATGCATTTGAAACTGAAACTAATATTACCAACAATAGATTACTAGTATGTGGTTCCACTAGTTTGCAGTGAAGTTTTTTCCTTCCTCTAATTCATAAGGCAACAAATTTTCAGTACATGTCATGTGGTTACCTACTTTTTGAGAGTACAGGGTATATTCTCACAGTCAGAACCCAACCAACATTTGTCCCTTACTAGTTGATACTTGAAGACCTAACAATGATCAAAATGGTTCAGAGAAAAAGGTTCAGTAAAAGGTAGAAAATTGTTCTACTTGATTAACAAAATTGCATTGGCATTTATAAATCACTAAAATAGCAGGTAAAACTAGGTGACGCATCAGAATAAACAAAGCAACGAATTGCACACTTGTTAGGGACTATTAACTCTTGAACTAGCATTTGATTTTAGACACATATAATCTCTAGCAGTTTCTTAGCTTCTTGGATTCAACTGATCCCGATACAATTAAGGATTGTTGCTTGGGTAGTTAACCGGATGAGAAGCATATATATGCTAAGCCTTTTAATGTAAATTTGTGTACACACAACCCTAATTTCTTACCATGGAACAAAACAACTTTATTTATCCTTGAACTCTTTGTGCAGATTTACATTGTTACTTTTATGTAGGTTGAATATTTCTTGCATTGCTGTTAAAGATGTTTCTTTACTTCTGTTGCATTGGAGGTTCATCTTGTCTTGAAGCAAACAAATTAGCATTGGAGGCTCATCTTTGAGGCTTATCTTTATTACATATCAGAACTTGCAAACAAATCTGTGAAAGACTTGTAAAGTTGCTGGGTTTTGTCTCCGACCATTGTGTCGTGATGAATTTGCAGGTACCCCGAGAGGCCCTTGAGTTTGCCGGAATGTCGATTAACTTCCGTTCCAGCAAATTCGGGTACTCCATATGTCCTATTTTCAGCAAAGGTCATGCTGAAATTTTCCGTGAATTTTAGCATGACTTTGCTAAAAATAGGACATATGGGGTACTTATGATCAATGCATGGGCCGGCTATCTTAGTACTTAGTTAAGTAGGATCAACTGCCTCGCCATTCTTGCTGCATTAAATCATAGGTGGCAATAGAGCCAAGTGATTAGGCCCAACTTAGAATTATCCTTAGCATCGATAAACCCTAGATGATAAACCCAACATAGGTGGCAATAGCTAGAGCCAAGTGATTAGGCCCAACCTAGGGTGCCTCGCATCGATAAACCCTAAATGATGAAAACTTAACTTGGCTGCCTCGGATGCCTCGGTGTCGATGAGAACCTAAATGATGAAAGCTTAGGCTTTTAGGGTGCCTCGGTGTCGACAAACCCTAAATCATGAGACCATGATCTTGTTCCTTGACAATAACCATATTTTGACCAAACTTTTTCCTAATTAGAGAGAAACATGGCCCACAACGATGAGGCCGGTGGTTCGGGCGGCAAGCAATTCAGGAGCTGTCCCAAGAGATGGAGGAACAACCTCACCGCTATGATGACGCCGGAAGACACCGATCCTGATTACACAACCCCTAGTGGCGCTGGGGATGACACCACCGATGGTGCCGCCGAGGATGCCACCATCGATGATGGTGGCGCACACACGATGGCAGCCAACCGAAGAAGCAAAGGAAGGACCGGCGCCCAATGCGCCCCGCACCGCCAAGGAGGAATTACTCAAGTGGACTCCGACGGAATCCAACGGAGCCCAAACATATAGTCAAGGGTACGCGGTTCAGCTCGGGTGCATTCTCCGAACACCGCCTCGATCAACACCGAGAACCTTAGGCATAAGGACCGAGGAATTTGCGCAGCCTCCTCTTCACGGCTGCACGAACGATACAAGTTCCCGACGAATTTGAAAACACACGCCTCGTGGAATAGAGGAACAATGCCGCCTCACGAAGATGAGCACGGCCTGTCTACTTGGAGAAGCACGGTGAAGAGAATGATTGATAAAGGTGATAGTTATGACAAGATCAAGGCGAAATATCATTTGATGAGCGAAGAAGAGTACAACGAGTTCAAGATCAAGTGCCGAGCCCCGCAAGCTCCGAATCAAGTCGGGGGAAAGAAATGCGGAGTTGAACTTAGGGAACACAAACTCGTCCCGGCGGTTATAGAGTGGCGAGCCTATATGGGACAAGGAGGACGCGGAGCGTGCCGAAAGCAAGGCCTACCGCCCGCTTCGAGAAATACAGCGGTGACAAGAAGACCAGAACTATGTCGTGGCCCGCACAAGGAGGACCCGATAACAAAGGAGCTTACCACGGATCCAAGACCAGGGCGCTTGAGCTTGTTCTCGTAAGGAATACACCCCCGTAATTAGCTCCATATGGCTGCACTCTAATTAATCACCAATATTTCTAAATGGCTCATGTTCCTTTCGCAGACAATGAAAGCAGAGCGCTGGGTCGCCTAAGAGCTCCCTTCGACACCCCTTTAAATAGGGCGCTGAACGTAATGAAAAAGAAGGATAAGCTCGATAAGCCGACGTCACCGGTCGTGTGGCCGCAAAGGCTTGTCCACAAAATGGGGTCATACTATACCGCTGGTGTGCGGAAGGAGAAAAGGCCAGCTCGGAAAGCCGACGCGCGAGGTTGAAGCACTCAAGGCACAAGTGGCGCGGATTCCGGAGCTTGTCCAAGAGCAAGTGGAACAACAGCTGGAAACGGCTCGGGCCATGGTGCCTACGCTGATTCATGGGCCGACGACGTGGATTGCGGGCGGCCAAAAGGGTCCTCCCCCGGTTCCCAGCTTCATGGCCAGCAACTCGCACAGCGCGGCGGAGGCACCATTGGTGTCTTCGGCGGCGGCGACATTGGTGTCTCCGGCGGCGGCGCCATTGGTGTCTCCGCGGCGGCGCTTATTGGTGTCTCCGGCGGAGGCGGTATTCGTGTCTCCGCACCGCACGGTATTGAGCTTAATGCACCGGTGTACGCCGCCGCACTCGCCAAAGAAGCGCCCCTCCGTCGATTGCACGCCCGCCGTTGGCGGTGCTCGACATTAGCCGAGCTTGACGGCATCACGGTAACTAAGCCTCTCGGCGATGACTTCATCTCTTGCCTTTTGATCGGGCATCCTCGACGCCCTACACATGTTTTCGCAGGCACCGCCGACGCCCTTGCACTTCTTCGCGCCTTCGTGGGCGCCGAGTTGGTCGATGTCGCCAAGGGCAAAATCGCTCAACCGGCAACCCCATGTTCCACGGTAATCCGATGCCACCCACAATGTATAGGGTTGAAGTGGTCCGGTGCTGCCAGGCTGCGACGAGTTGTTACTCTCGATTCGACCACCGGGCCGACGAAGAAGATGAGATGACCCTCCGCACTGCATAAGCTGGCCCTCGCTATGGCCAAGAGCCAGATTCGCTTTGAGGGCGGGGACACCACCCCACGCATAAGACCGCCACGTGCGTCCGCGCCAAGCCATGGCAAGAACGCAGCAACGCTACCGACCTGCCGGACATCCCTATGGCACAGATCCGACAGCCCTATGGCACAGATCCGGACAGCGACGACAACGACGACGGTACATTTACCAAAGTTGACAAGTACTTTGCTAAACATGGGTACGCCGACGATTTCAAGGGCCTCTTTCTCAAGAACCCAGCCAAGACCACCGCGATCTAGCTGGTACGGCGGAGAAATCCAATTGCAACAAGCGCCGCCCGGCGTTCAGCTCTCGTGACACGCCCAGCTCCGTCTTCACCGAGCCTCGAGAGCCGAGGCGCGAAATATTATCAGCCCCAACACGCTGAAGAAGGTGGTCTGTGAGCGTAACTCGTCCCATTACAGAGATCAAGAAGAAGGGCCGAAACGAAGACTAACAAGGGCGCCGGTGCGAGCCAGCCGCACCGAAGTTCGATCCGTGCTCGGACGGGCCACCTTCACCTAAGGATATCTCGAGGAGGGTGCATGTGGCGGTAGGGCGATGCTACCGCCAAATATGCTGAATGCTGCAACCGTGCTATGCGGAGTCTGCATGATGTTGTTCTGATTTTGGAGA
Source organism: Aegilops speltoides (assembly GCA_021437245.1). NCBI lineage: Eukaryota > Viridiplantae > Streptophyta > Magnoliopsida > Poales > Poaceae > Aegilops > Aegilops speltoides. The sequence continues at coordinate 90,929,364 of CM038146.1, read as the reverse complement.
AGCGGCGTCTCGAGAGAAGGATGTGGCATACCCGGCTTCGTGGCTAAGGTGCCGAGAGCAAGGGCTTTGTGGATGGCGACATCGGGGTATGATCGCCCCGCGGTTTGATGACATCTTTGCTATGTTTAACCTTCATCCGCTGCACTACACCTTCGCTCGGCTGTTTTCCGAGCATGCGATGCGGATCATTAGAGACAATACCCGGACATCGTGATAGTCGACCCCTTCTACATGCGTGCAAGCACTTGAGCAGCGCTGGGACCGCCAAGTTGCGAAGTTCACACCTCGAAGGCGCTATTCGCAAACGCAGATAAGGATAACTTCCTTGTGCCTTACTTTCCCGAGTAAGCCATCCCTTAACCGCCCCGTAACATATGATTTCTTAGATTTCGATCGTTCTTTTTTTTTCTAACATTCCGTGTTACGTGCAAAGACACACATTGCACACTCATCCTCTTAAGCCCGAAATATTCCATGGCCACGATTTCAATTCAACCGTAACTCCATGATAGACTACACAAATGTGAAGAAAGTTCTTGATGATGTTCTCCTGCCACGCCTAACTGGAGGCACCTTCACCAGCCGGTTCAAGTACGGCAAGCACATCTTCTCACACAATACGAAGTTCTGCTGCGTCAAGCAGCCGCCTGGCGGTCAGAAGGATGCCTACTACGCCCTCCATCACATGCGGGCGATCGAAGGGACCATCATCACCTTCTGCTACCAGATAATCTCAAAGATTGGGCCGCGAGCTTGTCGGCAGTCCAGGACGCGGACCTCAGACAAGAATTCTTTCGCATCCAGTCGGAGTTTGCGGACATCATCCATCAAGATGTCCTTCATACGTCGGGCAGTTCTTCCTCGAAATCAACCGTCCAACAAAGGAGATAGATGGAATGCTACAAATGCAGGTGACAACGATCATGATTTCATGACCATCGCGACAGACGGCGGCTTCATCCACGCTCCCGTCCGATGAGTCGAGTCGAAAGTAGTGATGTGTAGTTCAAACATTGATTGGTTCATGTTGTAATTAAACTTTTAATGAATTCGTATGTCTCTTTGGTTTGGACGGTTGTTCAACTTAGATGTAATCGATGCTATTTTATTAGTAGGACCATGAATCGTGCTATTAATGTCTTGCTTTTCTCTTCCGATCCTTTTGTTGCATACTTACACATTGCTTATGTATTGTCTCGTTGTTTGGCTTGTGCATAGAGATGCCGTCGTATGTCGTGGTACAAGGGTAAGGTTCCCGAGTCTACGATGATCGGGAGGAGTGTCGGAGACAGGTTCACCGCTTCAGCGGTAATAGTTACAAAGGGTACACCACTAGGGCGGAGGCCGAATCTAGATACGCCCGCTATCTAGCAGGAGAGAGGAGGGAGCGTTGGAGGAACCGGATGAAGACCAGTTTGATCGCGATGATGCTCATCGTGATGACCATAGCTCTCTTCTATGTGATGGTAGTTTAGATGATCGATATCGACTTGTAATGTGAAGGCAAACTCGATACTCATGGTCTTGAGACTTGTAATGTTTTATCTTTGTCCGGTCTTTTGAATCCGGAGACTAATATGATGAATTGTATTCGGAGACTAATCTTCTATTGTATTTGATGAATTTGATGTTGCTGTGTGCTGCTGTCTATATTCTATGCAATAATATATTTTGTAATCTGTGCAAAAATCAGAAAAGCAAAAAAAAAAAAACCTAATATTCATACTAATGGCGCACTACGAAGACACTAATGGCGACCGTGATCATCACACTAATGGCGCATGTACTTTTAATGCGCCATTAGAATGCCATAGCACATTTGTTCATATGGCCCCGGGAGGCATTCTAATGGCGCATCAGGAGCGTGACTAATGGCGCATTTCTCCGTGCGCCATTAGAATACAAGATTCTAATGGCGCACATGTGGTGCGCCATTAGAAAGAAATTTAATGGCGTGATGCCAGTGGCGCACCAGCCATGCGCCATTAGAAGGCAAAACTGGTGCGCCACTAGCATGCCTTTTCCTAGTAGTGGGGGGTAGAAAGGTAAAATCGCAGGTTGGTACAACAGTGACCAACAGTGACCCCTACCTAACCCTGACGGCAGGGGACAAGGGCATTTAATGCCCGTCCCTGTCGCCTCCAACAAAGGCAGAGGAGTGATCGTTAAGTGAGCCACCGGTTGCCACGATGGCGTTTCGTCACCCGTTTGCCACCTTGCCCGCAGATGGCTGCGTAGTGCCTCGCCACGCGCCCTTGGGGTGGCCTTGTGATGACACGCCGTCGGATGCGCTGTAGTTTGGGTGGCAGCCTAGCAGCTGCAAGTGCCTTGTCATGCCCTTTTCTTGTCGTGCGGCAAGCTTGCCGACCGTCCGGGCCTTGCGGACGCTGCTGGGCGCCATGGCAAGTCTTCGAGATGCCTTGTAGCGGCCTTCCCGGCAAGCTCCTCTTGCCAGGGCCTTCATTTTCTTTGGTTAATACTTTGTTCTTGAATGGCAGTAGTAGGTATGATGAAGGGTCTTGGCGGGCGTCCCAAGCAAGCCTTGCAGCGGTGTCTGCGACATCGCCCGTGCACAAGTTCGGGGTACTAAGGTACCCCTACTTTAGTACACCGACAGGAGCCCCCGGGCCTGGGCCATACACGGTGCCGAGCGTTGTTGGGCCAGGCCCAAAGCAGTGCACGGGCACGCGTAGCCTGGGTCCGCACAGAATCGGGCTCTGTGTCCACCGCGTCCTCCCACAACGGCACGCGTCGATTGCAGCGTCGTGGGAGATGTGGGTGGTGCGTGCGATCTTTAAGGCATCTACCCCCGTGATCACGGGGCAGGGCGAGGTCATTTCATCCGTCGCTCCGGGTCCGCTTTTTTGCCACACGGCTCCCATGCGTGGGGAGTCGTGGGCGGCGAAGGTGGGAGACCGAGCCGTCACGGGCGAAGATGGCGAGTCGGCCCCGCTCCTCTGCCCTCCTCGTGCCCTGATTGGCTGGCCGGGCGGCCGAGCCCCACCTTCCCTTTAAAAAGGCGGAAGGGGCACAATAGTCCCAAGACTTCCTCTTCTTCCTCCGTCTTCAACTTCCTTTACTCTTCCTCCCATCTGCCATGGAGGAGGGAACCCCTGTTCATCTGTGGTGGCGAGGGTCGCCACCAGGCAGCGACCTCTACTACCTATCCTGCGCTGTGGCGTGAGCCAGCCACGAGGGGAAGAGGGCGAGGCGAGGCCGCGAGGGTCGCGGGCGTGGTCGGGCGCTCGGGAGAGGCGGCGGGGTGGTGCGCCACCCTGTCTCCGCCAGCAGCTCCTCTCCTTGAGGCGGTCCACACTGGGGCGACCCACAGGAGTTCTTCGTCAAGCTGCGCCGAGCACCTGCGTCGCCGCCTCCCGCTACCGGCCACTGTTGGCCTTGATGGAACCGGATCCGCCCGAGATATTGGAGTTGCGCATGAGGGGCTGCGGGATCAGCGGCACTTTCGAGTTAGTGTCGTATCCCCAGCCCGGCATGATGTACTTCGATCGAGGTGGAAGGCGTTACCCGCATCCACAACTTGATCGGCGGGGTTTACCCTCCATTTTAAGTTAATGGAGGGTGACCTTCTCGCCGTCAAGGTCTTCGGGACTCCGGCACCGGGCGAGATCTGTGTGGACAGCTCCTCCGATGGCGAGGGCCCTCCTCGGCGAGAGATGAGGAGGCGCGACAGCGATAGCGAGGACGGCGGGTCCGACTAGGCGTCGAACGCTGCCTCGCGCGCCAGCGGCGACCCCATCATCCGGGTCGCCGGCCTTCTGAACTCTCCGGGGCCGTCTCCTTGGGCGGCTGGCATAGGGAGGTTGCGGAAGAGGAAGAGGGGTGGCGGCAAGGCCGTCAAGTCGGAGTACGAGGGCGAGGTGCCCTCAACAGCGTGCTGACGTCCCGCCGCCCCGTCTTCAAGCTCTGCCTCCGGCGCCTCCGTCTCCGCCAAGCTCCTAGCCGGCCCCCGGGATGTTCTCTTGGTGTCTTCTGGCACCCGGAGCTCACCTAGGCGCCCCTTTTGCCCTCCCCGGCAAGCTTCTCTTGCCGGGGCCTCCTTGACCTACCTCCTGGAGAGACAAGAAAGAAGAGGGATTACGGGCATCTTATCTTTTAATTTGTAAACCTTCGGGCCTTAGCTGTATTTAAAATCTGTAATCCTCTCTATCATGTTTTCATCCTCTATGGACTTGTACTAAACTGGGATGTTTTTTTAATGAAAAGAGGGGAGTGCTTGCCGGATTAAGTCCTTTACTCGATTTTGTGCCTTGTATGTTCCAACCCTACGCTTCTAGGGAACTTGCCGGCGCAAACACGCGTGCTGAGTGCGGAACGTCAGCAGCCCGCTGACGGTGTTGCTTCCGGCAAGAAACATTGTCGGGCCAGTTGCAGCGCGCTTGTGTTGTTGAGCGGGCTCGAAAACAAATCAAGGGCGCAACTTGGCCGCGACTCGGCTCCTCCGCGCACAGGTTTCTTTTTACAAGGCACACTCGTTCAAGGACGCGGTCCTGCCTTTCCCAGTCCATAAGAGGGTGCATGATGAGGGATGAAAAAATTATCTGACATCGCAGCCCCCGACGACTCTAGTTCGCCGGGGAGAAATCTTGGCATTCGCAGCCCCCAGCAACCCTGGCTCCGCCGAGACACAGGTGCCGGTGCGCCTTTCCTTGTCCTTGTCGCTGACGCTGCGGTCTCCGGGGATCCCGACCTGCTGCGGAGGAACTTCGATACTTGCAGCCCCCAGCGAAGCCGATTTGCCGGAGCCCTCGCACCAGCGCGCCCTTCTGGTTTTTCCTTATCTCTGCTATCATAGTCACGAAAATAACTGAGACAGCGCCGTAATAAGTTATTCTTTCGTGGGACGACTCTCTTTTTTTTTGGGCAACGCAATGCCATGCTTAAGCCCGATGCTTGTACTCTCGCTTTTTAGGGGACTTGCGGTGCAAACACGCTTGCTGAGTCGCGGAACATCAGCAACCTCTTTGGCGGTGTTGCTTCGGCAAGAAACCTCGTGAGGCTAATTGCGGCGGGCTTTCATCGTCGGCGGACTCGAAACAGATCAAAGGCGCAACAACCGCGAAGTTAGCTCCTCAGCGCACAAGTTTCTCATCTGAAGGACATCCTACGGCAAGGCTCGCCATGCTCGTCCTCTACACCGCCACATCCCTTATGCGTTGTTACCCCTCGCTTCTAGGGAACTTGCGGTGCTAACACACTTGCTGAGTCTTGAACATCAGCTGCCTATTTGGCGGTGTCGTTTCCGGCAAGAAACCTTCTCGGGCCAGTCGCAGTGCACTTGTATTGTTGAGCGGGCTCGGAAACAAAGCAAGGACGCAACTTAACCATGAGCTGGTTCCTCCGCGCGCAGGTTTTTCGTACAAGGGACGAACGCTCGAGGACTATAACAAAAAAGCTTAGGACTGAAAAGTGCTCTGTACAAAAAAAGCTTGGGTGACTTAGCTTTTCCATCTTCAGCGGTCCGCCGAGGTCGTACTTCTTCTTGATCTCCTCCCTTGTATGTTTTCACCCTCACGCTTTCAGGGAACCCCCCCCCGGTGCAAACACACTTGCAGGACATCAGCAGCCTGCTGGCGGTGTTGCTTCCGGCAGGAAGAACTCGTCGGGCTAGTTGCAGCGCGCTTTCATCGTCGAGCGGACTCGAAACAGATCAAAGGTGCAACTTAGCTACGATTCAACCCTTCTGCGTGGAGGTTCTTCATACAAAATGCGGATTCTCAAGAATACAATTCAAAAGCTTCGAAATTGGGCGCCTTCTTTGCCCTCTTGGCGGTGGAGCTCGATGGCGCATCCTCGGCGGCAGCGCTGCACTCGAAGGCGTGCTTGCGGGCGAGCACCGAGCTGTTCTTGCGGGCTTAGTCTTTGGTAGATCTACCCTTGTCTTCCTGCATTTGCCGGCGGAGCTCGATGGTGCATCCTCGATGGCAGTGCAGCACTCCGGAGAGGCGCGCTTGCCGGAGTGGACACGAGCTGCTTTTGCGGACCTGGCTTTCTTCTTCCCGGGAGCTTCAGCGGTGGCTTGCTCTCGCTGCGGCTGCAGCTTCCCGATGAATCTTAGTCGGTGCGGATAAGTGCATCCTTCTTATGCGCCTTGGGCGGAGATGACACATAACGGACCAGGCATCTTGAGCACATTGTATGCATAGTGAGAAGCTGCCATGAACTTGGCAAGCGCTGGTCGGCGAGTATCCCATTGTAGGGTAATGGGATATCAACAACATCGAATGTGACCCTTTACGTCACGAAGTTCAGCTCGCTGCCAAGCGTTCTTGGCGCGTGATCTTCCCCTTGGGCTTGCTCCTTCCCGGTTATCCCTTGAAAGGTACGGTTTCTTGAGCTCGCTGTCGGGGATCTGGAGCTTCTTGAGCACTGTGGAGGAGATCAGGTTCAGGCCGGCCTCCGTCAACCAACATCTTCGTGACCTTGAGGTTGCGGATTGTTGGTGAGACCAACATCGGCAAGCACCCGACTACGGTGATGCGGTCGGTGGTCCTCAACTATCGAAGGCGATGGGCGTGCGGACCACTTGAGCTTGCGGCGCCTCGGCAGACGGCTCCGGCATTTACCTCTCGCACCCACTGCTTGAGTTGGCGGTGCGAGGTGTGCAGAGAGGCGCCGCCGTCGATGCACAACACCTCCGTTGCCTTCTGAAACTCCTGGTCATCAGTCTCATCTTCCTCCATCTCATCATCCTCTTCTTCATCTTCGTCCTTGTCGTGGCCGCGGGGAGGCCTGTCTCCTTGTCGCGGCTTGGCCTTGCCGCGGTGCCCTCCCCGGGCGGGAAGCTTCTTGCCGGATCCTCCGCCACCTCCCTGGGCTCTCTCCTTATCGGCGCTTCGTACTCAGCTTTACAGTAGGTCCGCCATCTGCTCCACTTTCTTGCAGGTTTGGAGATCATGGCCCTTAGTGCGCTGGATCTTGCAATATCGCTTGCGGAGCCATCCTGCTTGTCGTGGCTACCACAGCCTCGCCCGAGTCTTGACTTTGGCTTTGTCGAACCGCCTCCGTTCTTGGAATGCTCGACAGCTAGCAAATCCTTAGCTTTTCTCTTCTGTTGTTCCGCCTCCGGTTCTTCCTTGCGCGGCATCCTCACTGTCGAGACCCATACGCTCCTGCAATCTCTCAGAATTTTCCTCCTTCTGAGCCGTGCACACTTGTCGGCGAGCATAGAGCTCGCCCGACATCTACGATCTTGCACATCGCCATCTCCTCCCTCATCCTGCGGTTGCGCGCGTTACGTGGAAACGCTGGTAGCTAATGGCGGGGGTGGACGTCTGGGATATTCGCTGCACTTGGCTGAATCTCTGTATGTACTTGCGAGGGCTCTTCCTCATACGGGCGAGCAAATGTAGATCGCTCTCCTGGCCATGGGGTTTGTGGCCGCCCGTAAAGGCGCCGACAAACTGGTGACATAAGTCCGCCCATGAAGAGATGGAGCCGTCCAGCAAGTGCATGAGCCAAGATCTGACGTTGGGCTTGAGTACCAGCAGGAAGTAGTTGGCGTGGATTTTCTTGTCGCGCCCTCCGGCAGCCTGCATCGCGATGGTGTAGATGCTGAGGAACTCCGATGGATGTATCCTGCCATCATACTTCTCGAACGCGTCGGCGAAGTTCTTGGTTTTGGGCCGCTTTGGACTTGCCGCGAACTCACGGGTGAGCGCAGGGCACCTGCCCGCGTCTGACAAGTCGCTGGTTCTCCGGTGCGTGCGTCGGCGGTAGGCCCAGCAGCTGGTCGATTAACGTCGCGCTTCTCTCCGGCGCTCGTCTGAGTGCGGCGTCTTCGTGTTGCCGTTACGGGAGGGCGTGGCGTTGATAAATGGCGAGTTCACGGGTCCGGCAGCAGCGGTGGAGTCGGCGTCGGGGTTGGTCCGGCGGTGGCAATCTTAGCCTTTAGGGCTGGGAGTGCGAGCGGCTCCCAGCGGTCTTGTCGGCGTTGGCTTGCGCTGGCGCCTGCAGGAACCTTGATGCGCTTCGGTTGCGGGGCTTATCGCCGTTAAGCGAAACCAATGAGGCTATATATGGTCATCCTCCAGTCGTCGATCTTGTGCGGCGCGGTAGGGTAGTCGAAGCGGCTGGGCTCGGGCAGCACTTCCTCTGCTGTCTTAGGTGGCGGTGGCGGCGGCGGCGAGAGCAGGATGTGCTTGGACTCCCAATCGGATTGGGAGGTGTGACACCCCGTCCGGGCGACCGTACCTCGCTCGCGCCAGCATGCGGACGTGCATGCTGACCTTGAGCGTCTCGCGACCCACCTGCTTGGCCTTGTTCCAACGCGAGCACGGTGCTAGGAGCAGCGGGGAGTTGTCGACCTTGCACCTCCTGGGAAGGGTGCGGCGTCTGCACGGTCGCCGATGCTTGAGGGGCATTGTTTTTGGACCTGGTGACGACGTGAGTCCCATCGTCGGCACCCACTCCTTCGCCTGCGTCGACTCCACCGCCCGCTTGCTCCGGCGGTGGTGGCAGAATTGATGTAGACGGAGCGGCCACGTCCGAGGGCTACTTCTTCGGTGGCATGTTGACGATGACGTTGATGTAGCGTGGAGCGGATCGGATGCTCACGACCTCGGCGCCCCCTACAGCGCGCCAAAGATGTCGGGCGTGTCTCTCTGTGGCCTTGAGCACCTATGGGGCACAGGGCCCTTCTAGTCCGGCAAGGGAGGCGGGCGTGCTCGAGCAGGTCGAGGTCGGCGGGCAGAGACGGGCAATTTTACCCAGCCGGGACTCTCCGGAGATAACACCCCTCTGCTGCTTTTGTGATTGTATTTGATCTTGCTCGAGCTGCGGCGTATGAGTGGTGTTGTGGGTGTCGAATGGACCGAACCCTTCTACGTCGCATGGGCGTCCCTTTTATACTCTGAAGGGGGCATCCACAGGTGGCATCGTAGGAAGAGGGGGTAGAAAGGTAAAATCGCAGGTTGGTACAACAGTGACCAACAGTGACCCCTACCTAACCCTGACGGTAGGGGATAAGGGCATTTAATGCCCGTCCGGTCGCCCCAACAGTGCAGAGGAGTGACCGTTAAGTGAGCCACCGGTTGCCACGATGGCGTTTCTGTCAGCTCCGTTTGCCACCTTGCACCGCATGGCTGCGTAGTGCCTCGCCACGTGCCCTTGGGATGGCCTTGTGATGACACGTCATCGGATGCGCTGGAGTTTGGGTGGCAGCCTAGCCGCGGCAAGTGCCTTGTCATGACCCTTTTCTGTCGTGCCGGCAAGCTTGCGGCCCGTCGAACTGCCTTGGGGCCGCTTGCGGGCGCGCGCAGCAAGTCTTCTGAGATGCCTTGGCGGCCTTCCGGCAAGCTCCTCTTCTTAGGGCCTTCGTTTTCTTTGGTTAATAGTTTGTTCTTGAATGGCAGTAGTAGGTGTGATGAAGGGTCTTGGCGGGCGTCCAGGCAAGCCTTGCCGCTGAGTGCTGCGACCGCTTAGTAGACAAGTTCGAGGTACTAAGGTACCCTACTTTAGTACACCGACAATGTTAGCCACCATATCATGCTAGTCGCTGCTGCAACCTCACCACCTTTACCCCTTCCTTTTCCATTAAGCTTTGCTAGTCTTGATACCCATGGTAATGGGATTCTTTGAGTCCTCGTGGCTCTGATTACTACAACAACGATTGCGGTACAGGTTATCACGATGATCATGGCGTGAGGCGATGTTTGCTTGTCTTGGAGTTCTTCTTCTGCTTCTTCTTGATCGAGGATAGGTTCCCGAGGCTGCGGATAGGTTCGGTCGGCAGCCTGGGCTACTGAGTGGATGTCGTTTGAGTTTACATTTGTGTTTCATACGTAGTCGGATGGTGCTCTTATGTAAGATGATGATGTATTCGTGTGGCATTGTATGCCTTTTGTATGTATCCCCATCTAATTATGTAATGTTGATGTAATGATATCCACCTTGCAAAAGCGTTTCAATACGCGGGTCTATCGTTGCTGGGACCTTTGAGTTCCTTTTGGATAGGGTCGCATATTGGGCATGAAAATGGACTCCTGATTTTAACCACTTCAAACGTCAATTTCTCAGCCCTGGAGTCATACTCATCTCCAAAGGCCACCTCCAGTTCAATCTTGCCAACTGGGTAAGCCAACTTACCATGAACAACTCCATGAAAAACAGTGTTGGATGTCCTCAAATTCTTACCAGTCAATCCCATGCGTCGAAAGGTCTCATAATAGAGGATATTGATGCTGCTACCTCTGTCCATGAGTACTTTAGTGAATTTATATCCACCAACCTGAGGTGTTACCACCAAGGCCAACTGACCCGGATTATCAACCCGTGCAGGGTGATCATCTCTGCTCCATACAATGGGCTGTTCTGACCACATAAAATAACGAGGAATTACCGGCTCAACAGAATTCACGGCCCTCTTATGAACCTTCTGGTCACGTTTGCATAAGCTAGTGGTAAACACGTGATACTACCCACCATTCAACTGCTTCGGATGGCTTGGATAAACCGACTGCTGCTGCTGTTACCCTCCTTGGCCAGACTGCTGCTGATTATTACTGCCTGGATGTCCCTGAAAGCCGGAGTTTGAACCACCGCCCGGGCCATGAAAACCGCCAGCTCCTGAGCCGCTGCCAGACCCAGAATTGTCACCAAATGCGTTGGAATTCTTAAAAGCCTTCATGATCGCGCAATCTTTCCATAAGTGGGTGGCCGGTCGTTCCCGGGTGCCGTGTCTCGGGCAAGGCTCATTAAGTAACTGCTCAAGAGATGGACTTGACCCGCCAGATCGAGTGGGCGGCTTGCCCTTACGTCTTTGATTGTTACCCTGTGCATTAGCGTTGGCTACAAACTGTGGGTTGCCGTCCGCCATACGCTTATTGCCACCTTGGTTCATTGGGTTATGCTGCCGACCCTTTCCATTGCCGTTCCTCTTTCTCTTCCCTGTCTTCTCATCATCATATGCGGGATCCTTGGTACTATCAGAATCGGCATATTTGACTAAAACCGCCATCAGTGTACCCATATCGTTGTAGTCATGTTTAAGGCGCCCCAGTTTCTGCCTCAGCGGCTCAAAGCGGCAATTCTTCTCCAACATGAGGACTGCAGAGCCGGCATCCATCTTGTCAGATGAATGTATGATCTCCGTGACCCGGCGTACCCAATGAGTGGTGGACTCACCCTCCTCCTGCTTACAATTCATCAAATCCACGATCGACATAGATTGCTTACAAGTGTCCTTGAAGTTTTGGATGAACCGGGCCTTTAGCTCTGCACATTAATTATTGGAATTGGGTGGCAAGCCCTTTAACCAAGACCGGGCCGTTCCATCTAACATCATGGTCAAGTACTTAGCCATTGCTGCGTCGCTGACCTCCAACAGCTCCATGGCCATCTCATAACTTTCGATCCACGCTCCGGGCTGTAAATCGGCCGTGTAATTCGGCACCTTTCGAGGTCCCTTGAAGTCCTTGGGTAGGCGCACATTACGCAGAGCCGGCACCAAACAAGGAACACCGCTGGTTCTAGTAGACACTCCCGTTTCAACGGAAGTCATCGGATATTCTGGGAAATCATGAGGAGCTGTTGGTTGAGACGCTAGCTGAGCTGCTCGCTCATTCTCCTGACGTATCCGATCCTGTACCGGGTTATAGCCACTGGGCTGGTTCCGGCGCTGGGCGTTGCTTGACAAAGCTTCTGACTCCATGTGTCTTCTGTAACTCGGACTCCGGTTTTGGCATGGCGGTGCTAACCAAGGGGGAGGAGTTGAGTGAATCCTGTCCTGGCTATAAGAATAAGTCTCTTGCCGAGCCAGGGTTGTCTGGACAAGTTCTCTGATCCTCTGGGTCTCCACCGCTGCCGGATCATCACCGTCCACTGGAAGAGCCACCAAACACGCCGAGGCTGCGATTAAGTTCTCCATGGGGTTGGAAAAGTGACCCGGCGGTATCGGTACATAGCGGGGCGGTGCCACGTTCCCATGAGGAGGTGCCATCTCCCGAGGCTGAGCCGGTCCTCCTGTTCCGGCTGTCATAAACTGATTTGCATCTGGCGGGTTACTTGGGCCGGCTCCGGGTGTAGCGAAAAGATTCCAAGGGTTGTAAATCTGAGGCAAACGGGATTGAGTTTTCTGGTGCCTCCTCCTCATCACCTCGTTGGACGCGTTTAGGCTCATCGTGAGCTGGTAGGCCTCTGACTGTAGCCGCTGCGCCTGTGCATCTAGAGCCGCCCGCTCTGCGGCTAATCTAATGTCCTCAGCTGCCAAGGCCTCCTTGGCCTGAGCTATTTCCTCACGCACTCGTGCCACCTCTCCGTCATGGTCATCTTTATTTGCAGGAATAACCGTGGCAGTTAACAGGGCCATAAGCTTGTCCTTGAGGTCTATCAGCACCTGAGCCAGTGGGCGCACAGGGCCTCCTTCCTCGGTCGCTCCCGTTCCAGAGGTTATTGCAGCAGCGGCTGTAGAATTTTGGCCGGGTTGAGTCCTAGCCATGAAGATTCCTTCCCGGTTAGGCGGCTCATAAGGGTCTGGAATACTAGAGCCGTCGGAACAGCCCCCAAGCATGCCATCTTGCACTTGATACAGCGAATCTGTTGAACCGGCGGATGAATCACCGTTAGAGAGGACGGCCGTCTCACCACCATCTTCAGATCCTTTAGAAAGCTCTTCTCCGTGGATGCAGCCCACAAAGGCACGCTTCATGCCGGGTTGAACTCGGGCGGGTCTCGCACGCTGAGCCGTCTCGACGAGGTCGGTGCAGTTGTCCGGCTCAGGGCCCGGCTCACCAATCCGCGGATGAAGACGTGGATTCCGCCGAAGGGGACCCGGTACCCATACTCAATTGAGTCGGCATTGGGGGCCCAGCTTTCATCGTCGATGTAGATATTGCCGCGATGACTCTTGGTCATCCGGACCACTACGTGTCCCTTGAGCCCTTCGAAGTTGCCCTTCAAGAACTCAAATCCACCATGCGCTGGCCCCATGGTGGGCGCCAACTATCGTGGAATTGTCACGTCAGATGTCCTCGTGAAAGGACTTAGTTGTGGAGCCATCGCAACTAGGAAGCTTGAAGGGGTTAATCCGGATAAATGACACGAGAGGTTTTATACTAGTTCGGCCCCTTATGATGAAGGTAAGGCCTATGTATAGTTGGGTTGGTATTGATGTTTCGATGACCGGGGAGCGAGATACACTATGCCCGGCTCTCGATGGGTTGTTTCTTGTCCTAAGCCGCCGGTGGGTCGTCCGCTTATATACACGGGTTGACTCCCTGCGGCCTACAGAGTCCCGGCCGGCTTATCAACAGTGTCTAGCTCGGTGACTGGTTAAATCTACCTTATGATACAAGTCATGCCATTACGGCGGTTTACTATGACGGGCCTTAAGTCGCCCGTGGACTTTAGACCCTTTACTGAACTGTCATCTTCATACTTTATCTTGGGCTTCTTTCTGGTGAGTCTTCATTGCGTAACTCGGCCCCTCCTGGGCGGCTTACACACTTAGTTATATCCCCAAACAGTGCCAAAACATGAAGGTGAAAGCATGGCCGATTCAAGAGACATGAATATTAAAAACACGGACCTGAAAGTCCGTGTAGTCTCGGTTCTGTAGTAACTAGGGTCATGATTTGTACTCTTAAACTCGTGGACTTTCGTGGCTCTCCGTGTTGCAATATTTCGGGTCAGAGGCACGGGCGTGAAGCCCACAAAGGCATCATGTGGAATTACAAAGAATCACGGTTCTGTGTTAAGTGGCGCCATGACTTGCGTACTCGTGATGGAGTGTACGTTTCGGGCGACATGCACGGTTGTGAAACTCACAAAGGCATGGTCCGGTTTTATATAGAGTCACACTCGCTTGGTTTCTGTTCTGATTGCTTCCATCAACTCAAACAGAAGGAGAGGCACTGCCGGTGAGCCCGCAAAGGCATAGCTTTGCATTACGCACAGTTACGTTCGTTTCTTTAATTGGGGTAACCCAGCGGAATGGGTTGAGATGCGAACACTCACTGTTGACTCTGTGACGCACCGAATGGCCTATGTGAGAAACGCTGTTTTTAGAAGGTTATTTCCTTGTTCTTAAAAGCACAGCCACACTTCTTTCTTGATGTTACGTATATTACTCGATAAAGGCGTGGACTCGATCAGATGGAGAGGCACGGGCATGGTGTGGTATTATATAGAGTCACGCTCGTCTGTGTTTGTGGTCCGAATAATTCTGTCGACTCGATCAGATGGAGAGGCACGGGCGTCAATCCCACAAAGGCATAGTTTGGCATTACCCACAATCACGTTCGTTTCTTTAATTGCAAAAACCCAGCGGAAAGGGGTCAGATATGAACACTCACTGCTTACTCGGTGAGGCACGGAATGGCTTGATCGACAGACGCTGCTGTGGTATAATCTTTGCACGGTCGTCGGTTCCAGGAAGCCACAACGTTGTATTATGACGAGTCACGTTGTTATTTGCAAGGGCAGGCACAACCGTGCAGCCCAGATAGCCATGGTCCAGAGTCATATTCATTCGTTTATTGCGGAAACCCAACGGATCGACTGGCGTCTCCTCATATTTGGGTGTGAACGCCACATGGCGCCGCTCTAAAAACCCAATGGTCCGATGGGCGTCTCCTCCGGTGGCGACGCTCTGGCTCATCATCCGAGGTGATTCTCCAGCTATTTAAGGCGGACAGACGGGGTCTCGAAACCCTAGCCACATCCTACTCCTCCCTTTATCCGCCGCCCGGTCATCCATTTCTCTTGCTCCTCTCTATCCTTTGACCATCTCCGCCATGGCTGGGCAGAAGAAGACTTCTCCGGACCGCCATGCCCTGTGATAGGAGGAGATCCCGGCCGGCGAGGGTTCCTCGTCTGTAAGTTCACCCAGTTTCTAGTTTTCCTTCATTTGTTTTTTTCTTTCTTTCTGCTACTTGATTTAGTTTGTGAAACATGAATTATTGTGGTTAGCTGATTCCTAATTTGATGCGGGTGTGTCTTGCTGGTACTGATTTACAGTCAATAGGAGCTAGGGTTAGGCTGCATCATGGTCTTCAACAGAAGTCCCCTGCTGTAGAATTGGGGAGCAGTTGTGGCTTGAGAAAGAAGAAGGGAATTGTGAGCGGGGCGGCGACGGCAAGTGCTAAGAGGTCCTGTGGCGATGGGGAGGCCTTGCGGGCTGGCTTCGCTTCAAGCAAGCTAACTCGTCTTGGAGGCGAACAAACTGTTAGCTCCTTGTTAACTACTCTCAATAACCTGCTCCATCAGATGAATGCCTTGGTTTCAAGTCCAAAGGTTGAAAACACTTACGAGCACCTGATGGAGATCATCTACGGGTGGCAGAAGCTCTTCGAGAAAATAAGATCAGATTTGGAGAAGGCGAACGCCACTATTGTAGAAATTATGGTTGAGAAGAAAAATCTCCTTAAGGAACACGTCCAGTTGTTGGAGGAATCGGTGGCAGCTGTTAAGCAACGTGGCGAGTATATGAAGGAGCTGATTGATGAACTGCGCGGGGAGTAAACCAGCAAGAAGTTCGGTGGGGAATAAGTATACAGTAGCGTGCTTGGCTGTTGTGTGCATTTCATGTTGTTAAGCAGTGGGTTGGAGTTTCTTATTTTGTCTTGTGAAATTTCATTGTCAGTTACTTTGTTAAGAAGATGTATTTTGGTTTCCAATATCTTTGTAATTAGGCGTTGTTACTTATGAAGAACGGGACCTGAAGTCTCTGCACCCACGGTTTTGGACCAAGTATGGCATGTACGTTCGTGGCTTTTCTATGTTGCAGTGTTTCGGTCACAGGCATGGGCTTGCAAAGTCATGGTGTGGTTTTATATAGAGTCAATTTCGCCTGTTTTTGTGTTCAAAATGATTGCGTTGACTCGTTTAGAAAAAAAAGACGCACGGATTTAAAATGATTGCGTTGACTTGATCAGAAAAAAGAGGCACGGTCGTGAATCCCATGGGCTCATGGTTTGGTCTTTCGCAGAGTTACGTTCGTATGTTTATTATGGAATCAAAGGAGAATGGGCTTAGATGTTAACGCTACTGTTTACTTTGCGAGGGACGGGATGGCCAATTCGAGAGTCGCGTGTTTTTAAAAGCCACGGTTTTGAACCGAGTTGCGTCGCACTTCATTTATTAGAGGCACAAGTGAATACAGCCACAGTTCTGTATCAGGTAGCAATATGACCTATGCACTGATGATGGCATGGAATCCATGTTCATATTTACACCGACAGAGGCACCGTCAGGTTCGTTCTTTAACTAGGGAGACCCAGCGGAATTGGTTCAGATGTGACACCAACTGTTTACTCTGTGAGGCACTGAATGGCCTATTCGAGATCGAAATGATTCTGTTGACTCTTAGAGCACGAACCTGAATGCCATGGGCACATGGTTTGGTCATTCGCAGAGTCACGTTCGTATGTTTATTGTGGAAACAAAGCATAATGGATTTAGATCTTAATGCTAACTGTTTATTGTGTGGGACGGGATGGCCGATTCAAGAGTCGTGGTATTTAAAAGCGTAAGTTCCTTGTTTTTAAAAGCCACAGTTCTGTACTGAGTTACGTCGCGCTTCATTTATTAGAAGCACAGACGTCAAGTAAATACAACCATGGTTCCGTACCAGGTAGCAATATGACTTGTGCACTAACGATGGCGTGGACGTTCGTGGCGGTGTTAAGGGTCACAGGCACGGGCGTGAAGCGCTAAATGGCATGGCTGCCATATAATATAGAGTCACGCTCCCGTTTGTTTGTGTTCCGAATGATTCCGTCACTCGATAAGATGGAGAGGCACGGGCATTCAACCCACAAAGGCACCGTCAGCTTCGTTCCTTGCTTGTTAGGCGCACAGACGGGTGGATGTAGAAGGCATGTTTTTCAAGCAAAGAACGCACATCACGATGCCATGTTTTTCAAGCAAAACACGGACATGAAGTCCGTATAGCCACGGTTCTGTACTAAGTAGCGTCATGACTTGTACTCATAAACGATTGGACTTTCGTGCCTCTCTGCAATATTTCGGGTCACGGGCACTGGCGTGCGGCCCACAAAGGCATGGTGTTGTTTTATACAGAGTCACACTCACCCGTGTTTCTGTTTCGAATGCTTCTGTCGACTCGTTCAGATGGAGAGGCACGGCCGGTCAGCTTCAACAGTGAGTGGAGCGGCATAGGCATGGTGTGGTATTATGTAGAGTCACACTCGTCTATGTTTGTGTTTAGAATAATTCCGTCGACTCGATCAGATGGAGAGGCACGGGCATTAATCACACAAAGGCACAGTTTGGTTCGAAGTCATGGTGAACACCCATTGTTTACTTTGTGAGGCACGGAATGGCCTATTCGAGAGATGCTGGTGTGGTATATTCTTCGCACGGTCATCGGTCCCAGGAAGACACGGCATGGTATCCTGTATTTGTGTTCGAAATGATTCCGTTGACTCGCTCAGAAGAAGAGGCACGAACATGAATGCCATGTGGGCATGGTTGGGTCTGTCAGAGCGTCATGTTTCATACGTTTATTAAGGAAACAAAGTGAAATGGGTGTAGATGTTAACGCTTAAAGTTTACTTTGCGGGTGGTCGGTTCGATAGTCGAGGTGTTTAAAAGTGTATGCTCCTTGTTTTTAAAAACCACGGCTCTATGCTGAGTTGCGTGGCGCTTGTTTTATTAGAAGCACGGGCATGAAGTGAATATAGCCACGGTTCTGTACCAGGTAGCGACATGATTTGTGCACTGACGGTGGCGTTGATGTTCGTGGCAGTGTTAAGGGTCACACGCACGAGCGTGAACCACTAAAAGGCATGCTACCGTATGATATAGAGTCACGCTCCTATGTGTTTGTGTTCCGAATAATTCCGTCGACTCAATAAGACGGAGAGGCACGGGCGTTCAGCCCACAAGGCACCATGAGGGTTCGTTCCTTGTTGTTAGACGCACAGACGCATCGATGTAGAAGGCACGTTTTTCAAGCAAAGAATGCACATCACGATGACATGTTTTTCAAGCAAAACGCGGACCTGAAGTCCGTATAGCCACTGTTCTGTACTAAGTAGCGTCATGACTTGTACTCATAAACGCGTGGACTTTCGCACCTCTCTGCAATATTTCGGGTCACAAGCACTAGCGTGTGGCCCACAAAGACATGGTGCTATTTTATACAGAGTCACACTCGCCCGTGTTTCCGTTTCGAATGCTTCTGTCGACTCATTCAGACGGAGAGGCATGGCCGGTCAACTTCAACAATGAGTGGAGAGGCATAGGCATGGTGTGGTATTATGTAGAGTCACGCTCGTCTATGTTTGTGTTCAGAATAATTCCATCGACTCGATCAGATGGAGAGGCACGGGCGTTAATCGCACAAAGGCACAGTTTGGTACGAAGTCATGGTGAACACCCACTGTTTACTCTGTGAGGCATGAAATGGCCTATTCGAGAGACGCTAGTGTGGTATATTCTTCGCACGGTCATGGGTTCTAGGAAGGCACGATGTGGTATCCTGTAGAGTGACGTTAGTTTGTCTTGGTGTCCCAAACGATTCTGTTGAATCGTTCGCACTAAAAGGCACAACTATGCAGCCAGCGGAGGCACAATTATGCGTCACATAGAGTCACATTCGTGCGTTGATTCCAGAAACCCCACCGTTCGATGGGCGTCTCCTCGTATTCGGTGTGAACGCCGCGTGGACGCCGCTCCAGAAACCCAAGGGTCAGACGGGTGTTTCCTCCGGTGACGCTGCTCTGGAGGAGGTGGAGGTATTTAATAGAGTGAACACCACGCATCGGCGCTGCGGAATCCAAAAGTACCGACGGCCGTCTCATCCATCGGCGAAGTGAACGCCGTGTGTCACCATTCCGGCTCCTCGCCCGAGGTCAAGGAGCAGTTATTTAAGCCGAGCGGCGTCCGTCACCACTAGACATCATCCTGCTTCTCCCTCTTTCGCCGGCAATCCTAGGAAATCATCCATCTTCCTCTTTTCGTTTGTGACGGCTCCCTCCATGGTTCGGCACAAGAAAACTACTTACGCGATGCTTAGTCCCGAGCGCCACTTCCAGTTGCAGGAGGACATCCGTTCGAGGCGTGCCGCTCGGGTCGCAGCGGGCATGTATCCGGACTTGCCGAGGCCGGAGGAGATTGCGGAGGTGGAGGAAGTGGAGGGGGATGTGTCGGAGCTCATGCAGGGAGTTGATCTAGTAGGGGGAGATGTGATGGAGGAAGAGGAGGGGCGTTTTCCAGTGGGGGGAGATGTGATGGAGGAAGAGGAGGGGGTGATGCAGTTGGGGGAGATGTGATGGAGGAAGAGGAGGGGGTGACGAGGATGACGAGGAAGACGAGGAAGGCGTGGACGAGGATGACATGGAGGACGAGGAAGGCGTGGACGAGGATGACGAGGACGACGAGGAAGGCGTGGAAGAGGATGACGAGAACGATGAGGAGGGCG
Organism: Aegilops speltoides; assembly: GCA_021437245.1. NCBI lineage: Eukaryota > Viridiplantae > Streptophyta > Magnoliopsida > Poales > Poaceae > Aegilops > Aegilops speltoides. Next base: position 90,909,962 of record CM038146.1, on the reverse strand, counting down.
ATGACGAGGATGACGAGGACGACGAGGAGGCTGGTAACGAGGATGACGAGGACGACGAGGTGGAGTTCTATCTTGGTGAGGCGGCCTTGATGGCAGAGCAAACCGCTATCTTGGAGTCCATCCAAGATGAGGCGTATGTGGAGTCCAACTGGCGCTTCCTCCGGAAAGAACAGGCGAAGACAGATGTGCTCTTCGACGTGCTGGATGCGGAGCAGGAGGCGGAGGCCGACGATGTCGATGTGATTATGGAGATAGTGGACATCTCCGACGATGGGGAGTAGTGAAGTTTTGTTAGTAGATGTTTGCTTCGCATGGTTTATATGCTTTCCATGATTTTTTATGCATGTAAAGGTTGAACAATGTCAAGCAATCATCGATGTCAGAATGGAGATAGTTTCGTTTCCATGTCAAGCAATCGTGTTTTGTTCTTAAGTATTAGTACTACCCAGTCCGAAAATTGATGTGTCAACTTTGTAGTAACTTCGTACTAGGCAGTACAATTCACATTATACTGGTTAGTACGGTTGAGCCAATTAATTTGTGATAGAAGGTGTATGTTTTATTATAAATTGCAGTTTCTAATACCATATTTGGGTCGGAAGGCGTATGTTTTATTACACTGTATTGTTTTATTATAGATTGCAGTTTCAAGTACAAAATAAATGTCTAAATGGGGCACATATTTGATTCTAGAGATTTCAGTGTGGTTAGATTTGAATATGGTTTCAACATGGTTAGATTCTAGAGAGGCACTCAACAACATGCGCAAAAAAGCCACAGGTTTGCTTCTGAGAAGCACCATCTTGCATGGTTTTACCGCAAGTGTAGAAGGAATTGTTTTTCACTTATATGTTGTGTGGCAGAGGCACGGCTATTACTTTTTGAGGAAGGAATGAACGTCAGAGGTAGGTGACATGAGGACTGACAATATGCGTCTGTTACTGTTTTTCCATAATGTTTTTGAATTAACTGTGAGAGGCATGAATGTGCCGACGGAACAGGCATGGTCACGTATGAAATAGGTGCATGGTGGTCCCTAATGTCTCCTGAATGTATCATCTATACGCTTCACTGTCATAAGCACGATCGTTGTTCTTGTCGAGGCATGAAGGTGAAAGATGGAGCCTATGCCTCTGCTATAGTCACGTCACATTTTAAGAAGGAAGCAAACTTTCGTAGATCTGATACGTCGGAAGCTGGCGGTAAGGCACGCTCCTGCCTCCGTGTTTTCGGTAACGTCACGTTTAGTGCCAACGGGGTGGACGTAATGCTCGGTTTTCTGATGTTTTTGTTGTCAACAACTTTCTTAACATGTTACGCACGAGAGAGGTACGATTTTACCCGACGTAGAGGCACGCACTTTACAAACTGGAGGCACGGACGTGATTCTAAGGGAGGTACGGACGCGAAAGGATCGTGATGCAAGCACGTGAAGGTGTGCCTCTGCTTAAAAGAAGCTTTCATTGACACGTTTTCATTGTGGGGGGCATGGACTATGAGCTCCATGTGCTTTCAAGCAAACTACAAGATTATTTGCAAGCAAACTACAAGGTTAACTGCGACACAAGCACACCTAAATTTATAACAAGCAAATGGCAGTCTTGAGAGAAAGAAAATCTAATGAGAAATCTAGATACTTTTCTTGGCCGGGACCACCTTCTTCAGTAGTCTTAGTCACCACAGGACCTAGCGTGCTTCCTGGTCTGCTCCTTGTCGAGTTTTGCCCGGCGTAGCCCCTCCTAGATGATGGTGAGGCGGCTCCATATCTCGTAGGCAGCATAAGTGTCCTTTGCCGCGTACTCGATGTGCCTAAAGGACAGGGGCATGCACCCCCAGCGGTTGCGTTCTGCGTTGGTGAGCTCTACATCGTGGACAAGGATTCCTGAGACGTACCCAAGGGAGTCCAGAGGCTTGGTAGCTGTAGGCACCCTCCATTCCTTCTAGATGTCGATGAAGTGGGCGATCTCCAGTCCGACGCGGCCGAGTATCTCTATGTCGTCGTCCATGGAGAAGCCAACAAACGTATACCTGGGGTCGGCGAGGAAGTTGCCGAACTTGGTGCAGATCTTGTCGGCGGCGCTTAGTTGGAAGAGAAGCACCAGATGATCCTTGCCGACGGAGGGCTGGACGAGGGCGGGTTTCTAATCTTCGCCATGGTCGTTGGTTTACTTCACATCAACTACGACAATCTTGTGGCGCTCAAACTAGAGGTGTCGCTCGTACTGCTCGATGGTGGTCGCCGCCTTGTGCAAGTCGTTGGTGTGGATCACTTGCAACTTGGTGTTGCCGTGTGCCTGCACCTCCATGAATTCCCTGGTGAATCCCATGGCTTGGAGCAGTTCGTCCTTGATAACCTGGTATTTCGTGGGGAACAATGAGTGGGAGAGCAATGGCGAGTTCTATTTTTTATGTGTGAGATGGCCGCGGCGGAAGTGTAAATTTAAGGGCGGGACGGTCGGCAAGGAGTGCACGTTCTCACTTTCGATGGGGTTGTGCACATCGTGGGTTGTGGATCGTGGTTTCATCTCCTTGTCGATGCGGTGGGGCGAGATGAATGTTGTCTTGTGTAGTTTGTTGTCAAATGTTAACTTTACAATTTATCTCGTGAGGCATGCAGGGGCAGTATGTAGAGGCACGCGTCTTTGACCAAGAGAAGCATGCTTGAAGTGGCTGGTTTAACTCTCAGACACACGGGCGTGGTACATTCACTAGGAGTGGCAATTGTTTACAGTGATACATTCGCTGGGAGGAGCAGTGCTGTGTTTTTTCAGAGGCACTGTTGTGTGTCTGTGTTGCAACTGACGCTACGAGATGGACAGAAAGAATAAGAAGCAACAAGAGGTGTGGACATGCAGCTGCGAGAAGCACTTATACAATGAGAGGCGTAACTAGAGGCACAGATCCGATGCTACATGAGGTACGGAGATGAAGCTACGTGATTGCATGGACGTCAATTCGTGCTATTTTGCTACATGAGGCATGTGCACAAACAAATAGCCGTGCACTCAACTACATGCGGCGACCACCGTGATTGCACACATGTTTTCTGTGAAGCACCGACCTTCATGGTTTTACCGCGAGTTGGGATTCGAAATTTATCCAGGGCATTCCGGGTTTTACAAGTGTAGGAAGAATCGTTTTTCATTTATATGTTATGGGTACGTGACGTGAGGATTGACAATAGGCGTCCGTTACTGTTTTTCCGGAATGTTTTCAATTAAATGTGAGAGGCATGAATGTGCCGACGAAACAGGCACGGTCATGTCTGAAATAGTTGCAAGGTCGTCCCTAAGGTGTCCTATACGCTTCACAGTTACAAGCACGGTCATCGTACTTGTCAAGGCACGGAGGTTTAGGATGGAGCCTATGCCTTTGCAATAGTCACGTCCCATGTTAAGAAGGAAGCAAATCTTGATAGACTCGATACGTCGAAAGCTGGCCGTAAGGCACGCTCCCGCCTCTGCGTCTTAGGTGACATTATGTTTTGTGCCAGTGGGGTGGATGCAATGCTCGGTTTTTTGATGTTTTTATTGTCAGCAACTTTCTTAAGATGTTACGCACGAGAAAGGTACGATTTTACCCGACGAACTGGAGGCACGGACGCGATTCTAAGGGAGGTACAGACGCGAATGATCGTGATGCAAGCACGTGAAGGTGTGCCTCTATTTTCAAGAATCTTTCATTGACACGTTTTCATAGCGGGGGCCATGGCCTATGAGTTCCATGTGTCTTCGAAGGCATTCAGCCTCATTAACGGTCGTGAAGCCAATTTACGCACGGTCCCCATAGGAGTGGAGGCACAGAAGTGCCTTCATGGGTATTTTAAGTAGTTGGTGTTATTGACGGACAACCATGCCTCTGTAGTGTTCTTCTTCGAGGGTCACGGGCGTAAGCAATGTTTTCCAAGGAGAATAAACACCTAACTACCCCTGTATTCAAAATGTTTTTCTAAAGTGTTCCATATGAACGATTTTTAATATTGTGTGTGCAATGGTTTGTTAGAACATTGTGCACTGCTCTTAGGAGCATTTTGTAATTGTTGTCCCTGCATTTCGACGCTGCATCCACAAAGGTACTAGTGCATTGCATGATCATCATTTTTGCGGATTGCTATGTGTACCTGCTCTGTGCATTACGCTAATCATATAGTATATGTACTGTGATTATATTTTTCAGTTCACGCCAATATATTCTAATAATAGAAAACTCGAACATTGCACTAGAAATAAACTTGTTCAGAAGATATGTAAACTGGAAGCAAACTACAAGGTTAACTGCGACACAAGCAAATCTAAATTTAGAACAAGCAAATGGCAGTCTTGAGAGAAAGCAAATCTAACGAGAAATCTAGAATGGCATGAGCAATCTTCTAGATACTTTTCTTGGCCGGGACTACCTACTTCAGTAGTCGTAGTTGCCCCAGGACCTTGCGCGCTTCCTGGACTGCTCCTTCTCGAGTTTGCCCAGCGGAGCCCTTCCTAGATGGTGGTGAGGCGGCTCCATATCTCGTACACAGTGTAAGCATCTTTTGATGCGTACTCGATGTGCCTCATGGACAGGGGCATGTACACCCAGCGCTTGTGTTCTGCATTGGTGAGCTTCTTCTTCATGTCGTTGTAGTAGTCGTGGACAAGGATGCCCGAGACATCACCAAGGGAGTCCAGAGGCTTGGTAGTTGTAGGCACACTCCATTCCTTCTAGATGTCGATGAAGTGGGCGATCTCCAGTCTGATGCGGCCGAGCATCTCTATGTCGCCGTCGATGGAGAAGCCAGCAAACGTGTATCTGGGGTCGGCGAGGAAGTTGTCAAACGTGGTGCAGTTCTTGTCGGTGGCGCTCAGTTGAAAGAGCAGCATCGGATGATCCTTGCCAACGGAGAGCTGGACGAGGGCTGGTTTCTGATCTTCGCCAACGTCATTGGTGTACTCCACATCAACTCCGACGATCTTGTGGCGCTCGAATTCGAGGTGTCGCTTGTACTGCTCGATGGTGGTGGCCGCCTTGTGCAAGTCGTTGGTGTGGATCAGTTGCAAGTTGGTGTTTTCGTGGGCCTGCACCTCCATGAATTCCCTCGTGAATCCCATGGCCAGGAGCAGTTCGTCCTCCTGCAACCTGGTATTTCGCGGGGAACAGTGAGTGGGAGCGCAATGGCGATTTCTGTTGTTTGTGGGAGACAAGTCCGCAGCGGAAGTCTAAATTTAAGGGCGGGGAAGCGGCAAAGGAGTGCATGATCTCACTGTCGATGCGGTTGTGCACATCATGGGTTCTGGATCGTAGTGTCGTCTCCCTGTTGGTGCGGTTGTGCACATCCTGGGTTTTTGATCGTGGTTTTTCTTTATAAAAAATAAAAATAAAATCAGCAGTTATGTTTTTAACAACCGTCGTATCTCCAGCAAATCGGGGAGATGATCGCTGTCTTGCGTAGTTTGCTGTCAAATGTTAACTTTTACAATTTATCTCGTGAGGCATGCAGGGGCAATATGTAGAGGCACAAGACTCTGACCAAGAGAAGCATGCTTGAAGTGGCTGGTTTAACTTCAGACACACGGGCATGCTACATTCACTGGTCGTGGCAATTGTTTTCAGTGATACATTCAGTTTGCTGCCAAATGTTAAGTTTTTGCACTTTCCCTGTATAAGTGTTGTGTTTCATCAGAGGCACTGTTGTGTGTCTGTGTTGCAACTGACGCTACGAGATGGACAGAAAGAACGAGAAGCAACGAGGGGCGTGGACATGCAGCTGCAAGAAGCACTTATACAACAAGAGGCGCAACTAGAAGCACATATACAGTGCTACGTGAGGCATGGAGATGAAGTTACGTGATTGCACGGATGTCAATTCATGCTATGGTGCTACGTGAGGCACGTGCATGAACAAATAGCCATGCACTCAACTACATGCGCAAAAAGCCATAGATGTGTTTCTGAGAAGCTCCGGTCTCCATGGTTTTACCGCAAGGTGGGATTCAACATTTATCCAGGGCATTCCGGGTTTTACAAGTGTAGGAAGAATCGTTTTACACTTATATGTTCTATGGCAGAGGCACGACAAGTACTTCTGTGACAAAGGAATGAACGTCGAATGTACGTGACATGAGGATTGACAATAGGCATCTGTTACTGTTTTCCGGAATGTTTTTAATTAACTGTGAGAGGCATGAATGTGCCGACGGAACAGGCACAGTCATGTCTGAAATAGTTGCAAGTACGAGATGGGCAGAAACAACGAGAAGAAACAAGGGGTGTGGGCATGCAGCTGTGAAACGCACTTATACAGTGAGAAGCACAGCTAGAGGCACAGGTACGATGCTACGTGAGGCACGGACATGAGGTGTATGCTTGAGCTCATCACAACAAACTACTTCGCATGACGCTATTCTGCGGAGCACCATAGTGAAAATTATGTATACTACAGACGTGGGGAGCTAACAACGTGACTAAACTATTCTGAAACATACTTCACCACAGCCATTCATTCTCCATTATTAGTCAGTGAATCCTTTTATTTTTATCAGAGATAAATAAAGTAACCCACGTAAGTGTTTGACCTTCTTTGACAGGGAACTTTCACCACCATCCTTTTGGACATAATTATATGCTCAGTTACATACCATGACATAACTAAATAACAAAACTGGTGTGTATAGCCTATTCAAAAAACAGACATAAATGTAAGTGCATCTAGTGCCCCTTAGTGATTTTGGTGTATTGACGACTTATAGGTTAAGGGACTGATGCGTTTGTGATTGTACACGGGTCTATAAGTCTATGAGGAGTTTGATATTTACAGAGAAAGTCGACCCCTAAAAATGAAGTTCTTCGACTAAAGACTTTGGATTTCTGAAGACTTTCTGAAGACTTTGAAAGTGAAGAAATTGGTGTAACCTTGAAGACTTGGTATTCATTCGAGGAACATGAAGCGTGAAGACTTTTATTTTTATAGTTTCATTTTCTCTTTCTTGAGTCATAGGAAACACCGTACTATTAAAGGGGGTCGAGGAAATACTAAAGAAAAATTTTCAGGTGATGCTCAACTCAAATACTACACCTATCAATCCTTTCGAGTGAAGCCATTGGAAATCTCATACAGTTCAGTCAAATTCTTCAGTAACAGAGACGAAGTTCTTCTGGTTGCTGAGGATTTTGGTCTGACTGAGGAGTTAGGAATTCACTAGTGTGGATTGCCTACACAGTGAGGAACATGATAGCCCTGAGGTATTTGAGAGTAAAATATTCTGACCGTTGTTGTGCTACGCGCTAGCTGACCCAAAATATCTACCCACCTAACGGTCATATCAGACAAGGGCATTTATGTCTTATCATTCCGGGCTACTCCGAGAGAAACTGACACTTGTCATTTGAGAGCAACCATCCTCCGAGGACTTTGAGCGAAAATCATCAAGTGAGGAAAACCCAACCCCCAATCCTACAAAGCCCAAAGTGATTGAGCATCACTGAAGAGATTGATCCTGCGTGGATCCGATGCTTGTTTCCTTTGAAGACTATGCTTCTTCTAGACGGTTAGGCGTCAAGGTCTAGAGCATCCAAGAGGAATTGTGGATCGCCGAGTGACTGAGTTTGTGAAGGTTCGAAAGTCACCTGAAGACTTACCACGAGTGATTGGGCGAGGTTGTGTGACCTTAGCTCAAGGAGAATATGGTGAGGACTGTGTGTCTGGTACTGGGTGTCGTTGAGTTTAAATACTCAGCCGCTCCAACCAGATGTACAACTGAGATAGCCGTTGGAACTGGTCTACCAAATCATTGTCTTCACCGAGCTTACTGGTTCTATTTCCTCAACTCTTTAATTTCCTCATCTATGTTGTTATGTGCTTGTTCATATCTGTTTTAAGACTTTGACTGAAGACTTTCTCAATTTCCTCAGTTCAATTTCTTCAGTTTGTCCGTCTTCATCTTGTGTTATCTTGTGTTTACGTTTTCTATACTCTGTGCTTGTCTTCATTTCATCATGATGACTATGCGTGTGTTCTGCTATGTTTACTTTTGAGTACTTATTCCGCTGCAAGTAGTTCTTCATTTAGGAATTTCCCCACCAGCAAATTCCTTAGTGAAGAATTCATAAAAATCGCCTATTCACCCCCCTCTAGTCGTATCAGAGCAAGGTACTCCCTTGTTCTGCGTGATTTTGGTTTAACCGCCTGGAGTTTCAGTTATGTTGACCGCGGGTATGATCAAGGTCTCTGCTAGGTGTCCTACCTTCGATGGAAGGGACTACCCCTACTGGAAGACTAAGATGCGAATGCATCTTCAGGCAATTGACAACGATCTCTGGTATGTTGTGGAAAATGGTGTTCCCTTAGTCACACCTTCCCTGAATGCTGCTGATATGAAGAGATTCAAGCAACTCAATTCTCAAGCGAACAATATCATATGTGGCCATCTGAGCAAAGGGCAATATGGTAGAGTGAGTGCTTTGGAAACTACTAAGCTTATCTGGGATAGGCTCTCCAAAGTAAATGAAGGAGTCTCAACTCAACGTGACTCTCGTGTTGATGTTCTTCGCAATCTCTTCAATCGCTTCAAAAGACTCGACAATGAAAATGTTTAGCAAACCTTCGATCGCCTCACTGATATCTCAAATGAGCTTCAAGCGCTTGGCGCCACTGATATCACCGATCATGACGTGGTGAAGAAATTGCTGAGATTGCTCCATTCTTCATTTGACACTCTGGCACTGATGATTCAAGAGCGTGCTGATTACAAGTCACTTGATCCTGCTGATATCCTCGAGAGGCTAAACACTCATGAGTTCCAGCTTGCTGAGAAGAGAGATCTCTATGGTTCGAGCTATGGCAAACAACATGCTCTAAAGGCCAAGGAAGTCTCTGAGTCTGAAGAAGAGGACTCTACTAGCAGCCTTGGTGATCCTGAAGAACTGAGCCAGGAACTAGCACTGCTCATGAAGAAATTTTAGAAGTTCTCAAGATGTGGTCGCTTTGGAAAATCCTCAAGGAGTAATGATTCCTCATCTAGTGACTATAAGAAGACGCTATGTCATAAATGCAAGAAACCTCGTCACTACATTCAAGATTGTCCTCAGTGGGTCAAGGAACTAAAGAAGAAGAAATACAAGGATTACAGTTCTGATGATGCCAAGAAGAAGAAGAAATCTTCGAAGTCTTCATCATCAAAATCCTCAAAGCCTTCATCTCACAAGAAGAGCAGCTCCAAGAAAGATCGGGCATTCATTGGCAAGGAAATGGACTCTCAGGCTGAATCTGAGGATCATGAGGAAAGGAGGCATCTGAGGAGTCCGAGTTGGGTGTTGCAAGCCTGGCTCTTGCTACCGCGTTTGTCAGCAAGTCTATCTTCAACTCTGAAGAAAATGGCAACACCAACAATGCTGATGAAGGCAATGATGACTTCGCTACCACCTATTGCTTCATGGCAAAGGGTGCCAAGGTAACTGAGGGAGTCCTGGACTAGGGGGTGTCCGGACAGCTGGACTATCATCGTCCGCCGGACTCCAAGACTATGAAGATACAAGATTGAAGACTTCGTCCCGTGTTCGGACTGGACTTTCCTTGGCATGGAAGGCAAGCTTGGCAATACGGATATGTAGATCTCCTACCATTGTAACCGACTCTGTGTAACCCTCGCCCTCTCCGGTGTCTATATAAACCGGAGGGCTTTAGTCCGTAGGACAACAACCATTACAACAATCATACCATAGGCTAGCTTCTAGGGTTTAGCCTCCTTGATCTTGTGGTAGATCCACTCTTGTACTACCCATATCATCAATATCAATCAAGCAGGAGTAGGGTTTTACCTCCATCGAGAGGGCCCAAACCTGGGTAAAAACACCGTATCCCTTGTCTCCTGTTACCATCCACCTGGACGCACAGTTCGGGACCCCCTACCCGAGATCCACCGGTTTTGACACCGACATTGGTGCTCTCGTTGAGAGTTCCTCTGTGTCATCACCGATAGGCTTGATGGCTGCTTCAATCAACAACAACGACGTCCAGGGTGAGACTTTTCTCCCCGGACAGATCTTCGTATTCGGCGGCTTGCACTGCGGGCTAATTCACCTGGCCATCTGGAGCAGATCGAAAGCTACGCCCCTGGCCGTCAGGTCAGATTTTGAAGCCTAAACTTCACGGCGGGCATCCGGGGAGACTTGATCTTCGATGGATCCGATCCGCAGCCGAGCGTGCCGCACTGTCGCGATGGGCATGATCTAACTCTGCCGCCGGACAGTGCCTCGGAGGCCGCACACGAATCTGCTCCGATCCTTAATTCGGAGCCGATCACACAGATCGAGGACGGGTGGCTGGACACCGCCTCGGGAGCTGCAACTTCCACGGCGATGGAGCCGAACACTGACCCTGTCCCTTATAGAGCTCATGACTCCGAGGTGCCGGACTCCGAACCTCCGGTGCCTCTGCCAATCGAATCCGATTGGGCGCCGATCATGGAGTTCACCACTACGGACATCTTTCAGCACTCGCCCTTTGGCGACATCTTAAATTCGCTAAAGCATCTCTCGCTATCCGGAGAGCCCTGGCCGGATTATGGCCAGGATGGTTGGGATGCGGAAGACGAAGAAATTCAAAGCCCACCCACCACCCACTTTGTAGCCACTGTCGATGATCTAACCGACATGCTAGACTACGACTCCGAAAAAATCGACGGTATGGACGACGATGTCGGAGACGAACAAGAACCAGCGCCTACAGGGCAGTGGAAGACCACCTCGTCATATGACATATACATGGTGGACACCCCAAAAGATGGGGACGGCGAAGAAGCAGCGGAGGCAGATTCCTTAAAGAAACAGCCCAAGCGCCGACGTCAGCGGCGCCCCTCTAAATCCCGCCACAGTAAGAATGGAGATTCCGGCACAGGAGATAATAACACCCCAGAAAGTGCCGAAGACAATCCCCTCCAGCAAGATTCAGCGCAGGAGGATGCAGAAGCAAGCCCTCACGAGAGAGCGGCAGACGGAGAGGTCGAGGATCATAATTACATACCTCCCTCCGGAGACGAGGCAAGCATCGACGACGACAAATTCGTCGTGCCCGAGGATCCCGTCGAACAAGAGCGTTTCAAACGCAGGCTAATGGCCACAGCAAACAACCTAAAGAAAAAGCAGCAGCAGCTTCAAGCTGATCAGGACCTGCTGGCCGACAGATGGACCGAGGTCCTCGCGGCCGAAGAGTATGAACTCGAACGTCCCTCCAAGAGTTACCCAAAACGCAAGTTGCTCCCCCGATTAGAGGAGGAAGCATACATACCTTCATCACCAGCGCATCCAGGCCCTCCACGAAGACCGTACCCCGGCATCGCTCCAAAAGTACGAAGCCATGAGGGAACGCGCCGGACTTGCGAGATATATTGGAGGACAAAGCAAGACAATCCAGATCCATCTATGGATCACGTGGGCGCCCCACGATCCACGACGAATACCGTCGCGCTGGATACAACAACTCGGGCTGGGCCGAACACAGCAGACAACGCTCCCTTGAGCTACGTCATGATATTGCTCAATATAGAGGCACCGCACACCCTCTATGCTTCACTGACGAAGTAATGGATCATCAAATCCCTGAAGGGTTTAAACCCGTAAACATTGAATCCTACGATGGCACGAAAGACCCTGCGGTATGGATCGAAGATTATCTCCTTCATATCCATATGGCCCGCGGAGACGATCTCCATGCCATCAAATACCTCCCACTCAAGCTTAAAGGTCCAGCTCGGCATTGGCTTAACAGCTTGCCCGCAGAGTCAATTGGGTGTTGGGAGGACCTGGAAGCCGCATTCCTCGACAACTTCCAGGGCACATATGTGCGACCACCAGACGCCGATGACCTTAGCCACATAATTCAGCAGCCAGATGAATAGGCTAGACAGTTCTGGACATGGTTCGTACCAAAGAAAAATCAAATCATCGACTGTCCGGATGCAGAGGCCCTCGCAGCCTTCAAACATAACATCCGCGACGAATGGCTAGCCCGTCACCTAGGACAGGAAAAGCCGAAATCCATGGCAGGCCTCACATCACTAATGACCCGCTTCTGTGCGGGAGAGGATAGCTGGCTAGCTCGCAGCAACAACCTCAGTAAAAATGTTGGCAGTCCGGGTACTAAGGACCACAACGGTAGGTCGCGTCGAACCAAAAACAAGCGCCGCGTTAACGGCGACAACAATGAGGATACAGCAGTCAACGCCGGATTCCGAGGCTCTAAACCCGGTCAGCGGAAGAAGCCATTCAAAAGAACCACTCCGGGTCCGTCCAATTTGGACCGAATACTCGACCGCTCATGCGGATACATGGCACTTCAAAAGCCAGCTAATCACACCAACAAAGATTGTTGGGTATTCACAGCAGCAAGTTAATTGCCGAAAACAGTGACAAGGGGTTGCATAGCGACGACGAGGAAGAGACTCGACCGCCGAACAATAGAGGATAGAAGGGTTCCCCCCACAAGTGTGGACGGTAAACATGATATACGCAACCCATATACCCAAGAGGGAGCGGAAGCGTGCACTAAGGGACGATATGCGATGGAGCGATCGCCTCAAGTTCAATCCATGGTCCTCTTGCCCGATCACTTTCGATCGAAGAGACCATCCGACCAAGATCCGCCACGGCGGATTCGCCGCATTGGTTTTAGACCCAATCATCGATGGATTTCACCTCACGAGTCCCGATGGACGGCGGCAGAGCTGAACCTTTTATCGATACGGGCGCAAGATGGGCATAGACCCTCAAGGATTAAACCTACAAAGACGACCTTCAAAGGCGTCGTACCAGGTGTTGAGGCCAATTATACAGGCTCAGTCACAATGGAAGTGGTCTTCGGATCCCCGGATAATTTCCGAAGCGAGGAGTTAATCTTCGACATAGTCCCGTTCCGCAGCGGCTATCACGCTCTGCTCGGACGAACCGCGTTTGCAAAGTTCAACGCGGTGCTGCATTATGCATACCTCAAGCTCAAGATGCCAGTCCCTCGTGGAGTCATCACGGTCAACGGAAATACGGAACGCTCCCTCCGAACGGAGGAACATATAGCGGCTCTCGCGGCAGAAGTACAGAGCAGCCTTTTAAGGCAATTCTCGAGTCCGGCCGTTAAATGACCGGACATGGCCAAACGCGCCCGGAGCAACATCAATCAAGACCACCTGGCACGTTCCGAGCACGCGTAGCAATGTGGCCCCAACATTCTTTTTATACACAGGACTCCGTTCACCAGAGGCCCTGTCCGGCGGCGAACCCGCCGAACTCACGATGCAACAGCCAGGGAGGGGAAAAGGCTGCGACGAACACTCAGGGGGTCTCCATTACGAGCATTAAATTTGATTATACACACCAGTCGCAGCCCATCCACGGAGGGGACATGTTTAATTAGTCCAAACCCTTTCTTACAAGACTATTTGTATCATTCCGCACTCATAGCAGAATTCCTTAAATAAATAATGCAGCATTTTTTGCCTATAATTGCATCACTTTACATATATGTTCATTAATGACATCTTGCACCCGTATATTCTGGTACGGCCGAATACACCAGGGGCTTATGTTCCCCGCATTTTGGTGTGATAAGTCCGAACACTTTCACAAGTGCAGCACCCCGAACTTATAGCATTATATGAATCGGCTTCGAATCATCTCTTGGGTCAATAGTTGGGTTTGCCCGGCTCCCATGTTTTGGTACCTTACGTTCCGTTCCGTCGGCTAAGGTAGCACTGGGAGAACCACTGCGATTGCGCCCCGGTTGAGCTGGGCGAGCGCCTTAGTGGAGAAAGCTAACACTGACTGGCATGATAAGGAGAGAGACTGGTCGCTGTTCGAGAGGTCTTTTCGGGTCCCTAAAGACTTATGCCGTTTCGAGTGAAGAACCGGATAATGTCCAACGATGGCGTGGATAGCGCCCCGAATTTGGTCTTCCGAATACTAGGGGCTTCGCTGAAATTTAAAATTATAGAATTCTATGCCTAAGTGAGAGTGTTCAAGCATTATAAGTCCGGTTGCCTTGTTCGTTGTGTTGAGCGCCTCCCTAGATGGACCCAAAAATGGGAACAAGAGTGCTCAAGTTTATCCCAAACACCCCAGCACTAGTGGCATGGGGGCTGAAGCCGACGACTTGCCATCTCTCAGATTTTATAAACGGCCGCACAGAAGGTAATATTTTAAATTAAACAAGCGTTGCTTAGCGCATATGAACAAAGTTTTCAGCGCACAGGATAATACATAGCGAGTTTACTCAATAATTACATCTCTGGGGCACTCATCCACAATCTTGCGGGCACCCTTCAGGACAGTCTTATAGTACATCTCGGGCGTACGATACTCCTTGCCCGCTGGCGGCGCGTCAGTGATAAGCCTCTCCGCATCCAGCTAGCCCCAGTGCACTTTTGCGCGGGCAAGGGCCCGACAAGCACCTTCAATACAGGCGGAGCGCTTGATGACCTCCACCCAGGGGCACGCATCCACCAGCCACCGCACGAGGCCGAAGTAGCTCCCAGTCATGGCCTCCCCAGGCCACAGCCGGACTATGAGGCCCTTCATGGCCTGCTCGGCTACCTTGTGGAGCTCGACCAGCTGCTTCAGCTGGTCGCTAGGGGGCACCGGATGGCCGGCCTCAGCGTACTGAGACCAGAAGACCTTCTCCGTTGAGCTCCCCTCCTCGCCACGGTAGAATGTGGCGGCATCGGATACACTGCGAGGCAGATCTGCAAACGCCCCTGGAGAGCTCCAAATTCGGGTAAATGTCAGGTAGTTTACATTAACATGCTTGCTTTGCATGAAAAATGCCTTACCCGCCGCTATTCTCTTCACATCCTCAACCTCCTGAAGGGCCTTATGGGCCTCGGCCTTGGCGGCTTTGGCACTTTCGAGAGCCGAGGCAAGCTCGGACTCTCGAGTCTTCGAGTCACGCTCCAAACTCTCATGCTTTTCCATGAGAGCCTGGAGCTCTTGCCGCACCTCCGCCACCAGTGCCTCCTGCTCCTCTCGCTCTACCCGTTCCGCGGCCGCATTACGTTCGGCCGCAGACACAGCCTCCGTCAAGGTCGCGACCTCGTTCATGGCCCCTGCAGTACCCATGTTATCCTTGTTATTTTTATTGCAACCTAAATCCTTTTCTGTAAGGTAACTATTCAAAGTGGTGTTACTCACCTTCTTTGTCCTCGAGCTGCTTCTTGGCACGGCCGAGCTCTTGCTCGGACCGCTCGAGGTCCTGCTTCAAAGCACCAACCTCCGCAGTTAGTGCGGTAGAGGTCAGTAGTGCAGCCTACAAACCCATATTGACATAATTTTTTAGCAACCCTGCGTATATTTTTTTAGATCCTCAGTCCGGCTTTTCTTTCCGAACATCGAACCGAGCATCAGGGGCTACTGTCTATGCGGTATTATATTACATATTTTTAACTTCTTACCTCAAAGCCTGTTAGAAGGCTACTGCAGGCTTCGGTCAGCCCGCTCTTGGCGAGCTGAACCTTCTGGATCACCGCACTCATGATAGTGCGGTGTTCTTCATTGATGGAAGCGCCTTTGAGCGCCTCCAACAAGTTGTTCGGCGCCTCCGGTTGGACGGAGGCTGCAGGTGTCACGGTCTTTCCCTTCTTGCGAAGGGGCCGCCTGCCGGACTCCAGAACAACTGCAGGTTCCGGTGTGGAGTCCGGTGCAAAGTCCGGGAGGCTGCCTTGCGGCGCCTCCGGAGCCTCCTCCTGATGGGTCCCTTCCCGGGATCCCACCTCGGCATCCTCAGCGGCGCGAGGGGTAGAGGCTGTCGGGACGGAATCTACATCCGATAGAGCCAACGACCCGCTCGACGAAGCGGGGAGATCATCATCGGCCGGACTGCAGGCAGTGTGCGGCATTAGAAGGACACTATGTGACACAAAATAAATCACAAATCGTTCAGGAATCCGGATACTTACGATCTTCCCGGAGGCCTGGCCCTTGAGGGCCACTCTTCATCACCAACGTTGGCGTTGGCGGAGCTGTCCGGGTGAATAGTTCTTCCCCTCTTGGACCCTTCGGCCTCCCCGGTCGGAGAAGCCTTCCTCTTCCTCTCTCCTTCCTCTAGGAGAGAGTCTTCTTCCTCCTCCTCGCCTTCGGGGGAGGAGTCCGCCCCGGAATCGTCGGACACCTGAAAACGGGAACTCTTTCGAGTACCCGTGGCCACCTTCTTGGCCTTCTTCTCCGGCACCACATGCGGTGCCGGAGCCAGCAGCCCCGCTAGATGGGCGTCTACTGGTTTTCTGGAATGGGAGCCGGGCAGATGATCTGCCTGGCGTTCTTCATCTAGTCCTATCAAAGGAAAACAAAGATTGAAACCTGCATAGGGTCAAACTATCAAAAACAAGTGTCCCGTAAAGGGGTAGAATCACTTACCTCATCAGCTGGTTGCTGCGAGTGAAATCCGCGATCTTCAGCAGCGGATGCGGGAGCTTCGGCGCCCTTGAACAGCACCCTCCAGGCACCTTCGTATGTCGTGTCGAAGAGCCCGCTCAGTGCCTGGTGCTGTGCCGGATCGAACTCCCACAGGTCGAATGCCCATTCTTGGCATGGGAGAATCCGGCGGACGGGCATGACTTGGACCACATTAACAAGCCTGAGCTTCTAGTTCACCAGCTTCTGGATACAGGCTTGGAGTCCCGTCACCTCCTCTGAACTACCCCATAGCAAGCCCTTCTCTTTCCAGGAGGTGGGCTGCATGGGGATACCAGATCTGAACTCGGGGGCCGCCACCCACGTAGGGTCGCGCGGCTCGGTGATGTAGAACCACGCCGATTACCACCCCTTGACGGACTCCACAAAGGCCCCTTTGAACCAGAGGATGTTGGGCATCTTTCCCAACATGGCGCCTCCGCACTCCGCTTGAGTGCCCTTCACTACCTTCGGCTTGACATTGAATGTCTTGAGCCACAAGCCGAAGTGGGGCTGGATGCAGAGGAAGGCCTCGCACACGACGATAAACGCCGAGATGTTGAGGATCAAGTTCGGCGCCAGATCGTGGAAATCCAGGCCGTAGTAGAACATGAGCCCCCTGTAGGATCGAAAGTATGTCTAGAGGGGGGGGTGATTAGACTACTTGACAATATAAAAATTTAGCCTTTTGATAAAGACAAGTTTTTGGCAAGTTCACGATGATGATCAAGTCAAGTATCACCCTACACATGCAATTCTAGAGTATTGGCAGCGGAAAGTAAATTGCACATGTAGTAAAGAGAGGTGGAGAAGAGCAAACGCAATTTGGAGACACGGAGATTTTTCTCGTGGTTCCGATAGGTGGTGCTATCGTCAATCCACGTTGATGGAGACTTCAACCCACGGAGGGTAACGGCTGCGAGAGTCCATGGAGGGCTCCACCCACGAAGGGTCCACGAAGAAGCAACCTTGTCTATGCCATCATGGCATACGCCCACGGAGGACTAGCCTTACTCGGGGTAGATCTTCACGAAGTAGGCGATCTCCTTGCCCTTACAAACTTCTTGGTTCAACTCCACATCTTGACGGAGGCTCCCAAGCGACACCTAACCAATCTAGGAGGCACCACCCTCCAAAAGGTAATAGATGGTGTTGGTGATGATGACCTCCTTGCTCTTGTGCTTCAAATGATAATCTCCCCAACACTCAACTCTCCTCACTGATTTGGCTGTGGTGGAAGAAAGGATTGAGTGGAAAGCAACTTGGGAAAGCTAGAGATCAAGCTTCATATGGTGGGAGTGGAGCAACTTGATCTCAACACAAGGGTAGGTAGTTTTCTTCTCAGAAATGTAAGGTAGGAGTGGTAGTTCTTTCTGATGGCTCTCTCCACGAATGAAGAGGAGGTGGAGGGGTATTTATAGCCTCCACACAAAATCCAACCGTTACACACATTTGACCAATCTCGGTCAGACCGAAGGTGACAACTCGGTGAGACCGAAAGTTCAAATCTTGTGAACGTTGGGATTTTCGGTGGGACCGAAAATACAATCTCGGTGAGTCCGATTCTTCCAAAGACTAGGGTTTGCCAATCTCGGTGGGACCGACTTTATCATCTCGGTGACACCGATTTGATGATAGAAGGTTACAGAAGCTTGGCAACACTAGTTTCGGTGAGACCGAGTTCAGAATCGGAAAATCCGAAATTTCTAGGGTTTGGCTATATGGCTGAGGTGGTTCATCTCGTTGTGACTGAGTTTATGGAATCGGTGGGACCGAGATTACTTATGAGTGTATATTGGAATGAAAGATTGCTGATAGTTTGGGAGATAGATCACTAAGCACTTTGAGCAACCAGATCATTATCATAACCTCATCCCCTTTTAATAGTATTGGCTTTCCTAAGGACTCAATGTGATCTTGGATCACTAAACCAAAAATGGAGTCTTGAGCTTTTGCCAATGCTTGCCTTAGCATTTTGAGGGGTCCACATCTTCAGTCATAGCAATACCCATATCACTGAACTTTCTGAAATGATTCTCAAGAAACTATTAGTTCAATGATATATATGTTGTTATTAATTACCAAAACCACCCGGGGATTAGTTGCACTTTCAATCTCCCCCTTTTTGGTAATTGATGACAACATATAGATCAAAGCTTCGACATAGGATATAATCAATGAATAATATCGTCGCTTTGAGAAGTATGTGATAAGCAAGAGCTCCCCCTAAATTTGAGCATTATTTAAGATTTGCGTTTGAATGCAAATGCACAATCGATTAGGATCATGGGTCACTCTTCCATGTCACATACATCTTGGTGGAGCGCACAAAATGATAAGAATGAATAGCATGCACCCAATCACCAAGACATGAGTAAATGATCATACAAGATATGAATAGCATATGATAAGCATTAAGCACACATTAAGGCATAGTACGATCAAGCACTCATCAAAGTAGAGCAAACGTAGCATCAAACACACGGAATGGCTCGAAAATCTCAAAAGTATCTCAAAGAAACCGCAAATGAACGAAAGAGCAAAAGCAAGCACTCTCTCTCTAGAAGTCCTATGATCTATACAATTTCTCCCCCTTTGGCAACAAGTTACCAAAAAGTTCGAAAGGTATAGAGCTAAACGTCACTAGGAACTCTGCTGGCGGCTCCTGTCTGGGTTAATGGAGTTGAGATGGCTGCATCTGCAAAGGCTTCAGCTGATGTCTGAGGAGCTGGAGGAGTGGTCACTGGAGCTGGAGTTGGAACTGAAGGAGCTGTGGGAGGTGCTGAGGCTGTAGTCCTGGTGTCTGTCACTGGGATAGCAGCTGATCGGGGTCTTGTGGGAACCGGAGCAGGCTGTTCATATTCATCTTGGACTAGGTCATCCTGCATCTCCTTCATGAGCTCTTCCTTCTCCCTCTTTGCTTCCTCGATATCTGCCTCAAGCTTGTTGACAGTGACTTGCACTTCAGTCAGCTTGACATCCAGAGCATGGATCTTGTCTTCAACAATCCTCTCAAGACTCTCCTGAGACTGCACAATGCTGGCCAGGCGTTGTTCAATCCTCTGGGTAGCTTCAAGGAGCTGCTCTCCAACACTCTTGGGTTTAGCTGCTGCTGCTGCTGCTTCCTTCTCAGCTTTAGCTTTCTTGGCAGCTTCAGACTTTGCTTGACCTTCAATAGACATTGGGTCCTCCTCATCCATCACAACTTCATTGTCCTCATGCTCAGGCTGCAGTGGCAAGTGTGGTCTATCCAACAAGTAGGTGCCCGTGCCAAACTTGGCATTGATAAGCATCTGAATGTGCGGGGCAAATCCACACGACCTCTTCTGGTCTGCTGCAGTCCTCTTGATAGTCTCAACTATCAAGTCCATCACCTTGAAAGGTGCCTTCTGATCAAGTATATGCAGCATGTTGATAGAATATCCTCTGATCTCCAGACTTGGGCATCAAGGTATGCCTCAGAATTGTGTTTGTGGTAGGGAGACCTGCCTGGAGATGATACACTGAGCCGAGCTTCCAGATTTCTACATCCTTAGCCGGTACCTCATTGTACATGTTTTTCATAGATTCATGGTTTTTCTTGGGAATACCATAGACATCAACATCATCCTCTCTCTGCACTTTGGAGCATTCAGCAGTGCTGCCCATTCTTCAACAGTTGAAGAGAATCTCGACCTTCACCATCCATACAATCCTGCCATCCGGATAGAAATGAGTCAGGCATAGAATTGCATGATCATCTCATCATTCCAATCTGTCAACTTCTGACCAACAAACTCAGCAACTCCACATGCAGTAAAGCTCTCATGCACATGTGGAAAGAAGTCTCTGTGCTCTTCACTATCGATGTATGCCCAGTCAACATAGCGAGTGTCTGCAACAATGGGCTTCTTGTCCATTAGCACAGTCTCATAGAAATCACGCTGCTCTCTTGTGTGGAACCTTGGATCTACAGCAGTCCTTCTCCTCACGGCATATGGATCAGCTTGTCTCCATAGCCTGAGTCCTTTGTCCTTTCTTTCCTTCATGTTTTCAGCTCGAGGATGAGCATCATTGTGAATTGGCAATTTCTGACGAAGTTTCAGCAATACAGGTGCCTCATCATCTGACTCAGCTGGTGGCACATTTTCTTTCTTCTTCTCTGAAGCTGGAATGTTCCTGACAGTTTTCTTGGGCTTGGCAGCAGGCTTGGCTTGAGCTGCCTTTGCTGGAGCAGAAGGCTTGGGCTTTGAAGGTGCTCCTGCCCTGATGGCATCTCCCATGAACTTAGACTTCTGAGGAGGAGGCTGGGGTGCTTCCTCGTCATCATCATCATCAGCTGCTTCATCATGCACAATCCTCTTCCTCTTGGAAGTTTTCTTTACCTTGCTTGAAGTTTCCTCTTCCATGCTCAGCTTCTTTGCAACAGTGGACTTCTTCACTTTACTGGTGCCTTTCTTGGCTTGCTGCCCTTGATGCTCTTTGGCAACAACTTTCCTCTTTGGCTTGGAGGAAATCTCTTCCTCAGCAATAAAATCGAATCTTCTTCATCGAATTCTTCTTCTTCCGCCCTGGTGGCTGCAGGAGGCAAACCACTTGGTGTGCTCCTTTCACCATCATCCTAAAAGCTGCCGGCCTCGGGACTAGTGCCCCCTCTGGAATTTCAGCAATTGGTGACTCAGACCTGTTCGGCTGTCACCGGCATCCGACATGGTGACAACCTATGAATAGATTAGGTGTAGGCAGAATAGAAGAGTTATCACAAACTGCAGAAGATTTTGCAAAAAAAATGAGTTCAAATTTCAGTTTTAGGTTTTCACAGAATGCATTTCGGTCAGACCGAGTCTAAAATTCGGTGAATCCAAAGTGTTCAAACAGAACCATTCACACCACTTTCGGTTGGACCGAAATGGGTTTTGGTCTTGCCGAGAACACTAGGGTTTCACTAAATCCTCATTTCGGTCGCACCGATTTGCACAACTCGGTTGGACCGAAAAGTGCAGTGCAATGGCCAGAGGCCAAATCGGTCAATCCGAGAATGTAGAATCGGTTTCACCGAGATGTGTTCGGCGGAAACCTAACCCTAAAACTTTTACTCGAATTTCGTTCTAACGAACTAATCTGCTGGATAGGAAGATCTCAAACGTGGCAAGAAGCTAGAAAAACCAATCGTGCATAGAATCGGAGGTTGAAGCACGAGAGGATCAAACTCACCCTAACTTGGTGGAGTTCTCTCACGGTGGCAACGGCGCGGAGAGAATGTCCGCTTGACGGCGACGGAGACTGCGGCGAGGGCGCATGGCGGCAACGGAGATGATCCGGAGACCACGGCGACGGCAGCAAAGGGTTTGGGGGCGAGGCGTTTTGAAGTAGGAATCAACGCGCGCTGCCCTCAGATATATATACCCTTTAGCTGTCGGTGGGACCGAGTTGTAAAACTCGGTGGCACCGAGATGGATAACTGCAAGCAGTTACACACTTCGGTCACGCCGAAAATTACAACTCGGTTTCACCGAGGTGAAAACCTAGATCAATCCAAGTGCTTTCGGTCTGTCCGATTTTTAGTGGGTTGGTCTGACCGAACATACTTAGAAGGTTTTGGAAGTTTAGCCTTTGACGGATCGGTGGCTCCGAGTGCTCCTCACTCGGTGTGTCCGAAAATGACTTGATCAAAGTTTGTGATATAAGCATGAATACAATTTTGAGACAAGAAAGCATAGATAGCTAGGGGAGGAACTTAGGCATTCTTGTCCATCCATTTGGTCAGAAAAAATCCAAAAACCATAGAAACAAATGGATGTCCTCGAATGGATAAAATTATGCATCCAACATGCTCACACAATAAGATAGCAAATGAAATATGTGTCAAACATGCACAATCAAAACTCTAGCAACTAGCACACAATTTGTCGATGACTAGGTCATCTATATATGAGTATATTGACTTAGGAGTCAAATGAGAACATTTGATCATAGGTCATACTCATCGTTTAAGCACAAGTGGGGTTACCACTTTTACATAAAGCATTGATGTGTTCACATCATTTGAAGATGCTTTAGCTCAATTCTTTAGAGCAAAGCTCCCCCTATATGTGAGAACCCCTTTTAAAGGGTCAAACTAACCTTGGGTTGTCGTAGAAGACTTCATATAGATGTTGAAGATGTGGATGCTCAATGTTGATGAAGATCATCAAGAGTTGGGAGCAATCCTTTGGATTCGGGCACTTTCAATACCTACATGGGTTAGTCCCACAAGGAACAAACAAGAATATCCATGGACATAGATTGAAGTTCACAAAAGATGATGTCCATGAAAGCAATGATTACCTTGTCCCTTGACTTACCAACAAGAGGGTTTGTGACTCCATGAACTAGTGCAAGATGTGGAAGTTGATTGCACAAGTTCTGCCAAAATGAATGTGAGTGAAGTATGTTGGCGAGTCACCCTCAAGAACTCTCTAGTTCTTATTCTTCGATCCACATCATCTTGATGGGAATCCTTGGGGTTATAGTTGAGCTTGACGAAGTAGAACTTGACGCTTCCTTGGGAACCCACTTGACCATGGCCTTAGGTGCTTCAATAAATGCATCAATCTCCTCTTGAAGCTTGTCCTTGCCTTTTAGCTTGTGGTCTTGTGGTGGAAGATCATCTTGTGCTTGTTCCACATTGGAAGAAGTAGGATCATACTTCTCCTTTTGAGAAACAAACTTTGGAGTGGGATATTGACCTTCTTCCCATTCAACACCCTCGGCGTTGAACTTTCGCTCAAAACCAATTCCTTGATTCTTCCTGCCTTCCTTGCTTGCGAACAATTTCTCAAAGTTTTTGCTTCCGCAAGGCTCTTGTAGACACCTTTCTCTATAATCCCTTTCAATAAACTATTTTCTTGCTCAAGTGTAACTTGGCTTGAAACATTGTTAGTGGAATCAAGAGAATTACTAGGAGCAACAATATTGGATTTAGCATGGTTATTGTTACTACTAGATGAAATTTTTTTCTTATGCTTGTCATGCTTAGTTTTAATAGGTGGCAAGAAATTAGACAAGAGAAGTCGTTTGGCAAGATATGAAGAACTCTTCTTTCGAAGATCGTCATTGATAGCTTTTAGGAACTCATGTTCTTGCTCTAGATTGAGCTTCTCGAAGCGTAGCTTCTCATGAGATCTTAGGAGCTCTCTATGATCTTCTTGAGTTGTTTCATGAGCTAACTTAAGAGTGTTTAGTTCTTTAGTTAGATGCTCAATCTCCTTCATAGAATTGTCATTCGACTCTTCTCGACTATAAAGACTACTAGCATGTTCATCATTACTAGGCTCACTAGATTTGTCATGTAAAAGCTCATCTTCACCAAGCAAGTCATCATCATCACTATCAAAGTCAATAAATTCAGGGTGTGATACCTTGGGGCCTTTAGCCATGAAGCATCTTCCAATTCCCTCATTTGGTGAATCAAATAAGTCATAGGAGTTGGAGTTGGAGGACACGAGAGCAAGACCGCAACACCTTCATCTTGATCAGTAGTCGGAGTTGGAGTGATAGCTTCTTTCGGAGTGATTGTCTGAGTCGGAGCCGGAGACCCATTCACCTACATGAGCTTGATGTTTTCTTCTTGTGTAGCTCCTTGATGACTTGTCTTTCTTCTCCGAATCCTTGCTTCTCCGAGAGGATCTTCGCTCATAACGATCATCTCTACTCCTTCTCTCTTTCGAGGTGACTCTTCTCTTGAGCTTCTTCTTCTTGGAGATTCTTCTCTTCTCTTGTGGGGAGTCGAACACTCATTTGAGTAGTGTCCGGGTCTTCCACAATTGTAGCAGTTTCGATCACGACTAGAAGATCTCTTTTCATCATATGATCTAGACTTTGAGCTTCTTTCCTTGCTTCTACTCTTGTAGAATTTGTTGAAGTTCTTCACCATTAAGCTTATCTCTTCATTGGAAACTAGCTTGTCACTTGAGGTTGTGGGAGCATCAATTGTAGCCTTGTAAGCACCACTTGACCTGTTGTGAAGCTCTTCCTTATCTTTAAGTGTCATCTCATGAGCAACAATTCTTCCAATGACTTCGGTAGGCTTGAGATTCTTGTAGTTTGGCATCATTTGGATCAAAGTGCACACGGTACTTTCCATCCAAAGCTCTGAGAATCTTCTTGATGATGAATCGGTCGGTCATTTCTTCGCTTCCTAAGTCGGCAATCTCATTTGTGATGAGAGCAAGCCTAGAGTACATTTCAGCGACTCTTCACCTTCCTTCATCTTGAACTTGTCAAGTTGACCTTGAAGAACATCTAGCTTTGATTCCTTCACGGACTCGGTACCTTCGTGCATTTCACCAAAGTATCCCAAATCTCTTTTGCATTCTCAAGACGGCTGATTTTGTTGAACTCCTCGACACAAAGCATTGAAGAGAATGTCACAAGCTTGAGCATTGTTTTGCAACATCCGCAATTCATCCGCTGTAGCTTCACGATCCGAACTTTTCCTTCCTCAAGAACTCACCTTGCAAGCCAACACAAATAATGCCCCATGCGGCAGGGTTATGTACAAGAATATGCATTTTCATTTTATGCTTCCAACTAGCAAAATTTGAACCATCAAAGTAAGGACCTCTACGAAAATTACCCTCACTAGACGCCATACTCTCCTAGGTTGTGAAACCAAGCTTATGGAGTCCAATGCAATGGAAACAAATCCAATGGAGACCAAAGCTCTGATACCACTTGTAGGATCGAAAATATGTCTAGAGGGGGGGTGATTAGACTACTTGACAATATAAAAATTTAGCCTTTTGATAAAGACAAGTTTTTGGCAAGTTCACGATGATGATCAAGTAAAGTATCACCCTACACATGCAATTCTAGAGTATTGGCAGCGGAAAGTAAATTGCACATGTAGTAAAGAGAGGTGGAGAAGACCAAACGCAATTTGGAGACACGGAGATTTTTCTCG
Organism: Aegilops speltoides; assembly: GCA_021437245.1. Lineage (NCBI taxonomy): Eukaryota > Viridiplantae > Streptophyta > Magnoliopsida > Poales > Poaceae > Aegilops > Aegilops speltoides. The sequence goes on along the minus strand of CM038146.1, from coordinate 90,884,638 downwards.
TGGTTCCGATAGGTGGTGCTATCGTCAATCCACGTTGATGGAGACTTCAACCCACGGAGGGTAACGGCTGCGAGAGTCCACGGAGGGCTCCACCCACGAAGGGTCCACGAAGAAGCAACCTTGTCTATGCCATCATGGCATACGCCCACGGAGGACTAGCCTTACTCGGGTAGATCTTCACGAAGTAGGCGATCTCCTTGCCCTTACAAACTTCTTGGTTCAACTCCACATCTTGACGGAGGCTCCCAAGCGACACCTAACCAATCTAGGAGGCACCACCCTCCAAAAGGTAATAGATGGTGTTGGTGATGATGACCTCCTTGCTCTTGTGCTTCAAATGATAATCTCCCCAACACTCAACTCTCCTCACTGATTTGGCTGTGGTGGAAGAAAGGATTGAGTGGAAAGCAACTTGGGAAGGCTAGAGATCAAGCTTCATATGGTGGGAGTGGAGCAACTTGATCTCAACACAAGGGTAGGTAGTTTTCTTCTCAGGAATGTAAGGTAGGAGTGGTAGTTCTTTCTGATGGCTCTCTCCACGAATGAAGAGGAGGTGGAGGGGTATTTATAGCCTCCACACAAAATCCAACCGTTACACACATTTGACCAATCTCGGTCAGACCGAAGGTGACAACTCGGTGAGACCGAAAGTTCAAATCTTGTGAACGTTGGGATTTTCGGTGGGACCGAAAATACAATCTCGGTGAGTCCGATTCTTCCAAAGACTAGGGTTTGCCAATCTCGGTGGGACCGACTTTATCATCTCGATGACACCGATTTGATGACGTAAGTTACTGAAGCTTGGCAACACTAGTTTCGTGAGATCGAGTTCGAATCGGAAAATCCGAAATTTCTAGGGTTTGGCTATATGGTGAGGTGGTTCATCTCGGTGTGACTGAGTTTATGGAATCGGTGGGACCGAGATTACTTATGAGTGTATATTGGAATGAAAGATTGCTGATAGTTTGGGAGATAGATCACTAAGCACTTTGAGCAACCAGATCATTATCATAACCTCATCCCCTTTTAATAGTATTGGCTTTCCTAAGGACTCAATGTGATCTTGGATCACTAAACCAAAAATGGAGTCTTGAGCTTTTGCCAATGCTTGCCTTAGCATTTTGAGGGGTCCACATCTTCAGTCATAGCCATACCCATATCACTGAACTTTCTGAAATGATTCTCAAGAAATTATTAGTTCAATGATATATATGTTGTTATTAATTACCAAAACCACCCGGGGATTAGTTGCACTTTCACCCCCGGACAAAGGGGTGAAGTGGAAAGCCCATCATGGGAGGAAGTGGGAAGGAAACGACCTCTCATGGGGCCTGGGGTGGGGATGAGCTGCCCTTGTCGGGCGGTCGGTGCTGATGTCGCCGAAAGGTATCCGACATCGCTAGCTTGTTTTATGATATGCTCCTCCGTCATGGAGGAGGCCAACCGTTTGCCTCCCGCTCCGGACATGGTCGGAGAAGGTCGAGATGAGATGCGCGGACTTGGGCGCTAGAGCTCGAGAGTGCGCGGAGATGGATAAGCAAAGGAGGAAGAAGGCGTAGATGAAAAGGTGGATCCTTATCCCTTATATATATAGGCGGACGAAGACTATGCGTCCCCACCGGCCTGGTAAAACTTGGTTATCTCCCAAGCGCCACCATCAATTGCGCGGTTGGGTTACCCACATCCGTATTGATGAGAATCCCGGAATAAGGGAACACGATCTCTGCTTCGACAAGACGTGCCAAGGAAACCGCTTCGCTAAACGCGCTGAGGTGGTATAATAAAAAACGATTCAAGTAAAGGCTTGGTAGTGGCGCGACATCATGCTACAAGATACGTCAGCAGATTGGACTTGTGTACATATTATTCTCTCTACGGTGGAATGTGGAATTTATTTTGCAGAGCCAGACACTATCCTGGTGTTCACAATCTTCTATGGATTATTCGGAGGAGGAACCCGCCTTGCAATGCCGAACATTATGCGTGCCGGACTCATCGTCATTGAAGCCAAGTTCATGGGCTACTGAGGGAGTCCTGGACTAGGGGGTGTCCGGACAGCCGGACTATCATCGTCCGCTGGAATCCAAGACTATGAAGATACAAGATTGAAGACTTCGTCCCGTGTCCGGATGGGACTTTCCTTGGCGTGGAAGGCAAGCTTGGCAATACGGATATGTAGATCTCCTACCAGTGTAACCGACTCTGTGTAACCCTTGCCCTCTCCAGTGTCTATATAAACCGGAGGGCTTTAGTCCATAGGACAACAACCATTACAACAATCATACCATAGGCTAGCTTCTAGGGTTTAGCCTCCTTGATCTCGTGGTAGATCCACTCTTATACTACCCATATCATCAATATCAATCAAGCAGGAGTAGGGATTTACCTCCATCGAGAGGGCCCGAACCTGGGTAAAAACACCGTGTCCCTTGTCTCCTGTTACCATCTGCCTGGACGCACAGGTTGGGACACCCTACCCGAGATCCGCCGGTTTTGACATCGACAGTAACTAAATACCCCTCCTTTGAATCTAGGGAGGATGAATCTGATGAAAATCTTAAGCCTAGCTACTCTAAACTTGCTAAGATTGTTGTGAAACAACAAAAGGCTATTGAAAAGCTTCAAAATATGCTAGACAAAAGTGATGATATGTTGGGTGAAGAAATGGATCGCACTAAACACTTAACTGAAAATCTTCAGAGACTTCAGTCTAAGTTTGATAATCTTCAAGGTCATCATAACACTCTCTTATCTGATCACGAGAAGCTTTCTTATGAATTTCTTCAAAGAAAGCAAGATCTTGAGAAGCTAAGAGTGAGTTATGAAGATCTTCAGAAGGAGCGTGATTCATTACTTGCTCAACAAATCAACGCTACTCAGGAAGAATTTATTCCTCCATGTCTGAAGTGCATTGAACGTGAATCTGCTAATTCTTCACCTGAATGTTCAAATGCTTCAAATGTTACAAATTCTTCACCTGTCTCTGCTATCACTAATTCCTCATATGAGGACATTGCTAGTACCACTGATGATGCAGGGTTGAATGAATTGTACATGACAGGCATGTACAAAAGCCTCAAAGGACATCAGACTCTTTGTGATGTGCTTAAAAACAGATCCTCAATAGGAACCCTACGAAAGAGGGTATTGCCTTTGAGAGGAAACTCAATGCTGATGGAACATATTGGAAGCCTGAGCAGTACCCCAAAACCTCATGGGTTGCTGCAAAGGGACCTCCAGTTGATCCATCCAATTTATCTGGCTTTACATGTGAATCTCCTCATTCTTCTGATGAGTCATTTGACTCCAACTATAAACTGTTCAAAAATCAAAATGGTGAAGTATTTGCTAGATATGTTGGCACTAACTGCAAGAACGGTTCCCCTATGAAGAAAATCTGGGTTCCCAAAAGTTATCTTGAAAGTCTTCAGGTGAATGTCCTCATGACACCACCTGTGAAGAACAGGAACCCCAGACCCAATTCTTCATATGGACCTAATTCTTCACATGGATCAAATTCCTCAAAAGGAGCAAATCCTCATATGATCATCATCGTGCTAACCCTTCTGTTTCGCAGGGTAGAGCTAAGGGCTATGAATATTAGCATTATTCTTCTAATCATTATGTTCATAAGTCCTTGAAGAATTTCTCTGCTTATTCATATGCTTACCCTAACCCCTCTTATGTGAAACGAAGCGGACTGGCTTCTATGCAACCTTTCTCATATGGTGCACGCAGAGTGATGAATTCTTTGCCACCCCTTCAGATGTGGGTGGTGAAGAAAAAGAACTAATCTCTTATGTAGGGTCAGGTCTCCAGACATGCTCAAAATGTCTGAAGAATTGGCTGGAGACCTGAATGTGCCTGAAAGGACGCAGGCTAATCATGAAAGAAATGGTTGTTCATTTCACACGTCCTCATACTCATTTATCTGTGTTGTTGCTTGATGAAATTGATCTGATGATATTGATGTCATATTCTTCACTAATGAAGTATATGAGTTCGTAAGTTGCACTAATTCAGCTGTAGGATGATCAACCCAAAGCCAATGAGTGGGTCCTCGATAGTGGATGTACGAATCACATGACTGGTGACAAGAATCTATTGATGGATGCTCCTTTATCACCGTCACATCTGAAGCATATCATATTCGCTGACAAAGGCAAAAGTCAGGTATTGGGTCTAGGTAAGGTTGCGATCTCAAAGGATCGACACATGGACAAAGTCATGCTTGTCGAGTCCTTAGGATACAACCTCATGTCTATCTCAATGCTTTGTGATCTTGATATGGTTGTTGTCTTTGGCAAATATCGGTGCGTTGTGATCATGGAAGCTGAAAATTCCAAAGTCTTCGAAGGCTTTAGGAGAGGAGACTTGTACATTGTTGATTTCTCTACAGGACACAACCTGCCGTGTGCTTACTTGCAAAAGCTTCAGAAGGCTGGCTATGGAATCGATGACTTGGTCATGCTGGCATGAGGAATCTGCACACGCTTGCGAAGAAGAAGCATGTCATTGGCATTGAGAATGTCAAATTCCTCAAAGATCACTTATGCGGAGCTTGTGAAGTTGGAAAGATGACCAAGGCCAAGCATCCAGCAAAGACTATCATGACTACCACTCGACCATTTGAATTGCTTCACGTGGATCTCTTTGGTCCTAATCATTATTCTGCTATTACAAATGATGTATCTCTATATGGCTTTGCTATCGTTGATGATTATTCTCGTTACACATGGGTGCACATTGTCACTTACAAACATGAGGTGCAGGAAGTCTTCAAACGATTTTCCTCGAGGGATTCAACCAAATTTGGTGTGAATATCAAGCACATTAGAAGTGACAATGGGACCGAGTTCAAGAATTCTGATCTTGATGGCTATCTTGATGAACTTGGTATTACTCATGAGTTATCTGCTCCTTATACTCCTCAGCAGAATGGCGTCGTGGAGCGCAAGAACAGAACCCTCGTTGAAATGGCTTGCACTATGCTTGATGAATACAAGACACCTCATCGCTTCTGGATTGAGGCAATTGATACTGCGTGCCACATAATCAACAGAGTATATCTTCACAAATTCTTCAAGAAAACTGCCTATGAACTCCTCACTGACAAGAAACCCAATGTGAGTTACTTCAAAGCCTTCGGTGCTAAATGTTGGATTAGAGATCCGCATCACAATTCTAAATTTGCACCGAAAGCACATGAGGGCTTTATGCTTGGTTACGGAAAGGACTCGCACACCTACAAAGTCTTCAACAGCGTTCTTCACAAGGTTGTAGAAACTGTAGATGTGCGGTTCGATGAAACTAATGGCTCACAAAGAGAGCACCTACCTTCTGTGATAGATGAACCAGCACCTAAGGTTTCTATCAAGTTCAAGGCTACTGAGGATGTCATCCCTACTGACGAATCTGCTGAAGAATTCATTCCAGAACGTGATGAACATCGAGCTGGCACACCTAAAAAAAATGGTGCTGAAGAAAATGCTCCTGAAGAAAATGTGGGTCAAATTCCTCGAAGACAACCCACTCATCCCCGCATTGCAATCGAAGTGCAATTCGAGAAGATCATCGATGACATTAGAGCACCAGGTCCTCTCACTCGCTCAAAGGCTTCGCATTTATATAACTTTTGTGGGCACTTTGCTTTTGTCTCTATCACAGAGCCCACTAAGGTAGATGAAGCATTTCTGGAGCCTGAGTGGATTCAAGATATGCAAGAAGAATTACATCAGTTCAAGCTCAACAACGTCTGGGAACTGGTCAAACATCCAGATCCTCGCAAGCACAACATCATTGGCACAAAATGGATCTACCGCAATAAGCAAGATGAAAATGGCCTTGTGGTGAGGAATAAGGTACAGCTTGTAGCTCAAGGCTACACACATGTTGAGGGTATTGACTTCGATGAAACTTTTGCACCTGTTGCTAGACTTGAGGCTATTCGCATATTACTTGCTTATGCTAACCATCATAATATCACCTTATATCAAATGGATGTGAAAAGTGCATTCCTCAATGGTAAGCTTGAGGAAGAAGTATATGTTGCGCAACCCCCAGGTTTTGAAGATCCAAAGAATCCCGACAAAGTCTTCAGACTGAACAAGGACCTGTATGGCCTCAAGCAAGCCCCTCGGGCGTGGTATGATACTTTGAAGGAATTCCTCATGAAGAAAGGCTTCAAACCCGGTTCACTCGACCCAACTCTTTTCACAAAATCTTATGATGATGAATTGTTTATGTGCCAAAAATATGTTGATGATATTATCTTTGGCTGTACTGACCAACGTTATAGTGATGAATTTGCCTATATGATGAGTTAAGAATATCAGATGTCTATTATGGGAGAATTGAAATTCTTTTTAGGTCTTCAAATTAAAACAACAAGAATGGCATATTCATATCTCAGGAGAAATACCTCAAAGATGTATTGAGGAAATTCGGCATGCAAGACTACAAAGGGGTCAAAATTCCAATGCCCACAAATGGCCATCTATGCACTGATGAAAATGGTAAAGACTTCGATCAAAAGGTATACCTCTCCATGATTGGCTCTTTATTGTACCTATGTGCATCTAGGCCAGATATTATGCTTAGTGTTTGCATGTGTGCCCTATTTCAAGCTACACCGAAGGAATCACACCATAAGGCTGTGAAGCATATTCTTCGATATCTAGCTCACACACCAACACTTGGATTATGGTATCCCAAGGGCTCTTCATTTGATCTCATTGGATATTCAGACTCTGACTATGCTGGCGGTCGCGTGGACCGCAAGTCAACATCGGGCACATGCCATTTCCTCGGACGATCGTTGGTCTATTGGTCCTCGAAGAAACAGAACTGCGTATCACTCTCCACTGCAGAAGCTGAGTACATTGCTGCTGGATCATGTTGTGCTCAATTACTATGGATGAAGCAAACACTCAAGGACTATGGCATCAACATGAGAATGTGCCTCTCTACTGCGACAATGAGAGCGCTATCAAGATTGCTCATAACCCAGTTCATCACTCGAAGAAAAAGCACATTCAGATTCGTCATCATTTTCTTCATGATCATGTGTCGAAGGGCGACATCTCCATCGACCACGTTAGCACTGAAGATCAATGAGCCAATATTTTCACTAAGCCCTTGGATGATAAGAGATTTAGCAAGTTGTGGTGTGAGCTAAATATCCTAGAATCTTCGAATGTTCTCTAAAATGGAAAAAACATACTAACACTTATGCTGACTTGATGACTTAGATGCGCAACACATGAAGTAACGTTTTTCTTCAATCAATGAAGACTAACCCTCTAAGTGTGAAGAAATTAGTGAAGAAATTGATTCTCAGAGACCTACGACAATTGTACGCGGTGTCTGAAATTATCTTTCTTATACGGTGGGTTACGCCACCAACCAAAGTTGAAAATCTTCAATTTGAGTTTTTTTTGTTTTTGAAATTCCTCGATTTTTCAAATTCTTCAACTTTGCATTATCTTCCGGTTTTATGTCCTCTACAACATTCACTTATTGCTATTTCTCCAAGTTGATTTCTTCTGCTAAGTGAATGTGATCGGACCCTTCCCCCTCTATGCTAAACTCAACCCAGTCTATTCACAAATTCTTCATGTGTGTTCTAATTTGAAACTCGTTCAAAATCTTCACTGTGTCCTTGACAGCTGAAGAAATTGTGAACGGAAACTTAAAATAATCTTATCTAAATTTTCGGCTTTGCCGCTCAAACCGTTCCGCATCCCATGACAATACTTATCTATTCACCCACAATCCTACAAGATCGCCACCTCACAGTACGTGGGTGACACATGTCATGTGAATGAGAAGGGCCAGGGGCATGTTCGTCCGAAATCTTCGGGCGTACAGTTTTTCACTTCCATTATAAATACCCCTGCCTCTTCCTCACTTGATTTTTTACTTTGCTCGACCTCACTCTCGCTCGAGCTTCCCGAAACCCTAGCGCCGCCGCTACTTCATCATCGCCGGTGAGGAAGAGCTTCACTGCCTCGACCTCGTTGCCATCGTACCCGCGCCGGTTGCGGATTTCTTCACTCCGCCGCCGCCGTAGCCGCCTTCCTCTGCCGAGTTAGGGCGTGGAAGATCTAAACTGACGAACTTCACACCTACACTTCTCAGTTCGTCGTGTTCTTCACTTTGGGTAATTAAAAGTTACTTTTACTACCCGCTTTGATTCATGTGTTCTTCTTGAAAATCTTCAAAGGTGTTTGTTCTTCAAATCTTCACACACTAAACACCTCACATGTTATCTGCTCTTGATTCGTTTCTCTAAGCAATGATTTTCTTCAAGATTCCTCAATTGTGTGGATTCTCAAATCTGTACAACTCTGGAACCTAAGATAAATAATGCTTAGTGAAATTCTTCAAGACTCATCTGGTTAAATTCCTCAAACCTATTCTTTTTGAAAATCTTCTGAGAATGCATATGACCTCTCCAAATTCCTCGCAACTATACTCTGTTCACAGGTACAAATGTATGCTGCTGAATCACTAGGTTCTCATCAACTTAGCTCATTTGTAGCGTTCCTTGAAGAAAAGTTGCATGCCTCTTCAGAAACTTCAGTTGTTCATATTCCTCAGCTGAAGAAAATGGGCGATGGTTAGAAGCCACGGAAGGAAGGAAAGAGGCCTCAGGTAAATATTGTGTTTGAAATCCCTGAGGACATTTATGATGGGTACTGCACACCCCCTAAGGAAGACAGAAATCAGCGCAAGGTGCGCATTCAAAAGATAGACAGGAGATGGGCACGAGAATGGAGGGAGTACAGGTATGTTAATCCCAAGTATATGAAGAAATTCGCGCTCAACCCTCCATGCTCAAGACCTCCATTGGCACCAGGCCAAGTGGCAGATCCCACCAGCCTCAAGCGCGGTGTGGACTATGCTGATGAATGGGCAAAGCGCCATGCCAAACTGGCCAAGCAAGCAAAGGAAGCAGTGAAGAAATTCAATGCAGACTCTGCTACTGCTGCTACCGCTGCTGAGGCCTCTGCTAGTCAGCCGAAGATGGCGATGCCTAAGAAGCCTGCTCACAAGTCAAGCTCTTCTTCTTCAATGCCCTCACGGCCAAGCTCCTCAGCAATGCCCTCAAGGCCTGAATTTTCAAAGCCCTCACGGCAAATTCCTCAGTCTGCTCCTCCTCCTCCAAAGTCCTCAGCTCCTCCGACATAGTCTTCAGCTGCTCCGACCAAATCCTCGGCACCTGTGCATCTTGCCACGTGCCAAAGGACCACAGGCATCTCAATTGCCTCTGGAACATCTGCAAGTTCCTTAGCTGCACCACATTCCTCAGCTGGCCCCTCTCTGCTGAAGAAAAAGGCCACTGCTGGACGAGGCCTTCGACCAAGTCCTCAAAAGAAGCAGGTCACCTTACAAGTTCCCTCTGATGAAGATGAGGCTGATGATGGAGAACTTGCTGAAATCATCAGAGACAGGAAAGCCAGGGCCACTAGAGCCAAAGGTAGCAACGTGCCACTACTGCTGGATCCAAAGTTGATCCTTGACTTCATTGACTTATGGCACAAGGACCCTAACACTCCTTTGCCAGAGATGAATCTCACTCCTGGGCAAAGTCATGTTCTGACTGCCTTCATTGAGGAAGAAAAGTGGAAATTTGAAGAAGGCAGAAAGCGGAAGAAAGCGCAATACAAGAAACAACGCTACCTCAAGGACAATGTCCTCACTCTCACTCCTGATCAGCTCATTGCCTTGCAAGCTGAAATCAAGCAATTGAGTGATGAATTCGATTGCTACTATGCTGATTGGAAGGGCACAAAGGTTCGGTTTGTCAATCTGACAAAGAAATTCACTTCAAGTGCTGCTCCTCCTGTGCACATTGAAGTTACACCGGCTGAAGCATCTGCTTAGCCTACTGAAGAACATGCCAGCACCGCTGATGACAATCAGGCTGCTAAAGAAAATGAGAGTGCTAGGGCTGATGACTCCATTCCAGCCGCTGAAAGTATTGCCAGGGCATCCACTAGTGGTGTGCTTGAAGAAAATGAAGAAGTCAGGGTAACTGTAACAGTTGCGCCTGAAGAAAATGATCCAAAGTCCTCTGCACCTCCTGCGCTTACTCCAACTCCGATCCTTCCATCTGCATTAGATGCGAAGAAGACCAAGGCTGTAGAGCGTGCAGCTGTGAAGAAGAGGAAGGCATCAGCTTCATCAGATTCTTCAGCTCCGAAGAAAATGAAGCCTTTGACAAGCTCAACTGAAAATCCAATTGATGCCATTCCTGTCTCTTTCATACCATCAAAGGACCTTGTTCCGTTTGGTGAAGATTATGTGATTCCCGACGAATCCGATGAAGAAACTCCTTCTGCTGCTTCGACAGAGCAATTGGATGAAGAAATTTAAGTGGATAGAATCCCTTCAACCCCAGTCATCTCCTCACCTATGCCTCAGTTCACTGCTGAAGAGGCAGGTGTTGAAGAAATGGAAGATGAGGATGTGGACATCGGCTGTACCACACCCGTACTCAATGATGACTTTTGGGAAAGTCAGCACCCGTACTCAATGATGACTTTTGGGAAAGTCAGCAATTCCTCAGTCCCCAGCTGCTACTGAAGTGCTGATGGGATCTGAAGAACCTCAAGCAACCCCGTCTATGCATGAAGAAATTCCAGCCACTAGTGCTGAAGAAAATGTAAATGAAGAATTGAAGACCTAGACTGAAGCTGTAGAAGAGCCTGAAATTCCTCAGCCTAAGGAACCTGAGATTGTGATTCCTGAAGTGGTGATGCAATTGACTGACATCCTCAGCCCAAGCCAAAGGATCCCTTCTCAAAGAAGCAAAAATTCAAGGCCGATGATTTCTTCGGCGAGCATGTGTTCTTCACTGAATTCAACCCATATGACAATGCTCATCTTAGAAGGAAGCGGTTCTGGACTGCCAGCCAGGCCAACTTCTATTCCTCAGTACTCTTCGACAAGGACAAATTCTTTGACCATGAGCACATTCCTCACGTGGACATGGAATCCATGCCTTGCTTCACACAAGTCCTCAGTATGATTCACGATGCAAGTCTTCTCAACTTTTGCACTGACATAATTGACTGGAATGAAGAGCTAATTCTTCAGTTCTAGGCGATGTTGCATATCACTGGTGAAGCAAATGACACCAATACTTGGGTGTTGGACTGGATAACCGAAAACACTCACTACAAGGCACCAGCCTCTGAATTGCTTCGTGCCTTGCCACTTAGTCCTCCACCTGAAGGTGCTCGTTGTCTGTATGATGAGCCTGAACTAACTGCTCACTATAAGCAAGTACTCATGAAGCTGCTGAAGCCTGGTCAAGCCCCAAGGACCAAATTCCTCATGAAGGAATTGCTCTATGTGCCAAGAACCATCTATCGCATACTGACGAAGACTATGAGTCCTATCAAAGGCCATGACCCATCCGATGAAGAAGTTATCGGGATGATGAAGAATATGCTTTTCAACATAATGCATGGCATCCCCATAAACTGTCATGATTTCTTCATGAGGACTATCGCAAATGTTGCACTTTCATCGTTTGAGCTGAAGCCTTATGCTCCATGGATCATGAGATTCCTCAGATCAAGGTCTTCACTCAACTACAAGGCTGATTTTCAGAATCACCTCAGCTCCTTGCCCCCTATTGAAGTCCTCAAGCGGACAATCTCCTCATCCGATGAGAAGGGCAAGTCACCAAATTGTTATTGATGAAGGCATTCGCCCATTGGATGGTCGGCCATAAAGCTGCATCTTACTCCACCAATGATGACTCTGCCACTCATGATTCTGCTGCCAATGCTACCAAGTCAAGTCCTCAAGCTACCGCTCCTCGTGTGATGACTGACCGTGAACTGCTCATAAGTCTTCACTAGAAGGTGGATCGAAACCACAAATGGGTTAAGCGTCAGTCTGGTTCTATTCTTCACAACATGACCTCTACACATAATGCAGTGAAGAAAAACCATTACTACCTCCATGAAGTATTTGATCGCACCTGGGCTATTCTGCCACATCTATATGGTGAAGAATATGTGAAGCAAATGGGCTTCAAGGAAGATTTTGACTGGTCTTCTCCTCCTCTGAAGAAATTCAAGAAGGTCAAGGTTCCTTCCTTGGTGGCCAGTTCATATTCTTCATCGCGCGACACGGACGAGTATGAAGACTTGGACGATACTACAGCATGCCCTACATCGACTCAAGACCCCAACAACGCTGGCGCTCCTCCATCTTCATGATATTCTTCAGGGGCGTTAGTCCTCATTTTCAACCCTTTTGGTCATTCGATGACAAATGGGGAGAAATTTGAGTTAGTCTTCAAGCGGGTCTATCCTATATGGACGTTTTTTTACTAAGTTACAACTCTCGTTCTTCTGATGACTTTGCTGAATCGAGTTGTAATATTAAACTCTATGGTGCCTGATACTTTTGATGTGTTCTTCTGCATGCTTATTCCTCATTAATGTTAATGCACGCATGCTGAATTACATCAGTCACCATATTTCATCATGCATTTCAAATTCTTCATATTATATGTCAAATGCTTGTATGAATTACAAGATATAGGGGGAGATCTCCATGATTATACTCTTCAAGTGTGCATTGCTTCAAAAGAAAATTCCTCACTATGCACATCTTCAGGGGGAGTTCTTCAATATCTTGCAATCAAATTCCTCAATATCAGTATTTACACTTCATATGTTTATCCCCGTTGAAAACTTAACCTATATTGTCATCAATCACCAAAAAGGGGGAGATTGTAAGTGCATCTAGTGCCCCTTAGTGATTTTGGTGTATTGAAGACTTATAGATTAAGGGACTGATGCGTTTGTGACTGTACACAGGTCTATAAGTCTATGAGGAGTTTGATATTTACAGAGAAAGTCGACCCCTAAAAATGAAGTTCTTCGACTGAAGACTTTGGATTTCTGAAGACTTTCTGAAGACTTTGAAAGTGAAGAAATTGGTGTGACCTTGAAGACTTGGTATTCATTCGAGGAACATGAAGCGTGAAGACTTTTGTTTTTATAGTTTCATTTTCCCTTTCTTGAGTCATAGGAAACACCGTACTATTAAAGGGGGTCGAGGAAATACGAAAGAAAAATTTCCAGGTGATGCTCAACTCAAATCCTACACCTACCAATCCTTTCAAGTGAAGCCATTGGAAATCTCATACGCTTCACCAAATTCTTCAAATGAGACGAAGTTCTTCCATTTCTCGAGGATTTTGTTCTGACTGAGGAGTTAGGAATTCGCCAGTGCGGATTGCCTACACAGTGAGGAACATGATAGCCCTCACGTATTTGAGAGTAAAATATTCCGACCGATGTTGTGCTACGCGCAAGCTGACCCAAAATATCTACCCACCTAATGGTCATACCAGACAAGGGCATTTATGTCTTATCATGCCGGGCTGCTCCAAGAGAAACTGACACTTGTCATTTGAGACCAACCCATCCTCCGAGGACTTTGAACGAAAATCATCAAGTGAGGAAAACCCGAACACCAAACCTACAAACCCCAAAGTGATTGAGCATCACTGAAGAGATTGATCCTGCGTGGATACGACACTTGTTTCCTTTGAAGACTGTGCTTCTTCCAAACGGTTAGGCGTCAAGGTCTAGAGCATCCAAGAGGAATTGTGGATCGCCGAGTGACTGAGTTTGTGAAGGTTCGGAAGTCACCTGAAGACTGACCACGAGTGATTGGGCGAGGTCTGTGTGACCTTAGCTCAAGGAGAATACGGTGAGGACTGTGTGTCCGGGACTGGGTGTCCTCGAGTTTAAATACTCAGCTGCTCCAACCAGATGTACAACTGAGACAGCAGTTGGAAGTGGTCTATCAAATCATTGTCTTCACCGAGCTTACTGGTTCTATTTCCTCAACTCTTTAATTTCCTCATCTCTGTTGTTATGTGCTTGTTCATATCTGTTTGAACACTTTGACTGAAGACTTTCTCAATTTCCTCAGTTCAATTTCTTCAGTATGTCCATCTTCATCTTGTGTTATCCTGTGTTTACGTTTTCTGTACTCTGTGCTTGTCTTCATTTCATCATGATGACTATGCGTGTGTTCTGCTATGTTAACTTTTGAGTACTTATTCCGCTGCAAGTAGTTCTTCATTTAGGAATTTCCTCACTAGCAAATTCCTCAGTGAAGAATTCATAAAAATCGCCTATTCACCCCCCCCCTCTAGTCGATATAACACACTTTCAATAAATTACTGAACTAGGAATTATAGCCACCGGCAATGCTCTATCAGGAAAGGTCGTTCGTTATCATCCGCAGCAGTTTCTTGTTTCCCAATGTTGGCCACCGCTTTTCAATTGTGACAAGGACAATTGAACCAACACTTAGCTAAGCTTCCTGGGAAAAATCTGAAAAACCTGTCACCTCCATTCTGTCGTTGGTTCGTATGGAGTACGTTGTGCTCATGTCTATTGCATCATACATGTCTGTTAGGATAATTCCATCGTTTTGAGGTTGATATCCTAGGTTCATCTTTAGAAGCCTCACAATGGTAGACGGGATTCTCTGTAGATTGTACCGATATTACTAGATAAAATCAATGTACAAGGACAAAAAACATCGAAAATAGCAAACAAAACCATGGCAGTGGATCAAAACAAATATTCAATGACTAACCAGACGACCATTTATGACACTGGTGAGGTTTAGACGCTGCACAAAGGGTATGGTTGGGAAGTAGTCAGACTCAAACACATAGTATATCATCTGTCCAAGTTGTCTATTGATAACCCGCAAGTATACGGGATAGTTGTAGCCTCTTTCGATAAGTAAGAGTGTCGAACCCAACAAGGAGCTAAAGGTAGAACGAATACTCTCTCAAGTCCTATCGGCCACTGATACGGCTCTACGAACGCTTGACGTTTGCTTTACCTAGAACAAGTATGAAACTAAAAGTACTTTGTAGGTGTGATATGATAGGTTTGCAAGATAATAAAGAACACGTAAATAAAAAGTAGGGGCTGTTTAGATAAAGAAACAATAAAGTAAATATAACAAGTGTGGAAAAGTGTTGGTAGGAGTTGTGAAATTGTCCCTAAGCAACTGACTACGTTACTAGACTGGTAATCACTATTGCAATTCTATTTGAGGGAGAGGCATAAGCTAACATACTATCTCTACTTGGATCATATGCACTTATGATTTGAACTCTAGCAAGCATTCGCAACTACTAAAGATTCATTAAGGTAAAACCCAACCATATCATTAAAGTATCAAGTCCCCTTTATCCCATACGCAACAATCCCCTTACTCGGGTTTGTGTTTCAGTCACTCACGCAACCCACTATAAGCGAATCATGAACGCATTGCAACACCCTACAGCAGGAATCCCTCACGCTTGCGCGACACGGAGGGCACCATAGGACAGCACCAATAATAAAACAAGCAGCTCAAACCAATCATAGCAATTCATCAATCACCAATAGGACAATGGAAATCTACTCAGACATCATAAGATGGCAACACATCATTGGATAATAATATGAAGCATAAAGCACCATGTTAAAGTAGAGGGTACAGCGGGTTGCGGGAGAGTGGACCTCTGGATATAGATGGGGGAACATGATGGAGACGTTGGTGAAGATGACGGAGGTGTTGGTGAAGATCGCGGTGATGATGATGGCCCCGGCGTGCTCCGCGCCATCGAAGCAAGGGGAGAGAGCCCCTTCTTCTTCTTCTTCCTTGACCTCCTCCTAGATGGGAGAAGGGTTTCCTCTGGTCCTTGGCTCCCATGGCGTGGGAGGGCGAGAGCCCTCCGAGATTGGATCTATCTCTATTTCGCGTTACTCGTAATTCTGCCTCGCACCGCTTCCTTTATATCTCGAGATCTCAGAATCTCGATTGACTAAAACCTTCGCCCAGATCTTTCTCATAAAATTAGCTTTCTTGCCCCAAAAGAAGAGCATCAACCTCCTTACGGGTGGCCCATGAGAGTCCAGGGCGCGCCCAGGGGGGAGGGCGCGCCCCCTTGTCTCGTGGCCACCTCGGACACCGTTTCACGTTGATTTTACTTCCCAAAAATCATAAATATTCCAAAAAAAATCTCCGTCCATTTTTATCCTGTTTGGACTCCGTTTGATATTGGGTTTCTGCGAAACAAAAAACATGCAACAGACAGGAACTGGCAATGGGCACTCGATCAATATATTAGTCCTAAAAAAAGTATAAAAATTTGCCAGAAGTATATGAAAGTTGAATAATATTGGCATGGAACAATCAAAAATTATAGATACGACGGAGACGTATCAGCATCCCCAAGCTTAATTCCTGCTCGTCCTCGAGTAGGTAAATGATAAAAAAGATAATTTTTGATGTGGAATGCTACCTAGTATAATCTTGATCATATATCTAATCATGGCATGAATATTAAGACACGAGTGATTCAAAGCAATAGTCTATCATTTGACAAAAAACAACAATATTTTGAGCGTACACATAAAGCAATCATGTCTTTTCAAAAAAACATGGCCAAATAAAGTTATCCCTACAAAATCATATAGTCTGGCTGTTGCTCTATCTTCATCACACAGAGTATTTAATCATGCACAACCCCGATGACAAGCCAAGCAATTGTTTCATACTTTAATAATCTCAAACTTTTTCAACTTTCACGCAATACATGAGCGTGAGCCATGGACATAACACTATAGGTGGAATAGAATATGATGGTGGGGGTTATGTGGAGAAGACAAAAAAGGAGGAAGTCTCACATCGACTAGGCATATCAAGGGGCTATGGAGATGCCC
The DNA here is from genome assembly GCA_021437245.1 of Aegilops speltoides. Taxonomy (NCBI): domain Eukaryota; kingdom Viridiplantae; phylum Streptophyta; class Magnoliopsida; order Poales; family Poaceae; genus Aegilops; species Aegilops speltoides. The sequence continues at coordinate 90,867,863 of CM038146.1, read as the reverse complement.
ATCAATAGATATCAATGTGAGTGAGTAGGGATTGCCATGTAACTGATGCACTAGAGCTATAAGTGTATGAAAGCTCAAACTGAAAACTAAGTGGGTGTGCATCCAACTTGCTTGCTCATTGGAAGTGCATCTAGTGCCACCCCTACTTGGTTTTGGAGTATTGACGACAAAGTTGGTTGAGGGACTAATGCATTTGTGAGAATTGCAGGATAACGCAGGTAGTGTCCCTCATTGATTCGGTTTACCTACCAGAGATGACCCCTAAAAATGTATGAAGACATTGAAGACAATGGTGGTATGTCAAGATATTCATATTGAAGACTATGACATGAGAAGACATTGTGTGAAGACTATGGAGCCTTGACCGTGTTGTTTTGTCTGTTTCCTTTTCTTCTTTGTTGAGTCGTAGGAACCATCAGATCTTTGTTAAGGGGTCCAAGTGAACTAAGTCAGAATGACTAAAGTGATGCTCAACCCAAATCCTATGTCTTCGAGCGAAGACAATGAGATCAAATCTTATCCAGAGGTGGATGAGTCAGCTTTGCTTGTAGCCCAAGTAAATTTGCCGTGTGTGTTTGAAATATAACCGTTGGAACATGTGTCAGTTCCTTAGTGACCCAGGGTCATTTCGGACATATCAGGTCGGGTTGCCCAGTGGCTATAAATAGCCCACCCCCTACACCATAAATTGGTGGCTGCTCAGAGTTAGTGCACGGCTTTTATCGTTTGAGAGCAACCCACCTCGAAGCCTTTGAGAGAGAGAAATCCTTGCAAGGACCAAGCCCAAACACCCAGAGCCAAAGAGTGTTAGGAATCACTGAAGTCTTTCTGTCTGTGTGACCTGAAGACTTATTACACTAGAGGACTGTGTATCCTCCAGCCGGTTAGGCGTCGCGTTCTGAGCATCCAAGAGTCATTGTGGATTGCCGGTAAACGAAGTCTGTGAAGGTTTGGAAGTTTACCTTGAAGACTTACCAGAGTGATTGGGCGAGGACTGGGTGTCCTTAGCTCAAGGGGAATAAGGTGAAGACACAGTCTTCTGAGTTAAATCTCAGCCTCCCTAACCAGACGTACAGTTGTCACAGCAACTGGAACTGGTCCAAATAATCCTGTGTCTTCAACAAGTGACTGGTTCTATCCTCCTCCCTCCTTTACTTAAGTTTGTCTTCGTGAAGTCATTGCCTATCTGTCGTATCTGTTTGACTTCATTGCTTGACTACTACTGTTGATTGGCTTCATACTATCTTCCATCCTGATCCTTACTACTTAGCTGCTGTTAGTCCTGTATTTTCACATCATTGCATACTTGACTATGGCTTGCTTATGGTAGTTTATCTTCCGCTGCATATTCACTAGGTCGTTTAAATTGTTTGTCTTCGAAACTTTCAAGTTTTGAAGACTTTCATAAAAATAGCCTATTGACCCCCCCCTCTAGTCGATACTAGCACTTTCAATTGGTATCAGAGCAAGGTACTCACTTGTTCTGTGTGATTCAGTTTAACCACCTGGAGTTTTAGCTATGTCGACTGCAGGGATAATCAAAGTCTCCGCTGCTTGTCCCGTTTTCGATGGAACTGAATATCCCTACTGGAAGAATAAGATGCGTATGCATCTTGAAGCCATTGATGTCGACCTTTGGTATGTCGTCAAGAACGGCGTTCCCAAAACTGGTGAAGGTGTCACCCCTGCTGATGTCAAGAAGTTCATTCAACTGGACTCTACTGCCAAGAACATTATCTGTGGTCATCTGACCAAAGGACAGTATGGCCGTGTGAGTGCTCTAGAAACGTCAAAGCTAGTCTGGGACTGGCTATCCAAGGTCAACGAAGGTGTCTCAACCCAAAGAGATCAAAGGATCAGTGTTCTTCGCAACCTCTTCAACCACTTTAAGAGAAACGACAATGAAAATGTCCTGCTCACATTCGATCGCCTCACTAACATCACAAATGAGCTTCAAGCTCTTGGCGCAACTGAGATTACCAAGCATGAAATCGTCAAGACACTACTGAGATCACTTGACAACTCCTTTGACACCCTTGCTCTCATGATACAAGAATGTCCTGACTTCAAGACACTCGATCCGTCTGAAATACTTGAGAGGCTCAACACACATGAGTTCCAGCTTTCTGAGAAAAGAGATATCTATGGTCCAAACTATGGCCGAACTCGCGCTTTGAAGGCAAAAGTTGTTTCCTCATCTGAAGAAGAATCATTCGCAGCCTCGATGATCCCAAGACATTGGAAAGGAACTTGCTATGCTTGTGAAGAAGTTCTAGAAATTCACCAAGAAGAAAGGCTTCAGAAAGTCTTCACGATCCATCTCAAGGAATGATGAAGCTTCCACCCATGACCACAAGAAGAGAACCTGCCACAAGTGCAAGAAACCTGGTCACTACATATCTGATTGTCCACAGTAGGACAATGAGAAGAAGAAGAAGAAGAGCAAGGAATACGATTCTGATGACAAGAAGAAGAAGAAATCCTCAAAGTCTTCTTCTAAGTCTTCTTCCAAGTCTTCATCACACAAGAAGAGCTCATCTGGCAAGGCTCGTGCCTTTGTTGGCAAGGAAATGGATTCAGAGGAGGAGTCTGCTTCTACGGAGGCAGAGGTGGAGTCTGGAGAGGAGTCCGACCCTGGTGTTGCATGTCTGGCTCTAGCCACAGCCTATGTTGGCAAGTCCATCTTCAACACTGAAGACAATGACTTCCACACCAACGCTGAAGCTGATGACGAAGATGATCCTACTCCCACCTACTGCTTCATGGTACGTGGTGCCAAGGTAAAATCTCGTGATGCTTACTTTCAAACATCAAGTGAAGATGACTCTGATTGTGAATCCAAACCTAGCTACAAAACACTAGCTAAAATTGCAACTGAACAACAAAAGGCTATGGAACATACTCAAAAACTGTTAGTGTTGGACGCGGAAATGACACGTTCACAGTCCTTAGTTGAAGACATGAAAAATCTTCATGCTAAGTACCAAGAACTTGAAAGTCGTCATGAAACGCTCTCAACTACTTATGAAAGGCTCTCCTATGATTATATTCAAAGGAAACAAGAGCTTGAGAAATTGAGAGCGACTCATGAAGATCTTCAAAAAGAGAATGAGTCACTTCGCGCTCAACAGATCAGTCCCGCTCAGGATGGATTTGAACCACCATGTCTAAAATGCATTGAGCGTGATAATGCTACATCTGTTGCTGAATGTTCCACTGCTGCTACTGTTTCACTATCTTCAACTATTGATGTGGTAACTAACACCTCTGCGGAGGATACCACTACTATTGCTGATGAAAATGCTAGGTTGAAGACATTGCTTGAAACAGGAATGTACAAAAGTTTGAAGGGACATCAGACACTCTGCGATGTCCTCAAAAAGCAGATTCTAAATCGAAACCCTAGGAAAGAGGGTGTTGGGTTCGAGAGGAAAATGAATGTTGATGGCTCATACTAGAAGCCTGTGCAGTAACCCAAAACCACATGGGTTGCTGATAAGGAACCTTCAGTAGATCCACCACTTTATCTGGCTTTACCTGTGCTAATCCTATTATCATTGATGAATCCTTTGATGCAAACTGTAAGATGTTCAAAAATCAGAATGGTAAAGTGTTTGCCAGGTATATTGGTACTAACTGCAGGAATGGACCACCTATGAAGAAGATCTGGGTACCTAAGCAGTACATTGAGAATCTTCCTATGAATGTCGTCATGACACCACCAAGGAAGATAAACCCCAGACCTATGGCTTCATATGTCCCAAAGGCTTCATACAGATACAGGACTCACCTGAGTCACCCTAACGCCAATGTTTTGGAGGGAAATCATACTCAGACTCATGAATTTGAGCGTGTGTCTTCAAACCGCTATGTTCATAGAACTAAAACTTTTCTGCTTATTCATATGAGTATCATTCATATCCTACAAGGCTATATGCTAGGGCTCCAAAGCCAAAATTCTCAGATGCTGCACTTAGACTCATTGCTTCTAAGGGAATCTCCAGCTGTGCCCCCAACAGGCCCTCCCAGCGATTTCGCCCACGGCGCCAAAATGCCCATCGCGCCTCAAGCCCGTTTTTCGCGGGCTCGGGCCAAAACTGGTGCCGGCGGACCCAGGCCGAACCAGCGCCTGGGGCGCTTAGAGCCGGGCGCAAGCGAAAAGGCGCTGGACCCAAGACCGAGGCGCACAAGGCCTTTTCCCGCCATTTTATCGCTTTTTCTCACTTCTCTCCCGCGCTTCGCCTTGCTCCGCCATTCTCCCCTTTCGCCAACCAACTGCTGCAGCCCGCCGCCCATGCCGCCGAAGAAATACACCATGTTGCATGCACTGCGCCATTGCCGGCGCCGCTACTCCAACCGAACAGAGGAAGCCGAGGGCGCCTCCAGCAACCGCTGGCTGTCGACGCCGATCGGAGGGTGGAAGTACAAAGATCGAGAAGCGGTCACCGCCGATAGGCGGAACCGAGATAGCCAAGAAGGCCGTGACAACGCGGCGCGCGCGGTGGCGTCCTCCTCTTCTGCCGATCCTCCCGTCGTCGGCCACGCCCACCAGTACGCGCCCTGGGGACAGCAAGGCGCCGGATCTCCATGGGGTTCGCTGTCGCCAGTTACGCCGACGGCGACAGCGACGCGCGGTTCAACCCAAACGTGACCTTCCTCATGGTCACCCGCACGCCAAGACGCCATCGCCGCCTTCGCCGTGTGCGATACCGCCATACAACTACTCGCCGCCCCCTGCCTACGCGACCACGCCAACTCCACATCTCTACCGCGGGCCGCTGCCCTTCTCGCACCTCGGCGACGCCGACGACACGGGAGCCGACATGGACGACATCATCGCGACAGGATCGGCCGCGGCCGCCTCGTCTCCCGGTTTCGCCACCAAGGACGAGGTGGTCGACCTCAGCGGAGACATGGAGGCCGAGCTCGGCTACGTCTGCGGCGACGATGCGCAGGAACCCGAGGAGGAGGACGAGGAGGAGGAGGAGGAGGAGGAGGAGGAGGAGGAGGAGCCGGCTCCTGTTCCGACGAAGGGGCGCCAGAAAAAGAAGTGGGCGGTGAGGTCGGGCGAGCCGCGCATCAAATGGACGTCCAAGGAGGAGGAATGCCTCGCCGAAGCGTGGAAAGTTGTCTGCCTCGACCTGACCACCGGCGCGAACTAGAGCTTGGAGACGTACTAGGACCGCATCAAGGCCGAGTTCGACGAGCGGAAGCTCGTCGACCCCTACTTCAAAGGCGTGTACATGCAGCACGGTGCCAAGGCGATGGCGAACCATTGGGGGCGTATCCAGTTGGCGTGCAACAAATGGCACGGAATCGTCGAGGAGGTCGCGGCTCGCCCGGAGAGTGGCGCCAGCGTCGAAGACCAAGTACGCCGCGCCGCTTTCGCCAGATTTTCGTCCCTCGCGCGCGTTCGCCAATTGTTTGTCCGTCTGCGCTGCTGCTGCGCATGTTCGCCATGTTCCGGTGACAACCAAGACGCCGACTTCAAGCACCTTCACGCTACAAAGCGCATTGACAAGTGCGAAGTGGGCGAAGTCCGGCGTGCCCTCGACAAGGCCAAGGAGACGTACAAGCCGGACGCGCCGACTCCGGGCGCGTCGGAAGGGCGGCTGGACGGACACAAGTTGGCCAAGAAGGGGAAGCACGCCGACGCGGCGACCGCGCGAGTGCAGGAGTCCATCGAGCACTGCCTCGCCGACGTCCATGCCCGGGCCGTCCTACGCGAAGAGAAGACCGAGGTGCGGTGGTCGGCGCTAATGAAGAACAACGCCATCAAGCTAGACCTGCTCCGGACGAACGTCGCCGCGAAGAAGAGGAACACCGACATGGCTTTTCTGATGGGTGCGGCGGACTTGCTTCAGAGCAACAACGAGAAGCTCAAGGCGTGGTACCTGGTCCAGCGCGGCCTAACCTGAACGAGCTGCCGATGGCAACGCCCACGATGCCGACGACGCCCACGGCCGCACGGACGCCGAGCGAAGAATCTACGTCGCCGCCCAGCAGTGTCGAAGCCGCGCCGGCGCAGCCCAACACTGAAGCAGCTCCGACACCGCCAAGCTCGCGCATGCCGACACCGCCAACACCTGGGACCTACCCCGCCGAGTGACGAATGAACACGGTGGCGCTCTATTTTTTTGGTAACGACAGACTATGCCCGATCGTCGGACTTGCGGCGTCTTGATAGCGGGAACGGCCGAGTTTGAACTATCCGCGTCACAGGGCGGCGTTGGAGTGCGTGATCGGGCACTAGCTCACCCCGAGGCCGAGCTAAGCGCCGCACGCCTCAGATGCCAATTTAGACGCCTGGGGGCCGAACGGCTGGAGATGCCCTAAGCCACCCCTGAAGATGTGGGTGGTTAAGAAGAATTAACTCTCTTCTGCAGGAAAAGGGTCTCTAGCCCGTAATCAACGGCGTCCGATGCTATTGCTGGGGACCTAAAACACATTTAGGACGCATGATAAAATGTCTTTCTATATACTTCACACTTGAATCGCTTACCAGTCATACTATATATCCTAACCTAGATCTAAGCTGTGACAATCCTTGTATGTATCAAATGCCTATGCTTCACAACACTCTTTGTGAAGCCTATCCTCCTAACTGCACTGTAGGGAATGTCACCAAAAGCTTCAGAATGGATTATGGACAGTGGATGCACAAATCATATGACTGGTGATCGAAGTCTTCTCATGGACTCAACCTTACGTCCGTCCGATAAGAGTCACATCACATTTGCTGACACTGGTAAAAGCAAGGTATTGGGTCTAGGTAGAGTTGCAATCTCAAAGGATCAACACCTGGATAAAGTGATGCTTGTTGAATCCCTTGGTTTCAACTTAATGTCTGTCTCAATGCTTTGTGACTTGAACATGATTGTGCTATTCGAAAAATATCGCTGCCTTGTACTAATGGAATCTGACAAGTCTCTAGTCTTTGAAGGGTATCAAAAAGATGATCTATATATGGTAGATTTCTCAGCAGGTCCACAGCTTGCCGTATGTCTTCTCACAAAAGGTTCAGAATGCTGGCTCTAGCATCGAAGGCTGGGGCATGCTGGCATGAGGAACTTACACTCACTCGTCAAGAAGAAGCATGTTATAGGCATCGAGGATGTCAACTTCAAGAAGGATCATTTGTGTGGTGTCTGCGAAGCTGGAAAGATGACTAGGGCAAAGCACCCCTCGAAGACAATCATGACAACATCTCAACCCTTCGAGCTGTTACACATGGACTTATTTGGACCTACTCACTACTCCACCCTCACAACAACTTCTTGTCTCTATGGCTTCGTCATTGTTGATGACTACTCAAGATACACATGGGTGCATATAATTCTCTACAAGACTGAAGTGCTAGACGTCTTCAGACGATTCGCCAATCGAACAATGAACAATTATGGCTTGAAGATCAAGCATATCAGAAGTGACAATGGAACTGAATTCAAGAACACCGGACTTGATCTTTATCTGGATACAATGGGAATCACTCATGAGTTCTCTGCTCCATACACACTTTAGAAAAATAGCATCATTGAGCGCAAGAACAGAACTCTCATTGAGATGGCTCGAACAATGCTCGATGAGTACAAGACACCAAGAAAGTTCTGGCCTGAAGCTATTGATACAGCATGTCACATCATCAATCGTGTTTACATCCATAAGCTTCTGAACAAAACATCCTATGAGCTCCTCACTGGCAAGAAGCCAAATGTAAGCTACTTCAGAGTATTTGGAGCTAGATGCTGGATCAAGGATCCCCATCACAAGTCAAAATTTGCACCTAAGGCTCACGAAGGTTTCATGCTTGGCTATGGAAAGGACTCGCACTCCTACAGAGTCTTCAACCTCTATCTCTACAAGATCGTCGAAATTGTGGATGTGAGATTTGATGAAACCAATGGTTCACAAAGAGAACTCCTGCCAAGCACACTAGATGAAGCTCCATCTAGCGAATCTATCAAGCTGATGGGAACTGGTGAAATCATGCCTTCTGAAGCACAGCCTGAAGAGGAACTTATCATTTCTGCACCGAACCAACCTGAAGACAATGCTCAGACCGAAAATAATCCTCACAATGATGACAATGATCAGCAAGAGCAAAGTCTTCGTCCTGTTCACCCTCGTGTTGCAAATGAAGTACAAATTGAGAAGATAATTGACAGCATCAATGCAGCTGGTCCACTTACTTGCTCAAGAGCAACACAGTTAGGAAACTTCTGTGGGCACTTTTCATTTGTGTCAATATCAGAACCCAAGAAAGTTGCTGAAGCCTTTATGGAACCTGAATGGATTCAAGCTATGCAAGAAGAACTTCAACAGTTCAAGCTGAACAATGTTTGGGAACTTGTCAAGCGACCTGACCCTCGCAAGCATAACATTATTGGAACAAAATGGATATATCAAAACAAGCAAGATGAGCATGGTCAAGCCGTCAGAAACAAAGCACGTATTGTGGCTCAAGGATATACTCAAGTAGAAGGAATTGACTTTGATGAAACATTCGCTCCTGTGGCTAGGCATGAAGCTATTCGCATACTGATAGCCTACGCTAATCATCACAACATCTTGCTATATCAAATGGATGTGAAGAGTGCATTTCTCAATGGCAAGATTGAAGAAGAAGTATGTGTCGCTCAACCACCTGGCTTTGAAGATCCAAAACATCCTGATATGGTGTACGAGCTAAACAAAGCACTGTATGGCCTCAAACAAGCTCCTCGCGCATGGTATGATACGATCAAAGACTTCCTGAAGAGCAAAGGCTTCAAACATAGATCCCTCGATCCCACACTCTTCACGAACACATATGATGTTGAACTGTTTGTGTGCCAAATATATGTGGATGACATAATCTTCGACTGCACCAACCAGAAATATACTGATGAATTTGGGTACATGATGCAAGAGCAATATCAGATGTCCATGATGGGTGAGCTGAAGTTCTTCCTTGGTCTTCAAATTCGTCAACAAAGAAATGGCATCTTCATATCTCAAGAAAAATACCTCAAAGATTGTCTGAAGAAGTTTGGAATGGAAGACTGCAAAGGTTACATGACGCCAATGCCAGCCAAACACCATCTTGGTCCCGACGACAATGGTAAAGAGATCGATCAAAAGGTATACCGCTCCATGATTGGTTCTTTACTTTATCTATGTGCATCTAGGCCAGATATTATGCTTAGTGTTTGCATGTGTGCTCGATTCCAAGCAGCACCAAAGGAATCGCATCACTTAGCTGTGAAGCGAATTCTTCGATATTTGGCTTACACCCCAACACTGGGATTATGGTATCCCAAGGGCTCAAAATTTGATTTGGTTGGATTCTCGGATGCTGATTATGCTAGTGACAAGGTGGATCGCATGTCTACATCTGGCACATGTCACTTTCTGGGTTGATCACTTGTCTGTTGGTCTTCAAAGAAGCAGAACTGTGTATCACTCTCAACTGCTGAATCTGAATACATTGCTGCTGGATCTTGTTGTGCTCAGCTTCTATGGACGAAGCAAACTCTCAGGGACTATGGCATCAATATGAAACAAGTACCTCTCTTCTGCGACAACGAAAGTGCCATCAAGATAGCCAACAATCCACCAAAGACTCAAGACAAAGCACATTGAAATTCGCCATCACTTTCTCGGAGGTCATGTCATGAAGAAAGATATCGACATCATTCATGTCAACACCAAGAGCAATCGGCGATATCTTCACAAAGCCCTTGGATGAGAAAAGGTTTTGCAAGTTACGGTGTGAGCTAAATATCTTGGAATCCTCAAATGTCCTGTGATCAGGCACACATCCTAACACTCATGCATGTTGATGACTTAGATGTGCAACACACAAAGTAATGTATATCTTCAATCAATGAAGACTTACACTCTGAGTGTGAATACATTATCATGGAATTTGACTTCGGAGCGCCACGATAATTGTGTGCCGTGTCTGGGTCTAATACTTCATATACGGTGGGTAACGCCACCACCAAATTTCTCTGTTTGAAGTGTTTCACTCATGGCGTTATTTTTGCAATGACTTCAAGATTTGGTTTGTCTTCGCCAATTTATCTTCATGATTTTCTTCACTATGATGATTTGATTGCTTTCTGATATATATATATATATATATATATATATATATATACATACATACTAGTGTTCTGTCCTCTACATCATTCACTTATAGCTATGTCTTCAAGTTGAATCTTTTGAACTAAGTGAATGTGATCGGACCCTAACCTCCCTATGCTTTCAATCTCAAACTCTATCTGTCCAAATCATATGCATTCTATTGAAACTGTCGAATGTCTTCTCTGCGTCCTAGTCAGCAGAAGGCACAGAGACAAACATTAAGTCTGTTTTAAATAACTCATCTTTATTGTTGAAATCCGGAGAAGCCGGAACAACCATCTGACATGCCTGGCGGGCGTGGGAACATGGGAAAACTATCAGTATGTTGCATGCTTGCCACGTGCCCCTCAGATGTGAACCGCCAGGGGCACCAGCGTAATTACGCTGTGCCGCACACCTACTTATAAATACTTGTCCCCTGCGGTAAAAAAAATCCTTCTTCCACCTCTCCACCTCATCAAAACCCTAGCGCCACTGCTAGCTCTCGACGCCGCCGGCGACGAAGCGCTTAGCTGCCGCGACTTCTCCGACGCCGTCCTCACGCCGGCCGTGGACATCGTCCTCTCTGCCGTCGCCGTAGGTGTCCTCCGTCGCCAAGTTAGGGAACGGTGGGCTGAACTGCTCGGTCTCCTATTCATCCCATCTAGCAGTTCTTCGTGCGGTAATTATAACTCTATTTTTACCACCTTTTTGATCTTCAAGATTCATCCTATTTACCAAAAGTGGTTTCTGCCTACACAATGTTAGATCTATTCTGTCTGCATCTCATACTGCCTAGTCTATTCACTTAAATCTCATATCCAGTTTGATTCCTCACTTGTACTTATTCACGGATTCGTACAAATCATGAACCAACTCACAACACATAAGTGAATGTCTTCGCATCATGAGGTCAATGTCTTCAAACTGATTTATCTTCAAAATCTTCTGAGAATGCATATGACCTCTTCCCCTTCCCTCGCATCTCTAATGATGTCACAGGTACATGTCCGTGGGAGAATCCCTTGGTTCTCATAGTCTGCATTCGTTTGCAGAATACTTACAGCATCACATTAATTCTTCCAAAGCCAGTTCCTGCTTGACCAGCAAGCGTAAGTCTCTGAAGCCCTTGAACCTATTGAAGCCATTCAGTTTGAACATCATGGCTGCAGAGAAATCAGTAAGGAAGGGTGGCAGACAGCGTCGAGGGGGAACATCAAAAGATCCGCCTGATGACCTAGCAGAGCTCTACAAGACAAATCCTGAAGAGAATTATCATCAGCGCAAGACACGAGTCCAATGGATTCGACGCTATTGGGCTGAAGAATGGTTCAAGTACAAGTTCGTAACCAAGGAATATGCAGAGAAGAATGCTATCAAGAGTCCTTGGGGTGATATTGTCTATCGAGGCCTTCAACCCAAGAACAGAGCTGAAGCTATTGCACAGGGTTTCTATCCCTGCATGGTCCGTGGACCTCAGCCTGAGAATGCCGATCCCTCATCATTACTCTGGTGTCGTGATGATACTCTCTTCAAGCGCAACTTTCAGCACGCAAAGGCTTCGGCCAAAGAAAACAAGAAATCATTGGGATTAGACTTCAACCCTGGTCCCTCTGCTCCCCGTGCTGACGGCTCACGTGATGCGGAACCAAATGTCATCGGCCCCTTCTCCAACCTTGATGGCCTCATCACCTACATCTTGGTCCATGGTGCCAAAGTGGATCATTCTGATAATGATGCTGACACTGATGAAGCCCCAGCTCCTCCTCCAAAGCCGCAGAAGCTAAAGAAGCCAAAGACTTCACAATCAGCTGCTCCAAAAGTTTCACGTGCGAAGCCGCTGGCCACTGCACCTCCTAAAGACAGTGTGCAGTCTGAAGATCAATCAGGTATCTCCAAGAAGACGGAGAAGAAAAAGCAAATTGTCAGGCATATAGATCAAACCTTGACTCCTGCTGCCATTCTGCGTGAAGAAGCCATTGATCTGTCCAGTGATGAAGATCTTGCAGATGATGCCCTTGAGCAACTGCTAAAGAGCAAGGAAGAAGCAGAGATCTTCAACAACCTGCCTCTGTTCGATGTGGCAATCATCCATAACTTCATTGATGAGTGGTTTGACACACCAAATCTCAGCTTTGAAGATCTGCAGCTTCCCATTCGCCTCAGCGTCTCGTTCAATGGCTCCATTGCTTCTGAGCTAGCTCTCGCTTAGCGCATCATTGAGCTGAAGAATAAAATTGATTATGAGAAGGCTCAGTTCAAGAAGCATGTGGCGAAGCTCAGTGTGCAAGATGTCAGAAACTTCAAGGTCATGCTTCATGAGCTTAAAGAAGCCTTTCTCAAGAAGCGCCAAGAAGCCCAAGGCTCCCGCGAGCGTATGAAGAGTTTGGCTGACAAGTGTGTGCTTGCCTACAATGAGGCTGAGAAGCGCAATTCTCTTGGCCGTCCTGGCATTGACCCCAGGATGGCTGCAAAGAAGAAGAAGAAACTCTCTACTGCCCAACCTGCACCTTCAAGTCAAGAAGCACCACGCATTATCTTCCCAAGCAGCATGACTAGCTCGAAGCCAAAGGTCACGACTACCGCTTCATAACAAGAGAAGACGAGGGCTGCTGAGGCTGAAGCCAAAAAGAGGAAGAATACTAAAGCCTCTGATGTTGCTCCCTCCAAGAAGAAGCGCAAAACCAAGAAGAATAGGGCTGCTCCCACAGAGCCCTTGGTTGTTGAACCTATCTCAGTGGTTCGCCCTGCGTCTGAACATCAAGAAAGACGGATGATAGTTCATGAGCCTGCTCCCACAGAGGCTCATGAAGCTGAAGATATTCCAGCAGCTGAACCCACCGCTGCTGAAGACATTGGTCAAAATGACAATGTTGAAGATGATGAAGTTCTTCCTCAGATCGAACACAATGTGGTATCATCGCCTGTTCTAACGAACAGCGAACTCATCAGCATTGGTCGTCCTCTGACGCCAATTGCTCAGGATGCATTGTGGGCTGATCACCCATAGCAACAAGACTTCCCAAGTACTCCCCAACAACAATAACAAGCTACCCCACCCGTGCAATAAGAAGTAGAAGACTTTGAGGCCCAGCTAACTCCATCTCCAATGGCGTTGCCAGCATTTCGTAGGCTTCGCAAAGGACAAAAGCCTCAAGTCCCTCTTTCGAGCGTTCTAGAAGGAGAAGTGCATCATCAACCAGTAGCATGTCAAGTGTTTCCTGAAGCCACTCCAACTGAGAATGTCTCCGTGTCTGAAGCCCAAGCTGCTGAAGACAATCCGGCTGCATCAGCCGATGAAAGACAAGAAGACGTATGTGTCCCTACACCCCGAAAGAATTGAAGAAGTTGTTCTGATGTGAGCAGCGCGATTTCGACCCTCCAGCTCGTCAGGTGGAGGTTGAAAATCCTGAAGCTGCCACTACCAATGCAAGTGAAGCCAATGACGTAGTCATGGCTGAAGCTAATGTGGAGCTTGGCCCAACCAGTGTGCCTAAAGCCAGTGAGGCAACTGCTTCTGAAGCACCTGTTGTACAGCCTGAAGCCTCAGCTGCTGCCACTACTCCTATTCCGTCACCACGGCCTTATACAATTGAGCAAGCATACAATCATGGCCAGCTAACCACTGTCCGATGGCCCATTCTGGTCCCTCCGCCTACTGCCTCTGGACCTCAATTTGATTATCATGTTGAGCATAGGCCTCAAGTCCAGAAACCAAAGCCAAGACGCCAAGGTTCCCGTGCATCGCTAATTCTCTGAGGTCCTTCAATGCAAATGGCTTCAAAAGCCACAATACCTTCTTTGACAGCGCCAAGAACCCCTACTCAAAGCCAAGGATATCATCAGATCGTTTGTAGAGCTATCAACAGCAAAGCTATTACTCCTGCGTTCTGTATGATCAAGGGCGCATTTCCCCTCATATGTGCCTCGACACTGAAGCCGTTGCTGGACTGTCGTGCTTAGAAGAAGCACTCGACTGTTTTCGTGATGCTGGTCTGCTCAGTTTTGTGACAGACAAAGAACATTGGAATGAAGAACTTTTGCCTCAATTCTATGCTACCCTCCACATTCGCGGCTACAACAGAGACATCAAGACATGGGTTCTTGAATGGATGACCGGAAATGTTCATCATGAAGCCAAAGCTCTTGACATCATTTAGCTTACAGGCCTATCCACTCCCGGAGAGCTATATGAACCTGATTGTCAACTTCACCGCAATGCACTGGAGAGCATCTTCCACAAGCCCGAACCCAATATGAGCCAGATGTTGAGCATTATGAAGCCTTTGCCATCTGATGCTGAATATCCAATGGAGTTCTTTGTTGATGACCTTGAGTATCTGCCTCGCACCAAATATCATATCATCAGGCGAACTCTATGGCCTATCAAAGGACATTCATCAGCTGCCAAGCTTGAAGGAGCCATGAAGACTTCGGTCTTTTACATCCTGAATGGCATTAGCTTCAATTCCCAAGAATTCTTCATCAGGTAACTTGCTGCATCTGGATCTGATCTTTTTGGCCTGAAATTCTATGCTCCATGGGTCATGCGCCTCATCAAGCGACACTCTTCTGTCAACTATCAGCCCTCTGCTCGCAATCATCTGATCTTTCTACCAGACACTACTAGGGAAAAGCCTATACACAGAATCTTAGCAGCAGCGCGGTTCAAAATAGAGCGCTGCTGGTAAGTAGTTGTAGCGCTTATTACGTAAACTTCGCTCTTTGCTAAATATTTAGCGATGGCAGCGCTTCGACGAAACGCTGCTACAAATATCGACCGGCGGTGTTCCCCACCTCTAAGTAGCGATGGCGCGATCGCATGAAACAGCGCTCTTGCTAAGTGCATAGTAATAGCGCGTTTCCTCGAGATCGCTCTTGGTAAGTTTCAAATTGCCGCAATTTTTGTCCCGATTAGCGATGGCGCCTTACACAGCGTTGCTGCTAAGTTCTTAGCAGCAGCGCGTTTCTCACCAGCGCCATCTTGCTAACCCCACCAATCCCCAACCGTCCCTCCCCCCCTTGCTTTTTTTCCTTCCCCTACCTCCCCTCTCCTCTCTTCCACTACTAGGAAAAGGCTAGCAGCAGCTGGTTTTACATGTATCGATGGCGGGTACCGCTACTATACTGGCCTTCTGACTAACTCATAGCGATGTAGCGTGCCCCAGCGCTCTTGCTATACAAGTGTAGCAGCAGTGCGGTTGCGGAAGCTTCGCTATCGCTATTAGCGCTAAGCGCTCTTTGGCGAGACGCTCTCACTGCTATCTTGGCGCTGCTGCTAACTTTTGTACACTCGCTCTGCTAATTTAAGTAGTTTTTGGCATATTTGTTTTGTATCCGGCTTTGTAGAAGAATCTTTAGCACATAGAAATTTCATCATGATACACATACAAATGCTGCGAGACCACAAATGTAATCATAGCATGTACATACAAATAGTCTCTTCATAATCATCATCCAACACAAAGTGATATCTTGTTATCATCTCGAAAATAGCAATACATGCAAGTCTCGAATACTTGCAACTACAACAACGTCATCCATCTAAACAAAGGCATACGCAAGAAGTGCTATCACTATGAGTGAGGCGGAACCATCACGATACATGAGGTGGCGATTCTGAGTCCTCTCTCGCTAGCGTGAACCTCAAGTAACTAGCTTCTCCTTCTTATGCCTTTTGAAGCATTTATGGCTGGCGCTGTGAACCCATTCACTTGCGCCGACACTCATACCACTCGTTGTACACCCGGAACCTTCCCTTTGTACCACGACATAGCATTTCCATCTCGCCATCAAGAAACTAGGTACACGTTAGAGATGCATGTTCATGAAGAGGATGTACAATCATATATATGCAAAAAATATACTAGAGCAACACCAAAAAGAAAGGTTAGCAACTAGATGCAACATATACGATGCATAAATTAATTAACTAGAGTGCGCGGGTCATCGTCGCCAACTAACAAAGTAGCGTTACGCCAAGTTCGGCGAGGACCGTGGACATCACAAAGTTTCATCGCTACAAAAGTATACAAGTTCAACCGACACATATCATCATCATCGGCATCATAACTCACTAGAAATTCCATCCTTCCATATCATCGAGGACGAACCCTAGCTGCTTGAGCGGGTGAGGTCTAGGCGTTGCATGCCTATGCGAGTTGGACGTCATTTCGCGATATAGGGCCGTGGTGGAACATCCCTTCTCATCGGCGACTTCTTTCATGATGATCGTCGCAATATACGCTTTGGATGCGAAAGAAGTCATCTCTAAGTTTATAATTAAGCTTCTCCATGAGATTCTAGCCACTTGTGGATATGATCATCATTTCTGCTGTTAATCTGAAGCTTTGGTGATCCGTGTTGAACTGAATCATGAGATGGACGATGTAGAATCCATCCTTCTTGCTTGGTTTTGGGACATGGATGCGGGAGAAGTTAGTTTTATCTTGTGAAACCCATCTTCTTGTTCCTTTGTTTCTGATATGCGTGGCCACCTCTATAGCTGAAGCCTTGGAGAGCATCATCTAGAATATTCACTATGTGGGTGTAGTCCTTTTTCTCGTAGTCTCTCGAAGGGTCAAAATACGGCGTGGGAGACTTGCGGGTAAAAACGATAAAACGGCACGCTTCGTTGCTGCGGGGAAAAAGACACCTCAAATTATTCCCCATATGAGAGAAGGAATGATTGAAATGTCTGAAAGGGTTGTCGGAACTGACTTACTTTGGATGATAAGGCACGAGGACAATTTCGGTCCTTAATACGTACCATGAAGTTTTGGAGGTACTCCCTAGCAGTTTCACGCTCAAAGTCGCGAGACTCAAGAAAGACTTCGTGCATATAATGCGGATCCGCCACACGATTTGCGAGACTTCTTCACTCTTCACGCCGGAGCTCATATGTAGCGCAAAAAGGCGGACGATAGTAAAATCAAGCCGCCTTGTTAGAAACATCTCAAAGATATGGTCAAACCGCGGGAAGAACACCTCCGCGGGCCGTGTGTCGACGTAGCACTTCCCCTCAGGCACACGAGCCACGTATGTCGGATATCCCGGATCCTTTGAGGCTAGTAGGCTTTTCTCGGTCGGCAGCACATGGTCGTGCGTCTCCTGAGATCCCGATAGTGCCTCCAGCGGTTTCGCGGCGGCATCGGCTCGCCCGTGAGATGGAACATGACTGCACCTTTCACGGTACCGCTCTTGAGAATGCATCATCGCTGCTGTGTGCTCTGCTTGTTTGGAGGCGATTACCTTCCCGATCTCTTCCTCTCCTTTTCTTGGGCACACCTTCAGACTCTTCCTTAACCCCTGCCCAAGTGTTCCCGGGCTAAATCTTGTATGACCCTCGCGCCCGGCTAGTTGAGCTGTGTTGGCGGCATCTTGAGCGTGTCTGTGAGGATTTCATGAAGAGACTTTTGCATTCCATGATGCGGCCTGCCGTCATATCATCCATATCCTCATTAGCAAGTGATAGCCCGATTAGTCATATGGTTGACTCATCATATCTATGTCACAGTCATCAGCGTTTGTATTGAGGTAATCCATAGGGTCGACCTCCGTCTCATCATCCATTCTCATTCTCTGAGTAAATCAGCGATACTATTGCACCCCTTCATCATGTAAATCCGCCGCTCTCACGGCACTACTACGAGGAGCTGGTAATTACGTGGGTGGGGTGGTGGTCTCCGCACATGCTTGTTGATGTGTGGTAGTTATTGGTGTGCTCTCGGCGGCTCGAGACGAATAAGATTCTTGACCATAGTAGCACCCAACCCTTGCATCGTCAATCATGGCGGGGTCTCGTCGTCCGCTCCCACATCTTTATCTTGGAGGAGGCAAATCCTCGTGCCCGATTTCACACTGGTCAAGCTAACCACAAGTGCCCGTGAGATCGGGTGGTTGTGGAATGTGCGTTGAGAGGGTCCATTATCATCCCCTTTCCCACGTCCACCTTCTGGCCTTTGATCAAGTAGAGTATGGTGCATGGGGTTTCTTTAGCCTGCAAACACATATGTTTGTGGTGTAAAACAACCGAAAGGCAACAAAAATGGAATATTATCTATATATATATATATATATGTTGGTGCGACATGTAATTACGTGTGGCGTCAAGCTCAGCCAAAACGAAGGCCCACCTAAGCGCTGAGGCGAGGGCGGGCTGCTATGGCGGGGCGGCTGCGAGAGGCCGGTTGCTTGAGCAAGTGATGGTGCGATGGTGTTGTTGTTCATGGAGTTGCTTTCGCGAAACTGGGCATCGGGAAATCATACACCGTCTTATGCGGATTTTCCTTCGCCCGATTGATGATAACTGGAACCAAGTTAATGGCGAAATCATTTACTGCGACGATTCTGCTGCATTATTTTCTTTGTAGCAACTCATATTTGTCCTCGGCTGCTTTTTTCGCGTCCTCGGCTGCTTTTTCTCGACCATAAGCTTCACCTTTGCGTCGATGTCTGCTGACTAAACTTCTTTTTCTGCTTCTTGGCCTCAGGGCGTCGTTGTAAAACACTTCCGCGTGGCGCCGTCTCGGCGCCGTGCACCTGACCATATTGCGGCCGCTGGTCCAGCAGAGTCCCTTAAGTTCGTTCAAGGCCGCTTGAGAGGGTGTCCCACTTGGGCCTCATCGAATGGGGCTTTTCGGCTGCAAGCGGTGTTGCTTCTCGATAGTCTAATCAATTTCCTCGTGATCTTGTCCGTGTAAAAACCTTTTCTCCTTGTCCCACTTGTAGCGGGCCTGATGAAGTCATGCTCCAAGGGTTGGTGAACTTCGAAGAGTGCAGGAGACCAGCGGCTTCACGTTCGCGTCCTCCTTATCCCATATGGGCCTTTTACGAGGTAGCCACGGCTTAGGCGATGCTTCCGTGTTCGGGCTGAAGGCTTTTGAATTTCGCAGCCTTAGCCTTGGCTGCCTCGGTAGCGCAAGTGTCCTTGAACTTTTGAACTCCTCTTCCGTAAGTGTCGAATTTTCCTCGAGAATCTTGGACAGGGGTTCATCAGCCTCAATAGCTCGTTTCACCCTCCCTTTCGGGAGGCCAAATCATTGCTGAACATGCCCATGGCGTGATTGTTAATCTTTTTCATCTTGGATCATCCACGGTTGTTCTATGTTATCATCGGTCGGGAACTTGAATCTCTTGTGCAACTTTGTTAGGAGCAACTGCGTCAAATGTTCTTTACTCCTTAAGTCATAAATCGTTGATGCTCGCGCATTCCGTGGGATGCATCCTACTTGGTTCCCATAGCACTTGCGAGGTTCTTTCGGCTCTAACGGCTCAAACTTGCGGTGCCATCTTTGTGATCACAAGTCGTCCAATCCCTAGTTTGTTAGGTTTTCGTATCCTCTGCTTCTTATGCTTCCTCTTTTAGGTATCGGCATCGGGGCGGTACCTTCCCTTGATACCTTCCCCACGGTCTCGGCGCCGCCATCGGTGCTTGGCGCCGTCGATGTCGATGTCGGCGTCGATTACCATCATCGAGGCCGACACTGCAAACCTTGCTTAGCGATCAAATAGTCGAGTACTCTTGTTCACCATCATAATCCATCTAAATGCGCATCTTGGTGAAAGCTCGGTTTCTTCGTTGTTCGACATGTTTCCTATGATTAAGTGGCCTCATTTATTTCTAAAAGTATGAATAAATGAGAAATAGCGTAAAAAAAAAAATCTATGTGCCAGCACTCGATATACCAACTATGTAGCACAAATCATGCCTTTATTCACGGAAATTTCGGCATGACCTTTGCTAAAAATGGACATATCGGCGCTGAAAATCACCAAGCGAAATGAATCAACTATGTCCATTTTTAGCAAAGGTCATGCGAAATTTCCCGTGAATAAAGGCATGATTTGTGCTACATAGTTGGCATATCAGTCTTTGGCACATAGATTTCTTTTTTACGTCATTTCTCATTTATTCATACTGAAAATAAATGAAACAAACCTTGACTAATCTGTAAATGATAGGCCGACAGCGATCGATGCAACGCATTTGGGCATTGCAGCCGATTGATTGGCGACAAAGAAGCTATGAGGTGAATCAAATGATGCATGCCGGCGCGGGCTGCATCATGGCTGCCGTACGAAAGAGGCAGCCGGCGCATGATGAAATGAGGGCTGAAAGGCGGGGTAAGCATGGAAAGAATCTTAGATTGATGGGACTGTGCTGGCGCGATTCATGAAAGCAAAAGTTGATGGTCCACCGAAGAATGAGGCCTGGACAGCCATGAAAACCACATGATTGAACAAAGACGGCAGGCGATGGGCGATGCAGAGGTGAAATTGGACAGGCATTGCGTGGAGAAGACCCAGGGGTCATGCATGGCGATCGGCTTGAACAAGCAGCGTGCGAAAGCGATGATGTCAGAAAGGAATGTTTAGTCGAGGGGTTCCAGGAGTGAATGGAAGTGAGATCTATGAACTGGCGAGCTGCAGTCGCATGAGCTTGAGTGCCTCAAAACTTCATGGTGCGGAAATTGTCCTCGATCATCCAAAGTAAGAGAACCCTTTCGACAGGTGGCAATCTGATCGTTCTTTACCAAGTCTCCCAGCGTGTATATTTGACCCTTGAAGACTACGAAAAAGGACTAACCCACATAATGGATGACAGACTTCGATAGGGTGTGCAATGCATATCAGAAACAAAGGAACAAGAAGAACAATCCATGTCCCAAAACCAAGCAAGAAGGATCACATCGTCCAATGATTCAGTTCAACACGGATCACCAAAGCTTCATTAACAGCAGAAATGATGATCATATCATCAAGTCTCATGAGAATTATAAACTTAGAGATGGCTTCTTTGATCCAAAGCGACATTGCGACGATCATCATGAAAGAAATATGAGAAGGGATGTTCCAAATGTCACTGACGTATGAGTTAGCTATGCGCGTATTAGTAGCGCGGTACCCGCCATCGATACATCTAAAACCCGCGCTGCTGCTAGCCTTTTCCCTAGTAGTGAGAGGTTGATATGTCAGTTGAAGCCATATACCCTGAGCCTGCCAAGGAGCCTCTTTGTCTTCAAAATGCTGATCACCAAAGCTTCACTCAGTCCATGGAAGGCATTCAAGTAGTAGCACGTGTCTATCCAATGGCTGGAAATACTCGTCTACCTCATCATGCACAAACTGAAGCCACTGAAAGCACCATTGCCCAAAGGCCTAAGAAGCGCTCTCGTGTACTAAATGACAGAGAACTTCTTGTGGCACTTCATCAGAAACAAGATAAGCATCACTATTGGCTCAAGAGACAGATGCAAAGCCTCTTAGTGGACGTCAACCGCATTCGAAATCTTGCCACCAAGAATGCATTTGTTGCTCATGAGACTTGCCGGCGATCATGGAAGAGTTTGACGCGGCTTAGTGCTGAAGCAGATCTTCAAGAGGATGGCTTCATAGAAAGATTCAAGTTTGACTCCACTCCTCCATGGACTGTTGTCCTACGTCGAACTCCATCCCTTGAAGACTCTGACTATTCTTCCTCCGCGGCAACTGTGAACGCCAGAGTGATCGATGAAGAAGATGATGCTACTTCACCGCCTCCTACTTCTGCACGCATCGACACTGCACCAAGTACGTCTGCACCGCCAAGCAACAACGACAACCCTGCTGCTTCACCTACTCATGAGGATGAGTAGATGCTCTATGTCTTCAAACCTTTTTGGTCCTTACTGACAAAAGGGGGAGAAGCGTATGAGTTGATAGTCTTCAAGCGGGTTCAAATGGGCGGTTGCTTTATTTTTTTGCCTCGTGTTTACAACTCTCGCTTTTGAAACATTTGGTTCTTTGAGTTGTAACACTTAAACTCGATGGTCGTCTGCTACTTATTTGCTTTACTGTGATGCGATGATAAATTCCGCATGTGCGATGATAACTTCCGCACTTAGATCATTCTGCAGACGTCCATTTTTCATTATGCATGTCATTCTATTTGCTATATCATTTCATGCATGATGAATTATCTTCATAAGTTGAAGTGGATCTCCACAAGTACAACCTGCCATGTGCATTTGCATTCCAAAAGGAAATTACTTATATGCACATCTTCTGGGGGAGCCCTTGCTACGTATGAAGACAATACACTATCATTTACAATTTCACATACTTTATCCCCGTTGAAAACTTCAACCAATTTTTCATCAATCACCAAAAAGGGGGAGATTGAAAGTGCATCTAGTGCCACCCCTAGTTGGTTTTGGAGTATTGACGACAAAGTTGGTTGAGGGACTAATGCGTTTGTGAGAATTGCAGGATAACGCAGGTAGTGTCCCTCATTGATTCGGTTTATGACCCCTAAAAATGTATGAAGACATTCAAGACAATGGTGGTATGTGAAGATATTCATATTGAAGACTATGACATGAGAAGACATTGAGTGAAGACTATGGAGCGCGAAGACTGTGTTGTTTCGCTGTTTCCTTTTCTTCTTTGTTGAGTCATAGGAACCATTGTACTGTTAAGTGGGGTCCAAGTGAACTAAGTCAGAATGAATGAAGTGATGCTCAACCCAAATCCTATGTCTTCGAGCGAAGACAATGAGAGCAAATCTTATCCAGAGCTGGATGAGTCAGCTTTGCTTGTAGCCAAAGTAAAGTTGCCCTGTGTGTTTGAAATCTGACCGTTGGAACACGTGTCAGTTCCTTGGTGACCCAGGGTCATTTCGGGCATATTAGGTCGGGTTGCCCAGTGGCTATAAATAGCCCACCCCCTACACCATAAATTGGTGGCTGCTCAGAGTTAGTGCACGACTTTTGTTGTTTGAGAGCAACCCACCTCGAAGCCTTTGAGAGAGAAAATCCTTGCGAGGACCAAGCCAAAACACCCAGAGCCAAAGAGTGTTAGGAATCACTGAAGTCTTTCTGTCTGTGTGACCTAAAGACTTATTACACTTGAGGACTGTGTATCCTCCAGCCGGTTAGGCGTCGCGTTTTGAGCATCCAAGAGTCATTTTGGATTGCCGGTGAACAAAGTCTGTGAAGGTTTGGAAGTTTACCTTGAAGACTTACCAGCGTGATTGGGCGAGGACTGGGTGTCCTTAGCTCAAGGGGAATAAGGTGAAGACACGGTCTTCTGAGTTAAATCTCAGCCTCCCTAACCAGACGTACAGTTGTCACAGCAACTGGAACTGGTCCAACAAATCATGTGACTTCAACAAGTGACTGGTTCTATCCTCCTCCCTCCTTTACTTAAGTTTGTCTTTGTGAAGTCATTGCCTATCTGTCGTATCTGTTTGACTTCATTGCTTGACTACTACTGTTGATTGGCTTCATACTATCTTCCATCCTGATCCTTACTACTTAGCTGCTGTTAGTCCTGTACTTTCACATCATTGTATAAATGACTATGGCTTGCTTATGGTAGTTTATCTTCCGCTGCATATTAACTAGGTCATTTAAATTGTTTGTCTTCGAAACTTTCAAGTTTTGAAGACTTTCATAAAAATCGCCTATTCACCCCCCTCTAGTCGATACTAGCACTTTCACTCATGAAGACCTCGGGCATTTGAGGAAGCCCATCATCAGAATATACAAGCCAAGTTCTATAATGAAAATTCCCACTAGTATATGAAAGTTAAAGCATAGGAGACTCTCTCTATGAAGAACATGATGCTACTCTGAAGCACAAGTGTGGTAAAAGGATAGTAACATTGCCCCTTCTCTCTTTTTCTCTCATTTTTTTCTTTTTTTTCTTTTTTTCTTTTTTTCTTTTTGGTGGGATTCTTTGGCCTCCTTTTTTTATTTGGGCTTCTTTGGCCTCTTTTATTTTTCATAAAGTCCGGAGTCTCAACCCGACTCTGGGAATCATAGTCTCCTTCATCCTTTCCTCACTCGGGCAATGCTCTAATAATGATGATCATCACACTTTTATTTACTTACAACGGCAATATATCTCGGAATGGCTATGGAAATGCCATGATAGGTAGGTATGGTGGCTATTTTGAGGAAGATATAAGGAGGCTTATGTGTGATAGAGTGTATCATATCACGGGGTTTGGATGCACCGGCGAAGTTTGCACCAACTCTCGAGGTGAGAAAGGGCAATGCATGGTACCGAAGAGGCTAGCAATGGTGGAAGGGTGAGAGTGCGTATAATCCATGGACTCAACATTAGTCATAAAGAATTCATATACTTATTGCAAAAATCTACAAGCCATTGAAAACAAAGTACTACGCGCATGCTCCTAGGGGGGTAGATTGGTAGGAAAAGACCATCGCTCGTCCCCGACCGCCACTCATAAGGAAGACAATCAATAAATAAAATTGTGCTCTAGCTTCATCACAAAGCGGTTCACCATACGTGCATGCTACGGGAATCACAAACCTCAACACAAGTATTTCTACTAATCCACATCCACCCACTAGCATGACTCTAATATCACCACCTTTATATCGCAAAACTATTGCAAGGAATCAAACATATCATATTCAGCAATCTACAAGTTTATGTAGGATTTTATGACTAACCATGTGAATGACCAATTCCTGTCATCTCTCTAAATAGATATAAGTGAAGCAAGAGAGTTTGATTCTTTCTACAAAAGATATTCCCATGCTCTAACAAATATAAGTGAAGCAAAAGAGCATTCTACAAATGGCAGTTTTCTATGTGAAGAGAAACAGGCAATCCAAACTTCAAATGATATAAGTGAAGCACATGAAGCATTCTATAAAGCCACCCTCAAAAGATATAAGTGAAGTTCAATTAGCATTCTATAAATCAACCAAGGACTATCTCATACCAGCATGGTGCATAAAAGAAAAGAAAACTAAATGCAAAAGATGCTCCAAGACTTGCACATAATGCATAAACAAAACGAATACGAAAACATACCGATACTTGTTGAAGAAAGAGGATGCCTTCCGGGCATCCCCAAGCTTAAACGCTTGAGTCTCCTTGAATATTTATTTGGGGTGCCTCGGGCATCCCCAAGCTTGAGTCTTTCCTCTCTTCATTTTCCTCATATCGAGACATCCTCGTTTAGACACTTCATCCACACAAAACTTCAACAGAAAACTCGGTAAGATCCGTTAGTATAATAAAGCAAATCACCAGTCTATGTACTGTTGCAAACCAATTCATATTTCGCTTTTGCACTGTGTATACTGTAATATAACTTTTCCATGGCTTAATCCACTAATATAAATTGATAGATTCATCAAAACAAGCAAACTATGCATCAAAAACAGAATCTGTCAAAAACAGAACAGTCTGTAGCAATCTGAACATCCACCATACTTCTGGTGCCCAAAAACTTCTACCAAAATTAGGAAAAATAAGCAAGTTGTATAGCAAGACAGTGCAAAAGGAATGAGAACCAATTGACGTTCCAGTTCAAAATGTAAAATCGAGCACTACAGCCAAAGTTTCTGTCCTGCACCGTAGAAACCGACAAGCATTGTAAACATCCTAAAGGCAAACCTTAGCACATTATTTTTATAATACGATGGAATTGTACAAGGGGATAATTATTTTTGATGAAAATTTTCTGTAATCAAGATTCACAAAGTTTCCGTGAGCATGAACAAAGTTCAAGGGTAGCTCCCACTTCAACAATGCTTGTCTTTCTTACTTTCACTTTCCTTTTTTTGAAAAGTTTTTATGTTCCCCTCTTTATTTTTCTTGTTTTTAAACTATATAAAAGCACTCAACAAAAATAAATGACTCTCTAAAACTTTCAGGTTGTCTCCCTGGCAGCGCTTTATTTAAAGCCATTAAGCTAGGCATTTAGTGCTCAAGTAATGGATCCACCCGGATCCCAAGGTATATCAAAGCCAATTTTAATTAACAATGATTTGTAATTTAGTAGTGAGCACAAAGTAACATATATCATGCAACAACGAATTCTAACTCTCTTCCTATGCATCGGCATGTCACAAGAGAAGAATTCATGCACACATAGTAAAGGCCAATGCATAGTATAAGGAGTTTCTTGCAATTTTATCATATTGGAAACATAGAGAGGCGGAGATATAGTTCCTCTCTCATAATAATTGCAAGTAGGAGCAGCAAGCACATGCATATTATATTCATCAAAATCATCATGCGCAATGGTAAAAGGCAACCCATCAATATAATCCTTAATATGCACAAACTTCTCCGGTATAGTGTAGTTTGGAGAATTCAAAAAGATAATAGGACTATCATGCGTGGGTGCAATAGCAACAATTTCATGTTTAACCTAAGGAACTATAACAAGTTCATCTCCATAAGCATAATTCATATTGGCATCTTGGCCACAAGCATAGCAAGCATCATCAAAAAGGGATATTTCAAACAAATTCAAGGGATCATAGCAATCATCATAGCAATCATCCTTTGGTTAGCATGAACGAGTATTAAACAATGTATGAGTTGAAGAGTTACTCTCATTAGAAGGTGGGCACGGGTAGCTATTCCGCTCTTCCTCCTTTTGTTCTTCGCTCTCCTCATCATCTTTTTCATCCAATGAGCTACAGTTTCATCAATTTCTTCATCCATAGCTTCCTGCAAAATATTAGTCTCTTCTTGGACAGCGGAGACTTTCTTCATAAAAGCATTAATATAATAATTGTCTTCATAATTTTCATAGCAATATCTAAGTATAGCAAGATTTTCGTGCCTATAACCATCATCATCAAAAGCTTCATACTTTTCAAACAAAGCTTCAATTTCATAAGCAGCCTTAAAAGTAACAAATTCTTCTATTTGTTCCACATCATAGTAATCATATATATCATTAGCATAAGAAGCTAAGGTTTCATTATCATTAAATTTGCATGAAAAGGGAAGGTGTGGAACCTTCATCCTAGAGCAACAAGTAATATCATATCTCAAGCATAGATTCTAGGCATACCAATGCAACAAAATAAATTGATCCCATAATAGTTTCCTTTTTTGTGTCGAGCGATAATCCCTAAAGTATTCACGTTGATCCAACGTGTCTCCCATTATAAAGTTGAATGGGGTTTTCTCAAGATTATCAAAGTAGTACTTAATATCTTTCACATAATGAGAATCGAGGGTTTTAGGAGTTACCCCATCTACATGAGTAGCAAGTACATCTAATTTTTTTTGGTATTTTGTGTTCCATATCCATAACTAAAGATAGAGAACAACTAAGGACAGCAAATAAAAATTACTTAGTGATAAAGCAAACAAGCACACACGAGAATATTCACCCCACGCTATGACTCCCCGGCAACGGCGCCAGAAAAAGGTCTTGATAACCCGCAAGTATACGGGATAGTTGTAGCCTCTTTCGATAAGTAAGAGTGTCGAACCCAACGAGGAGATAAAGGTAGAACAAACAATCTCTCAAGTCCTATCGGCCACTGATGCGACTCTACGCATGCTTGACGTTCGCTTTACCTAGAACAAGTATTAAACTAGAAGTACTTTGTAGGTGTGATAGGATAGATTTGCAAGATAATAAAGAACACATAAATAAAAAGTAGGGGCTGTTTAGATAAAGAAACAATAAAGTAAATATAACGAGTGTGGAAAAGTGGTGGTAGGAGTTGTGAAATTGTCCCTAAGCAACTGACTACGTTACTAGACCGGTAATCACTATTGCAATTCTATTTGAGGGAGAGGCATAAGCTAGCATACTTTCTCTACTTGGATCATATGCACTTATGATTGGAACTCTAGCAAGCATCCGCAACTACTGAAGATTCATTAAGGTAAAACCCAACCATAGCATTAAAGTATCAAGTCCCCTTTATCCCATACGCAACAATCCCCTTACTCGGGTTTGTGTTTCAGTCACTCACGCAACCCACTATATGTGAATCATGAACGCATTTCAACACCCTACAGAGGGAATCCCTCACGCTTGCGCGACACAAAGGGCACCATAGGACAACACCAATAATAAAATATGCAACTCAAACCAATCATAGCAATTCATCAATCACCGATAGGACAATGGAAATCTACTCAAACATCATAAGATGGCAACACATCATTGGATAATAATATGAAGCATAAATCACCATGTTAAAGTAGAGGGTACAGTGGGTTGCAGGAGAGTGGACCACTGGATATAGATGGGGGAAGGTGATGGAGACGTTGGTGAAGATGACGGAGGTGTTGGCGAAGATCGCGGTGATGATGATGGCCCCGGCGGCGCGGCGCGCCACGGAAGCAAGGGAGGAGCCCCCCTCTTCAGATTCTTCCTTTACCTCCTCCTAGATGGGAGAAGGGTTTCCCCTCTAGTCCTTGGCTTCCACGGCATGGGAGGGGCGAGAGCCCCTCCGAGATTGGATCTATCTCTCTGTTTCTGCGTTCTGTAATTCTGCCCTAGCACCGTTTCCTTTATATCTGGAGATCAGTAACTTCGATTGGACTAAAACCTTCGCCCAGATCTTTCTCATAAAATTAGCTTTCTTGCACCAAAAGAAGAGCGTCAACCGCCTTACGGGTGGCCCACGAGAGTCCAGGGCGCGCCCAGGGGGAGGGTGCACCCTTTCTCGTGGCCACCCCGGACACCGTTTCGCGTTGATTTTACTTCCCAAAAATCATAAATATTCCAAAAAAAATCTCCGTCCATTTTTATCCCGTTTGGACTCTATTTGATATTGGGTTTTCTTAAACAAAAACATGCAATGATGTGAACGGCACTAGGCAATGGATCAATATGTTAGTCCCAAAAAATAGTATAAAAAGTTGCCAAAAGTATATGAAAGTTGAATAATATTGGCATGGAACAATCAAAAATTATAGATACGACAGAGACGTACGATCTGTATGAGAGGTTTACGCCTCGACCAAACACTGTTTTCCCAATGTACTCCCTCTCTGAGTCATTTAGAAAATCAAGAGCTGCATGGAAAAAATAACTCATTTTCAAACAAATTTGTTTAAACAGATGAACTCGGTATTTAAGTTTAAAAGGAATGGTTAAATTCAATGCATGTGATCAAGTTGGGATGATAATCAACAGAATTGCATAAAAAATTTGGAAATAACTTTGACTGTAAGTATGACATTCATTTAGTGGACAGGGGTAGGAGCACCAAAATATGCTGATAAACGTAGTTGATAAAACAGGATGAAAGTTGGTGCACTTACCTAGTGATGGTTTGGGAAGGGGTCTGTGACCTCCTCGAGAATCACTGAGTCTCAGATCTATCTCAATGGACAGACTCCCAGTATCCAGGTTTATGATGAATAGATCTCGATAATGAAGATCGTAGTCACTAATTAACTTTTCTCAGCCAGGTCCATGAATTTTTTGACCGGTTAGGTTCATCGGTGATGCAGATCTCATATGACAGATCCTCGTTGGTGATTAGTACCGGATTCCTCTGTTTTCCTTCTTCTTGAAATGCTTGCTCTTTCCACTGATAGATTGAAGAAGTGACTTGCTGCCTGCAATAGCGTGGCACATACTGCGCAAGAAAAAAAATCTTCAAACCAGCAAGAAGGAATACTTGAATACCAACATGTATAAGCAAGACAGATAGCGCTTATCATACATGTACCAAATGTTTTCAACAGGTTGCTATTTG
Organism: Aegilops speltoides; assembly: GCA_021437245.1. Lineage (NCBI taxonomy): Eukaryota > Viridiplantae > Streptophyta > Magnoliopsida > Poales > Poaceae > Aegilops > Aegilops speltoides. Next base: position 90,838,266 of record CM038146.1, on the reverse strand, counting down.
ATAAAACAAGGTACATCAAAAATTGAAAACATATCATTAAATGCTTAAATGTAGGCACTCCATTCCAACAATATGGTAGAAACTTTTATTTCCTCGATCAGAAAGGTACACTAGTTGGTAGTAACTGATGGGCAGCATGGGGTGGCAATTTCTCCTTACCAGGCATGTCTTGAAGCATCGAGGAAGATGCACTGTTATCGCGCTGTGAAGAATGCCTGACTCCAATCCAGGGCAGCCAAAGTTGGTACATATATCACAGCACATGGTTTCCCCTGGAATACGTTGCAAAACAACGGTTATATGAAATTCTCAACACAAGGAAAATTTTATTATCTTGAAAAACTATTCGGCTAAACCGACATTTTTACATAAATAGTCGTTCACAAGCAATTTCCTAAAAAGACATGTGCATAGCTTTTGATTAGAAGGTGAACAGTAGATATCGGATATCTAATAACATAGGAAATATGAATTTAATTAAATCAGTATTTTATTTTCCAAAAATGGTTGCTTAATTCATCACAATTCAATATTGACTATTTTTAGAGCAGTTCACAATCTTGGTTGTCAATGTCAATCAGTGAAAGGATTTCTGCTGCTTGGTTTTAAAAGCAGCTTTAATAAATGTATATTTCAAGACAAGACAGGCAAAAAGGAGAAACAATAGTCTATCAACAGGCGGCTCAAAGGAGTGTTTGTAACATTAAAATTATATGTAAATTCGTCAGAGCTGCACCCAGCAACAACGTCATCCGCAACCATACGCCACCGTCGCCGACTCCAACCACAGGAACATGTGTCGCTAGGTGGTATTTGAAACGGATGATCCATCAACGTTAACCTGTCCTCCAGCGTACAGGACCCCAAATGCTATAATCAAGCATAGGCGCCGACTCCCAGTCAACAGCTCCCCAAACGCCGATCTCCAGAACCATGTGGCCGGTTAAGCAATAGAGCTCAACCTCAGGCCACTCCCTTGGACTTCCGACCATCGCCGTTGTTTGCAAGACCTGACGGGCTTCAATTTAAACTACCAACCTCCCTCGGCGAAGTTCATCGCTCACCTGGGACTTGGACGTCGCAGGTCACTGCTGATCGTAGCGTTCTCAAGCACAAATGCCGACTCCCAATCAACCCCACCCCTAAGAGGCATGGGTCGTGTACAGGTTCGGCCTCGTACTGCGCGGATTTGGTTTAGATCACAACGATTTTCCAGGCAATTCCTAGCATAACAGCGTAGATGCATCGCTTTCCAACACGGAGAGACGAAACCAACAGAGAGGAAAACGGATCGTAGCGAAAAATTCACATAGATATTAAGAGAAAATGGACTAACCCTAGATCTAGAGGGAGAATTGAGAGAGAAGATACAATGAACTCTACAGTGGGTGAGTGGGAGGGGGCGGTCTGGGTTGGCGCAAAACAAAACGTACACTTATAATACGCGCCTGCTCACTGACATGGGGCTACTATACAGCGGCAAAGAAAAGACTATTGGCTTTCTAGGAGCATAGAGGCACGCACTAACGGCCCCAACACGCACGGACTTACATGCAAATAAGGCACATCCATGACGCACGACCATGCTTCTATTTTCCGAAGTATTTTTCTCTAGCACGGTCTCTCGGAGGGACAGGGACGTGAAGCCACGGTGTGCATCATCCTGTAATGATAAGAATGAGACGCACGGAAAGGCCTCTGTATTCCAAATGTTCTCAGTGGCGCGTTCACACGGACGTATGATTTTCACAACCTCTCGATGCCCGTTCGTTTCCTGCGGGGTGCACGGACGTCCTTCGGAGAGGCGCGGTTGCAGCAGTTGTAGGTTTGCAGCCGTAGCATGTTGCTTTTAAAAGACAGAATTTCATGGCAAATAACTGAGATAAACAAGAGGATACTAGTTTGATTTTTGAGCATCTGTGCAAGCTGATTTCTTTTATCATTGGGTCCAGAAACATATGATCGATATTGAAAACAGTAAGCATGTACGTAATTGATATCATAAATGTTTATATCCCTAATTTTAAAAATATGAGTTTACTGCCTCAAAAAAAAGCTTACAGACAGTACGGTGCAAAACGAGTGAGAATTGTTTGACCATGTTTACACAATGCACTCATTCAATATAGCAAGTACATCTCTCCAGACCTGTTTTCAGCATCCACAGTTGAATGGATCTGGCAAATCCAGATATTCAACACCTGTGTTTTTTAAATCCATGTGCATATGCTTGCAAGTTGTTGTTAATTTAAGCTTGGCACAATTAGAAGCCCTTTTGTCCATCTGAAGTACCTCTTCTTGCCATTCATAAAATTCATGAGTGAAATCTCTGTGCAGGCCAAACTTAAGCCTGATTGTCAGTAGCATCCTAGCATTGAGAATAAAGAATGTCACTGATGCAGTGTTTCCATCTGTGACTTCATAGTCTTCCAGCGTTAATCTCCTCAAACAAATGTCGTGATTATTGAGTAACACCAACTACTTTTGGCGCCATTCATTTGTTATACCTCTTTGATCCCATCCTCCCCCCTAAACACACATGAAGAGCAAATTGAGCAGTTAGTGCCAGTATATTATGTATATTGTGCATGGGCTTTCAACGTGTGTGAAATCATCACCTCGATAAACAAGTTTTGCAAGCATTGAAAGCATCACAGCAAGTCAACAATCTCATCCAGATTAAAGCATGTCTGTGAGATAAACAAGGTCTTGATAGAATCCTGCTCCGCGTGTAGGCTACTTATGCAGAGACCCTTCATTGAGCACATAACGAGATATTATTAGCTCATGGATGTGAATCTCAAGTGCTTTTAAATAACGCAGGTCAAAGTAACATGCAGAGGCAGTACCTGAATAACCGTAGACCCAATGACGGTATTTGTTTCGTTGGGAAATTCAGAATTTTTTTCCAGTGTGTCCAACACAGGCGCGGACATAACTGTTATTTGTAGTTGTGCATCTACAGAATCATGTAGCAGTCTCCGGAGGCAAGGTACATCCTCAATGATCAGTTTTCCTCCATCGGAACAAATGCCAATGCTTACAAGCCTAGCTGAGTTTATTCATTAGACAGCAGAATTTCTTGTTGCAAACAAGCAGCAGGCACTGCAGGGCAAGGCAACCGTGGTGGATGAACTTCCACAAGGAGACATCCGATATATAAACCTCCACCAGCGAAAGTCTCCTGAGCAGTGGGAGGCAAAGCATTTCTACTAGATTGTCTTCTAGTTTGCACATGGCGAAGATGACGGTGTGGAGAGATGAGCGAAATCTAGATATGGATGCCGGTGGTGACGGCATAGAAGAAGGGATTCTGCGTGCTGATGGCCTTGTGTAGAAGAAATTTGGGAATATATGATAGAACTCTAAAACCTGGAGTTGGTCCAGATTCCGAGAGAGGAACAACTCATCGACGCTACAAGGTTGGCACTGGAGGTAGCTTGTCGAGATGCAGAGGCGGATAATCGGGCTCTCGTGATCAAAGAGGATAGATACAGGAAGACTGAAGCCATCGGCGACAGATTCACCGCGACAGTTGCAACTAAGATATCAGCATTGAGTTCTGACGTATGTTTCCTGGACGATTTGCTTGCCCGGGAGAACGCGGATGATTTGGAAACATACTTTTTCCTGAGATCTCGTAGAACGAGTATCAAGGATCACACGGAAGTCGATATCGAGTGGTGCGGTGTGCCATATGCGGCGCCACCGAGATGCGAGCACTTGTGTGCGCATGCCTTCCTTTATGGGCAGACGAGAGATGATCTCGCCGTGGATGGCATCCGGGAGATCGCTAATGCATTCTGGACCAGACTCAACATGGTTGTCGTATCCAGTGGGCGGGCCACATCCGCTCCTCTTAACGAGCTTAGAGGGCACGGGTACAGCCGCGAACCTGGTCTTCTTGTTGCTAGAGGCACACTTCTGTTGGAAATATGCCCTAGAGGCAATAATAAAAGTATTATTATATTTCCTTGTTCATGATAATTGTCTTTTATTCATGCTATAACTGTATTATCCGGAAATCGTAATACACGTGTGAATACATAGACCACAATATGTCCCTAGTGAGCCTCTAGTTGACTAGCTCATTGTGATCAACAGATAGTCATGGTTTCCTGGCTATGGACATTGGATGTCGTTGATAACGGGATCACATCATTAGGAGAATGATGTGATGGACAAGACCCAATCCTAAGCATAGCACAAAGATCGTGTAGTTCGTTTGCTAGAGCTTTTCCAATGTAAAGTATCTCTTCCTTAGACCATGAGATCGTGTAACTCCTGGATACCGTAGGAGTGCTTTGGGTGTATCAAACGTCACAACGTAACTGGGTGACTATAAAGGTGCATTACAGGTATCTCCGAAAGTGTCTTTTGGGTTGACACGGATCGAGACTGGGATTTGTCACTCCGTGTAAACGGAGAGGTATCTCTGGGCCCACTCGGTAGGACATCATCATAATGTGCACAGTGTGACCAAGGGGTTGATTACGGGATGATGTGTTACGTAACAAGTAAAGAGACTTGCGGTAACGAGATTGAACAAGGTATCGGTATACCGATGATCGAATCTCGGGCAAGTAAAATACCACTAGACAAAGGGAATTGTATACGGGATCGACTGAGTCCTTGACATCGTGGTTCATCCGATGAGATCATCGTGGAACATGTGGGAGCCAACATGGGTATCTAGATCCCGCTGTTGGTTATTGACCGGAGAACGTCTCGGTCATGTCTACATGTCTCCCGAACCCGTAGGGTCTACACACTAAGGTTCGATGGCGCTAGGGTTATAAAGGAAGCTTGTATGTGGCTACGAATGTTGTTCGAGTCCGGATGAGATCCCGGACGTCACGAGGAGTTCGGAATGGTCCGGAGGTAAAGATTTATATATGGGAAGTCTGTTTTGGTCACCGAAAAGTTTGGGTTTTATCGGTAACGTCACGGACCACCGGAGGGTCCCGGGTCCACCAAGTTGGGCCACCTACCCCTGAGGGCTGCATGGGCCATGTGTGGGAGGAACCAGCCCTGGTGGGCTGGTGCGCCCCACAAGGGGCCCAAGGCGCAGGGGAGAGGGAGGGGCAAACCCTAGGGCAGATGGGCCCTAAGGCCCACCCCAGGCGCGCCTCCCCTCTCTCCCCCTCTAGCCGCCACCCAGATGGGATCTGGGGGCTGGCCGCCGCCCCCTAGGGGTGGAAACCTAGGTGGGGGCGCAGCCCCCTCTCCCCCTATATATATGGAGGCATAGGAGCAGCCCAATACATGAGTTTCTTCTCCTGTTGGCGCAGCCATACCTCTCTCCCTTCTCCTCATATCTCGCGGTGCTTGGCGAAGCCCTGCTGGACTACCATGCTCCTCCATCACCACCACGCCGTTGTGCTGCTGCTGGATGGAGTCTTCCTCAACTCTCCCTCTCTCCTTGCTGGATCAAGGCGTGGGAGGCCACCGGCTGTACGTGTGTTGAGCGCGGAGGTGCCGTCCGTTCGCACTAGGATCTCCGGTGATTTGGATCATGACGAGTACGACTCCTTCAACCCCGTTCTCTTGAACGCTTCCGCTTAGCGATCTACAAGGTTATGTAGATGCACGCTCCTTCACCTCGTTGCTGGTTTCTCCATAGATAGATCTTGGTGACACGTAGGAAAATTTAGAATTTCTGCTACGTTCCCCAACAGTGGCATCATGAGCTAGGTCTATTGCGTAGATTCTTTGCACGAGTAGAACACAAAGTAGTTGTGGGAGTTGATGTTGTTCAATATGCTTACCGTTACTAGTCCAATCTTGTTACGACGGTATTGTGGGATGAAGCGGCCCGGACCGACCTTACGTACTCTTCGTGAGACAGGTTCCACCGATTGACATGCACCGTGCATAAGGTGGCTAGCGGTGCCGCCTCCCACTTTAGTCGGAACGGATTTGATGAAAAGGGTCCTTATGAAGGGTAAATAGCAATTGGCATATCACGTTGTGGTTTTGCGTAGGTAAGAAACGTTCTTGCTAGAAACCCATAGCAGCCACGTAAAACATGCAAACAACAATTAGAGGACGTCTAACTTGTTTTTGCAGGGTATGCTATGTGATGTGATATGGCCAAGAAGAATGTGATGAATGATATGTGATGTATGAGATTGATCATGTTCTTGTAATAGGAATCACGACTTGCATGTCGATGAGTATGACAACCGGCAGGAGCCATAGGAGTTGTCTTTATTTATTGTATGACCTGCATGTCATTGAACAACGCCATGTAATTACTTTACTTTATTGCTAACCGGTAGCCATAGTAGTAGAAGTAATAGTTGGCAAGACAACTTCATAGAGACACGATGATGGAGATCATGATGATGGAGATCATGGTGTCATGCCGGTGACAATGATGATCATGGAGCCCCGAAGATGGAGATCAAAAGGAGCAAAATGATATTGGCCATATCATGTCACTATTTGATTGCATGTGATGTTTATCATGTTTATGCATCTTGTTTAGTTAGGACGACGGTAGTAAATAAGATGATCCCTTACAAAATTTCAAGAAGTGTTCTCCCTAAGCGTGCACCGTTGCTACAGTTAAGTAAACTTCTAAGCACCACGTGATGATCGGGTGTGATGGATCCTTACGTTCACATACAACGGGTGTAAGACAGTTTTACACAGCGAAAACACTTAGGGTTAACTTGACGAGCCTAGCATGTATAGACATGGCCTCGGAACACGAAGACCGAAAGGTCGAGCATGAGTCATATGGAGGATACGATCAACATGAAGATGTTCACCGATGATGACTAGTCCGTCTCACGTGATGATCGGACACGGCCTAGTTGACATGGATCATGTAATCACTTAGATGACCAGAGGGATGTCTATCTGAGTGGGAGTTCATAAGATGAACTTAATTATCCTGGACATAGTCAAAAGATCTTTGCAAATTATGTCGTAAGCTCGCGTTTTAATTCCACTATTTAGATATGTTCCTAGAGAAAATATAGTTGAAAGTTGACATGGCGATTATGCGGACGAGAGAAAGCTTATGTCCTTAATGCACCGCTCAGTGTGCTTTGAACCCCAAACGTCGTCTGTGGATGTTGCGAACATCGTACATACACGTTTTGATAACTACGTGATAGTTCAGATAAACGGTTTAGAATTAAGGCACTGAAGATGTTTTTTCGAAACGTCGCGGAACATATGAGATGTTTCGAGGGCTCAAATTGAGATTTCAGGCTCGTGCCCACGTCAAGAGGTATGAGACCTCCGACGATTTTCTTAGCCTGCAAACTAAGGGAGAAAAGCTCAATCGTTGAGCTTGTGCTCAGATTGTCTGAGTGCAACAATCACTTGAATCGAGTGGGAGTCGATCTTACAGATGAGATAGTGATGTTTCTCCAAAGTCATTACCACCAAGCTGCTAGAGCTTCGTGATGAACTATAACATATCAGGGATAGATATGATGATCCTTGAGGTATTCACGATGTTTGACACCGCGAAAGTAGAAATCAAGAAGAAGCATCAATTGTTAATGGTTGGTGAAACCACTAGTTTCAAGAAGGGCAAGGGCAAGAAGGATACTTCATGAAGCGGCAAATCAGCTGCTGCTCTAGTGAAGAAACCCAAGGTTGAACCCAAACCCGAGACTAAGTGCTTCGTAATAAGGGAACAACCACTAGAGCGGAATTACCCTAGATACTTGGTAGATGAGAAGGTGGCAAGGTCGATAGAAGTATATTGGATATGCATTATGTTAATGTGTACTTTACTAAGTACTCCTAGTAGCACCAGGTATTAGATACGGTTCGGTTGCTAAGTGTTAGTAACTCGAAATAAAAGCTACGGAATATCGGAGACTAGCTAAAGGTGAGTGACGATATGTGTTGGAAGTGTTTCCAAGGTTGATGTGATCAGCATCGCGCGCTCCCTCTACCATCGAGATTTGGTGTTTGCATTGAGCATAGACATGATTGGATTATGTCTATCGCAATCTGTTATTCATTTAAGGAGAATAATGGTTACTCTGCTTATTTGAATAATACCTTCAATGGTCTTGCACCTAAATGAATGGTTTATTGAATCTCGATCGTAGTGATACACATTTTCATGCCAAAAGATATAAGATAATAATGATAGTACCACTTACTTGTGGCCTTTGCCATGTAAGTCATATTGGTATAAAAGCATGAAGAAGCTCCATATTGATGGATCTTTGGACTCACTCGTTTTTGAAAAGTTTGAGACATGCGAACCATGTCTATTGGTGTATACGCATGAAGAAACTCCATGCAGATGGATCGTTTGGACTCACTTGATTTTGAATCACTTGAGATATGCAAATCATACCACATGGGCAAGATGACCTGAAAAGCCTCGTTTTCAAAGAAGATGGAACAAGATAGCAACTTGTTGGAAGTAACACATTTTGATGTGTGCAGTCCAATGAGTCTTTGAGGCATCTGATGAATATCGTTATGTTCTTACTTCACGATGATTCGAGTAGATGTAGAGTATATTTACTTGATGAAACACAAGTCTGAATTATTGAATGGTTCAAGTAATTTCAGAGTGAAGTTGAAGATCATGGTGACAAGAGGATGAACTGTCTATGATATGATCATAGAGATGAGTATCTGAGTTACGAGCTTTGGCACGCAATTAAGACATTGTGGAAATTGTTTTCACAATTAATGCCGGCTCGAACACCATAGTTTGATGGTGTGTCCGAACATCATAGTTGCACCCTATTGGATATGGTGCGTACCATGATGTCTCTTATCGAATTACCACTATCATTTATGGGTTAGGCATTAGAGACAACCACATTCACTTTAAATAGGGCACCACATAATTCCGTTTAGATGACACCGTATGAACTATGGTTTAGAGAAACCTAAGCTGTCATTTCTTAAAGGTTTGGGGCTGCGACGCTTATGTGAAAAAGTTTCAGGTTGATAAGCTCAAACCCAAAGCGGATAAAATGCATCTTCATAGTCCACCCAAAATAGTTGGGTATACCTCCTAATTCAGATCCGAAAGCAATAGGGATTGTTTCTTGAATCGGGTCCTTCTCGAGGAAAAGTTTGTCTCGAAAGGTTGAGTGGGAGGATGGTGGAGACTTGATATGGTTATTGAACCGTCACTACAACTAGTGTGTAGCGAGGCACGTGAAGTTGTTCTGTGGCACCTACACCAATTGAAGTACAAGCTTATGATAGTGATCATGAAACTTGGATCAAGTCACTACTACCTCGTGGGGTGACAAGGATGCATACTACTTTAGAGTGGTACAAGAATCTGTCTTGAAGGTCATGTTGCTAGACAACAATGAACCTACGAGCTATGGAGAAGCGATGGTGGGTCCAAATTCCGACAAATGGTTAGAAGCCATGAAATCCGAGATAGGATCCATATATCAGAACAAAGCATGGACTTTGGTGGACTTGCCCGATGATCGGCAAGCCATTAAGATAAATGGATCTTTAAGAAGAAGACGGACGTGGACGGTGATGTCACCGTCTATGAAGCTCGACTTGTGGCAAGTTTTTTTTCACAAGTTCAAGGAGTTGACTACGATGAGATTTTCTCATCCGTAGCGATGCTTAAGTCCATCGGAATCATGTTAGCACAAGTTGCATTTATGGAATCTGGCAGATGGATGTCAAAACGAGTTTCCTTACCATTCTTCATAAGGAAAGGTTGTATGTGATACAATCCGAAAGTTTTTGTCGATCCTAAGGATGCTAAAAGGTATGCTGGCTCCAGCGATCCTTCTAAGGACTGGAGTAAGCATCTCGGAGTTGGAATATGTACTTTGATAAGATGATCAAAGATTTTGGGTTTATACAAAAGTTTATGAGAAACTTGTATTTCCAAAGAAGTGAGTGGGAGCACTATAGAATTTCTGATGAGTATATGTTGTTGACATATTGTTGATCAGAAATGATGTAGAATTTCTAGAAAGCATATAGGGTTATTTGAAAAGTGTGTTTCAATGGAAAACCTGGATTAGCCAACTTGAATAATAAGCATCAAGATCTACAAGATAGATCAAAATGCTTAATAGTACTTTAAAATGAGCACGTACCTTGACATAATCTTGAAGGTGCTCAAGATGGATCAGTCAAGAAGGAGTTCTTGCCTGAGTTGAAAGGTATGAAGTTAAGACTTAAAGCTCGACCACAGCAGAAAAGAGAGAAAGGACGAAGGTCGTCCCCTATGTTTCAGACGTAGGCTCTATAGTATGATATCTTGTGTACCGCACGGAAGTGTGCCTTGCCATGAGTCGACAAGGGTATAAGAATGATCCAGAATGGATCATTGGACAGCGATCAACATTGTCCTTGAAGTAAATAAGGACATGTTTCTCGATTATGGAGGTGATAAAGAGTTCGGCGTAAAGGTTACGTCGATGCAAGCTTTAACACCTATCCGAAAGTGACTCGAGTAGCAAACCGGATCGTGAGTGGAGCAACCATTTGGAATAGCTCCAAGTGGAGCGTGGAAGCAGCATTTACAATATGACCTAGAAATTTGCAAAGCACACACGGATCTAAAATGTTGCAGACCCGTTGACTAAAACCTCTCTCACAAGCAAAACATGATCAAACCCCAGAACTCATTTGATGATGTTGGTCACATGGCGATGTGACCTGTGAGTGTTAATCACATGGCGTTGTGAACTAGATTATTGACTCTAGTGCAAGTGGGAGACTGTTGGAAATATGCCCTAGAGGCAATAATAAAAGTATTATTATATTTCCTTGTTCATGATAATTGTCTTTTATTCATGCTATAACTGTATTATCTAGAAATCGTAATACACGTGTGAATACATAGACCACAATATGTCCCTAGTGAGCCTCTAGTTGACTAGCTCGTTGTGATCAACAGATAGTCATGGTTTCTGCTATGGACATTGGATGTCGTTGATAACGGATCACATCATTAGGAGAATGATGTGATGGACAAGACCCAATCCTAAGCATAGCACAAAGATCGTGTAGTTCATTTGCTAGAGCTTTTCCAATGTCAAGTATCTCTTCCTTAGACCATGAGACCGTGTAACTCCCGGATACCGTAGGAGTGCTTTGGGTGTATCAAACGTCACAATGTAACGGGTGACTATAAAGGTGCATTACAGGTATCTCCGAAAGTGTCTTTTGGGTTGACACGGATCGAGGCGGATTTGTCACTCCGTAAACGGAGAGGTATCTCTGGGCCCACTCGGTAGGACATCATCATAATGTGCACAGTGTGACCAAGGGGTTGATCACGGGATGATGTGTTACGAGCGAGTAAAGAGACTTGCCGTAACGAGATTGAACAAGGTATCGGTATACCGACGATCGAATCTCGGGCAAGTAAAATACCGCTAGACAAAGGGAATTGTATACGGGATCGACCGAGTCCTTGACATCGTGGTTCATCCGATGAGATCATCGTGGAACATGTAGGAGCCAACATGGGTATCCAGATCCCGATGTTGGTTATTGACGGAGAACGTCTCGGTCATGTCTACATGTCTCCCGAACCCGTAGGGTCTACACATTAAGGTTCGACGATGCTAGGGTTATAAAGGAAGCTTGTATGTGGTTACCGAATGTTGTTCGAGTCCGGATGAGATCCCTGGACGTCACGAGGAGTTCGGAATGGTCCGGAGGTAAAGATTTATATATGGGAAGTCCTGTTTTGGTCACCGAAAAAGTTTCGGGTTTTATCGGTAACGTACCGGGACCACCGGGAGGGTCCCGGGGGTCCACCAAGTGGGGCCACCTACCCCGGAGGGCTGCATGGGCCATGTGTGGGAGGGAACCAGCCCCAGGTGGGCTGGTGCGCCCCCCACAAGGGGCCCAAGGCGCAGGGGAGAGTGGGAGGGGGCAAACCCTAGGGCAGATGGGCCCTAAGGCCCACCCCAGGCGCGCCTCCCCTCTCTCCCCCTCTAGCCGCCACCCAGATGGGATCTGGGGGCTGTCCGCCGCCCCCTAGGGGTGGAAACCTAGGTGGGGGCGCAGCCCCCTCTGCCCCTATATATATGGAGGCATAGGAGCAGCCCAATACATGAGTTTCCTCTCCTGTTGGCGCAGCCATACCTCTCTCCCTTCTCCTCATATCTCGCGGTGCTTGGCGAGGCCCTGCTGCTGCTGGATGGAGTCTTCCTCAACCTCTCCCTCTCTCCTTGCTGGATCAAGGCGTGGGAGACGTCACCGGGCTGTACGTGTGTTGAATGCGGAGGTGCCGTCCGTTCGGCACTAGGATCTCCGGTGATTTGGATCACGACGAGTACGCCTCCTTCAACCCCGTTCTCTTGAACGCTTCCGCTTAGCGATCTACAAGGGTATGTAGATGCACTCTCCTTCACCTCGTTGCTGGTTTCTCCATAGATAGATCTTGGTGACACGTAGGAAAATTTTGAATTTCTGCTACGCTCCCCAACAACTTCTTCATCTCCATTGCCGAGCTCGTGCTGCCTCTGTTGCAGCTCTCTATGCAGTGGATCTGGGAAGAGGGTTAGGGTTTTACGATTCACAAAGACGACAATATATATACGTACCTAATCTAGAAGATTTCGACAGACGTGGTGGAATAGTCACGGCTTCGACAGACGTACGTCTTGACGAGGCATGGCTATCAACCGTCCGGATACAAGAGAAGTTTGGTGGGAGAGGCAAGGGCCGGCATACTCAGTTAAGGATGCACGATTGTGCGGTCTGTAGAGACACAGTGGTGTGGAGCCACGACATGGTGGCAAGTGTCATGTGAGGGACGTGCGTGCAGGCGCAGGAGGAACCTAATTGCAGTCTGTGCAGGCACCGACCCCATTGAAGCCTCTACAGACATAGGTATCAACTCCCTGGATGCACAAAAGTGTGGTGGCAGAGGCATGGCTGCGAACTCTCAGTTGAAAAGACACGGTTGTGGAGTCTCTGGATCCACGTGACGTGTGTCTCCAGGGGAACGTAAAAGCCATGGCTTGTGGCACGTGAGGCACAAGGGTGCGAACTCGAGGGCATGGAAGTTTAGCCTCTACAGGCACGTACGATTGTCAACCATGTGGATGCACAAAATTATGGTGGCAGAGGCATGGATCCGAATACTCAGCTTTTGAGGCATGGGTGTGTATTCTCTGCAACCACAAGGGTCATGGCAAGTGTCATGTGAGGCACGTGTATTGAAACACCAGAGGCACGGAAATTAAGCCTCTTAGGCACGAGTGTCAACCCAAATGGATATACAAAACTGTGATGAGAACGCTCTGCTGGAGAGACACAGTTCTGAGCTCTCTGGACCCGCGGGCATCTGGTTCCACGGGCACCTAACAGTCATGGCTTATGTGACGTGAGGTACTTAGATGCAGGCGTCGGAGGCACTGTTGGGGAGCCACTACACGCATGGGCGTGGCTTTTCTCTAGACCTGGCTCAGCATAAACCATCTCTGGGTGCAGAAAAGTGTGCACAGAAGGTGCCGAAGTCAGTAACCTTCTCAGGGTCGGCATACTCAGTTAAAGAGCCACGACACAGTGGTAAGTGTCATGTGAGGCACGTGCATGCAGGCGCTGGAGGCACCTAATTGCAGTCTGTGGAGGCACCGACCCCATTGAAGCCTCTACAGACATAGGTAACGACTCCCTGGATGAACAAAAGTGTGGTGGCAGAGGCATGGCTGCGAACACTCAGTTGAAAAGACACGTTTGTGAAGTCTCTGGATCCAATGCAGTGTGTCTCTAGGGGAACATAAAAGCCATGGCCGTTGGATGCTCAACACAAATCCTATGTCTTCGAGCGAAGACAATGAGAGCAAATCTTATCCAGAGCTGGATGAGTCGACTTTGCTTGTAGCCAAAGTAAAGTTGCCCTGTGTGTTTGAAATCGACCGTTGGAACACGTGTCGGTTCCTTGGTGACCAGTGGTCATTTCGGGCATATTAGGTCGGGTTGCCCGGGGCTATAAATAGCCCACCCCTACACCATAAATTGGTGGCTGCTCGAGTTAGTGCACGACTTTTGTTGTTTGAGAGCAACCCACCTCAAGCCTTTGAGAGAGAAAATCTTGCGAGGACCAAGCCAAAACACCCAGAGCCAAAGAGTGTTAGGAATCATCAAGTCTTTACATGCATGTGACCTAAAGACTTATTACACTTGAGGACTGTGTATCCTCCAGCCGGTTAGGCGTCGCGTTTTGAGCATCCAAGAGTCATTTTGGATTGCCGGTGAACAAAGTCTGTGAAGGTTTGGAAGTTTACCTTGAAGACTTACCAGCGTGATTGGGCGAGGACTGGGTGTCCTTAGCTCAAGGGGAATAAGGTGAAGACACGGTCTTCTGAGTTAAATCTCAGCCTCCCTAACCAGACGTACAGTTGTCACAGCAACTGGAACTGGTCCAACAAATCATGTGACTTCAACAAATGACTGGTTCTATCCTCCTCCCTCCTTTACTTAAGTTTGTCTTCGTGAAGTCATTGCCTATCTGTCGTATCTGTTTGACTTCATTGCTTGACTACTACTGTTGATTGGCTTCATACTATCTTCCATCCTGATCCTTACTACTTAGCTGCTGTTAGTCCTGTACTTTCACATCATTGTATAAATGACTATGGCTTGCTTATGGTAGTTTATCTTCCGCTGCATATTAACTAGGTCGTTTAAATTGTTTGTCTTCGAAACTTTCAAGTTTTGAAGACTTTCATAAAAATCGCCTATTCACCCCCCCCCTCTAGTTGATACTAGCACTTTCACTCATGAAGACCTCGGGCATTTGAGGAAGCCCATCATCGGAATATACAAGCCAAGTTCTATAATGAAAATTCCCACTAGTATATGAAAGTTAAAGCATAGGAGACTCTCTCTATGAAGAACATGATGCTACTCTGAAGCACAAGTGTGGTAAAAGGATAGTAACATTGCCCCTTCTCTCTTTTTCTCTCATTTTTTTCTTTTTTTTCTTTTTTTCTTTTTTTCTTTTTGGTGGGCTTCTTTGGCCTCCTTTTTTTATTTGGGCTTCTTTGGCCTCTTTTATTTTTCATAAAGTCCGGAGTCTCAACCCGACTTGGGGAATCATAGTCTCCTTCATCCTTTCCTCACTCGGGCAATGCTCTAATAATGATGATCATCACACTTTTATTTACTTACAACGGCAATATATCTCGGAATGGCTATGGAAATGCCATGATAGGTAGGTATGGTGGCTGTTTTGAGGAAGATATAAGGAGGCTTATGTGTGATAGAGTGTATCATATCACGGGGTTTGGATGCACCGGCGAAGTTTGCACCAACTCTCGAGGTGAGAAAGGGCAATGCATGGTACCGAAGAGGCTAGCAATGGTGGAAGGGTGAGAGTGCGTATAATCCATGGACTCAACATTAGTCATAAAGAATTCATATACTTATTGCAAAAATCTACAAGCCATTGAAAACAAAGTACTACGCGCATGCTCCTAGGGGGGTAGATTGGTAGTAAAAGACCATCGCTCGTCCCCGACCGCCACTCATAAGGAAGACAATCAATAAATAAAATTGTGCTCTAGCTTCAACACAAAGCGGTTCACCATACGTGCATGCTACGGGAATCACAAACCTCAACACAAGTATTTCTACTAATCCACATCCACCCACTAGCATGACTCTAATATCACCACCTTTATATCGCAAAACTATTGTGAGGAATCAAACATATCATATTCAGCAATCTACAAGTTTATGTAGGATTTTATGACTAACCATGTGAATGACCAATTCCTGTCATCTCTCTAAATAGATATAAGTGAAGCAAGAGAGTTTGATTCTTTCTACAAAAGATATTCCCATGCTCTAACAAATATAAGTGAAGCAAAAGAGCATTCTACAAATGGCAGTTTTCTATGTGAAGAGAAACAGGCAATCCAAACTTCAAATGATATAAGTGAAGCACATGAAGCATTCTATAAAGCCACCCTCAAAAGATATAAGTGAAGTTCAATGAGCATTCTATAAATCAACCAAGGACTATCTCATACCAGCATGGTGCATAAAAGAAAAGAGAAAACTAAATGCAAAAGATGCTCCAAGACTTGCACATAATGCATAAACAAAACGAATACGAAAACATACCGATACTTGTTGAAGAAAGAGGGGATGCCTTCCGGGGCATCCCCAAGCTTAGACGCTTGAGTCTCCTTGAATATTTATTTGGGGTGCCTCAGGCATCCCCAAGCTTGAGGTCTTTCCTCTCTTCATTTTCCTCATATCGAGACATCCTCGTTTAGACACTTCATCCACACAAAACTTCAACAGAAAACTCGGTAAGATCCGTTAGTATAATAAAGCAAATCACCAGTCTATGTACTGTTGCAAACCAATTCATATTTCGCTTTTGCACTGTGTATACTGTAATATAACTTTTCCATGGCTTAATCCACTAATATAAATTGATAGATTCATCAAAACAAGCAAACTATGCATCAAAAACAGAATCTGTCAAAAACAGAACAGTCTGTAGCAATCTGAACATCCACCATACTTCTGGTGCCCAAAAACTTCTACCAAAATTAGGAAAAATAAACAAGTTGTATAGCAATACAGTGCAAAAGGAATGAGAACCAATTGACGTTCCAGTTCAAAATGTAAAATCGAGCACTACAGCCAAAGTTTCTGTCCTGCACCGTAGAAACCGACAAGCATTGTAAACATCCTAAAGGCAAACCTTAGCACATTATTTTTATAATACGATGGAATTGTACAAGGGGATAATTATTTTTGATGAAAATTTTCTGTAATCAAGATTCACAAAGTTTCCGTGAGCATGAACAAAGTTCAAGGGTAGCTCCCACTTCAACAATGCTTGTCTTTCTTACTTTCACTTTCCTTTTTTGAAAAGTTTTTATGTTCCCCTCTTTATTTTTCTTGTTTTTAAACTATATAAAAGCACTCAACAAAAATAAATGACTCTCTAAAACTTTCAGGTTGTCTCCCTGGCAGCGCTTTATTTAAAGCCATTAAGCTAGGCATTTAGTGCTCAAGTAATGGATCCACCCGGATCCCAAGGTATATCAAAGCCAATTTTAATTAACAATGATTTGTAATTTAGTAGTGAGCACAAAGTAACATATATCATGCAACAACGAATTCTAACTCTCTTCCTATGCATCGGCATGTCACAAGAGAAGAATTCATGCACACATAGTAAAGGCCAATGCATAGTATAAGCAGTTTCTTGCAATTTTATCATATTGGAAACATAGAGAGGCGGAGATATAGTTCCTCTCTCATAATAATTGCAAGTAGGAGCATCAAGCACATGCATATTATATTCATCAAAATCATCATGCGCAATGGTAAAAGGCAACCCATCAATATAATCCTTAATATGCACAAACTTCTCCGGTATAGTGTAGTTTGGAGAATTCAAAAAGATAATAGGACTATCATGCGTGGGTGCAATAGCAACAATTTCAAGTTTAACATAAGGAACTATAACAAGTTCATCTCCATAAGCATAATTCATATTGGCATCTTGGCCACAAGCATAGCAAGCATCATCAAAAAGGGATATTTCAAACAAATTCAAGGGATCATAGCAATCATCCTTTGGTTAGCATGAACGAGAATTAAATAATGTATGAGTTGAAGAGTTACTCTCATTAGAAGGTGGGCACGGGTAGCTATTCCGCTCTTCCTCCTTTTGTTCTTCGCTCTCCTCATCATCTTTTTCATCCAATGAGCTACAGTTTCATCAATTTCTTCATCCATAGCTTCCTGCAAAATATTAGTCTCTTCTTGGACAGCGGAGACTTTCTTCATAAAAGCATTAATATAATAATTGTCTTCATAATTTTCATAGCAATATCTAAGTATAGCAAGATTTTCAGGCCTATAACCATCATCATCAAAAGCTTCATACTTTTCAAACAAAGCTTCAATTTCATAAGCAGCCTTAAAAGTAACAAATTCTTCTATTTGTTCCACATCATAGTAATCATATATATCATTAGCATAAGAAGCTAAGGTTTCATTATCATTAAATTTGCATGAAAAGGGAAGGTGTGGAACCTTCATCCTAGAGCAACAAGTAATATCATATCTCAAGCATAGATTCTAGGCATACCAATGCAACAAAATAAATTGATCCCATAATAGTTTCCTTTTTTGTGTCGAGCGATAATCCCTAAAGTATTCACGTTGATCCAACGTGTCTCCCATTATAAAGTTGAATGGGGTTTTCTCAAGATTATCAAAGTAGTACTTAATATCTTTCACATAATGAGAATCGAGGGTTTTAGGAGTTACCCCATCTACATGAGTAGCAAGCACATCTAATTTTTTTTGGTATTTTGTGTTCCATATCCATAACTAAAGATAGAGAACAACTAAGGACAGCAAATAAAAATTACTTAGTGATAAAGCAAACAAGCACACACGAGAATATTCACCCCACGCTATGACTCCCCGGCAACGGCGCCAGAAAAAGGTCTTGATAACCCGCAAGTATATGGGATAGTTGTAGCCTCTTTTGATAAGTAAGAGTGTCGAACCCAACGAGGAGCTAAAGGTAGAACAAACACTCTCTCAAGTCCTATCGGCCACTGATGCGACTCTACGCATGCTTGACGTTCGCTTTACCTAGAACAAGTATGAAACTAGAAGTACTTTGTAGGTGTGATAGGATAGGTTTGCAAGATAATAAAGAACACATAAATAAAAAGTAGGGGCTGTTTAGATAAAGAAACAATAAAGTAAATATAACGAGTGTGGAAAAGTGGTGGTAGGAGTTGTGAAATTGTCCCTAAGCAACTGACTACGTTACTAGACCGGTAATCACTATTGCAATTCTATTTGAGGGAGAGGCATAAGCTAGCATACTTTCTCTACTTGGATCATATGCACTTATGATTGGAACTCTAGCAAGCATCCGCAACTACTGAAGATTCATTAAGGTAAAACCCAACCATAGCATTAAAGTATCAAGTCCCCTTTATCCCATACGCAACAATCCCCTTACTCGGGTTTGTGTTTCAGTCACTCACGCAACCCACTATATGCGAATCATGAACGCATTTCAACACCATACAGAGGGAATCCTCACGCTTGCGCGACACGAAGGGCACCATAGGACAACACCAATAATAAAATATGCAACTCAAACCAATCATAGCAATTCATCAATCACCGATAGGACAATGGAAATCTACTCAGACATCATAAGATGGCAACACATCATTGGATAATAATATGAAGCATAAATCACCATGTTAAAGTAGAGGGTAAAGTGGGTTGCAGGAGAGTGGACCACTGGATATAGATGGGGGAAGGTGATGGAGACGTTGGTGAAGATGACGGAGGTGTTGGCGAAGATCGCGGTGATGATGATGGCCCCCGGCGGCGTTCCGGCGCCACCGGAAGCAAGGGGGAGGGAGCCCCCCCTCTTCGTATTCTTCCTTTACCTCCTCCCTAGATGGGAGAAGGGTTTCCCCTCTAGTCCTTGGCTCCCACGGCATGGGAGGGGCGAGAGCCCCTCCGAGATTGGATCTATCTCTCTGTTTCTGCGTTCTGTAATTCTGCCCTAGCACCGTTTCCTTTATATCTGGAGATCAGTAACTTCGATTGGACTAAAACCTTCGCCCAGATCTTTCTCATAAAATTAGCTTTCTTGCACCAAAAGAAGAGCGTCAACCGCCTTACGGGTGGCCCACGAGAGTCGAGGCGCGCCTGGGGAGGTGCACCCTGTCTCGTGGCCACCCCGACACCGTTTAGCTTGATTTTACTTCCCAAAATCATAAATATTCCAAAAAATCTCCGTCCATTTTTATCCCGTTTGGACTCTATTTGATATTGGGTTTCTGCGAAACAAAAACATGCAATGAGCGAGAACGGCACTAGGCACTGGATCAATATGTTAGTCCCAAAAAATAGTATAAAAAGTTGCCAAAAGTATATGAAAGTTGAATAATATTGGCATGGAACAATCAAAAATTATAGATATGACAGAGACGTACGATCTGTATGAGAGGTTTACGCCTCGACCAAACACTGTTTTCCCAATGTACTCCCTCTCTGAGTCATTTAGAAAATCAAGAGATGCATGGAAAAAATAACTCATTTTCAAACAAATTTGTTTAAACAGATGAACTCGGTATTTAAGTTTAAAAGGAATGGTTAAATTCAATGCATGTGATCAAGTTGGGATGATAATCAACAGAATTGCATAAAAAATTTGGAAATAACTTTGACTGTAAGTATGACATTCATTTAGTGGACAGGGGTAGGAGCACCAAAATATGCTGATAAACGTAGTTGATAAAACAGGATGAAAGTTGGTGCACTTACCTAGTGATGGTTTGGGAAGGGGTCTATGACCTCCTCGAGAATCACTAAGTCTCAGATCTATCTCAATGGACAGACTCCCAGTATCCAGGTTTATGTTGAATAGATCTCGATAATGAAGATCGTAGTCACTAATTAACTTTTCTCAGCCAGGTCCATGAATTTTTTGACCGGTTAGGTTCATCGGTGATCAGATCTCATATGATGATCCTCGTTGGTGATTAGTACCAGATTCCTCTGTTTTCCTTCTTCTTGAAATGCTTGCTCTTTCCAATCGATAGATTGAAGAAGTGACTAGCTGCTGCAATAGCGTGGCACATCTTTCAAGAAGAAAAAAATCTTCAAACCAGCAAGAAGGAATACTTGAATACCAACATGTATAAGCAAGACAGATAGCGCTTATCATACATGTACCAAATGTTTTCAACAGGTTGCTATTTTATAAAACAAGGTACATCAAAAATTGAAAACATATCATTAAATGCTTAAATGTAGGCATTCCATTCCAACAATATGGTAGAAACTTTTATTTCCTCGATCAGAAAGATACACTAGTTGGTAGTAACTGATGGGCAGCATGGGGTGGAAATTTCTCCTTACCAGGCATGTCTTGAAGCATCGAGGAAGATGCACTGTTATCGCGCTGTGAAGAATGCCTGACTCCAATCCAGGGCAGCCGAAGTTGGTACATATATCACAGCACATGGTTTCCCCTGGAATACGTTGCAAAACAACGGTTATATGAAATTCTCAACACAAGGAAAATTTTATTATCTTGAAAACCTATTCGGCTAAACCGACATTTTTACATAAATAGTCGTTCACAAGCAATTTCCTAAAAAGACATGTGCACAGCTTTTGATTAGAAGGTGAACTGTAGATATCGGATATGTAATAACATAGGAAATATGAATTTAATTAAATCAGTATTTTATTTTCCAAAAATGGTTGCTTAATTCATCACAATTCAGTATTGACTATTTTTAGAGCAGTTCACAATCTTGGTTGTCAATGTCAATCAGTGAAAGGATTTCTGCTGCTTGGTTTTAAAAGCAGCTTTAATAAATGTATATTTCAAGACAAGACAGGCAAAAAGGAGAAACAATAGTCTATCAACAGGCGGCTCAAAGGAGTGTTTGTAACATTAAAATTATATGTAAATTCGTCAGAGCTGCACCCAGCAACAACGTCATCCGCAACCATACGCCACCGTCGCCGACTCCAACCACAGGAACATGTGTCGCTAGGTGGTATTTGAAACGGATGATCCATCAACGTTAACCTTTCCTCCAGCGTACAGGACCCCAAATGCTATAATCAAGCAAAGGCGCCGACTCCCAGTCAACAGCACCCCAAACGCCGATCTCCAGAACCATGTGGCCGGTTAAGCAATAGAGCTCAACCTCAGGCCACTCCCTTGGACTTCCGACCACCGCCGTTGTTTGCAAGACCTAACGGGCTTCAATTTAAACTACCAACCTCCCTCGGCGAAGTTCATCGCTCACCTGGGACTTGGACGTCGCAGGTCGCTGCTGATCGTAGTGTTCTCAAGCACAAATGCCGACTCCCAATCAACCCCACCCCTAAGAGGCATGGGTCGTGTATAGGTTCGGCCTCGTACTGCGTGGATTTGGTTTAGATCACAACGATTTTCCAGGCAATTCCTAGCATAACAGCGTAGATGCATCGCTTTCCAACACGGAGAGACGAAACCAACAGAGAGGAAAACGGATCGTAGCGAAAAATTCACATAGATATTAAGAGAAAATGGACTAACCCTAGATCTAGAGGGAGAATTGAGAGAGAAGATACGATGAACTCTACAGTGGGTGAGTGGGAGGGGGCGGTCTGGGTTGGCGCAAAACAAAACGTACACTTATAATACGCGCCTGCTCACTGACATGGGGCTACTATACAGCGGCAAAGAAAAGACTATTGGCTTTCTAGGAGCATAGAGGCACGCACTAACGGCCCCAACACGCACGGACTTACATGCAAATAAGGCACATCCATGACGCACGACCATGCTTCTATTTTCCGAAGTATTTTTCTCTAGCACGGTCTCTCGGAGGGACAGGGACGTGAAGCCACGGTGTGCATCATCCTGTAATGATAAGAATGAGACGCATGGAAAGGCCTCTGTATTCCAAATGTTCTCAGTGGCGCGTTCACACGGACGTATGATTTTCACAACCTCTCGATGCCCGTTCGTTTCCTGCGGGGTGCACGGACGTCCTTCGGAGAGGCGCGGTTGCAGCAGTTGTAGGTTTGCAGCCGTAGCATGTTGCTTTTAAAAGACAGAATTTCATGGCAAATAACTGAGATAAACAAGAGGATACTAGTTTGATTTTTGAGCATCTGTGCAAGCTGATTTCTTTTATCATTGGGTCCAGAAACATATGATCGATATTGAAAACAGTAAGCATGTACGTAATTGATATCATAAATGTTTATATCCCTAATTTTAAAAATATGAGTTTACTGCCTCAAAAAAAAGCTTACAGACAGTACGGTGCAAAACGAGTGAGAATTGTTTGACCATGTTTACACAATGCACTCATTCAATATAGCAAGTACATCTCTCCAGACCTGTTTTCAGCATCCACAGTTGAATGGATCTGGCAAATCCAGATATTCAACACCTGTGTTTTTTAAATCCATGTGCATATGCTTGCAAGTTGTTGTTAATTTAAGCTTGGCACAATTAGTAGCCCTTTTGTCCATCTGAAGTACCTCTTCTTGCCGTTCATAAAATTCACGAGTGAAATCTCTGCGCAGGCCAAACTTAAGCCTGATTGTCAGTAGCATCCTAGCATTAAGAATAAAGAATGTCACTGATGCAGTGTTTCCATCTGTGACTTCATAGTCTTCCAGCGTTAATCTCCTCAAACAAATGTCGTGATTATTGAGTAACACCAACTACTTTTGGCGCCATTCATTTGTTATACCTCTTTGATCCCATCCTCCCCCCTAAACACACATGAAGAGCAAATTGAGCAGTTAGTGCCAGTATATTATGTATATTGTGCATGGGCTTTCAACGTGTGTGAAATCATCACCTCGATAAACAAGTTTTGCAAGCATTGAAAGCATCACAGCAAGTCAACAATCTCATCCAGATTAAAGCATGTCTGTGAGATAAACAAGGTCTTGATAGAATCCTGCTCCGCGTGTAGGCTACTTATGCAGAGACCCTTCATTGAGCACATAACGAGATATTATTAGCTCATGGATGTGAATCTCAAGTGCTTTTGAATAACGCAGGTCAAAGTAACATGCAGAGGCAGTACCTGAATAACCGTAGACCCAATGACGGTATTTGTTTCGTTGGGAAATTCAGAATTTTTTTCCAGTGTGTCCAACACAGGCGCGGACATAACTGTTATTTGTAGTTGTGCATCTACAGAATCATGTAGCAGTCTCCGGAGGCAAGGTACATCCTCAATGATCAGTTTTCCTCCGTCGGAACAAATGCCAATGCTTACAAGCCTAGCTGAGTTTATTCATTAGACAGCAGAATTTCTTGTTGCAAACAAGCAGCAGGCACTGCAGGGCAAGGCAACCGTGGTGGATGAACTTCCACAAGGAGACATCCGATATATAAACCTCCACCAGCGAAAGTCTCCTGAGCAGTGGGAGGCAAAGCATTTCTACTAGATTGTCTTCTAGTTTGCACATGGCGAAGATGACGGTGTGGAGAGATGAGCGAAATCTAGATATGGATGCCGGTGGTGACGGCATAGAAGAAGGGATTCTGCGTGCTGATGGCCTTGTGTAGAAGAAATTTGGGAATATATGATAGAACTCTAAAACACAGGAGTTGGTCCAGATTCGAGAGAGAACAACTCATCGACGCTACAAGGTTGGCACTGGAGGTAGCTTGTCGGGATGCAGAGGCGGAGAATCGGGCTCTCGTGATCAAAGAGGATAGATCTGAGAAGATCGGCCATCGGCGACAGATTCACCGCGACAGTTGCAACTAAGATATCAGCATTGAGTTCCGACGTATGTTTCCTGGACGATTTGCTTGCCCGGGAGAACGCGGATGATTTGGAAACATACTTTTTCCAGAGATCTCGTAGAACAAGTATCAAGGATCACACGGAAGTCGATATCGAGTGGTGCGGTGTGCCATATGCGGCGCCACCGAGATGCGAGCACTTGTGTGCGCATGCCTTCCTTTATGGGCAGACGAGAGATGATCTCGCCGAGGATGGCATCCGGGAGATCGCTAATGCATTCTGGACCAGACTCAACATGGTTGTCGTATCCAGTGGGCGGGCCACATCCGCTCCTCTTAACGAGCTTAGAGGGCACGGGTACAGCCGCGAACCTGGTCTTCTTGTTGCTAGAGGCACACTTCTGTTGGAAATATGCCCTAGAGGCAATAATAAAAGTATTATTATATTTCCTTGTTCATGATAATTGTCTTTTATTCATGCTATAACTGTATTATCCGGAAATCGTAATACACGTGTGAATACATAGACCACAATATGTCCCTAGTGAGCCTCTAGTTGACTAGCTCGTTGTGATCAGCAGATAGTCATGGTTTCTGGCTATGGACATTGGATGTCGTTGATAACGGGATCACATCATTAGGAGAATGATGTGATGGACAAGACAATCCTAAGCATAGCACAAAGATCGTGTAGTTCGTTTGCTAGAGCTTTTCCAATGTCAAGTATCTCTTCCTTAGACCATGAGATCGTGTAACTCCCGGATACCGTAGGAGTGCTTTGGGTGTATCAAACGTCACAACGTAATCGGGTGACTATAAAGGTGCATTACAGGTATCTCCGAAAGTGTCTTTTGGGTTGACACGGATCGAGACTGGGATTTGTCACTCCGTGTAAACGGAAAGGTATCTCTGGGCCCACTCGGTAGGACATCATCATAATGTGCACAGTGTGACCAAGGGGTTGATTACGGGATGATGTGTTACGTAATGAGTAAAGAGACTTGCGGTAACGAGATTGAACAAGGTATCGGTATACCGATGATCGAATCTCGGGCAAGTAAAATACCGCTAGACAAAGGGAATTGTATACGGGTTCGACTGAGTCCTTGACATCGTGGTTCATCCGATGACATCATCGTGGAACATGTGGGAGCCAACATGGGTATCCAGATCCCGCTGTTGGTTATTGACCGGAGAACGTCTCGGTCATGTCTACATGTCTCCCGAACCCGTAGGGTCTACACACTTAAGGTTCGATGGCGCTAGGGTTATAAAGGAAGCTTGTATGTGGCTACGAATGTTGTTGAGTCCGGATGAGATCCCTGACGTCACGAGGAGTTCGGAATGGTCCGAGGTAAAGATTTATATATGGGAAGTCCTGTTTTGGTCACCGAAAAGTTTGGGTTTTATCGGTAATGTCTGGGACCACCGGAGGTCCCGGGTCCACCAAGTTGGGCCACCTACCCCGGAGGGCTGCATGGGCCATGTGTGGGAGGAACCAGCCCGGGTGGGCTGGTGCGCCCCCACAAGGGCCCAAGCGCGAGGGAGAGTGGGAGGGGGCAAACCCTAGGGCAGATGGGCCCTAAGGCCCACCCCAGGCGCGCCTCCCCTCTCTCCCCCTCTAGCCGCCACCCAGATGGGATCTGGGGGCTGGCCGCCGCCCCCTAGGGGTGGAAACCTAGGTGGGGGCGCAACCCCTCTCCCCCTATATATATGAAGGCATAGGAGCAGCCCAATACATGAGTTTCTTCTCCTGTTGGCGCAGCCATACCTCTCTCCCTTCTCCTCATATCTCGCGGTGCTTGGCGAAGCCCTGCTGGACTACCACGCTCCTCCATCACCACCACGCCATTGTGCTGCTGCTGGATGGAGTCTTCCTCAACCTCTCCCTCTCTCCTTGCTGGATCAAGGCGTGGGAGACGTCACGGGGCTGTACGTGTGTTGAACGCGGAGGTGCCGTCCGTTCGGCACTAGG
Source organism: Aegilops speltoides (assembly GCA_021437245.1). Classification (NCBI taxonomy): domain Eukaryota; kingdom Viridiplantae; phylum Streptophyta; class Magnoliopsida; order Poales; family Poaceae; genus Aegilops; species Aegilops speltoides. The sequence continues at coordinate 90,812,047 of CM038146.1, read as the reverse complement.
ATCTCCGGTGATTTGGATCACGGCAGTCGACTCCTTCAACCCCGTTCTCTTGAGCGCTTCCGCTTAGCGATCTACAAGGGTATGTAGATGCACTCTCCTTCACCTCGTTGCTGGTTTCTCCATAGATAGATCTTGGTGACACGTAGGAAAATTTTGAATTTCTGCTACGTTCCCCAAAAGTGGCATCATGAGCTAGGTCTATTGCGTAGATTCTTTGCACGAGTAGAACACAAAGTAGTTGTGGGAGTTGATGTTGTTCAATATGCTTACCATTACTAGTCCAATCTTGTTTCGACGGTATTGTGGGATGAAGCGGCCCGGACCGACCTTACACGTACTCTTACGTGAGATAGGTTCCACCGATTGACATGCACTTCGTGCATAAGGTGGCTAGCGGGTGCTAGTCTCTCCCACTTTGGTCGGAACGGATTTGATGAAAAGGGTCCTTATGAAGGGTAAATAGCAATTGGCATATCACGTTGTGGTTTTGCGTAGGTAAGAAACGTTCTTGCTAGAAACCCATGGCAGCCACGTAAAACATGCAAACAACAATTAGAGGACGTCTAACTTGTTTTTGCAGGGTATGCTATGTGATGTGATATGGCCAAGAAGAATGTGATGAATGATATGTGATGTATGAGATTGATCATGTTCTTGTAATAGGAATCACGACTTGCATGTCGATGAGTATGACAACCGGAAGGAGCCATAGGAGTTGTCTTTATTTATTGTATGACCTGCGTGTCATTGAACAATGCCATGTAATTACTTTACTTTATTGCTAACCGGTAGCCATAGTAGTAGAAGTAATAGTTGGCAAGACAACTTCATGGAGACACGATGATGGAGATCATGATGATGGAGATCATGGTGTCATGCCGGTGACAATGATGATCATGGAGCCCCGAAGATGGAGATCAAAAGGAGCAAAATGATATTGGCCATATCATGTCACTATTTGATTGCATGTGATGTTTATCATATTTATGCATCTTGTTTAGTTAGGACGACGGTAGTAAATAAGATGATCCCTTACAAAATTTCAAGAAGTGTTCTCCCCTAACTGTGCACCGTTGCTACAGTTCGTCGCTTCTAAGCACCACGTGATGATCGGGTGTGATGGATCCTTACGTTCACATACAACGGGTGTAAGACAGTTTTACACAGCGAAAACACTTAGGGTTAACTTGACGAGCCTAGCATGTACAGACATGGCCTCGGAACACGGAGACCGAAAGGTCGAGCATGAGTCGTATGGAGGATACGATCAACATGAAGATGTTCACTGATGATGACTAGTCCGTCTCACGTGATGATCGGACACGGCCTAGTTGACATGGATCATGCAATCACTTAGATGACCAGAGGGATGTCTATCTGAGTGGGAGTTCATAAGATGAACTTAATTATCCTGGACATAGTCAAAAGATCTTTGCAAATTATGTCGTAAGCTCGCGTTTTAATTCCACTGTTTAGATATGTTCCTAGAGAAAATATAGTTGAAAGTTGACATGGCGATTATGCGGACGAGAAAGCTTATGTCCTTAATGCACCGCTCAGTGTGCTGAACCCCAAACGTCGTCTGTGGATGTTGCGAACATCGGACATACACATTTTGATAACTACGTGATAGTTCAGATAAACGGTTTAGAATTAAGGCACTGAAGATGTTTTTTCGAAACATCGTGGAACATATGAGATGTTTCGAGGGCTGAAATTGAGATTTCAGGCTCGTGCCCACGTCAAGAGGTATGAGACCTCCGACGATTTTCTTAGCCTGCAAACTAAGGGAGAAAAGCTCAATCATTGAGCTTGTGCTCAGATTGTCTGAGTGCAACAATCACTTGAATCGAGTGGGAGTCGATCTTACAGATGAGATAGTGATGTTTCTCCAAAGTCATTACCACCAAGCTGCTAGAGCTTCGTGATGAACTATAACATATCAGGGATAGATATGATGATCCTTGAGGTATTCATGATGTTTGACACCGCGAAAGTAGAAATCAAGAAGAAGCATCAATTGTTGATGGTTGGTGAAACCACTAGTTTCAAGAAGGGCAAGGGCAAGAAGGGATACTTCATGAAACGGCAAATCAGCTGCTGCTCTAGTGAAGAAACCCAAGGTTGAACCCAAACCCGAGACTAAGTGCTTCTGTAATAAGGGGAACAACCACTAGAGCGGAATTACGCTAGATACTTGGTAGATGAGAAGGCTGGCAAGGTCGATAGAAGTATATTGGATATGCATTATGTTAATGTGTACTTTACTAAGTACTCCTAGTAGCACCAGGGTATTAGATACCGGTTCGGTTGCTAAGTGTTAGTAACTCGAAATAAAAGCTACGGAATATACGGAGACTAGCTAAAGGTGAGCTGACGATATGTGTTGGAAGTGTTTCCAAGGATGATGTGATCAAGCATCGCACGCTCCCTCTACCATCGAGATTTGGTGTTTGCATTGAGCATAGACATGATTGGATTATGTCTATCGCAATACGGTTATTCATTTAAGGAGAATAATGGTTACTCTGTTTATTTGAATAATACCTTCAATGGTCTTGCACCTGAAATGAATGGTTTATTGAATCTCGATCGTAGTGATACACATTTTCATGCCAAAAGATATAAGATAATAATGATAGTACCACTTACTTGTGGCACTGCCATGTAAGTCATATTGGTATAAAACGCATGAAGAAGCTCCATATTGATGGATATTTGGACTCACTCGTTTTTGAAAAGTTTGAGACATGCGAACCATGTCTATTGGTGTATACGCATGAAGAAACTCCATGCAGATGGATCATTTGGACTCACTTGATTTTGAATCACTTGAGATATGCAAATCATACCACATGGGAAAGATGACTGAAAAGCCTCGTTTTCAGTAAGATGGAACAAGATAGCAACTTGTTGGAAGTAACACATTTTGATGTGTGCAGTCCAATGAGTCTTGAGGCATCAAAGATGAATATCGTTATGTTCTTACTTCACGAGATGATTCGAGTAGATGTAGAGTATATTTACTTGATGAAACACAAGTCTGAATTATTGAATGGTTCAAGTAATTTCAGAGTGAAGTTGAAGATCATCGTGACAAGAGGATGAAATGTCTATGATATGATCATAGAGATGAGTATCTGAGTTACGAGCTTTGGCACGCAATTAAGACATTGTGGAAATTGTTTTCACAATTAATGCCGCCTGGAACACCATAGTTTGATGGTGTGTCCGAACATCATAGTTGCACCCTATTGGATATGGTGCGTACCATGATGTCTCTTATCGAATTACCACTATCATTTATGGGTTAGGCATTAGAGACAACCACATTCACTTTAAATAGGGCACCACATAATTCCGTTGAGATGACACCGTATGAACTATGGTTTAGAGAAACCTAAGCTGTCATTTCTTAAAGGTTTGGGGCTGCGACGCTTATGTGAAAAAGTTTCAGGTTGATAAGCTCAAACCCAAAGCGGATAAAATGCATCTTCATAGTCCACCCAAAATAGTTGGGTATACCTCCTAATTTAGATCCGAAAGCAATAGGGATTGTTTCTTGAATCGGGTCCTTCTCGAGGAAAAGTTTGCCTCGAAAGGTTGAGTGGGAGGATGGTGGAGACTTGATATGGTTATTGAACCGTCACTACAACTAGTGTAGCGCAGGCACGGAAGTTGTTCTGTGGCACCTACACCAATTGAAGTACAAGCTTATGATAGTGATCATGAAACTTCGGATCAAGTCACTACCGTACCTCGTAGGGTGACAAGGATGCATACTACTTTAGAGTGGTACAGTAATCCTGTCTTGAAGGTCATGTTGCTAGACAACAATGAACCTACGAGCTATGGAGAAGCGATGGTGGGTCCAAATTCCGACAAATGGTTAGAAGCCATGAAATCCGAGATAGGATCCATATATCAGAACAAAGCATGGACTTTGGTGGACTTGCCCGATGATCGGCAAGCCATTAAGATAAATGGATCTTTAAGAAGAAGACGGACGTGGACGGTGATGTCACCGTCTATGAAGCTCGACTTGTGGCAAGTTTTTTTTCACAAGTTCAAGGAGTTGACTACGATGAGATTTTCTCATCCGTAGCGATGCTTAAGTCCATCGGAATCATGTTAGCACAAGCTGCATTTATGAAATCTGGCAGATGGATGTCAAAACGAGTTTCCTTACCATTCTTCATAAGGAAAGGTTGTATGTGATACAATCCGAAAGTTTTTGTCGATCCTAAGGATGCTAAAAGGTATCTTGGCTCCAAATGATCCTTCTAAGGACTGGAGTAAGCATCTCGGAGTTGGAATATGTACTTTGATAAGATGATCAAAGATTTTGGGTTTATACAAAAGTTTATGAGAAACTTGTATTTCCAAAGAAGTGAGTGGGAGCACTATAGAATTTCTGATGAGTATATGTTGTTGACATATTGTTGATCAGAAATGATGTAGAATTTCTGGAAAGCATATAGGGTTATTTGAAAAGTGTTTTTCAATGGAAAACCTGGATTAGCCTACTTGAATAATAAGCATCAAGATCTATAAGATAGATCAAAATGCTTAATAGTACTTTCAAATGAGCACGTACCTTGACATAATCTTGAAGGTGTTCAAGATGGATCAGCCAAGAAGGAGTTCTTGCCTGAGTTGAAAGGTATGAAGTTAAGACTTAAAGCTCGACCACAGCAGAAAAGAGAGAAAGGACGAAGGTCGTCCCCTATGTTTCAAACGTAGGCTCTATAGTATGATATGCTGTGTACCGCACCGGAAGTGTGCCTTGCCATGAGTCAGTCAAGGGGTAAGAATGATCCAGGAATGGATCATTGGACAGCGGTCAACATTGTCCTTGAAGTAAATAAGGACATGTTTCTCGATTATGGAGGTGATAAAGAGTTCGGCGTAAAGGGTTACGTCGATGCAAGCTTTAACACCTATCCGAGTGACTCTGAGTAGCAAACCGGATACGTATAGTGGAGCAACCATTTGGAATAGCTCCAAGTGGAGCGTGGAAGCAGCATTTACAATATGACCTAGAAATTTGCAAAGCACACACGGATCTGAAATGTTGCAGACCCGTTGACTAAAACCTCTCTCACAAGCAAAACATGATCAAACCCCAGAACTCATTTGATGATGTTGGTCACATGGCGATGTGACCTGTGAGTGTTAATCACATGGCGATGTGAACTAGATTATTGACTCTAGTGCAAGTGGGAGACTGTTGGAAATATGCCCTAGAGGCAATAATAAAAGTATTATTATATTTCCTTGTTCATGATAATTGTCTTTTATTCATGCTATAAGCTGTATTATCCGGAAATCGTAATACACGTGTGAATACATAGACCACAATATGTCCCTAGTGAGCCTCTAGTTGACTAGCTCGTTGTGATCAACAGATAGTCATGGTTTCTGACTATGGACATTGGATGTCGTTGATAACGGGATCACATCATTAGGAGAATGATGTGATGGACAAGACAATCCTAAGCATAGCACAAAGATCGTGTAGTTCGTTTGCTAGAGCTTTTCCAATGTCAAGTATCTCTTCCTTAGACCATGAGACCATGTAACTCCCGGATACCGTAGGAGTGCTTTGGGTGTATCAAACGTCACAATGTAACTGGGTGACTATAAAGGTGCATTACAGGTATCTCCGAAAGTGTCTTTTGGGTTGACACGGATCGAGACGGGATTTGTCACTCCGTGTAACGGAGAGGTATCTCTGGGCCCACTCGGTAGGACATCATCATAATGTGCACAGTGTGACCAAGGGGTTGATCACGGATGATGTGTTCTGAGCGAGTAAAGAGACTTGCCGTAACGAGATTGAACAAGGTATCGGTATACCGACGATCGAATCTCGGGCAAGTAAAATACCGCTAGACAAAGGGAATTGTATACGGGATCGACCGAGTCCTTGACATCGTGGTTCATCCGATGAGATCATCGTGGAACATGTGGGAGCCAACATGGGTATCCAGATCCGCTGTTGGTTATTGACCGAGAACGCCTCGGTCATGTCTATATGTCTCCGAACCCGTAGGGTCTACACACTAAGGTTCGGACGACGCTAGGGTTATAAAGGAAGCTTGTATGTGGTTACCGAATGTTGTTCGAGTCCGGATGAGATCCCTGACGTCACGAGGAGTTCGGAATGGTCCGGAGGTAAAGATTTATATATGGGAAGTCTGTTTTGGTCACCGAAAAAGTTTGGGTTTTATCGATAACGTCTGGGACCACCGGAGGGTCCCGGTCGACCAAGTGGGGCCACCTACCCCGGAGGGCTGCATGGGCCATGTGTGGGAGGAACCAGCCCTGTGTGGGCTGGTGCGCCCCACAAGGCCCAAGGCACGAGGAGAGTGGGAGGGCAAACCCTAGGGCAGATGGGCCCTAAGGCCCACCCAGCGCGCCTCCCTCTCTCCCCTCTAGCCGCCACCAGATGGGATCTGGGGCTGGCCGCCGCCCCTAGGGGTGGAAACCTAGGTGGGGCGCAGCCCCTCTCCCCTATATGGAGGCATAGGAGCAGCCCAATACATGAGTTTCCTCTCTGTTGGCGCAGCCATACCTCTCTCCTTCTCCTCATATCTCGCGGTGCTTGGCGAAGCCTGCTTTGACTACCACGCTCCTCCATCACCACCACGCCGTTGTGCTGCTGCTGGATGGAGTCTTCCTCAACCTCTCCCTCTCTCCTTGCTGGATCAAGGCGTGGGAGGCGTCACCGGCTGTCGTGTGTTGAATGCGGAGGTGCCGTCCGTTCGGCACTAGGATCTCCGGTGATTTGGATCACGACAGTACGCCTCCTTCAACCCCGTTCTCTTGAACGCTTCCGCTTAGCGATCTACAAGGGTATGTAGATGCACTCTCCTTCACCTCGTTGCTGGTTTCTCCATAGATAGATCTTGGTGACACGTAGGAAAATTTTGAATTTCTGCTACGCTCCCCAACAACTTCTTCATCTCCATTGCCGAGCTCTCGTCTTTGCCTCTGTTGCAGCTCTCTGTCTGATGGATCTGGGAAGAGGGTTAGGGTTTTACGATTCACAAAGACGACAATATATATACGTACCTAATCTAGAAGATTTCGACAGACGTGGTGGAATAGTCACGGCTTCGACAGACGTGCGTCTTGACGAGGCATGGCTATCAACCGTCCGGATACAAGAGAAGTTTGGTGGGAGAGGCAAGGGCCGGCATACTCAGTTAAGGATGCACGATTGTGCAGTCTGTAGAGACACAGTGGTGTGGAGCCACAACATGGTGGCAAGTGTCATGTGAGGGACGTGCGTGCAGGCGCAGGAGGAACCTAATTGCAGTCTGTGCAGGCACCGACCCCATTGAAGCCTCTACAGACATAGGTATCAACTCCCTGGATGCACAAAAGTGTGGTGGCAGAGGCATGGCTGCGAACTCTGAGTTGAAAAGACACGGTTGTGGAGTCTCTGGATCCACATGACGTGTGTCTCCAGGGGAACGTAAAAGCCATGGCTTGTGGCACGTGAGGCACAAGGGTGCAGACTACAGGGGCATGGAAGTTTAGCCTCTACAGGCACGTACGATTGTCAACCATGTGGATGCACAAAATTATGGTGGCAGAGGCATGGATCCGAATACTCAGCTTTTGAGGCATGGGTGTGTATTCTCTGCAACCACAAGGGTCATGGCAAGTGTCATGTGAGGCACGTGTATTGAAACACCAGAGGCACGGAAATTAAGCCTCTTAGGCACGAGTGTCAACCCAAATGGATATACAAAACTATGATGAGAACGCTCTGCTGGAGAGACACAGTTCTGAGCTCTCTGGACCCGCGGGCATCTGGTTCCACGGGCACCTAACAGTCATGGCTTATGTGACGTGAGGTACTTAGATGCAAAGTCGGAGGCACTTGTTGGGGAGCCACTACACGCATGGGCGTGGCTTTTCTCTAGACACAGCTCAGCATAAACCATCTCTGGGTGCAGAAAAGTGTGCACAGAAGGTGCCGAAGTCAGTAACCTTCTCAGGGTCGGCATACTCAGTTAAAGAGCCACGACACAGTGGTAAGTGTCATGTGAGGCACGTGCATGCAGGCGCTGGAGGCACCTAATTGCAGTCTGTGGAGGCACCGACCCCATTGAAGCCTCTACAGACATAGGTAACGACTCCCTGGATGAACAAAAGTGTGGTGGCAGAGGCATGGCTGCGAACACTCAGTTGAAAAGACATGTTTGTGAAGTCTCTGGATCCAATGCAGTGTGTCTCTAGGGGAACATAAAAGCCATGGCTTGTGGCACGCGAGGCACAAGCGTGCAGGCTCCGGAGTGTTGGGGAACGTAGTAATTTCAAAATTTTCCTACGCACACGCAAGATCATGGTGATGCATAGCAACGAGAGGGGAGAGTGTTGTCTACATACCCTTGTAGACCCGGCGGAAGCGATCTGGCGTAGAGGAAGTAGTCGACGCGTTCTCCTCGCGATCCGACCGATCCGGCGCCGTTACTCGACGCCCCGAGTTCTTGACACACGTACAGCTCGATGGCGTCCCTCGTACTCGATCCAGCCGAGTGTCGAGGAGAGTTTCGTCGACGACGGCGTGGTGGCGATCTTGATGTTTCACGGCGCGAGGGCTTCGCCTAAGCTTGCGACGGTATAACCGAGGTGGAATATGGTGGAGGGGGCACCGCACACGGCTAAGGAACGATCTCACGATCAACTTGTGTGTTCAAGGTGCCCCCTGCCCCAGTATATAAAGGAGCCAGGGGAGGGGGGGCGGCCAAGAGGCGCGCCGGGAGTCCTACTCCTCTGGGAGTAGGATTCCCCCAATCCTAGTTGGACTAGGATTCCGGAGGGGGAAAGAGAGAGAGGGGGCGGCCCTTCTCCTAGTCCTAGTAGGACTAGGGAAGGGGAGGCGCGAGCCACCTTGGGCTGCCCTTCTCCTTTCCACCAAGGCCCATCGAGGCCCATTTACCTCCCGGGGTTCCGTAACCTCCGGTACTCCGTAAATTCCGTTTTAGCGGAACCATTCGAACTCCAAACATAGGCTTCCAATATATCAATCTTTATGTCTCGACCATTCCGAGACTCCTCGTCATGTCCGTGATCACATCCGGGACTCGAACTTCTTCGGTACATCAAAATACATAAACTCATAATAACTGTCATCGAAACCTTAAGCGTGCGGACCCTACGGTTCGAGAACAATGTAGACATGACCTAGAACTATTCACGGTCAATAACCAACAGCGGGACCTGGATGCCCATATTGGTTCCTACATATTCTACGAAGATCTTTGTCGGTCGGACCGCATAACAACATACGTTGTTCCCTTTGTCATCGGTATGTTACTTGCCCGAGATTCGATCGTCGGTATCCAATACCTAGTTCAATCTCGTTACGCAAGTCTCTTTACTCGTTCCGTAATACATCATCTCACAACTAACTCATTAGTTGTAGTGCTTGCAAGGCTTGATGATGTGCATTACGAGAGGGCCCAGAGATACCTCTCCGACAATCGGAGTGACAAAACCTAATCTCAAATCGCCAACCCAACATCTACCTTTGGAGACACTGTAGTACTCCTTTATAATCACCCGATTCGTTGTGGCGTTTGGTAGCACCAAAGTGTTCCTCCGTAAACGGAGTTGCATAATCTCATAGTTACGGGAACATGTATATGTCATGGATAAAAGCAGTAGCAACATACTAAGCGATCGTGTGCTAAGCTAAGGGAATGGGTCATGTCAATCAGATCATTCTACTAATGATGTGACCTCATTAATCAAATAACAACTCCTTGTTCATGGTCGGAAACATAACCATCTTTGATTAACAAGCTAGTCAAGTAGAGGCATACTAGTGACATGTTGTTTTGTCTATGCATTCACACATGTATCATGTTTCCGGTTAATACAATTCTAGCATGAATGATAAACATTTATCATGAAATAAGGAAATAAATAATAACTTTATTATTGCCTCGGCATATTTCCTTGATCTCCCACTTGCACTAGAGTCAATAATCTAGATTACATAGTAATGATTCTAACACCCATGGAGTCTTGGTGCTGATCATGTTTTGCTCGTGGAAGAGGCTTAGTCAACGGTCGCAACATTCAGATCCGTATGTATCTTGCAAATCTCTATGTCTCCCGTCTGGACTAAGTCCGGATGGAATTGAAGCGTCTCTTGATGTGCTTGGTCCTCTTGTGAAATCTGGATTCCTTTGCTAAGGCAATTGCTCGATATTGTCACGAAAGATTTTCATTGGACCCGATGCACTAGGTATGACACCTAGATCGGATATGAACTCCTTCATCCGACTCCTTCATTAGCTGCTTCGAAGCTGCTATGTATTCCGCTTCACATGTAGATCCCGCTGACGCTTTGTTTAGAACTGCACCAACCGACGACTCCTCCGTTTAGTGTAAATCGTATCCGGTCTGCGATTTAGAATCGTCCGGATCGGTGTCAAAGCTTGCATCAACGTAACTGTTTACGATGAGCTCTTTGTCACCTCCATATCTGAAAACATATCCTTAGTCCTTTTCGTGTATTTCAGGATGTTCTTGACCGCTGTCGATGATCCACTCTGGATTACTTTGGTACCTTCTGCTAGGCTTATAGCAAGGCACACATCAGGTCGGTACACAGCATTGCATACATGATAGAGCCTATGGCTGAAGCATAGGAACATCTTTCATTTTCTCTATCTTCTGCGGTGGTCGGGCATTGAGTCGACTCAACTTCACACCTTGTAACACGTGCAAGAACCCTTTCTTTGCTTGATCCATTTTGAACTTCTTCAAAACTTTGTCAAGGTATGTGCTTTGTGAAAGTCCAATTAAGCGTCTTGATCTATCTCTATAGATCTTAATGCCCAATATGTAAGCAGCTTCACCGAGGTCTTTCATTGAAAAACTCTTATTCAAGTATCCCTTTATGCTATCCAGAATTCTATATCATTTCCGATCAGCAATATGTCATCCACATATAATATCGTAAATGCTCTGAGCTCCCACTCACTTTCTTGTAAATCTGAGGCTTCTCCAAAAGTCTGTACAAACCCAAATGCTTTGATCACACTATCAAAGCGTTTATTCCAACTCGAGATGCTTGCACCAGTCCATAGATGGATCGCTGGAGCTTGCACACTTTGTTAGCTCCTTTGGATCGATAAAACCTTCGGTTGCATCATATACAACTCTTCTTCCGTAAATCCATTCAGAATGCAGTCTTTACATCCATTTGCCAAATTTCATAATCATAAAATCGGCAATCGCTAACATGATTCGGACGGACTTAAGCATCGCTACGGTGAGAAGGTCTCATCGTAGTCAATCCCTTGAACTTGTCGAAAACCTTTTGCGACAAGTCGAGCTTTATAAACGATAACATTACCGTCGTCGGTCTTCTTCTTGAAGATCCACTTGTTTTCTATTGCTTGCCTACCCTCGGGCAAGTCAACCAAAGTCCATACTTTGTTTTCATACATGGATCCCATCTCAGATTTCATGGCCTCAAGCCATTTTGCGAATCTGGGCTCACCATCGCTTCTTCATAGTTCATAGGTTCATCATGATCTAGTAGCATGACTTCGAACAGGATTACCGTACCACTCAGTGCGGATCTTACTCTGGTTGATCTCGAGGTTCTGCGATAACTTGATCTGAAGTTTCATGATCAACATCATCAACTTCCTCACTACTTGGTGTAGATGTCTCAGAAACTGGTTTCTGCGACGAACTACTTTCAAGTAAGGGAGAAGGTACTATTACCTCATCAAGTTCCACTTTCCTCCCACTCACTTCTTTCGAGAGAAACTCCTTCTCTAGAAAGGATCCATTCTTAGCAACGAATGTCTTGCCTTCGGATCTGTGATAGAAGGTGTACCCAACTGTTTCCTTTGGGTATCCTATGAAGACACATTTCTCCGATTTGGGTTCGAGCTTATCAGGTTGAAGCTTTTTCACATAAGCATCGCATCCCCAAACTTTAAGAAACGACAACTTTGGTTTCTTGCCAAACCATAGTTCATAAGGTGTTGTCTCAACGGATTTCGACGGTGTTCTATTCAGTGTGAATGCGGCCGTCTCTAGAGCATAACCCCAAAACGATAGCGGTAAATCTGTAAGAGACATCATAGATCGTACCATATCCAGTAAAGTACGATTACGACGTTCGGACACACCATTATGTTGTGGTGTTCCGGTGGCGTGAGTTGCTAAACTATTCGCATTGTTTCAAATGTAGACCAAACTCGTAACTCAAATATTCACCTCCACGATCGGATCGTAGAAACTTAATTTTCTTGTTACGATGATTTTCAACTTCACTCTGAAATTCTTTGAACTTTTCAAGCGTTTGGACTTATGTTTCATTAAGTAGATATACCCATATCTGCTTAAGTCATCTGTGAAGGTGAGAAAATAACGATATCCGCCACGAGCCTCAACATTCATTGGTCCACATACATCTGTATGTATGATTTCCAACAAATCTGTTGCTCTCTCCATAGTACCGGAGAACGGTGTTCTAGTCTTCTTGCCCATGAGGCACGGTTCATAAGTGCCAAGTGATTCATAATCAAGTGACTCCAAAAGTCCATCGTATGGAATTTCTTCATGCGCTTTACACCGATATGACCTAAACGGCGATTACCACAAATAAGTTGCACTATCATTATCAACTCTGCATCTTTTGGTTTCAACATTATGAATATGTGTATCACTACTATCGAGATTCATAAGAAATAGACCACTCCTCAAGGGTGCATGACCATAAAAGATATTACTCATATAAATAGAACAACCATTATTCTCTGATTTAAATGAATAACCGTCTCGCATAAAACAAGATCCAGATATAATGTTCATGCTCAACGCAGGCACCAAATAACAATTATTTAGGTCTAAAACTAATCCCGAAGGTAGATGTAGAGGTAGCGTGCCGACCGCGATCACATCGACTTTGGAACCATTTCCCACGCGCATCGTCACCTCGTCCTTTGCGGTGTTAAGCAATCCGTAGTCCTGTTTGAGTTGCAAATATTAGCAATGAACCAGTATCAAATACCAGTGCTCTGCGAGCTCTAGTAAGGTACACATCAATAACATGTATATCACATATACCTTTGTTCACCTTGCCATCCTTCTTATCCGCCAAATACTTGGGGCAGTTCCGCTTCGGTGACTATGCGCTTGCAATAGAAACACTCGGTTTCAGGTTTAGGGCCGACTTGGGTTTCTTCTCTGAGCGACAACTTGCTTGCTGTTCTTCTTGAATTCCTTCTTCTTCCCTTTGCCTTTCTTCTTGAAACTAGTGGTCTTGTTGACCATCAACACTTGATGCTCTTTCTTGATTTCTACCTCCATGAGCCTTTAGCATTGCGAAGAGCTCGGTATAGTCTTTACTAACCCTTGCATATTATAGTTCATCACGAAGCCTTTGTAGCTTGGTGGCGGTGATTGGAGAATTACATCAATGACACAATCATCCGGAAGATTAACTCCCAATTGTGTCAAGTGATTGTAGTACCCGGACATTACGAGTATATGCTCACTAATGAACTATTCTCCTCCATCTTGCAGCTATAGAACTTATTGGAGACTTCATATCTCTCAATCCGGGCATTACTGTTGGAATATTAACTTCAACTCTGGAACATCTCATATGCTCCATGACGCGTTCAAAACGTCGTTGAAGTCCCGGTTCTAAGCCGTAAAGCATGGCACATTGAACTATAGAGTAGTCATCACTTTGCTCGCCAGACGTTCACAACATCTGGTGTTGCTCCAAAGAAGAAGTGTCACCTAGCGGTGCATCCAGACGTAACTCTTACGTGCAGCAATGAGGATGATCCTCAAGTTACGGACCCGATCCGTGTAATTGCTACCATCATCTTTCAACTTTGCTTTCTCAAGGAACGCATTAAAATTCAACGGAACAACAAAGCACGAGCCATCTATCTACAATCAAACATAAACAAGCAAGATACTATCGGTACTAAGTTCATGATAAATTTAAGTTCAATTAATCATATTACTTAAGAACTCCCACTTAGAAAGACATCTCTCTAGTCATCCAAGTGATCACGTGATCCAAATCAACTAAACCATAACCGATCATCACGTGAAATGGAGTAGTTTTCAATGGTGAACATCTTATGTTGATCATATCTACTATATGATTCACGTTCGACCTTTCGGTCTCCGTGTTCGAGGCCATATCTGCATATGCTAGGCTCGTCAAGTATAACCCGAGTATTCTGCGTGTGCAAAACTGGCTTGCACCGTTGTAGATGGACGTGAGAGCTTATCACACCGATCATCACGTGGTGTGCGGGCACGACGAACTTTGGCAGCGGTGCATACTCGGGAGAACACTTCTTGATAATTTAGTGAGAGATCATCTTATAATGCTACCGTCAATCAAAGCAAGATAAGATGCATAAAGGATAAACATCACATGCAAATCAATATAAGTGATATGATATGGTCATCATCATCTTGTGCTTCATGATCTCCATCTTGCTGCACCACCATGATCACCATCGTCACCGGCGCGACACCTTGATCTCCATCGCAGCATCGTTGTCGTCTCGCCAAACTTATGCTACTACGACTATCGCTACCGCTTAGTGATAAAGTAAAGCATTACGAGCGATTGCATTGCATACAATAAGCGACAACCATATGGCTCCTGCCGATTGCCGATAACCGGTTACAAAACATGATCATCTCATACAATAAAATATAGTATCACGTCTTGACCATATCACATCACAACATGCCCTGCAAAAACAAGTTAGGCGTCCTCTACTTTGTTGTTGCAAATTTTACGTGGCTGCTACGGGCTTAAGCAAGATCCAGTCTCACCTCGCATCAAAACCACAGCGATACTTCGTCAAATAGACTCCGTTTAACCTTCTTCAAGGACCGGGCGTAGCCACACTCGGTTCAACTAAAGTGAGAGAGCAGGCACCCACCAGTCACCTTTAAGCAGCGAGTGCTCACAGCGGTGAAACCAGTCTCGCGTAAGCGTCTGGCGTAATGTCGGTCCAGGCGCTTCATCTCACAATACCGCTGAACCAAAGTATGACATGCTTGGTAGGTAGTATGACTTGTATCGCCCACAACTCACTTGTGTTCTACTCTGCAAAACATCAAACCATAGGAAAACCTAGGCTCGATACCACCGTTGGGGAGCGTAGTAATTTCAAAATTTTCCTCGCACACGCAAAATCATGGTGATGCATAGCAACGAGAGGGAGAGTGTTGTCTACATACCCTTGTAGACCGGGCGGAAGCGATCACAACGTAGAGGAAGTAGTCGTCGTTCTCCTCGCGATCCGACCGATCCGGCGCCGTTACTCCGGCGCCCCGAGTTCTTGACACACGTACAGCTCGATGGCGTCCCTCGTACTCGATCCAGCCGAGTGTCGAGGAGAGTTTCGTCGACCTGACGGCGTGGTGGCGATCTTGATGTTTCACGGCGCGAGGCTTCGCCTAAGCTTGCGACAGTATAACCGAGGTGGAATATGGTGGAGGGGCACCGCACGGCTAAGGAACGATCTCACGATCAACTTGTGTGTTCAAGGTGCCCCCTGCCCCGTATATAAAGGAGCCGGGGAGGGGGCCAGGCCAAGAGGGGCGCGGCCAGGAGTCCTACTCCCTCTGGGTAGATTCCCCCAATCCTAGTTGGACTAGGATTCCGGAGGGGAAAGAGAGAGGGGGGCGCCCTTCTCCTAGTCCTAGTAGGACTAGGGAAGGGGGGGCGCGCAGCCACCTTGTGCTGCCCTTCTCCTTTCCACCAAGGCCCATCGAGGCCCATTTACCTCCGGGGGTTCCGTAACCTCCGGTACTCGAGAAATTCCGTTTTACTTGGAACCATTCGAACTCCAAACATAGGCTTCCAATATATCAATCTTTATGTCTCGACCATTCCGAGACTCCTCGTCATGTCCATGATCACATCCGGGACTCGAACTTCTTGGTACATCAAAATACATAAACTCATAATAACCATCATCGAAACCTTAAGCGTGCGGACCCTACGGTTCGAGAACAATGTAGACATGACCTAGAACTATTCACGGTCAATAACCAACAGCGGGACCTGGATGCCCATATTGGTTCCTACATATTCTCTGAAGATCTTTGTCGGTCGGACCGCATAACAACATCGTTGTTCCCTTTGTCATCGGTATGTTACTTGCGAGATTCGATCGTCGGTATCAATACCTAGTTCAATCTCGTTACCGCAAGTCTCTTTACTCGTTCCGTAATACATCATCTCACAACTAACTCATTAGTTGTAGTGCTTGCAAGGCTTTAGTGATGTGCATTACCGAGAGGGCCAGAGATACCTCTCCGACAATCGGAGTGACAAAACCTAATCTCAAAATCGCCAACCCAACATCTACCTTTGGAGACACCTGTAGTACTCCTTTATAATCACCCGATTCGTTGTGGCGTTTGGTAGCACCAAAGTGTTCCTCCGTAAACGGAGTTGCATAATCTCATAGTTACGAGGAACATGTATATGTCATGGATAAAAGCGGTAGCAACATACTAAGCGATCGTGTGCTAAGCTAAGGGAATGGGTCATGTCAATCAGATCATTCTACTAATGATGTGACCTCATTAATCAAATAACAACTCCTTGTTCATGGTCAGGAAACATAACCATCTTTGATTAACAAGCTAGTCAAGTAGAGGCATACTAGTGACATGTTGTTTTGTCTATGCATTCACACATGTATCATGTTTCCGGTTAATACAATTCTAGCATGAATGATAAACATTTATCATGAAATAAGGAAATAAATAATAACTTTATTATTGCCTCTAGGGCATATTTCCTTCACGGAGGCACCGAAGTCTAGCCTCTACAAGGACGTACAATTGTCAATCCTGTGAATGCACAAAATGATGGTGGCAGAGGCATGGATCCGAATACTCAGCTATGGAGGCACAGGCGTGTATTCTCTGCAACCACAAGGGTCACAGCAACTGTCATGTGAGGCGCGTGTATTGAAACACCGGAGGCACGGAAATGAAGCCTCTTAGGCACGAGTGTCAACCCAATGGATGCACAAAAGTGTGGTGAGAATGCTCTGCTGGAGAGACACTGTTGTGAGCTCTCTGGACCCGCGGGCGTCTGGTTCCACGGGCACCTAATAGTCACGGCTTATGTGACGTGAGGCACATAGATGCAGGCACCGGAGGAACTGTTGGGGAGCCACTACACACGCAGGCGTGGCATTTCTCTAGGCCTGGCTCAGCATAAACCCTCTCTCGATGCAGAAAAGTGTGCGTATAAGGCGTTGAAGTCAGTAACCTTCTCTGGGTCAGCATACTCAGTTAAAGAGCCACGACACGGTGGCAAGTGTCATGTGAGGCACGTGCGTGCAGGTGCTGGAGGCACCTAATTGCAGTCTGTGCAGGCGCTGACCACATAGAAGCCTCTATAGACATAGGTATCAACTCCTTGGATGCACAAAAGTGTGGTGGCAGAGGCATGGCTGCGAACTCTCAGTTGTAAAGACACAGTTGTGGAGTCTCTGGATCCACGTGCCGTGTGTCTCCAGGGGAACGTAAAAGCCACGGCTCGTGGCACATGAGGCACAAGGGTGCAGACTCCAGGGGTACGGAAGTTTAGCCTCTACAGGCACGTACGATTGTCAACCATGTGGATGCACAAAATTATGGTGGCAGAGGCATGGATCCAAATCTCATCTATGGAGGCACGAGTGTGTATTCTCTGCAACCACAAGGGTCACGGCAAGTGTCATGTGAGGCACGTGTATTGAAACACCGGAGGCGCGGAAATGAAGCCTCTTAGGCACGAGTGTCAACCCAAATGGATATACAACACTGTGGTGGCAGAGGCATGGGTGAGAATGCTCTACTCGAGAGGCACCGTTGCGATTTCTCTGGACCCGCGGGCGTCTGGTTCCACGGGCACCTAACAGTCACGGCTTATGTCACGTGAGGCACGTAGATGCACGCGTTGGAGGCACTGTTGGGGAGCCACTACACGCACAGGCGTAGCGTTTCTCCAGGCCTAGCTCAGCATAAACCCTCTCTGGGTGCAGAAAAGTGTGCGTAGTAGGCGACGAAGTAAGGCCTCTACATGTATGTGTACCAACCTTCTTGATACTCAGTTAGAAAAGCACGATTGTGAAGTTTCTAGACAAAGTCTAACCTCAAGACGAAGAACAACCGTCATGTCACGAGACACACGGTTTTATTGGCCTATGAATCGCGGACTTGCTTTGGTATTGGAAAGGTTCCCACTGACGAGTTCATTATCAGTGGGAACATGGTACTGTACTAACAAAGAGTCAATGTCGTGCCGGTAAAATACTCATAATCTTTCCACTGAAACATTCAATGTGCCTGAAGGCACGGACGTTTGCACAGTTACAACACTTTTGTTTGTACAGTTACAACACTTTCTAGTCAAGGATTGTTATGGCAAGCTTACAGACGGTACAAAATATTATAAGGGTTGTTTGTTCATGTTTAGACAAAACACATCTTCAAAAGGGCGCAACAACATGTAACCCTGGAAGCTTGAACAACTTACTCCAGCTCTATGTTCAGCAGTCACGGCTGAATGGGTCCGTCAAATCCAGGTATTCAACACGCGTGAGTTTTAAATAAAAGAACCGGTGCTTGCATGCTCCTGATAGTATAAGGCGAGCACGTTCAGAAGCCTTTTTGTGCCATAGAAGATCCTTTTATGCTTTTCATAAAATTCTTCCGTGAAGTCTTGGTCGAAGCGATAGTTAAGCCTCATGGTCTCAAGCTTGCTTTCACTCAGAACAAAGAATCTCACAAATTCAATGTTTACCAAGCAGGGTTCATAGTCATCCAGCGTTACTTTCTTCAAACGAAAGTCATCTCGTTTGACAAACAGTTATTGCTTACAACGCCATGTATTTGTTTCTCCGCAATAGAGTCCTCCCTAGATGTACATGAAGAATGAAAATACTTAAGCTCTAAAAACAGAGATTCTGTCGAAAGAGCATCCAGTGTAAAGTATTTATTGGATTATTTGTAGACACGGGTGTATGTAATACTAAAACATGTCTAGCCATGGGTGTATCAATTTACAGATGAATGTAAGACAAGCTTTTTAAGACATACAGTAGAAGTAGTACAGTATGCATGTTATGAGCTTTCAATGTGTGTGAGAATCATCACCTCGACAAACAAGTTCTCAAGGCTTCAAAAGCATTGCATCAGGGAAACGGCCATGTCCACTTCAAAACACATCTTGACAAGCCAAGTCTTGACCGTTTGAAGCACTGTTGACAGGTTGACTGTCGGCAAACCCTGTATGGTGCAGGCACAACAATTTTACAAATTGAACAAAAGGTTCTATTACATGAAATTTCTTTACTCGGACAAATGCAGCTGAAAACTAGGTACCTGGATAACTGTAGGGTTACGTGTGACCTTGCATTCAGAGAAAAAATCATGGAATTTGCCCACAGTCTCTAGTTTAGGTGTAGACATGACATTTATCTGCAAGTTGCTACTGAGAATATCATTAAGCAACCGCTGAAGTGACGGGGCATCCTCTATAACAAGTTTGACATGTCCATAGCGAATTCCAATGCTTACAAGGTTACGTGAGTTTATTCTTATGCAACGGCTTTCCATATTCCAAGTAAGCAGTAGGCACCAGAGTGCGGGGCAACTAGATTGGATGATGCTTTCAAGCGAGATGTCTGATATACCAACGTCCACAAGTGAAAGTCTGTTGAGCAGTGGTAGTTTAAGAGCCTGAACATAACTGTCTGGTATTTGCCAAAGAGCAAAGGTGGCAGCGTGTAGGGAGCATGCAAACCGAGAGAAGGACGCCGGTGCAAAAGGCGCGGATGATGGGTATGTGAGTGGTCGTACAGCAAACTCTCTCACAAAATCTGGGAACGTGTAATAGAACTCGAGTACCAGGAGATTGTTCAGTTTGGATGATTTCAGCCAAGCGTCGACGGCGGAGGGTCTGGACTGGAGGTAGCACGCCAGTATGCAGAGACGGTGGACTGTGCCCCCATGGGTGGAGAGGATGGCTTCCGGAAGGGCCGTATCGTTAGTGCCAGATTTGCGAGCGCACCGAGTTCTAAAGTGCCTTTCGCGGGCGAGCTCCCAGGTAGGAGGCACCATGGAGATTTTCTTGATATGAACTGTTTCTAGAGGCTTAAAAAGACGAGCGGCAGGGATCTCATGGCACTCGAGATTCAGAGGAGCGGTGGGCCATAAAGGACGCCATCAATGAGCAAGGATGCGAGTACGGATGCTATCCCTGATGGGGAGACGAGAGATGATCTCACCTAGGATGATGTCCGGGAGATCGCTGATGCGGTCTGGACGAGTTTTTTTCCCGTGCTCCTCAGATCCGGTGGGTGGACCCTCACCGGTCCCCGCCGGTACCATCAAACACCCAGAGGAATGCGTCGTTGGTGGCACGAGCCTTGCCCTCTTAGTACGAGAAGCATCGGACTCCATCTAGGAGCGATGGGTGCGATGGATCTGGAAAGACAGTTTGGAGGACGGAGGTGTTGCAAAACACCATTTATCAAAAAAAGTAGTATTTTTAAGTGATGTCATTGCGAGAACAGTGACATCGGACAGTGGCGACAAGTCAGACTCCATGCCTCTACTTGATTCACGCACATGCCTCTCCGAGCAGCGTGTCACTACAACCATACTGAACACGGACGCACGATCGCAGCTCTTCTTTTTGACATGGGACGCACGACCGCAAGTCTTCTTCCTAATATGGGACCGTGCCTCTGCTTGCTCTGCCTATCTGAGTACACAACTCAGCTAAAATAATGACAACTGGGTGGCATGACCGTACCCTCTTATACTATATGACTGTGACTTCACTAACTTCACGGTTGTGTCTCTCTTACTGCACAAAGTCATCTAAGTTAATCAAAGCACAGAGGCATGACCATGAGTCTTCTTAACACAGGACTGAACCTGCACTCGGTTCAAGTGCCTCTCTGAGCAAACATGTCGAACCAAGAGACACACCCACAACAATAACAACAACAACCAGAACAACAACAACAGCGACAACAACCATGTTTAGGATCGCATCTGCTTTCAGTACCATAGTCTGAATAAGAATTTGAACTGATAAGTTCTATTAGGTATGTACTATGAGGATTTCAACTCCACTCATAGTTTGAAATAACACAGGTACGATACTTAAATTAATATCATAGTAGTTAAAATTTATGTGGTGTAATGTCATCCCTCCATCACCGTACACATCTCGCGTCATGCCATTTTTTTTGTAAAGACCGGTGATCACAAGTGAGAGCGAGTCCTCCTCGCGCATAGTGTGCCACTCAATACTGATGAGTACAATGCAATCAACTATCAGCCTGGCTGCATTTGCAAAAGCAGAAATCCCGGTGATCGCCATCCTTCCATCTTTGTGTATACAGTAGGTGCCAGGCAAATCAAGGCTGCTGAAAATTTGAACAAGCCTGATGCTGCCCTTGAGAGGCAAATATCCAAGCTTCATCCTAAGATCATTGTAACAATAGCTGGGATTTTCTGTACAATAACAAATTATTCTGGCATTAGATTACGAAGACACGCATGTTGACTGTGGTTTAGAGAAACAAACAACGACGTACCAAACGGTCTGTGTGAACGTTGGTGAAACATCGACGGTGCACAAAGGTAATGGCAGGGATGTGTTTAGCGTTTAGGACTAGTTTGATCATGCAAGCCATGTCGATATAGGAAACTTTTATGCCCCGGCTGTAGACTGTCTCGTCTATGTAGCTCCTTTCCAATAAACTGAGGCCTTCAAGGGCTAAATAAATACAACCATGTATTAGCCACTATATGTGAAGCAATGAATAGAGCAGTTAAAATTAAAATAAATGAATATTGGCTTTTAAAAGGGAAATTACAGTTTTAAACTACATTGTGAGTACAAAGAAAGATTTAATATATTATATCACAGAGATTAAGCACATAAATATCAACGGCATGCCACAGTAAAATTATAATAGATAAATATTAAACCAGAACAAATATTGATAAGCGATCAGAACATACCAACGGAAGGTTTGGGAAACGCTTTGTGACCTCCTCGAGATTCACTCAACATCAAGTCAATCGGACAGAAGAAATCTTCTACTTGCAAATCCAATTTTATAATATCACCATAAAACAGATCATAGTCACGTATCAAATTTTCCCATCCAGGTCCATGAAACTTAGACCTATGATTGCAATCTGTAAACTTAATCTTGTAAGAAAATTCATCAGTAGTGTTGAACACAAGGTCAAAATCTTCGTCTTCAAAACCATCCTCGAAAGCTTCATCTTTCCATAAGGAGATCAAAGAAAGGACCTAGTTCCGGTAGTAGCATGGGATATACTACAAAAAAGTAAAATTAAGACAAAGGTATATAAATGTTTTACTGATTTTTAGAAAAAAAATGCATGAAAGTATTTTTTCCTTGAAATTTCTTGCCTTTCAGGCACGGGCACAAGCACCATCTATGACATTTAATTAAACCTATACAAAACAATTGAACTTCTAATTATATCAAGGCCTATAAAATAAAAACAAGCATGCGCAGTAGAGTTTGCTCCGAAGGAATACGTGTGGTTGCTGACTGTGGAATAAAGATAACTGCAACAAATACAGTGATGAAGGTTTTTTACTATCCACGCGTGATTTGGTAGCAAAACTTACTAGGCATGACTCATAACAACGAGGCAAAGACACAATCAAGAAAGATTGGCCAACATCAGATTCGACACCGGGACAGTTGAAGTTCCTGCAAACATCACACGCCATCTT
This sequence comes from Aegilops speltoides, assembly GCA_021437245.1. Taxonomy (NCBI): domain Eukaryota; kingdom Viridiplantae; phylum Streptophyta; class Magnoliopsida; order Poales; family Poaceae; genus Aegilops; species Aegilops speltoides. The sequence continues at coordinate 90,789,210 of CM038146.1, read as the reverse complement.
TGTTTGCGAGATGTAACAATATATAAGACTCGGGTTCATTAATTCCTAAAAAAATTGTTTCAACACTTCGCTAATGGTACAAAGAATTAAAGGACTGTATATCACTGATACACGCTTGTTTCAACGAGTAAGATAGAGCGGAGCGAATGCTGATATGGTGATATCCCTCGATGTTAGTGTCTCTGTAAAAAATGAAAGAACACGCACAGACCTCCTCAAATCTACAAGCTTGCAGCAAACTAGCTGGAAAAAAATCAACCGTTGTCTTCCAAGATTATTCTCCTATAGAACCTCTTGAAAGGGGTAAGATATTAACACAAAAGCTAAGATTAAAAGGGTAACATACACCAAGAATCCATCTAAAAAAACACAGTGCACAAAGCGTAAGTATTAAGCAGAGGGGAAAAAAATTACTGTATTTTAGAGCAAGTGGGCAAATCGTAGTTCCATCTATGTGGACTGTAGAGTGAGGAAGACGAAGCAAGAAAGATGGAAGGAACCAGAGAAGAAGGGGAGCGGAAGAGCAAGTGACTCGGGAGAGAAGAAGCACAAAACGAACTAATTTTTTGGAGAGGAAAGTAATTTTTTGTACTCGCTCGCCAAAGCTAAAACTACTGACAATAGTAAATGGCTCCTTCCCATCCCAGCGCAAAACAAACGGGTGGGGGAGGGGGTGGTGGTTGGTGGGTCTGGCAAGTAGGTGGAGTATTTGCTCGAGCCGGACCATGTCGAAGTCCCTCGCTTTCATTTCCCCTCTCGCTCTCTCACTATATCTCTTCCCACCCCTCTCTCTCTCTCTCTCTCGCTCGCTATATATATAGGGTGGGTCTATTATGATAACACCCTCTAGAGTCTTATTTTGCACACCAAATCCTTATTCTGCTAACACATTCGCACCGCAAAAAACCGAGAACCGAACCACACCCGCCCCACCCCTTCCACCTTTTCCTCTCTGTCTCCATCGTGCCCAACTCCTTCCCCCACTCCACAAGCAGCCCCCACCCCCTCCACATTCTTCCTTTCTCTCTCCCCCGTGCCCTCTCACCTTCCCCAATCTGCCCCAACATCCACCATTGCCCCGGCTGCCCCACCCTCTCCAGCCACCTTCCTTACCGCCGCCGGACAGGAAAACGCCTCCACGCCGCCCTAGATCCGAGCGACCGGAACCGGCCGCCCGCTCCCACGCAACCACCTAGCCCCACCACGTGCAACCTCCACCGCGCCGCACCACCACCTCCGTCCCCGTGCGCCGCACCACCACCGCCCCTGCGCCGCCCGCCCCAGCCTCCACCCAGCGTCTCGGCGCCACCTCCCCCCACCTCGCGTCGGCCTCGCCTCCTCTAGGGAGAACAGGCCCTTCCTGCCGCGCAGGCACCTCGCAGAGGCCTAGATCCTGTGACACCTGATGCGTCCCCAGCGAGGTAGACTGTCGGCGACGGATCCGGGCCGGCAACCGCCCCTAGCGCGCCTCGCATCGGCGGATTCGAGCCGGCAACCACCCCAGTGAGCCTCCCGGCGGCGGATTAGTGCTGGCAACCGCTCCAGCGTGCCTCCCGGCGGCGGATCTGGGACGACAACCTCCCACCGACGCCCCCTGCTTCCTTCTCCCCCATGACCGTTCACCCCCAGCTACCATCCCTTCCAAGCTCGTCGGCCCCTGCTCTCTACACTATTTTTTGCAGTTTGCATCTTTGTTTTTTTGCAGTATTGTGAGTGTTTTTGTGGAGTCCACCGCCCCCTCCTCTGCATCAGCTCCAGTGCAACCCTGATGCAGTTCATCGCAGCAAACCCCTGCAGCTCTCTCCTCCCCAATCTGCAGATTGCCAGCAACCCCCAGACGCTGCTGCGGAGCTCGCCTCGACCTCCAGCGTTTCTCTTCCCGTGGTGTACCAGCATGTAGAAGAAAAAGGTGTCTGTGTCCAGTTATCACCGAGAAGTGCAGGTTGCTCTCGCTGCAGGTTCAATTAGGGGTCGTCAGTGTAGTGCACAGGACAGAAGAGGACGACGAGCGTCGAGTTTGCCACCCCACGTCGAGCAGTGCAGTTTGGTGTGCTTTGAAAATTGCAGTGTAGTGTATCTGAGCACAAATGAATTCAGATTGCAGTCTAGTTTTGGAGTTTTTGTGTGCTTAGAAATTGCAGTGTAGTGTATCTGAGCACAAATGAATTCAGATTGCAGTCTAGTTTTGGAGTTTTTGTGTGCTTAGAAATTGCAGTGAAGTGCAAATTGACTGAGTTTCTCCGATGCAAATAATGTCACTACATTCAGTTTTGATTATGCATGTGTTGTGTAGTTCGTAGCTCATGGTGCTTTCACTGCTAAATTTGGTTGTTGTGGACGGCGGTGTGTGTCACTGCAGTGTGTTCGACTCTAGTTTTAGGCCCAGTTCTTTTGGGCGATTCTCCCATAATCTTGAGAATCGACCCTCCACCCAGCTTATCCCAGAATCTTGTATCCATATTTTTTGTACAATCCTAGTTGTTCACATCCTAACTAGTTAGGATTGTAAAACATATATGGGTTCAAGATTCTGGGAGAAGCAGGGTGGAGGGCTGATTCTCAAGATTATGGGAGAATTAGCCAAAAGAACTGGGCCTTAGTAGCGTCGCAGGTCATTTTCAGTAGTGTTGCGGTTTACTAATGCCTACTGTGAAGTGCCAAAAAGTGTTTAGGAAAACGACAAAAAAAGTAATGTTGCTCACTTGATCATTTGATGTAGTGTGGTTTTCCAAATGAAGCAGTGCGGTCGGCCATCTCATGTTGTTCATCTCGCCATCTCATGTTGTTCATCTCGTAAGTGCAGAAAAAATGTTACGAAAAGGAAAAAAAGCAATGTGGTTCACTACTTGATAGTGTTGCCGGTCATTTACACCCGACGCAGGGCGTAGTCCGCTTCCTCGCCTGAGAAAATTTACGCCCGATAAAAGAAATTATGCAACTCGCTTGCCCGTCCGATGCAGTGCGGTTTTCATTCCAAAGCAGTGCGGTCGGCCGTATGATGTTGTTCATCTCGTAAGTGCAAAAAATTGTTACGGAAGCGAAAAAAAGTAATGCGGTTCACTTCTTATAGTGTTGTGGTTCATTTACACCCGATGTGAAGTGCACTCTACTTTCTCGTCCTTGAAAAAAATTATGTTTGAATAAAAGAAACCATGCAGTTCTCTTACCCGTGAGATGCAGTGCGGTTTTTCGTCCGATTCTTGATCTTGTTTTCGATCGGATGAAGTACCCACGTCGATTTGGGTGTCGCGAAAAAGCAGTGTCGCTTTTGGTAAAATCGAACTGCTCTTAAACCGTAAGGAATTAGACATGAAAGAGTTGCGTCTCGTTGATATCTTTCCAACGGCGTATCGTTTGAATCATTCCGACCAGCGGTTTGCAAAAATTTCATGAAAAAACAGCCGCTGCCATTCGTCATCCGCCGCACGATTTTCAAAATTAACTTAAAACTGTAAGGAATCTCAAAACTATTCCTACATATGAAAGTTGCGCCTCGTTCATAGCTTTCCACCGGCGTATCTCACGCCTCGTTTCGACAAACGGTTCAAAAACTAGAGCGAAAAAGTACCGAAAATTTGAAAAAATTTGAAAAACAGAATTCTGCGATTTAGTAAATTTGAAACTGCTCTTAAACCGTAATGAATTAGAGAAAGATTTATATATGAGAAAGATGCGCCTCAAAGATATCTATCCAACGGCGTATCATTTGCTTCATTCCAACAAGCGGTTTAGAAAAAAAAACGCGAAAAAACGCTTGCTGCCACTCGTCATCCATCGCACTATTTTCAAAACTGCTCTTAAACCGTGTGGAATCTCGAAAAGTGTTCAACATGTCGAAGTTGCGCCTAATCCATAGCTTTTCAATGGTATATTACACGCCTCATTCTGATAAACGGTTAAAAAATTAGAGTGAAAACAGTACCGAAAAAACACCGCGTGCAGTTTTTTTCAACACGAAGTTCACTAGTCTCTATTGCGATCTTTCGTCGTCAAAATGATGCGATCGCTTTTGTTGAGCGTGCAGTCTTAGAAGTGGTGTGCTTGAGAATAGTTATTCTCGCTAATATTAGCGTAATAGACCTTGTATATATATATATATATATATATATATATATATATATATATATATATATATATATATATATATATATATATATATATATATATATATATATATATATATCTATATATATATATATATATCTCTCTCTCTCTCTCTCTCTCTCTCTCTCATTACGCGCTGACCTCTGGCATCGCATCTGCTCACATCCTCCGGGCCATGTCGACACAAAAGTTTGGACAAGAAGGGAGGAAGGAAGGCTTGAACTTCCTTGAGTTGGATTTTGATTTCTATGTAGGTGATTTCCTGCTACATGTGGAGCGTTGATCTGGGGTTTGTTTTCCAAACAAAAGATCTGAGCTCTAAACATTCATGTGTCCTTGTAGGAGAACCCTGATACCATCGAAGACCATGATTTCTGTGGCAAAGAGCTCGACCGTCCTCTCTACCGCGTTCTCCATGATACCAAGCCTCTCAGGTGTGTGGCTTTTGAAGGAAGTGACACGGGGAGGAGGTTCTACGGCTGTGTTGTGAAAGTTAGTCACTTTCGAAAATCCGAGCTACTTTCCTATTGAATCAAACTGTTTGGATCTAGGACTTGTAGTCTTCCAAAGAAGACTTATTTCTTCTCGTGTTTTCCGGTTGATTGTAGAAAACATTGTTTAGTCCTTTTACTTTGCATAAAAGGGTAAAGGTCACTACTTATTTTACATCACTGAACACAAAAGAAGAGATCTAGACACTCTCATGTTTGTTTACAAATGGGACTTCTGTTTAATGGTCATTATATTCTTCAAAATAAAAATCTCTAAATAAGTTGACTGCAGAGGTAGCTCCATATTACTTCAAGCTGGCTTAAAAGAAACTAAGTATAATTATGAAATAACTCCGCGGACAGGGTGGGCGAAGTACCATAATTAGTGTTGTGGGTACCTAACCATTGACGCGCCATGTTGCACAAACACGACTCATAGTTAGTTGAATGAGGTTATAAACCAAGTATATGTGAACTTTATTATATTCCAGAGCTTGTGCAGTAGTGTATTAATAGTCTCTGTTTATTTTGTTCCTTTTTGTTCGCAGAGAGGCGTGAACTGTGGAGTCGTTGAATGGGTTGACCGCCCATGGCCTATCATTATGCAGAGGTGCCTACTCAAGCTTTGGGGGATGTTGCATGAGAGCAATGATGATAGGCAATCAAAGGATGAAGAGATAAGCAGGCTTAAAATGGAACGAATCCTCCCTGAAAACGCATAAAGGTTGAAAGATACTCAAGATCTATTGAAGGACAAAATGAACGATAGATTCCATGACCCCCGTCCCAATCAGTTTGTCGAACATTTCCCTAGATACGGATGTATGTATAATAATAATAATAAAACTTGCCTAGGCATATGGTCTATCCATTGCAAACAAAATGTAAGACAAGCTTTTTGAGATGCAAGGAGTGCTGCACTATGTGCGATATGAGCTTTTCATTGGGCGTGAGAATCATCACCTCAACAAACAAGTTCTCCAGATTTGGAAGGCACTTAAGCAAGTGAACGACCATGTCCGCTTAATAAGACATGGCCAAAAACAAGGTTTTGATAGATTGCCGCATTGTAGATAGGCTGACCGTCGCCAAACCCTTCACATAACATAGAAAATAAAACATAAAATTATTACAACAAAAGTTTGGATGACATGAAACTACTTTCTCAAGGAAATCCAGCTGGAATTATTGTGAAATGTCAGTACCATAAGACATGTGGAGCCAAGCGAGATCCTGAATTTTCCCAATGTCTTCAGTTTAGGTGTAGAGATGATGAATACTTGCATGTTATTGCACTGGATATCGTGGATCAACCTTTGAAGTGAGGGGGCATCCTCGATGATGAATTCTCCTTTCTCACCACGGATGCCGATGCTTACAAGGTTAGGCGAATTTATAGTGATCCGATGCCTTTCTCTATTGCAAACAAGCAGCAGGCACTCGAGTGCAGGGCAACTAGAGTTTATCATGCTTTGCAACGAGAAGTCTGATATATCAACCTCAACAAGCAAAAGTCTCTTGACCAGTGGTAGTTCAAGTACCTCTACATAATGGTGCAGTATCGGCAACATAAAGTCGACGATTACACAGAGAATGGAAAACCGAAGAGCGTGCCGGTAGTGAGGGCGTAGAGATGAAGAGCATGTGTGTGATAGTTTGACAATTTTTTCACGAATCGTGGAAACAGATAGTAAAACTCAAGCACCTGGAGATTGTTCAATCTAGGGGATTCAAGCCAGGCGTGGACAGTAGTCTGCATTGGAGGTAGCATGCCGGTGTACAAAGGCGGAGAACTGCGCCCACATGGCTGGAGAGGATGGACTCTGGAAGGGACGAACCATAGCCAGGAACCGTTTTTCCCTGATGCCAAGTTCCGATGTATCGTATGCGAGCAAGCTCCTCACTGTAGGCAGAGGCCCTACTGATGATTTTGATATGAACTGTTTCTAGATGGTTAAAAAGACGAGCGACAGGGATCTCACGATAGTCCAGATTCAGAAGAACGGTGGGATAAACAGGGGCCAATGACGTGCGAGGATTTGAGTGCGGATGGCCTCCCTAGTGGAGAGATGGGAGATGACCTCACCAAGGATTGCATCCGGGAGGTCGCTGGTGCGGTCCGGACCAGACTGCTCTTACTGATCTTCGAAATCAGTAGGCACACCCTCGCCGCTTCCAGCCGCTACCTCCAAACCACTAGAGGAGGCCGTGTCGATGGCGCGAGCCTCGCCCTCTTGGTGCATGACGCGCCGGAGTGGATCTCCATCTTCGTGTCCATTGCTGGATTTGCGCCGCCTGCGAGCGCTGCTATTTCTGGCGTGGATCTGGAAAGACGGCTAAGCGTAACTGGGGTCGGGAAAGAAGGGGACAGGAGTGGAGGAATCTGTTCAAGATCGACAAAAACAAATGATCGAACTCCTCTCTTTGCATTAGATGAAGTGCTATAGATAGCACTGGAACAGGCATTTTCAGGGGGCATTGGTTCGGACGGAACCGAGGTGATTGCAGAAAGCAACCACCGTTACAAGCAGGAATTAATCCCTTAATTACCATGTTAATTAATCTTAACATGATCGAAGGGGCGGTTGGAGAACAAGTATATTATTAATATTGATATTATTTCCCCGCAAAATAATAATATTGAAATGATTCCTTTCCTGTTTGAGGAAGGAAACGAGGCACAACCTTTTAGAATAGGGGAGCACTGCCCTGCATGCCATAGAGGCACGTTCATCGATCGAAGTAGCAAGAGCAGGTTGTACATACACCATGCTTCTCTGCAGTGCAATGTTACTGTTATTAAGTGCTGCAGAGTGACAACCGACTATCCGTGTTACAATTGTTTTTGTTGTAAGATTTTAACTCGAATGCACAAGGGAGACTTTCTATGTTTAGTAGCGTCTCGGTCCTTTACGCATCAAGGCGACTTTCTGTGTGTTAGTGTTTCAGGTCACAGGCACGGTTGTCAAGCCCACAAACACATTGACCTGTTATTATCCAGAGTCACGTTTGTGTCTCTTTGTGTTCCAAATGATTCCGTTGACTCTATAACTAGGAGAGGCACGGTATTGCGGCCAAGACAGGCATGCTTGCGTTTTACGCGGGGTCACGTTCAGGCGTTTATAGCGGAAACCCGCGGCAGCCGCCTCATCCTTGATTTAGTGTTTCGGGTCACAGGCACGGGCATGAAGCGGTCAAAGGCATGGTCGGTGGTATTACATAGAGTCACGCTAGCCTGTGACTCTATCAAACGGAGATGCATGGGCGTTTAGCCCACGGAGATGAACCTTTGTCTTACGCACAGCCACGGACGTTTACTCTGTGAGGCACAGATTGGCCTATCATAGAGACGCTGTTTTTAAAAGCTTATTTCCTTGTATTTAAGAGCATGGACATGCAGTCCATACAGACACAGTTCCGTAGTTCTGTACTGAATTTTGTCACGCTTCTTTGTTGATAAAGGCTTCGACGTTCGTGGATGTCTGTGTTTCAGTGTCAATGGTCACAAGCACGGGCATACAACCCTCAAATGCATGGCGTGCTATTATATAGAGTCACGCACAAAGGTTTTCTGATTGTATTCCGAATGAGTCGGTGGGCTCGGTCAAAAGGAGAGGCATGGACGTCAAGCCCACAGAGGCATAGTTTGTTCTTACTCGGAGTCACGTTTGTGCGTTTATTACGGAAACCTAATAGAATCGGCGACTATCCTTGTTACAATTGTTTTCATTGTAAGATTTTAACTCAAATGCACAAAGGCGACTTTATATATTTAGTAGCATCACGGTCCTTTACGCATGAAGACGACTTTCTGTGTGTCAGTGCTTCAGGTCAAAGGCACGGTTGTCAAGCCCACAAACGCACGAAGGCGACTTTATATGTTTAGTAGTGTCACTGTCCTTTACGCATGAAGACGACCTTCTGTGTGTCAGTGTTTCAGGTCACATGCATGGTTGTCAAGCCCACAAACGCATGACCTGTAATTATCCAAAGTCACCTTTGTGTCTCTTTGTGTTCCGAATGCATCTGTTGACTATATTACCAGGACAGGCACGGTCGGGATGTCGAGGGAGGCATGCTTGTGTTTTACGCGGAGCCACGTTCGTGCGTTGATTGCGGAAACCCAACATTTCGACGGGCATCTCCACCTATTCGGGTGTGAACTCCACGTGGCGCCTCCATGGAAACCCAAGGGTCCGACGGACGTCTCCTCCGATGATGTCGGTCTGGCTCGTCGCCCGAGGCCAGGCTCCGGCTATTTAAGGTGGACGGACGGAGTCTCAAAACCCTAGCCACACCCTCTTCCCCCTTTGCCCGCCGCCAGGCCATCCATCCCTCTTGCTTCTCTCTATCCTGACCCTCTCCGCCGTGGCTGGTCAGGAGGAGACTACTGCAGAATCCAGTGTCCAGACACTGCAGAAGATCTAGGCTGGCGAGGGTTCCTCATCTGTAAGTTCACTCTACTTCCGCTTCATTCATTTTTCCTTTCCTTCGTCTACTTGATTTAGTTGTGAAACATGAATAAGCCAGACGGAGTCTCGAAACCCTAGCCACATCCCCTTTGTCCTTTTATCCGCCTCCAGGCCATCCAGTCATCTTGTTGTTCTCTATCCTGACACTCTCAGCCACTGCTGTGTAGAAGGAGACTACTCCAGAGCGCCGTGTCCAATTGCAGGAGGAGATCTCGACTGGCGAGGGTTCCTCATCTGTAAGTTCGCTCTGCTTCGGCTTCATTCGTTTTTTACTTTCTTTCAGCTACTTGATCTAGTTGTGAAACATGGATCATTGTGGTGAGCTTCATCCTACTATTGATGAGGGTGCGTCCTGCCACCAATCTGACACCTTCTCCTTTGACCAGCTGAAGAACATGTTCAATACTGTGGAAGACTTTGTGAAGATATCCACGAAGTTGGACGACGAGAACAAATCCATCATTGCACGTATTATGGATGAGAAGGCGCAGCTCAAACTTCAGTGCGATAAGCTGAAGCTAGAATCATACGTTATGAAGAAACAGATCGAGGAACTTCACGCCGAGCAACCAAAAAAGAAGTCTTGCCAAACTAAGTAGACAGCAACGACCCTGATCCTCGTATCTGAAGCTATGAAGGAGTGCACTAAAAGTTTCTTATTTTGTCTAGCGTTACCTCGTGTCATCGTTAACTTTGATAAAAAATGTGTTTTGCTTTCCTGGGTCACGTTCATTCCAAGTTTATGGGTACAGATGAACATTAACGTAATGGCCAGTTCTAGGGACGCCATTTTTAAAAGCACGGACATGAAATCTCTGCAGCGAAAGTTTTTGAACCAACCAGAGTCATGTCTTGTGCACACATGAAGGCATGGACATTCCTGCCTTTCTTTGTTTCAGTGTTTCGGGTCACAGGCACGGGCATAAAGTGCTCAAAGGAATGGTCGGTGGTATTACATAGAGTCACGCTAGCCTGTGACTATCAGACGGAGACGCGCGGGCGTTTAGCCCACAGAGCTGAACCTTTGTCTTACGCACTGCCACGGGCGTTTACTTTGTGAGACACGGAATGGCCTATGTGAGGGACGCTGTTTTTGGAATCTAATTTCCTTGTATTTAAAAGCACGGATGTGAACTCCCTACGGACACGGTTCCATATTGAGCTACGTCACACTTCTTTCTTGATGTTACGTATATTGTTCGATGAAGGCATGGACATCATGGTTGTCTGTGTTTTAGTGTTAAGGGTCACAGGCACGGGCATAAAACGCTCAAAGGCATGGTCGGTGGTATTACATGGAGTCATGCTCACAGATCGAGAGGGAGCACAGTCACCGCTTCCTTCTGCTCCGACGACAAGCACACTGTGAGAAGGCGGCATTGCCGGTGGAGCCACTCTAGACCTCTCGGTACTACGAGCAGCACATTCCATCTCCACCTCCATTGCTGCGGTGGTGCCACCTACGACCAGTGTTCAGTGAGGTGGATCTGGAAGAGGCACGATGAGAAGCCCATGGAGGCATACTTTAATATTAGGCAGAGTCAAGTTCATGTGTTATTGCGCAAACCATACATTTCATTAGCGGGTACGGTGAATCCTCCTCCACACGGACTCCGCAGTTGTGCGGCGGGGAGGACGGTCTCTGATTTGGACGTCATGAGACCGCTAAAAAAATCATTTCCATATGTTGCATGAACTCTTCGTCCACCGTGGCAACCTCTATGAGGAAGTGAGGGTTATGCTCCTTGTCGTATGAGGAGACCACCTCCACCTTGACGGCGGTCGGAGTTGTGGACGACGAGGCCACCTGAGATCTAGGGCGGCGACACAGTGATATGGAGCTCCCAACGGATCTGGTGGGCCGCACGGATTTGCACTTTTGCCGTCGCCGGTGCTCGAGACATGCACATTTGGGCAGGTAGTGGGGAGGAGAGCGGTGCTGTGCTGGTGGCCTGCATCCGCGGGCGGCCGCTTAAACAGGTGTGGAAAGCTGATGAGCACCAACCGGACTAGTCTTCCCGGTCGCCGCACCAATGTGAATGTCGCGTCGGTCAGCCGTCTCCGGTCATGTCTGCTTTGACCGACATGATGCGAGTAGACGGCCGCCGCGCGTTTGGTATGAGGGGCATGACTACCCTGGGGAGGATTTTTTGGAGGGCTGGGGCATGTGACAAACCGGCATGGCGGAGGTTGGGACACCCGCAAACCTCGACCACGATGGAGCAACCCATCCAGCACGCCGAGACTCGGGATAGAGATTGGATGAATCAAAGTTTGACTAAAAACCAGACGAATGAATTTTAGTAAAAATGAAAAAGATCTGCTTTTGTGTTTCGTATACTTTTTTTTTGCGTGAAATTTTGTATATTGCATTTGACGAGAGAGAGGGGGGATCAATATCCTTGACTATGTTGAGTGAGAGGGAAAAAACTGATATTAGGTGCATGAGCCGATAATCGATTCTGATTTCTGAACACGTATGCATGCATGATGAGAAAAAAGATGGAATCATTTTCCCGAACCCCGAGCGCCGTCATGCACGCATGGCGGCTCTGACCTGGGCCAAGGCGGGCGGTGGCGTTCCGGAGCATGTAGGTGTTGGCGTATCGAACCCGGCGGCGATCGGTCGTGGACTCCGACTCGGCCAACCCAGTTTGAGGAGGAGTTGGCAGCTGATCCTGCGCCGGCGGCAGCGGAGGCCTGGGCGGTGGTCCTGGACCAATTAATCAATGACCCAGTCCGGCCTCCACCCAAGCCCATGCATGCATGTTGCCGGTGGTGCAGCACGGGCGACCCAAGTACGGTACAGCACCGTGTTTGCAACGTCGTTGTGGTCGCGGTCGTGGCGCATCGAACCGTGCCGCCTCTGCCAGTGAGGTGAACGCCCGGCTCCGATTGGAGGGCGCGAAGATGAAGCTCATGGTCGATCGTGGAGTGTTGATCTGGCTTGCAGGAAATGTTCAGCACGTGAACATGAAGATGTACATACAGCCCTTGAAGTACTAAAATGCCCAGCACTTGAGGTGCAGTGGTGATTCACCGCTGGATTCCGTTACTTTATGTTTTTCAAGAAGAAGAGAGAGCCTTGGCTCAGTGGTTGGATATGTGGTTGTGCAACCCAACGACCCGAGTTCAATTCCCAGAATTGACAAGTGATGCACAGGGGTTTTCCCCGTTTATTGAGGATCAAGCTTGATGTGTGGTGGAACCACTCATCAAGAAATATCTTGATACTTATTTAAAAAAATTCTGAGGACGATGTTTATCTTGGTACTCATACTAAAATGGCCGTATGCATCCTTAGTTGGTGCAGAGGTTGGGAAGTGAAAATCTCCCCATTTTTTAATGGCGGGTCCACCAAGCACGTAAAACACGGAGGGGTGATTGAGGCGATCGCAAGGCGATCGGCTTGAACGCTAGGGTTAGGGTTTTACGAGCAGTGGTGGTGTGGATCACGGTAGCACGGGAAGGGACGGTGGCGGACCTGAACGTGCTGGAACTGGAGAGTGACCCTCCAACGAGGGGATAGCCATGGCGGATAGGAGGCGAGCTGACGAACATCCGCCGAAAGGTACGGAGGCGGGTGGACCGGTGCCGACAGAGAGAAGGAGCGCCCAGAAGGCGGCGGCTACTCCAATGACGACGACGGAGAAGGAGCCGAAGACACCTGCGACGGGGATGCCACTGGGCCCCCAGAGCAGGAGCGCATCGGTGTCGCCGGGTCTGACGGCCAGATTGGGTGGTCTAGTTCTGACGGAGAAGGAAGCGGGTGGCTTCGTCTTCAAGGAACCCGAGCATGATCATGTTAGGCCGGCGAAGTGGTCGGCGATTGGGAAAGCGTTCACCCCTCGCCTGATGAACAAAGCTGCTTTAGAGAAATCGATGACGAGGGCTTGGGGCCTGCATAGGGAGGCGCAGTTCAAGGTTATTGGGAGAAACCTGTTTGTGGTGTCGTTTGGGAGTGAGGGAGACTGGAAGCATGCACTGAATAACGGACCGTGGCAGTTCGATTTTAATGTGCTGGTGTTAAAAGATTATGATGGAGCAACCAGACCCTCGGAGATGAGGTTTGAAGCGGTCGACGTGTGGGTGCGGGTTGAAGATCTTCCCCTGGATAAGAGATCAAAGGAATTTGGGGAAGCTCTAGGGAATTGGTTGGGAAAAATTGTGAGGGTGGATGTGGAGAAAGATGGGTTTGCAAAAGGGTCTGAACTGAGATTTAGAGTGAATCTACCAGTGCTAGAGCCGTTGGTGAGAGGGTTCTACCTGAAGAAATCCGAGGAGGATGCAGAGAAGACCTGGTTCAACTTTAAGTATGAGAAGATCCCACACTTTTGCTTCAATTGTGGAAGACTGGTGCACGGTGACACGGGGTGTGTGCCAGCGGAGGACCCTAATTACCAATGGGGAGAATGGCTCAGGGCATCACCAGGCAGGTCTTGGGGAACGAAGGAAGCATCACACAAGGGCCCGGCGGGTAGTGCAAATAGCTATGGGAGTGTCAGGTCAAGTGAAGGAGATCAGAGGAGGAGGAAAATGGGCACTGTGCGAGATTTGCCTACGAAGAGGAACCTGCAGAGAGAGTTTGCTACCCCAGCCGCATCTCGCACTGGCGAGGAAGGCGCACAACAGCAGGAGGGTATTGATGACAACAATCAGCCAATGCAAGGGAGCCAGATGAGACGTGAGAAGGACCTAAGGGAGGAGCTTGAGCAGAGAAGAGAAAGAGAGTTGAGGTCGGAACTCCGTCAGAGACAATAGGAGAGGCAAGCTGATCTGAGAAGTAGGTACAAGCAGTATGGCACATGGGACAGAGGGGAAGATGGATCATCGAGCCATGTTGGAGGGAGGGAACGCAGGCAAGGATATTACGTCAGAATGCCAAGACCTGCACACTACGTGGAAAGGCGAAGCCCTAACAGCCCAAGACATTTTGCTCAGATGGAGAGAAAGAGGAGGCCGAAACAACACTGGGTAGCAAAGGGGGATCATGATAACCAGGTGGGCATCGACACTTTTGTTAGGGACACAAGGCAGAAAACAACGTCTGTGTTTGATCGTCTTGATGAGAACAATGTTGCATCGGCGGACCCTCCCAGGACGGAGGGCCGCCGGGAGCAATGAACATTTTGGCCTGGAACTGTCGGGGGTTGGGGTTGGACCCGACAGTGGGCGAATTAAGGGATCTGGTTAGGTCATACAACCCAGCGTTGGTGTTCTTGTCTGAAACAAAAAAGACCTCACGTGCTATGGAGAGACTGAAGTGGATTTTAGGGTTCAGACATGGGGTAGCGGTTAATTGCAACGGCAGGAGTGGTGGGTTAGCGTTGTGGTGGAAGGATTCGGTCGAGATGACAGTTAGGCCGTGGTGCCAGTACTATGTTGATGCACAGATTGTGGTTGATGGGGTCACCTTTAGATTCACTGGAATCTATGGGGAACCAAGTGTGGAAAGAAGAACGAAGATGTGGGAGGTTCTTCGCTACCTACGGTCCCAAGATAACCTCCCATGTGTTTGTGCAGGAGATTTCAATGAAGCCCTACTACAAAAAGAGCAAATGGGTGGCAATCCGAGAAGCTTAAGCCAAATGGCAAATTTTGGGAATGCTTGTCCGACTGCGGGCTCGCTGACATTGGTTTTTCGGGATATCCTTTCACCTGGGATAACAAGAGGGAAGGCCTCGACAATATACAAGTGCGCTTGGATAGGGCCACATGCAATGCTGAGTTTGCGCAGCTCTACCCAGCGGTGGAAGTAGTTCATGTTATGACGGAGGAGTCTGATCATCAGGCGTTGGTGGTCAAGGTGCAGGCGGCACTGGCTGCGGGGCACCAGGGAGGCCAACGGCCATTCATGTATGAAGAAGCATGGACCAGGCACGAAGCTTATGGAGCAATGGTTGAGGCTGCATGGGCTGATTTGCATGCAACCAATCAGGGGAGTGGTGCACTTATGGCGGCATGCAGCCGGCTCAGGAGTACATCAAGGGCAATGCAGGTTTGGAGCCGCCAAGTGTTCGGGTCGATCAAAAAACAAATAGTACACTTGAAGGCTCAACTGGTTGATGCCAAGGAACGGGCTGTCCGGACGGGGTATGGGCAGGAAATCAAAGATATTGAGGATCAATTACATGAGTTATATGAGCGGGAGGAGGTTTATTATAAGCAGATATCCAGAGTTAATTGGCTTACCTATGGAGACCAGAACACGAAGTACTTTCAGAACCGTGCATCTCATCGCAAGAGGAAAAACACGGTTAAGGCACTCAGAAGGGAGGATAGCTCTAGATGTACTGATGACGAAGGGATGAGGGCGATGGCGGCGCAATTCTATGCGCACCTCTTTGCATCAGAGGGAGCGTGCGAGGGAGCTAGGTGTTGGGGAACGTAGCAGAAATTCAAAATTTTCCTACGTGTCACCAAGATCTATCTATGGAGAAACCAGCAACGAGGGGAAGGAGAGTGCATCTACTACCCTTGTAGATCGCTAAGAGGAAGCGTTCAAGAGAACGGGGTTGAAGGAGTCGTACTCGTCGTGATCCAAATCACCGGAGATCCTAGTGCCGAACGGACGGCACCTCCGCGTTCAACACACGTACAGCCCGGTAACGTCTCCCATGCCTTGATCCAGCAAGGAGAGAGGGAGAGGTTGAGGAAGACTCCATCCAGCAGCAGCACAACGGCGTGGTGGTGATGGAGGAGCGTGGCAATCCTGCAGGGCTTCGCCAAGCATCGCGGGAGAGGAGAAGGGAGAGAGGTAGGGCTGCGCCAAGGAGAGGTCAAAACTCATGTGTTGGCAGCCCCTAGACCCTTAAGTATATATAGGGGGAGAGGGGGGCTGCTGCGCCCCACCTAGGGTTCCACGCCTAGGGGCGGCGGCCAGCCCAAACCCATCTAGGGTGGCGGCCAAGGGAGGGGAGAGGGGAAACTTGCCCCCCAAGTTAGGTGGAAGCACCCCGTCCCCAAACCCTAGGCGCCTTGGGCCTTGGTGGGGGGGCGCACCAGCCCACCTAGGGCTGGTCTCCTCCCACACTTGGCCCATGCAGCCCTTTGGGGCCGGTGGCCCCACTTGGTGGATCCCCGGGACCCTCCCGGTGGTCCCGGTACATTACCGATAAAACCCGAAACTTTTCCGGTGACCAAAACAGGACTTCCCATATATAAATCTTCACCTCCGGACCATTCCGGAACTCCTCGTGATGTCCGGGATCTCATCCGGGACTCCGAACAACATTCGGTAACCACATACAAACTTCCTTTATAACCCTAGCGTCATCAAACCTTAAGTGTGTAGACCCTACGGGTTCGGGAGACATGTAGACATGACCGAGACGTTCTCCGGTCAATAACCAACAGCGGGATCTGGATACCCATGTTGGCTCCCACATGTTCCATGATGATCTCATCGGATGAACCACGTTGTCAAGGACTCAGTCCATCCCGTATACAATTCCCTTTGTCTAACGGTATTGTACTTGCCCGAGATTCGATCGTCGGTATACCGATACCTTGTTCAATCTCGTTACCGGCAAGTCTCTTTACTCGTTCCGTAACACATCATCCCGTGATCAACCCCTCGGTCACATTGTGCACATTATGATGATGTCCTACCGAGTGGGCCCAGAGATACCTCTCTGTTTACGAGTGACAAATCCATCTCGATTCGTGCCAACCCAGACACTTTCGAGATACTTGTAGTGCACCTTTATAGCCACCCAGTTACATTGTGATGTTTGGTACACCCAAAGCATTCCTACGGTATCCGGGAGTTGCACAATCTCATGGTCTAAGGAAAAGATACTTGACATTAGAAAAGCTTTAGCATACGAACTACACGATCTCTGTGCTAGGCTTAGGATTGGGTCTTGTTCATCACATCACTCTCCTAATGATGTGATCCCGTTATCAACGACATCCAATTTCCATGGTCAGGAAACCATAACCATCTATTGATCAACGAGCTAGTCAACTAGAGGCTTACTAGGGACATGGTGTTGTCTATATCCACACATGTATCTGAATTTCCTATCAATACAATTATAGCATGGATAATAAACGATTATCATGAACAAGGAAATATAATAATAACCAATTTATTATTGCCTCTAGGGCATATTTCCAACAGTCTCCCACTTGCACTAGAGTCAATAATCTAGTTCACATCGCCATGTGATTAACATTCACAGGTCACATCGCCATGTGACCAAAATCCAAAGAATTTACTAGTGTCCTTAAACTAGTTCACATCATCATGTGATTAAGACTCAATGAGTTCTGGGGTTTGATCATGTTTTGCTTGTGAGTGAGGTTTTAGTCAACGGGTCTACAACATTCAGATCCGTATGTACTTCGCAAATCTCTAGGTCATATTGAACTATTCCAAATGGTTGCTCCACTATACGTATCCGATTTGCTACTCAGAGTCATTCGGATAGGTGTTAAAGCTTGCATCGACGTAACCCTTTACGCCGAACTCTTTATCGCTTCCATAATCGAGAAGCATGTCCTTATTTACTCCAAGGACAATTTTGACCGTTGTCCAATGATCCATTCCTGGATCATTCTTGTACCCCTTGACTGACTCATGGCAAGGCACACTTCCGGTGCGGTACACAGCATAGCATACTATAGAGCCTATGTCTGAAACATAGGGGACGACCTTCGTCCTTTCTCTCTTTTCTGCCATGGTCGAGCTTTAAGTCTTGACTTCATACCTTACATCTCAGGTAAGAACTCCTTCTTTGACTGGTCCATCTTGAACACCTTCAAGATCATGTCAAGGTATATGCTCATTTGAAAGTACCATTAAGCGGTTTTTGATCTATCCTCATAGATCTTGATGCTCAATGTTCAAGTAGCTTAATCCAGGTTTTCTATTGAAAAACACCTTTCAAATAACCCTATATGCTTTCTAGAAATTCTACATCATTTCTGATCAACAATATGTCAACAACATATACTCATCAGAAATTCTATAGTGCTCCCACTCACTTCTTTGGAAATACAAGTTTCTCATAAACTTTTTATAAACAAAAATCTTTGATCATCTTATCAAAGTACACATTCCAACTCCGAGATGCTTACTCTAGTCCTTAGAAGGATCGCTAGAGCTAGCATACCTTTTAGCATCCTTAGGATCGACAAAACCTTTCTGATTGTATCACATACAACCTTTCCTCACGAAGACTGGTAAGGAAACTCGTTTTGACATCCGTCTGCCAGATTTCATAAATGCAGCTAATGCTAACATATTCCGACGGACTTAAGCATCGCCACGGATGAGAAAATCTCATCGTAGTCAACTCCTTGAACTTGTGAAAAACTCTTCGCCACAAGTCGAGCTTCATAGACGGTGACATCACCGTCCATGTCCGTCTTCTTCTTAAAGATCCATTTATCTCAATGGCTTGCCGATCATCGGGCAAGTCCACCAAAGTCCATGCTTTGTTCTGATACATGGATCCTATCTCGGATTTCATGGCTTCTAACCATTTGTCGGAATTTGGGCCCACCATTGCTTCTCCATAGCTCGTAGGTTCATTGTTGTCTAGCAACATGACCTTCAAGACAAGATTACTGTACCACTCTGAAGTAGTACGCATCCTTGTCACCCTACGAGGTACGGTAGTGACTTGATCCGAAGTTTCATGATCACTATCATAAGCTTCTACTTCAATTGGTGTAGTCGCCACAGGAACAACTTCCAGTGCCCTGCTACACACTAGTTGTAGTGATGGTTCAATAACCATATCAAGTCTCCACCATGCTCCCACTCAACTTTCCAAGACAAACTATTCTCGAGAAAGGACCCGATTCAAGAAACAATCCCTATTGCTTTCGGATCTGAATTAGGAGGTATACCCAACTGTTTTGGGTGTCCTATGAAGATGCATTTATCCGCTTTCGGTTCGAGCTTATCAACCTGAAACTTTTTCACATAAGAGTCGCAGCCCCAAACCTTTAAGAAATGACAGCTTAGGTTTCTCTAAACCATAGTTAATACGGTGTCATCTCAACAGAATTACGTGGTGCCCTGTTAAAGTGAATGTGGTTGTCTCTAATGCCTAACCCATAAACGATAGTGGTAATTCGATAAGAGACATCATGGTACGCACCATATCCAATAGGGTGCAACTATGATGTTCGGACACACCGTCAAACTATGGTGTTCCAGGCAGTATTAATTGTGAAACAATTTCCACAATGTCTTAATTGCGTGCCAAAGCTCGTAACTCAGATACTCATCTCTATGATCATATAATAGACATTTCATCCTCTTGTCACGATGATCTTCAACTTCACTCTGAAATTACTTGAACCATTCAATAATTCAGACTTGTGTTTCATCAAGTAAATATACTCTACATCTACTCGAATCATCTGTGAAGTAAGAACATAACGATATTCATTTGCATGCCTCGGCACTCATTGGACTGCACACATCAAAATGTGTTACTTCCAACAAGTTGCTATCTTGTTCCATTTCTTTGAAAAACGAGGCTTTTTAGTCATCTTGCCCATGTGGTATGATTTGCATATCTCAAGTGATTCAAAATCAAGTGAGTCCAAACGATCCATCTGCATGGAGTTTCTTCATGCGTATACACCAATAGACATGGTTAGCATGTCTCAAACTTTTCAAAACGAGTGAGTCCAAAGATCCATCAACATGGAGCTTCTTCATGCGTTTTACACCAATATGACTTACATGGCAGTGCCACAAGTAAGTGGTACTATCATTACTATCTTATACCTTTTGGCATGAAAATGTGTATCACTACGATCGAGATTCAATAAACCATTCTTTTAGGTGCAAGACCATTGATGGTATTATTCAAATAAAGAGAGTAACCATTATTCTCCTTAAATGAATAACCGTATTGCGATAGACATAATCCAATCATGCCTATGCTCAACGCAAACACCAAATGACAATTATTCAGGTTTAATACTAATCTTGATGGTAGAGGGAGCGTGCGATGTTTGATCATATCAAACTTGGAAATACTTCCAACACATATCGTCAGCTCACCTTTAGCTAGTCTCCGTTTATTCCGTAGCTCTTTTATTTTGAGTTACTAACACTTAGCAACCGAACCTGTATCTAATACCCTGGTGCTACTAGGAGTACTAGTAAAGTACACATTAACATAATGTATATCCAATATACTTCTATCGACCTTGCCAGCCTTCTCATCTACCAAGTATCTAGGGTAATTCCGCTCTAGTGACTATTCCCCTTATCACAGAAGCACTTAGTCTCGGGTTTGGATTCAACCTTGGGTTTCTTCACTGGAGCAGCAGCTGATTTGCCGTTTCATGAAGTATCCCTTCTTGCCCTTGCCCTTCTTGAAACTAGTGGTTTCACCAACCATCAACAATTGATGCTTCTTCTTGATTTCTACTTTCGCGGTGTCAAACATCGTGAATACCTCAAGGATCATCACATCTATCCCTGATATGTTATAGTTCATCATGAAGCTCTAGCAGCTTGGTGGCAATGACTTTGGAGAAACATCACTATCTCATCTAGAAGATCAACTCCCACTCGATTCAAGTGATTGTTGCACTCAGACAATCTAAGCACAAGCTCAATGATTGAGCTTTTCTCCCTTAGTTTGCAGGCTAAGAAAATCGTCGGAGGTCTCATACCTCTTGACGTGGGCACGAGCCTGAAATCTCAATTTCAGCCCCTGAAACATGTCATATGTTCTGCAACGTTTCGAAAACGTCTTTGGTGCCTCAACTCTAAACCGTTTAACTGAACTATCACGTAGTTATCAAAACGTGTATGTCTGATGTTCGCAACATCCACAAACGACGTTTGGGGTTCAACACACTGTGCGGTGCATTAAGGACATAAGCTTTCTACTGTCCGCATAATCGCTATTATCAACTTTCAACTATATTTTCTCTAGGAACATATCTAAACAGTGGAACTAAAGCGCGAGCTTACGACATAATTTGCAAAGATCTTTTGACTATGTTCAGGATAATTAAGTTCATCTTATGAACTCCCACTCAGATAGACATCCCTCTAGTCATCTAAGTGATTACATGATCCGAGTCAACTAGGCCGTGTCCGATCATCACGTGAGACGGACTAGTCATCATCGGTGAACATCTTCATGTTGATCGTATCCTCCATACGACTCATGCTCGACCTTTCGGTCTCTGTGTTCCGAGGCCATGTCTGTACATGCTAGGCTCGTCAAGTTAACCCTAAGTGTTTTGCATGTGTAAAACCGTCTTACACCCGTTGTATGTGAACGTAAGGATCTATCACACCCGATCATCACGTGGTGCTTCGAAACGACGAACTTTAGGAACGGTGCACAGTTACTTGAAATTGTTGTAAGGGATCATCTTATTTACTACCGTCGTTCTAAGTAAACAAGATGCATAAACATGATAAACATCACATGCAATCAAATGGTGACATGATATGGCCAATATCATTTTGCTCCTTTTGATCTCCATCTTTGGGGCTCCATGATCATCATCGTCACCGGCATGACACCATGATCTCCATCATCATGATCTCCATCATCGTGTCTCCATGAAGTTGTCTCGCCAACTTATTACTTCTACTACTATGGCTACCGGTTAGCAATAAAGTAAAGTAATTACATGGCGTTGTTCAATGACACGCAGGTCATACAATAAATAAAGACAACTCCTATGGCTCCTGCCGGTTGTCATACTCATCGACATGCAAGTCATGATTCCTATTACAAGAACTTGATCAATCTCATACATCACATACCATTCATCACATTCTTCTTGGCCATATCACATCACATAACATACCCTGCAAAAACAAGTTAGACGTCCTCTAATTGTTGTTTGCATGTTTTACGTGGCTGCTATGGGTTTCTAGCAAGAACGTTTCTTACCTACGCAAAAACCACAACGTGATATGTCAATTGCTATTTACCCTTCATAAGGACCCTTTTCATCGAATCCGTTCCGACTAAAGTGGAGAGACTGGCACCCGCTAGCCACCTTATGCACCAAGTGCATGTCAATCGGTGGAACCTGTCTCACGTAAGAGTACGTGTAAGGTCGGTCCGGGCCGCTTCATCCCACAATACCATCGAAACAAGATTGGACTAGTAACGGTAAGCATATTGAACAAAATCAACGCCCACAACTACTTTGTGTTCTACTCGTGCAAAGAATCTACGCAATAGACCTAGCTCATGATGCCACTGTTGGGGAACATAGCAGAAATTCAAAATTTTCCTACGTGTCACCAAGATCTATCTATGGAGAAACCAGCAACGAGGGGAAGGAGAGTGCATCTACATACCCTTGTAGATCGCTAAGAGGAAGCATTCAAGAGAATGGGGTTGAAGGAGTCGTACTCGTCGTGATCCAAATCACCGGAGATCCTAGTGCCGAACGGACGGCACCTCCGCGTTCAACACACGTACAGCCCGGTGATGTCTCCCATGCCTTGATCCAGCAAGGAGAGAGGGACAGGTTGAGGAAGACTCCGTCCAACAGCAGCACAACGGCGTGGTGGTGGTGGAGGAGCGTGGCAATCCTGCAGGGCTTCGCCATGCACCGCAAGAGAGGAGAAGGGAGAGAGGTAGGGCTGCGCCAGGGAGAGGTCAAAACTCATGTGTTGGCAGCCCTAGACCCTTAAGTATATATAGGGGGAGAGGGGGGGCTGCGCCCCACCTAGGGTTCCACCCCTAGGGCGGCGGCCAGCCCAAACCCATCTAGGGTGGCGGCCAAGGGAGGGGAGAGGGGAAACTTGCCCCCCAAGTTAGGTGGAAGCACCCCCTCCCCAAACCCTAGGCGCCTTGGGCCTTGGTGGGGACGCACCAGCCCACAGGGCTGGTCCCTCCCACACTTGGCCCATGCAGCCCTCTGGGGCAGTGGCCCCACTTGGTGAACCCAGGACCCTCCGGTGGTCCCAGATGCGTACCAATAAAACCCAAACTTTTCCGGTGACCAAAACAGGACTTCCCATATATAAATCTTTACCTCTGGACCATTCCAGAACTCCTCGTGACGTCCAGGATCTCATCCGAGACTCCGAACAACATTTGGTAACCACATACAAACTTCATTTATAACCCTAGCGTCATTGAACCTTAAGTGTGTAGACCCTACGGGTTCGGGAGACATGTAGACATGACCGAGACGTTCTCCGGTCAATAACCAACAGCGGGATCTGGATACCCATGTTGGCACCCACATGTTCCACGATGATCTCATCGGATGAACCACGATGTCAAGGACTCAGTCAATCCTGTATACAATTCCCTTTGTCTAACGGTATTGTACTTGCCCGAGATTCGATCGTCGGTATACTGATACCTTGTTCAATCTCGTTACCGGCAAGTCTCTTTACTCGTTCCATAACACAACATCCCGTGATCAACCCCTTGGTCACATTGTGCACATTATGATGATGTCCTATCGAGTGGGCCCAGAGATACCTCTCCGTTTACGGAGTGACAAATCCAGTCTCGATTCGTGCCAACCCAATGACACTTTCGGAGATACCTGTAGTGCACCTTTATAGCCACCCGATTCGTTGTGACATTTGGTACACCCAAAGCATTCCTACGGTATCCGGGAGTTGCACAATCTCATGGTCTAAGGAAAAGATACTTGACATTAGAAAAGCTTTAGCATACGAACTACATGATCTCTGTGCTAGGCTTAGGATTGGGTCTTGTCCATCACATCATTCTCCTAATGATGTGGTCCCGTTATCAACGACATCCAATGTCCATGGTCAGGAAACCGTAACCATCTATTGATCAATGAGCTAGTCAACTAGAGGCTTACTAGGGACATGGTGTTGTCTATGTATCCACACATGTATCTGAGTTTCCTATCAATACAATTATAGCATGGATAATAAACGATTATCATGAACAAGGAAATATAATAATATACAATTTATTATTGCCTCTAGGGCATACTTCCAACACTAGGGTCCTACAGCACATTGAGCATGCGGTTACGGAGGAGATGAATGGTAAGTTGGATGCTCCGTTTACTGATAAGGAGATAGAGGAGGCACTGTTCCAGATGGGAGCTACCAAGGCCCCGGGGCCGGATGGGCTCCCGGCCATGTTTTATCAGAAGCACTGGGAGCTAGTGAAAGACGATGTGTGCAATGCAATCCGTGAATTTCTTGCTGGAACGGCGGCACCAATGGGGTTTAATGACACTGTCATCGTAATGATACCGAAGGTCAGCTCACCGGAGCTCCTCTCGTAGTTCAGACCCATTAGCCTCTGCAATGTACTCTACAAAATAGCTGCGAAAGCACTGGCTAACCGGCTAAAAGGGGCATTGCCCTTCCTGATACCCGAAGAACAGAGCGCATTTGTTCCAGGGAGGCTGATAACGGATAGTGTGCTGGTGGCGTACGAGTGTGTACATGCAATAAGAAAGAGAAAGAGGAGGAAACCCTTGTGTGCGGTGAAGCTCGATATGATGAAAGCATACGATAGGGTGGAATGGAATTTTCTTGAACAAGTTATGCTAAAGTTTGGCTTCTCCGGTCACTGGACGGAGATGGTTATGAGATGTGTCAAGTCGGCTACATTTTGTGTTAAACTGAATGGGGGCATGTCTACCAGATTCTTACCCTCACGTGGACTCAGGCAGGGTGACCCGCTCTCCCCATACCTTTTCCTCTTCTGTGTAGAGGGGTTCTCTGCAATGTTGAAGAATGCACAACGGGAAACAAGGATGAAAGGGGTATCGTTTGGGGCTAGGGGGCCTACGGTTACCCATCTATTGTTCGCCGATGACAGTGTGGTTTTTTGGGAGGGGTCCCGTGAAAATTTTGAGGTGCTTCGAGACATATTGCATGATTATGAGGTGGCCTCGGGCCAGAAAGTTAATCTTCAAAAATCAGCAATCTTTTTTGGCAATGGCTGTTCTGATGAGACGAAGGCAGAGGTGCAACTGATCAGCGGCATTGCAATGGAAGCACTAGGGGAACGGTATCTGGGGCTACCCACAGTGGTAGGCAAATTGAAGGACGGCACTTTTAAGTATGTAGAGGAAAGTGTGAGAGGGAAAGTGTCCGGTTGGAAAGGTCAAGGTTTGTCCAAGACGGCTCGAGAGGTGCTTGTTAAGTCTGGACTTCAGTCTACCCCAGCTTTTACCATGAGCTGCTTTCAACTCACGAAGAAAATGTGCGGGAAATTGTCATCTATCTCCTCGGACTTCTGGTGGGGTGAAGCGAATGGTCAAAAGAGGGTACACTGGATTGCGTGGGAAAAAATGTGCAAAAGGAAGCATGAAGGTGGGCTAGGTTTTCGGGATCCGGAGGCGTTCAACCAAGCTATGCTTGATAGACAAGCGTGGAGAATACTTCAAGTCCCGGATTCATTATGTGCTCAAGTGCTAAAGGCTCGATATTTTGGGGAGGGATCCATCCTTACTGCAAGATGCCCGGAGGGGGGCTCCTTCACCTTCAGAAGCATTCTTTTTGGAAGGGATCTCTTGCTCGAGGGTCTCATATGGAGAATAGGAGACGGGACATCAATCAAGGTTCATCATGACAATTGGATCCCGAGGAAAGGAAGTCTAAGGCTACTGGGCCAAAGATACCTACATGGAATAACACGCGTGTGTGATCTTCTAAACGAGCAAAGGAGCGACTGGGATCGAGACAAGGTGCTTGATATGTTCTCGCCTGATGAGGCGGAGGAGATACTGCATATTCCGGTCAGTGGGCCAACTATGCAAGATTATATGGCATGGAACTATACCAAATACGGTGTGTTCTCAGTACGATCGGCGTATCACCTGCGGATGAGGCAGAAAAGCCTAAAATCGGGTCAGCCGGAATCGTCATCAACCGTGGCTGATCACAAAGCGTGGCTTAGTTTGTGGGATACAGTGGCGCCGGGAAAAGTTAAAACTCATATGTGGCACTTGATACGTAATGGGCTGGCAGTTGGCTCAGAGCTTAAAAGGAGGAAGATTAAGGAGGGAGTATTCTGCGTAGCGTGTGGAAGGGAGGAAGCAATCTACCACAGGTTTTGGGAATGCTGCCATGCAAGATTGTTTTGGAAAATAATGCGTTCGGAATTGGGGGTGCCGGTGGCGATCCCACCGGAGTCGGTTAGTCCCCAGAATGCATTAGCTAGATGGTTACTGTCCTGGTTTGCGGACGCTTCGGATGATGAACGGGCGATCATGGTCCAAGGAACATATGCACTGTGGCTGGCCTGTAATAATGCCAGGGAAGGGCACAAGATAGAGGATGCTGACAGCATTGCGAGAAGGGTTTTTGCAGTAATGGGCGAGTGGCAAGCTATACATGGGAAGAGGAACAAAATCGTCACCCCAGGCCCGAAAGAGAAGTGGTGTCCGCCGGAGGATGAGTGGGTGAAAGCAAATGTGGATGGGGCGATGTCCAAAGTTGGTGACAGAGGTGGAGTAGCAGTTGTGCTCAGAAACCAGGAAGGGGCGTTTTTGGGTGGAGCCTGTCAGGTGATCGAACACTGCAAAGACCCGGCAATGGTCGAACTGCTGGCCTGCAGGAGAGCTATACAATGCGCGCAAGATCTGAATATCCAAAATCTCCATGTGGAGATGGATTGCAGGGAAGTGGTTTGTAAACTGCAGAACAAAGAGAAGGATCTATCTCCACTCGGGCCAATTGTTGAGGAGGTCAAGCACATGCTAGAATTAAGGGGGCGATGGAAGATTACATGGGTTCGAAGGTCGGCTAATAATGCTACTCATCGGCTAGCGAGAGAGTGTGTGTCGAATAATTTCTGCAAGGAGTGGATGCATGTTCCACCCGATTGTATCTTGCAGGTTCTAGCGGACGAAATCCCTGGTTGGGAGATTTAAATAAAGTTCGAGCTGAGTTTCAAAAAAAAAAGAAGAAGAAGAAGAAGAAGAAACGAGACGAGACGAAATGCATGTGGATACGTCGCACTTGAGGTCACGACAAAAGAGCTTGTCTCGCAGGCGGACGTACGAGACGGACGCCACGAAAACGAAAACGTTGATGCAACGTAACGTCGTCGTCTACCACTCGCAAAAGAAAAGAAAAAAGGACGCGATATAACGACGTTCGACAATGCGAGATGATGAGTCGACACGCTGACTGGGCTATTGTACTTGTATCCCAGGCCTAGTACGTACAAAACCTCCTAAGATCTATGGATATCGATTCCCTACAAAAGAAAAAAGTGGAGATTGATTCCCTACCCCAAAAAAAAAAAAAAAAAGCGGAGATCGACATACGGAGATCGATTCCCTACAAAAAAAAAAAGTGGAGACCGATATCCTTCTCGATTTCTTTTTCCGGGAAGCTCTTGATCATGCCGGCATCGGCGGCGGAGGCCACGATAGCCAGCAAGACCTCCTCAACGGTGGTCGTCCACACCGGCGAGCATCTGTTCAAGGTCGTCGGCCACTCCCTGGTCACAGGAAGCAAGACCATCCTCACCTCCGAGACCTTCCGCGCCGGCGGCCACGACTGGGCTATCGCCTACTACCCAAACGGCCGCGTCCCGAGGGTTGATGAGCAGTTCACGTCCGTGTTCCTCAAGCTGATAAGCCCCGGCCATGGTGAGGTCAGGGCGTCCTACTCCTTCTGCCTCCAGGATCCTGAATCGCCATCGACCAACAGATTTATCTTTAGCAAAACATCATGTAAGTTCTTGTTCGGCGGTAAGGGTCTGGGTACCAGCAGCTTTGTGAGCAAATCCGATTTGGTCGCGTCTGGGTGCCTCAAGGATGACTGCCTGGTGATCAAGTGCACCGTTGAAGTCTACAAAGTCATCTCCGAGGATGAAGATAACGGTAACATCACCGTGCTGCCCTCCAACTTGAGCATAGATCTCAGCGATCTTCTAGAGAGCGGCCTCAAGGCAGACCTCACTGTCAAGGTCGGTTCGTCCAAGAGTTTCAAGGTGCATGCGTGCGTGTTGAGTGCGCGGTCACCGGTCTTCCGCGCACAACTATGCGGCTCCATGATGGAAAGCAGGCAGAGCAGCATCTGCATCGAGGGTATGGATGATAAGGTTTTCGAGGCCCTGCTGCACTACATGTACAAGGACTCCCTGCCGGCATTCATGGAGGAGACCACGGAAGAGACGACAAACATGGCGCAACATTTGCTCGTCGCAGCTGATCGATATGCGGTAGAAAGACTGAAACTGATGTGCGAGAGAAGGCTGAGCAAGGCGCTGGATGTCAAGACCGCGGGCTTCACTTTGGATCTGGCTGAGCGGTACAATTGTCAACAGCTCAAGGGTTGCTGTCTCAAGTATATGGCAAGAGACTTTGAGAGGTTGCGAGACATAAAAAGAAGCGAGGGATTTGAGCAATTGAAGAAGAACCATCCGCTTGTCGTGTGTGATATTCTCGATGAAGTTATTGACAAACTGAATCAACAGGCTGTAATTACTTCGCCTCCATGATCTGCAAGAAGTGACACTACAGTCTTTGAGAAGAGATTGGTGAGAAGTCTATTTCAACACATTCATATGAATCATATCTCATCAACTTGGTTTTCCTTTCTTATTCCCTCTCTTCCAACATTCTTGAAGTCATAGATACGCCCTAAGTCAAACATTTTTAAGTTTGGCCAAGTCTATTGGAAAATGTATCAATATCTACAACGCCAAGATAGTTTCATTAGATTTATCATATTACATATAGATGTTTATATACATGATCAAGCTTACAGAAATTTGACTTAGCACAAACCTTAAACTTCCAAGTATTTGGAAGGAGTACCTGATTGACATATTTATTTTACTATGTGCTTGCACTCCATGGCTAAAGACAAACTCTTCATAGTTAATCCTATTCTATTTTCCTCATCCTATTATACAACATTACTAGACCATGGAGGCACGCTTTGCCGCGCCCGTCCTTGAACCCTCGTAATTAGGGAAGCATAAGAATATGTGTACGCAAAACACCTCTGATTTACGCAAGAACAAACTGAAACCTACAAAGAATCCATCCTCTACAGCAAGAAATCAAGAACAGAACATTTTCCCACTGAAAAGTTAACTATCTAAAAACATAATAGCTAAATGGAATTGATAGAAGCAAGCCCATCAATGAATTAATTGCTCAAGAATTCCTCTCATGAACAATGGTGAGCTCAAAATTTCGAAATTAAATTACTGAGGAGTTTTTGGTTGTTTCGCATACGGTGCACAAGAGCAACTCTGATCAACATAGCTTTCACAGTGTTGTCTATAGCCAATGGGGACTCATTGGTCATTGCCTTAACGGTGCGTTCAGCATATGTAACTCATCCCTGATTTATCTTCTTGCTCTTTATCTTGTTGATTTTGCTTTCATAGAAAAACACATGATTGTTAGCTAAAAGAGTCAATATTACCTATAGATAAAATATTTAATTCAAGAAAAGAAGGGAACACTCACTATATTAAATAGTTATAGAAATACTGTTGTCATCTATGAAGGAGAAAATAAAAAACATGCTTTATTCAACTAACACCAGCACCACCACGACATAATAAAAACTGGCATATATCATCTCAGAAAATTACTGGATAAATGACAGGGAGTCATAGTAAGGCTTACATAAATTCCAAAAGCATTTCCCTAAAATAGTTCAACTGAATACCATATTGAAGTTGAAGGTTAATTGACAAATCTAGAAATTTGAAACTTCATTTTTTTTTCCAGCAGTATAGAAAGTACTTGTCTAATAGCACTCGTGCAATTGCCACGGTCCATAAGTGTTTTCACACGGGCACTCTTGTGGTTGTCCATAAATTTCATCCTCTGGTTGATCAGCCTCACTTCTCACTCACGAATGCAGAAGGTAATTTAATAAGCCATGAACAAGTTTGACAAACTGTATGGAGAAAATAGAAGCATCTGTGAACAGCAATCTGTACATATGGTAGTATAAATTATTCTTTTCCCCTAAACTGTCTTACACCACATGTCTTACACCTTTTGGTATTCTTTCTCCTCACAAACACCAAATTTAGAATTGATGCTAGCATCATTAGTGTCAATGGTACACAGCCACTAGTGCAGAACCGGGCATTAGCACCGGTTCGTAAGGCCCTATAGTGCCGGTTACATAACCGGCACTAATTAGTGGTCACTAAAGGCCCCCCCCCTAGCACCGGTTCAGCACGAACCGGTGCTAAAGAGCGACCACGTGGCACTAGCCAGCGCCGGCGGCCTGGAGGCCTTTAGTACCGGTTGGTAACACCAACCGGTACTATAAGGTTTGGTGGGTTTTTAGTTTTATGATTTCTTTTTCATTTAATTTTGTGTTTCCATTTTAATTCTTTTCGTTTGCTGGTATTTTACGATACTACACATTGTACACGTTATGCATATATATATATATATATATATATATATATATATATATATATATATATATATATATATAATTTCTAGTAGAACCAATCATGCATATATATATATATATATCACATCAATGTCTCACAAATTAAACCACCATATTAATTAATTCACACATACACACATGTACAGATATATACAATTTCTCCTACATATGAATGTTGCCTTCGGAGCCAGTCTAATTGATGCCTTCGGAGCACGATGACAATTGAAAGTGATTTTCATTGGGGCGGTAGCGGGTAATAGAATTCTCCATTCGGATTTATGACCTCGTCGAGCAAAAATCCCGCTATTTCCTCTTGAAGTGCTTCTATGCGCTCCGTTTCTATGAGCTTCTCCCGCACCTCTTTGAACTGTTAAGAAGGAGATCAATATGCATGTGTATTAGTTGTGTGACTAGCTAGATATCGATAATGGTGTAAAAATTGTGAATAGTGTTCTGACAAGCGTACCCATTGCTGTCTTTGAGATCTGCTCCTTTCGGACGCCATCATGCGAATATTCTCGCAAACGCAGAATGCACACAGATCAGTACCTGCTACCGCTTGAGGCCTTTACGAGAATGGAATTTGATCAGATAAAAATTAATCAAGCATGATAATTAAAGAGATGGCAGCTAGCTAGCTAGCTAGTACTACTTAATTACTTACCTTGGGTCGAAACCATTCAAGCTTTTGTTTCCATTCGCCGGGCGTGACGCTGATGAATCTTGCCCAAGCCCTACCCGCCGACAAAGAAAATGAATAAAGGGGTTATTAAATAGTTCATATCATGAAATGACGAACTAAATAGGCCGAGATATATAGTTAATAATGATTGAAATTACCTGTTGACTATCCCATACAAGATGTTAAAGTCAGTTTTTTTTGAGACTAGTGAGTCCAGTACTTCAACTGTTCCGGCGTCAACTTTAATGATACACAAGACCCAGTGAAATCTGCATATGCACACACGTTTACATGTCTTAATTAAGCGGGCATATGTTAGCAAAAACATGTAGCTATAGCTAGTAGGCAAAAACAGAGAATTTGTAGTACAAGACAGTGTGACTCACCCAAAGTGGTAAGGAAGTAGTATATCTTCATTGTATTTGAGGCGCTTCAAGAACTCTAGCATGCTGCTTTCTACTTCCTTTGCATGGTGTTCATTTATGTTCCATGTGAATTCATTAACGATGTTTGGGTCAATGAACCCAATGCCATAGCGTCCACCTTTTTTCATTTCATATATCTTCATCCTGCATAATACCACAGAAAAGAATATAGTGAGGATAATTACAGGTAATGATTGATCTCATCAAAGGATCACTACAGCTAGCTTGAGACTTAAATTATAGAAAGAAATCACTTACAGACAATAGCAACTGATGATAGATTTGTCGAGTGCTTCCTTATTGTATAACTGAAATAGTTCTACATACTCAACGGACCCAGCTTTCTCATGGTAGTAATGGTCCTCCTTGACATTCACCATGAGGGACACTCGATCTGAAATCTTGGTCATGTTCATGTACCATTGATGCAATTCATACATTCTCGTTGGGAGGTTCTTGACCTTGTCCAGCGCGACCAAAGGTTGGCCCCTGACATATTGCCGCTTTACTTCATCCTCTCTAAGCAAAGGCATGGGCTCGATCTCGAGGAGTTGTCCAACAGTGATGTTGAGAACTTCAGCCTGCATTATATGCTCCTCGGTTATTACCACATTGCCCACCTCGGGAACATGCACTTGCTTGCCCACAATAATATTGGGGCGCGTCTTCGCCACCTGTTGTTGGCACAACAAGCGAGGGATCGATTATACGCCGCTGTTCTCCCAGTGGGAATGGTTTTCCGCATTTTTGGCAGCTGCTTCTTGTTTGCTCGATCCCAATGTAGACGTGCTCGCCTCCCTTTGTAGACGTGCTCGATTTAACTTCCCGATGTGGCGCTCATAGTCTGTGTCAACAGCTTGGAAGCTGGTGGTTGAGCCATCTGAATGAAGTGGTCAATCGTTTCCTCGTGCACTTTCTCCTTGGCGGCGGTGGCGGTTTCGGTGCAAAATGGGCTTCCACCTCGGCCTTGATATGGCTGTGATTTCCTCCTCGGACTTGTCATAAGACCTCTGCGGAAGAGGCTTGAGCTTGGACCATATTTATACCGCTTGCCTCCTTTGTATTTCCAGCTGTACTACCTCGACTTCGTCGATTCGCACTGAGCTGCGGGGTGTCTCTCGATTCTTGAGGCGGCGGAGATGGCCGACGGACTGAGTTGGACGAGGAGGAGGAGTGGCTGAGGTTGTGCCGGACTTGGAGGAGGAGGGCGTCTGACGCTGTGGCGGACTTGGAGGATTGTCCCGACACTTTGCCGGACTTGGAGGAGGAGGATTGTCCTAACACTTTGCTGGACTTGGAGGAGCAGGAGTCTGCTGACTCGGTGGCGGACTTCGATGAGGACTCAGGTGACCCGGTGTGGGTGGCCTTGGAAAGATGATGCAATCCTTTTTCCATAGGATGATACGATGTTTGGCCTCTCCGAGAAAGCGCCGCCGTCACCTCCAAAGAATGTCAAGCTGTAGCCCGAATATGGGTCCAGCACATCATCAACCACGACACGAGCATAGCCCGCTGTAATCGGGTTGCCATGGAAGGTTGCCTCGGGGATTTGTGAAAGCGAGCCGTCCGCCACCTTCATGGATATGTTCTTCATTTTGTAGTGTAGCTCGCAGCTAGTGTTCTCCGTGATGTCATCCACGGGTATCTACCCAGCATTGGGTCGTTCGGGGACGGAACCCACGCTGCTTCTCGGCATGGATGGGCCGGTGCTATCCAATGCTGGATCATCCGCTAGCTGCTGCAGCTGTTGAGACCCCCTTTGATGGGTAAGTGAGTCGATCTGCTCCTGCTGCCGCTGGAATTTGACTGCCAATTCCGCTTGACTTGCTTCTAGGCCTTGAAGGCGTTCATAGTCCCGCTTCCTCTGCTCCTCCTCCATCTTCCTCTTCTTCTCCTCCGCAATCTTCTTTCTCGCACGGGTTCTGTAGTCGGTGTTCCATCAAAACCCTCATACCACGGAATAGCGCCCTTGCCTCGTGTTCTTCCCGGGTGTTCAGGATTTCCCAGGGCACGCGTAAGCTCGTCGTTCTCTCTGTTGGGCTGGAACACCCCCGTTCGTGCCTCTTCTATTGCAACAAGTATCGCATCGTCGGCTCCATTCAGACTTGCCCTCGTCGAAACTTTTCCTGTCTCCCGTCCAACTCCCCCATGCGCATAGAACCAAGTCCTGACCCTGGTGGGCCAGCTCTTAGTAACCGGAGTGACACCTGCATCCTCCATCTCTTTCTCAGACTTATCCCACATAGGCATTGCCACCGCATAGCCACCTGGCCCCAACTTATGGAACTTATCCTTCTTTTCGGCATTCTTCTTGTTTATTCTCGACCGTTCCTTAGCTAATTCCGAATCCTTGAATTTCACGAAATCGCCCAATGATCACGTTGGTTCTCCAAAGTGTTCCCTTGAATCTGGAGTCTTCCTTCCTCCGCCGACGTACTTGTTCCATTCACCATTCTTGTAGTTCTTGAATGCATTCGCCATCATCTTAAGAGCAGCCTCTTTGACTTTCTCGCACATCATACGTGAAATGATCTCGTAGGGTGAAATGTTCCATGAGAGTATCCCAAAGCGATCTTTTGATTCTTGTCGACATAAGTAACATCTGGGCGTGGCTTTGCTGGGCGCCTCCATTCTTGAAGTTTGATCGAGTTGGTCCTTCACAAGAACTCCGACCGATTTAACGAACTTGTTCGCAATCTTCTTAGGCGCTATTGGTTTGCCAAGACGGTCGCATGCCTCGATATTGTACTTTACGCCCGGCTTCAACTTTTTGTTCGGGCCTCGTTTAATCATTTTTTCGAAGATTTGCTCGATCCGGATGGCTGAAAGAACAAAGATCGATTCGTTAATATATCTTCAAGACATTTAAAACATGTGATGATCACCAGATGCCTGCTTATATAAATATATATATACCTCGTCGGTGTTTGTTGTTTCAGATCATGTTCTTCGTGATCGTCATAATCATTCATGACTTCGCTGTGATCGAATATCATATCACCCTCTCCGGTGTTGTTTAGAAATTCGAGCCATCATAATCTTCTTCATTTTGATTATCATCTCGCCTCACGTATCATATCGAACATGGTCTGTTCTCCTCTCTCTGTCGGTATTATTCGCCATAGCTTTTGTTTAACTAATCCAAAAGAAATATAAAACAATTTAGTATTCAAATCTCGAATAATAGATATAATCTCAATACATCGTCCAGAATAATAGATATAATCTCGAATACATCGTCGTAATAATAGATATAATCTCAATACATCGTCCGAATAATATATAATATAGAAAAGTACATCATCGGCTATTAGCTAATAAAGATCGAATACTACGAAAGAATCTAGGACACTCGCGGTTCCTCCGGCGCGGGCAAAGGACACCCAAAGAGAAGGAACCTCACAGGATCATAGCTGAAGTGAGATCCCAAGATATCGCCACGTATTGGAGAACTCGCCGCCTCTAACGCAACCATGTAGCGATGGACGTGCTCGTCCTCCTCCTCGACACGGCGACGCACCACCTCCGGCGGGCCGGGTCCTCCGCACCAAATCGCCCACGCGAACGCCACCAAACGAGATCGTGGTCGACGATCGACCCATGGTCGGGTTCTCGTCAGCGGCGCGCCCTCAAGCAGCACCTCCCAAAGCCAGCCAGTGAGCCAGTCCCGGACAAGGGTCGGCTGGGCGTCGTCATGACGGGTCGACGGCGAGGATGCGGGCGGGCATCGTCGAGAACAAATACTAGCTATATGCCCGCAAAAGTAACATTTTTTAATGATTGGATTTTGATAACTAAAATTTCTAACATTTCTATATATATAACTAACATTTCTATAACATTTCTAACAATGCTATATATAACTAACATTTCTATAACATTTCTAATATTTTAGAACTAAAAAACAGAAAAAAATTATAACATTTCTATATATATAACTAACATTTTTATAACTATTTCTATAACTAAAAAACAGAAAAATTTCTAACAATTCTAACTTTTTTATAACTATATATTTCTATAACTAAAAAACAGAAAAATTTCTACAATTTCAAACATTTCTAACAAATCTAACAATTTCAAACATTTCTAACAATTCTAACAATTCTAACAATGTATGTGTGTGTGTGCGCGCTCACCGGCCGGCTAGGCGAGAGGCGACGGGCGCGGCAACGGCGACGGGCGGCGACGGGACGGCGACGACGGGACGGGACGACGGGGCAGGGCGGCGATGGGGCGGCGACGACGGGCGGCGACGCGCGCGCGGCGGCGACGGCGGCGGCGACGGCGACGGGCGGCAGGCGCAGCGGCGACGGGACGGGACGACGGGCTGGGCGGCGGCGGCGAAGCGGCGACGGGACGGGCGGCGACGACGGGACGGGCGGCGGCAGGCGGCGACGACGGGTCGGGACGGCGGCGAAGTGGCGAGCAGTGCAGAGGAGAAGAAGCGAGGGAGATGAGAAACCGATTTAAATTTTTAAGTGTTTAGTTATATAGAAGGCATTTTAGTACCGGTTGGTGCCACCAACCGTACTAAAGGTCTGTTTTGCCAGCCAAGCGGCGGAAGCGACCCCTTTAGTACCGGTCGTGGCACAAACCGTACTAAAGGCCCCTTTAGTACCGGTTTGTGCCACGACCCGGTATTAAAGGGGGTGCGCAAGCAGTCTTGATCTTGAAGTTTAGTCCCACTCGCTAGTCGAGGGGCTACATGACCGGTTTATAAGCCCAGTGTGGTAGCTCTCGAGCTCCTCTCCTAGTCAGCCCACTGGGCCTACCTGTCCTCCTCGCCTTGTGGGCCTACTCGGCCAAGGGCCTGCATCCCGCCCAATGAAAAGTTGTGTCATTGGTCGATCTGAGCCGCTTTGGCCCAAGAGGGCGGGCTTTTTTGCTTTATTTTTTTGCTTTATTTTTTTTCCTTTATTTATTTTTGAGTTGTTTTTGTTGTATTTAGAGTTTCTTTGTGAATATTTTTGCTTTAGGTACAAAAATTACAAACTTTCTCTTAGTGCCGGTAGATTTCAAATTTGAATAGTTTAAATTTTGAATTATTTGAAATTTGTGTGAATCACTAGTTTGTGAATAACTTAACTTTGAAAAAGTTTTTCCAGGATTCTTTTTCTTATGTTCAATATTAGTGTGTTTTATCATTATATTCAATTTAGTAATGCTTAGGTTATTTAAAAATGAAATGCCTTTGTAACAGTTCAATTTTAAATGGAAACCCTGATACTTCGAAAGAGATTGTCCATTTTGTACACGAAGTGCATCCAGTTTTTGTCGTAACCCTCTCTACTTTCTTGCACATGCTATTTATATGAAATTATGATACCATGCCAACTTTCAACCTTTTCTGAGTTCATTTGAATTGCTTTTCAATTTCAGGGTCATTTAGCTAGAAAAAAAAATCAGTAAATGCATGAAAAGAATTTGTTTGCACATAAAATTTCTTTATGCTTCAAATGCCAAAACACATAACAACCCTAACTATTACAGACATTCCCTCCTGGGGTGTGAAACACGAAGAAAGTGATGATAGTGAAGCCGATCACATCCCGCATCTTTGGGTGTGAAACTTTTTCTTCAAGTGTGTCCCTTTGCGCCAGTAACCATGGAAAATCTTCATCATTTAACGGGATGCTCGGGTCAATATTCACTTTGTGAATGGAGCAATTTCATCAAACTTTTCATAATCTTCGACTTGTCTGTCTTGTCATCCACTCCCACGATGTTTCTCTTCCCGTAAAGAACTATGTGCCGCTTTGGCTCATCGTATGATGCATTCGCTTCCTTATCTTTTCTTTTTCTTGGCTTGGTAGACATGTCCTTCACATAGAAAACCTGTGCCACATCATTGGCTAGGACGAATGGTTCGCTCGCATCACGCAAGATTGTTGAGATCCACTGTTGTCATTCCGCATTACGGGTCTTCCGTTACCCGCCTCGTGTCATATTGACCCATTTGCACCAAACAAAGGGACCTTTAAACCACGTCGATAGTCAAGTTCCCATATGTCCTGTATATAACCATAATATGTTTCCTTTCCCGTCTTGGTTTCTGCATCAAAGCGGACACCACTGTTTTGGTTGGTGCTCTTCTTATCTTGGGCAATCGTGTAAAATGTATTACCATTTATCTCGTACCCTTTGAAAGTCATTATATTCGAAGATGGTAACTGGGACAACAAGTACAGGTCATCTTCAATAGAGGTGGCATGCATGGTACGTGTCTGCAACCAGTTGGCGAAACTCCTGGTTTGTTCACGTGTAATCCACTCATCAGACCGCTCCGGGTGTTTGGAGCGTAGCAAATTCTTGTGTTCATCCATATACGGAGCCACCAAGGTGGAATTCAGAGAACTGTAGTGTGCTTCAAAGGAGAGAATGTCCGTCCATACATATTATTTGTTCCCCTCCTAGCGTGCCTTTTCTATCCATGCGCCCTTATGCCGCGATTCAGAACACCAATCGGCTTAAGGTCGAATAAAGTCAACACAAAACTCAATGACCTCCTCATTTTGATGGCCCTTGGAGATGCTTCCTTCTGGCCTAGCACGGTTATGAACATATTTCATTAAGACTCCCATGAACCTTTCAAAGGGGAACATATTGTGTAGAAATACAAGACCCAAAACGTTAATCTCTTCGCATAGGTGAACTAGGACGTGCGTCATGATGTTGAAGAAGGATGGTGGGAACACCAACTCGAAATCGACAAGACATTGCACCAAATCATTCGAACCTTGGTATGATTTCTCGGATCGATTACCTTCGAGAGATTGCATTGAGAAATGCACATAGCTTCACAATGGCTAATCGAACGCTTTCGGTAGAAGCCCCTCAATGCAACCGGAAGCAGTTGCGTCATAATCACGTGGCAGTCATGAGACTTTAGGTTCTGGAACTTTTTCTCTGCCATGTTTATTATTCCCTTTATATTCGATGTAACGCCCCGGATCCGATGCGCCAGGTGTCCGCCAGTTATTTGCCGTTGTTGCCATGTCATTGCTTGCGTGTTGCATTTCACCATGTCACCATCTGCATTTCATCTGCATGTTTTTCAAAACTTGCATCCGTCCCGGTCTCCTCGTTCCGTCCGTTGTCCGTTCTGAGCCCAGACACACTTGCACGCGCCCGCGACATGTCTGAAATATTATTTTATAAGTGGCATAAAAATGTTCTCGGAATGGGTTGCAACTTGTCGTGCGGTCTTATTATAGTGTAGACAGGTCGCCTGTCAAGTTTCGTCGCATTCGGAGTTCGTTTGATAGCCCAACCGTTAAATATATAACCGCGATATAGTCGGTATATTCGCTCGACGTTTGGTCTCTCAAACAGCTTGCGGGCCGCATTTCTTTCCCTCTCTTCTCAGCCCGAGGCCCTCTTCACAGCCCACTAGACCCACCTACCTACCCCTCCGCTCCGGACCGTCCGATGGCGATCGAACGCCTCCTAATGGAGCAAAACCCCTCTAACCCTAGCCCTCGCTATATATGGACCTCCTTGTCCATTTTGGGCAGCCCCTAGCCCCCACCTACCTCTAGCCCTCTCCTTCCTCAATTTCCGCCTGCCCTCTCCTCCTCCACCACTTGGCACCGCCCCGCCACCACCACCAACCAGCGCCGCCGTCCCGCCGCCTTGAGCCAACCAGGCAGCCACGTGCCCCAGCCCCACATCCCGCAGCCGCGGGCCCTCGGCCCATCGGGCCCGTCCCTCAGCCCGCAGCCCCGAGCTCCCTGCTGCCCTTCGATCTGGATCGGGAGGAGTCCGTCCTCGCCGCTTGCTGTTCGACCGTCGCCGGACCTCGCCCGCCACAGATGAGATGGCGCCGCCCGCCTCCTTCTCTTCTTTCCCTCTCCTTCCTCTCTTCCTCATCTCCTCGTCTCCCTCTCTCTCAGGCAGTTCCGCCGCCGCCATGGAGGTCGCGCCACGGCACCGTCTTCGCCCGGGCGGCCGGAAACCGCCGAACGGATCCCGATGCCCGGATCCGCCTTCCCTCGCGGATCTGCCTGTCCTCGGTCTCCCCTTGCGCCTTTGGCTCCGTCGCCCGCCCCAAAGCGCGCGCGCAGCTGTGCCTGCGTCCTCTGCATCGGGCGGAGGAGGACGAGTGCCTCCAGGGCGCCAGCGTGGGCCCGTGTCGCCTTCACCTGCTTTCAACCCGACAAGCGGTCGGCCAAGAAGCTGCCGCCGCTGTCTCTAGAGCCTTGGCCCGGGTGAGCAGACCCCTCCCCTCTCTGTGCACTTTGGGCGAGCATGATTCGCCCGTGGTTGTTTTTTTTTCGTTCTGCGAATTTTCCTATTATCCTGTGATTTACCAGTTTTGCAGAAAAACCCTTCATGATCATGCATTTAATAACTCACAAACAGTGCATCGGATTAAAACAAACTTTATATGTAAAATGCTTAGTTTTTCATCTAGTTTCATAATATGCCATTTTCATCCATGTTTGAAATGTTAAAAATGTTGTTTGATTAAATTTGCTCATATGCCATGTTAAAATACTTTATTTCATAACTATTTAACAGTAACTCCGAATTTAATAAACTTTATATGTATTTGGGGTGGAAAAATGCCTAGATTAACATGGTACACTTTATTTTCCTGTTTAACAACAATAAAATATGGTTTAGGACAGAACAGTAGCAAATTCATAATATGCTCATGAGGATTTTCCGGACTTGTTGTTTGTTGTTCCGGCCTCATTTAAACTTGCCTAGATAGGTAGTTTTCATTTGCTTCACCCTCTTGCCATGTTTAACAACATTTAATATTGGTGGGTACATAACAAGAGAGAACTAAATACTTGAATGTGGTGTTCCGTCAATATGCAACTCGTTGCATATTGAGCTCCACTTAATTTGTAGTGTTGTTTGTTGCATTTTGCCATGCCATGCCTCATTAAACCGGACATGCATCATATTTGTCTGCGCATCATGCCATGCTTATGTGATGGTTGTTTACCTATGTTGTTTGTTTCTTTCCGGGTTGCCTCTCTCGTTAGCTTCGGTTCTGTTCCGGAGTTGTGAGGATTCGTTCGTCTGCGTCCGTTTGTCTTCTTCATGGACTCGTTCTTCTTCCTTGCGGGATTTCGTGCAAGATGACCGCTACCCCGATCTCACTACTATCATTGCTATGCTAGTTGCCTCGTTCTTCGCTATGCTGCGATACCTATTACCTGCTTGTCAAGCCATCCCATATTGCCATGAACCTCTAACCTTTGACACCATTCCTAGCAAACCGTTGTTTGGCTATGTTATCGCTTTGCTCAGCCCTCTTATAGCGCTGCTAGTTGCGGTGAAGTTGAAGATTTCTCCATGGTGGACAGGGTTTATGTTGGGATATCACAATATCTCTTATATTATTAATGCATCTATATACTTGGTAAAGGGTGGAAGGCTCGGCCTTATGCAGTGTTTTGTTCCACTCTTGCCGCCCTAGTTTCCGTCATACCGGTGTTATGTTCCCGGATTTTGCGTCCCTTACGCGGTCGGGTGATTTATGGGACCCCGACGGTTCGCTTTGAATAAAACTTGTCCAGAAGGCCCAACATTGCCTTTCACCATTTGCCTCACCACCACCTACTTTTCCCTTGGGAGTAATTAACCCAAGGGTCATCTTTATTATAGCCCCCGGCCGATGCTTGTCTAGCGTTGGTCCAAACTAGAGCACCGTCTTGGGACCATCCCTTGGCAACTTGGGTTACGTCGGTACACAGACGCTTCGCTTATCCGGTCGTGGCACGAGACGAGATACGGCGTGGCTACTATCGAGGATGTCGGCACGCCGAGGCTTTGCTGGTCTTGTTTTACCATTGTCGAAATGTCTTGATGTACCGGGATACCGAGTCCGATCGGAGTGTCTCCGTGAAGGTCTATTCCTTCGATGATCGCGAGAGCTTGTCATGGGCTGTTGGGACACCCTGCAGGTATAAACTTTCGAGAGCCGTGCCCGCGGTTATGTGGCAGATGGGAATTTTTAATGTCCGTTGTAGACAACTTGACACCAGATCCGAATTAAAACACATCAACCGAGTGTGTGGCGTGATGGTCTCTTCTCGCGGAGTCCGGAAGTGAACACGGTTTCGGGTTATGTTTGACGAAGTAGGTGTTCAGGATCACCTCTTGATCATTGCTAGTTGACGACCGCTCCGCTTGTTCTCTTCTCGCTCTTATTTGCGTTGGTTAGCCACCATATCATGCTTAGTCGCTGCTGCAACCTCACCACTTTACCCTTTCCTTTCCCATTAAGCTTTGCTAGTCTTGATATCCATGGTAATGGGATTGCTGAGTCCTCGTGGCTCACCAGATACTTCCAAAACCAGTTTGCAGGTGCCTATGTTACCGAGCAGGTGACGCAACCAAGCTCAAGGAGGAGCTCGATGAAGATCTTGCCCTTTGTGTTGTTTCGTTCTAGTTGATCAGTAGTGGAGCCCAGTTGGGGTCGATCGGGGCCATTTGTCGCATTTGGGGTTCTTCTTTTATTTTGGTTCCGTAGTCGGACCTTGATTGTATCTGGATGATGTAATGCTTTATTCATGTATTTGTGTGAAGTGGCGATTGTAAGCCAACTATGTATCTCTTTCCCTTATGTATTACATGGGTTGTGTGAAGATTACCTCACTTGCGACATTGCTTTCAATGCGGTTATGCCTCTAAGTCGTGCTTCGACACGTGGGAGATATAGCCGCATCGAGGGTGTTACAAGTTGGTATCAGAGCCGACCCTCGCGGTTACACGGATGGTTGCGGACAGGTCTTGGGGTCATGTTGTTCATGACGCTTTGTGACCCGTCGTGGCACACGGCATGGCACATGTACCGGACCGGATGCATGACGGTTGTGCCAAGAGGGAACGTTCTGTGGCCGACGAGGACGCCGGTTCCTCCGAGTGGGGGTGTATGTAATAGCATGGCTTATTAGGGATGATAGACTACTCATATCAATAAGGAATTCCTTCTTTTAGGAACCCATTCGACGTAACTCCAAAGTTAAGCGTGCTCAGCTTGGAGTAGTTTCAGGATGGGTGACCGATCGAAGTTGCTCCGGGTGTGCAGTGAGGACAAAGTGCGCAGAAAAGACTAGTATTGATCTGTGGGGCCAGTCTAGATCTCGCCAGAGTAACGACCACCGCGGGTGTGTCCGGGCGTTACATTCGACGAAGCAGACGGTACCTTAATATCGAAAGGTGCATTCAAAGAAGATTTCCTTCTCTTCTTTGGTAAGAGCGTAGCTTGCATGACCACGATGTATGCCATCTTCTCCGTGCATACGTTGCTGGTCCTCCGTGCCTCGGTGTATCTTTTGTCTTCCCATACACGCCCAAGAAGCCAAGCAGGTCACGCAAAGATTCTTCGTGACGTGCATCACGCCGATTGCGGAGCGGACCTCTAGGTCTTTCCAATATGGCAGGTCCCAAAATATAGATTTCTTCTTCCACATGGGTGCGCGTCCGTCTGCGTCCTTCGAACAGGTTGTCCGCCAGACCCTTTCCAAATATCACCTTCAAATCCTTGACCATATCATGTACATCAGCACAAAGACGATGGCGAGGCTTCGTCCGGTGATCCGCCTCACCTTTGAAATGCTTGCCTTTCTTTCTTCGGGATGCCTGCTCGGAAGAAATCGACGATGTCCTGTGTACACATTCTTCTTACAACTATTCAAATAT
Source organism: Aegilops speltoides (assembly GCA_021437245.1). NCBI lineage: Eukaryota > Viridiplantae > Streptophyta > Magnoliopsida > Poales > Poaceae > Aegilops > Aegilops speltoides. Next base: position 90,746,011 of record CM038146.1, on the reverse strand, counting down.
ATACCGTCGGTATCATCCAAACAAAGCGTGCATCCACGGTATCCCTTGTTTGTCCGTCTGACAGAGTTCTTGAGAGCAGGCCAATCATTGATGGTCACGAACAGCAACGCCTTTGAGGTCAAATTCTTCCCCATGTGCTCATCCCACGCATGTACACCTGCTCCATTCCACAGCTGTAAGAGTTCTTCAACTAATGGCCTTAGGTACACATCAATGTCGTTGCCGGGTTGCTTAGGGCCTTGGATGAGCACCGGCATCATAATGAACTTCCGCTTCATGCACAACCAAGGAGGAAGGTTATACAAACATAGAGTCACAGGCCAGGTGCTATGGTTGCTGCTCTGCTCCCCAAAAGGATTAATGCCATCTGCGCTTAGACCAAACCATACGCTCCTTGCGCCATCGCAAACTCCTTCCCGTACTTTCTTTCGATTTTTCTCCACTGCGACCCGTCGTGGGTACTCTCAACTTTCCGCCTTTCTTACGGTCTTCTTCAGCCATCTCATCGCTTTGGCATGCTCTTTGTTTTGGAACAACGTTTCAACCGTGGTATTATAGGAGAATACCACATCACCTTGGCAGGAATCTTCTTCTGGGCGCTCGCCCTCGACATCACCAGCTCATCGCGGCTGATCTTATAGCGCAATGCACCACATACCGGACAAGCGCTCAAATCCTCGTACTCACCGCGATGCAGGATGCAATCATTAGGGCATGCATGTATCTTTTGCACCTCTAACCCTAGAGGGCGACAGCCTTCTTTGCTTCAGACGCATTTTGGGCAATTCGTTGTCCTTTGGAAGCATATCCTTTATCATTACCAAAGAACTTTCCAAATCCTTGTCGATACACCATTCTCTGCCTTCCATTGCAGCAATTCCAGTGTGGTGCCCAGCTTTTTCTTGTCACCTACGCAATTCGGGTACAACAATTTTTTGTGATCCTCTAACATGCACTACAACTTCTTCTTCTCCAAATCACTTGCGCAGTTTCTCTTTGCATCGGCAATGGCCCGACCTAGATCATCAACGGGCTCATCTGATGCCTCTTCTTCAGCTTCTTCCCGCATTGCCGGCTCAGCTTCTTCCCATTACCGCTCAGCTTCTTCCCCATTGTTGTATCATCGTATTCAGGGAACCCATGGCGGGATAGCTGTCGTCGTCCTCTTCTTCTTCATTGTCTTCCATCATAACCCCTCTTTCTCCGTGCTTGGTCCAAACATTATAGTGGGGCATGAAACCGACTTAAACAGTGGACGGAATGGTTCTTGACGAGAGTAATTGTGACCATTCTTACAGACACCACATGGACAAGGCATAAAACCATCCGCCCGCTTGTTTGCCTCGGCCATAGCGCGTAAAAGTATGCACGCCTCAACGAACTGGGTGAGCATCGGTCATCGTACATCCATTGTCGGCTCATCTTCATTACACAACACCGAATAGACCAAATTAATACAAGTTCATACATAAAGTTCATACAACACTTAAATGCAACAAACAAATAACTCTCTAGCTAAAGCATTTAAATGCAACAACAAATGCGATCAAGATCGCAACTAAGGTAACAATTGATCCAACAAATAATGATACCAAGCCTCACTATCGATGGCATATTTTCTAATCTTTCTATTCTTCAAGCGCATTTTCTCCATCTTGATCTTGTGATCATCGATTTACATCGGCAACATGCAACTCCAATTCCATCTTCTCCCCTGAATTCTTTTCAATTTTTCTTTCAAGTACTCGTTTTCTTTCAACTAAATTTAACCTCTCGACAATAGGGTCGGTTGGAATTTCCGGTTCACATACCTCCTAGATAAAAATATCTATGTCAACTTGATGGGCATAATTTGTCATAAACACGAAATGCAACTAATAGTTTTAAAAGAGAATATACCACATCCGAATCATAACAAGGACGAGGGCCGACGGGACGGATATCAAAACCATGGCACTATGTATAACAAACAACGACGGGTAAGATAATTATTACATGATTAACTATATATCCAAATCACACAAACATCAATTTTTATATAAAATTACATGAACAAGCGGCTCACCACAAGGTGGTGCCGTGACGGACGGTGCGGGCGATCGACGGTGGTTACGACGGAGATTTAGAAGGCACTAAGTAAACCACACCTACATATGCAAACTAAGTGTTATTTTTGACCTCAAATTGCATATAAATCAAATACTAGCACATATATATATATTTCCTCCCAAATTACTAAACTCACAAATTAGTAACTATATAAAGCATTGCAAGAGCTAATCTAGCAATGAGAGATGAAAGGACAAAGTTGCTAACCTTTGTGATCATTTGAATGGATGGGGCCTTCAAATCTTGACAAATTTTGGGCAAAATGTGTGATGAGCTCGAGAGGAAGAGGGGAAGAACAGAGAGGAGAGGGGAAAGGGGAAGATCAGAGCGAGCTCGGGTGGACGAAGGGTTTATGTAGGACGACCTATAGTACCGGTTCGTGGCACGAACCGGTACTAAAGGTGCCGGAGGGGCCCAGATCGACAACATCTCGCCACCACTCTCATTAGTACCGGTTCGTGGCACAAACCAGTGCTAAAGGTTAGCCACGAACCGGTACTAATGAGAGTGGCCCGGCTAGCCGTTGGAACCGGCACTAATGTATACATTAGTGCCGGCTCTAATACAAACCGGCACTAATGTGCTTCACATTTGACCCTTTTTCTACTAGTGAGCAAGGGTGGCGTCTATTAATAACCAAACCAAAACATACCTGACCTGACTCTTGCTTTGGCAGCAAAAAAAAACAAAAAACAAATATAATACATCAGCAGCATGTATTGACGATGCATGGTTGTGATTATTAGCACATGACTATGCGAGCTCAGTTCTGAAAATGCTCTGTGTCCATTTACCTATTCATGCTTCGAGTCTCACCTCCCACTGTCTCAATGCTTCCTCATGCAATGAGTATCTCAGAAATGAATAGTTAAGACTCCATCTGTGTCATTCTTGGGAATTGAGATCAGAAACTTAATTGGCTTGAGAAATTGAATAACAAGAACTTAATTAGGTCGTGGTCAAATAAAAAGGGTATGTTTCGCATAACAAGCAGGGTCGAAACCCCTTTATCTGACCTGCAATCAAGAGTACACCCAACAAAATTTAGCACATTAGTTGTTGATTGAGACCCAAACAAAAAAAACTGTACTACCAGAACTGCTTGTTGCTGCCTTGATCTTGTTGTCAAGAAAATTGCTGCCACCTCCTCGTGAGTCATCGAGCAGTCGTCGCCACCATCGCTCTATCTTGAACCGAAAATAGGGGCTGGGATGATCGCCAACACACACCATCACCGTCGCATATCCACTACCCGACGAGCACATCTTCCTCTTGAATCCATCGGCCGCCGCTGCCAGCATATCCGCCGCCGCCACCGTCGCCACCATCGCTCTATCTTGAATCCACTAACCAAAAAAGCGATGTTTCCGTTCTGGACATCGAAGAACACTCTGCACCGAAAGCCCAGGTGTAGTCCTCTATAGCGTGGCACCGTGGCCCATGGCACCGGCATGGCCCGTTTCACGAGAAGATCCCCAGCATGGTCAGCAGAGCAGCGGCCCTTTTTCAGTTTAACAGATGCTGAGGGACGACCGAACAATCCGGTGCACACATAACTTAATGGGACGGTTAAGGTTCTCAAATCGCAGTGGAGGGGCGTGAGTAGCTCCATCTTATTGTTTAGTAATATTATTATACTACGCCTTTCTTTGTACATTAAGCATTCATGCAAAGTTAAGTGACAAATTCTAAGGATGAACCACTAGCAGAGAGAACACGACTTTAGAGGCGGTTTCTACACAGCTTCTGTTGGAAATATGCCCTAGAAGCAATAATAAAAGTATTATTATATTTCAATGTTCATGATAATTGTCTTTTGTTCATGCTATAACTGTATTATCCGGAAATCGTAATACACGTGTGAACACTTAGACCCCAATATGTCCCTAGTGAGCCTCTAGTTGACTAGACCGTTGTGATCAATAGATATTCATGGTTTCCTGACTATGGACATTGGATGTCGTTGATAACGGGATCACATCATTAGGGGAATGATGTGATGGACAAGACCCAATCCTAAGCATAGCATAAAAGATCGTATAGTTCGTTTGCTAGAAGCTTTGCCAATGTCAAGTATCTCTTCCTTCGACCATGAGATCGCAACTCCGGTTACCGTAGGAGTGCCTTGGGTGTATCAAACGTCACAACGTAATCGGGTGACTATAAAGGTGCATTACAGGTATCTCCGAAAGTATCATTGGGTTGACACGGATCGAGATCGGATTTGTCACTCCGTATGACGGAGAGGTATCTCTGGGCCCACTCGGTAATGCATCATCATAATGAGCTCAAGGTGACCAAGGGGTTGTACGGATCATGCATTGCGGTGCGAGTAAAGTGACTTGCCGTAACGAGACTGAACAAGGTATTGGGATACCAACGATCGAGTCTCGCAAGTAACGCATCGATCGACAAAGGGAATTGCATACGGGTTTGATCGAATCCTCGACATCGTGGATCAACCGATGAAATCATCGAGGAGCATGTGGGAGCCAACATGGGTATCCCGACCCGCTGTTGGTTATTGCCCGAGAGTCGCCTCGGTCATGTTCTGCGGTCTCCCGAACCCGTAGGGTCTACACACTTAAGGTTCGGTGATGCTAGGGTTAGTAGGAAGTCAAGTATGTGACTACCGAATGTTGTTCGAGTCCGGATGAGATCCCTGACGTCACGAGGAGTTTCGAATGGTCCGGAGGTAAAGAATAATATATAGGAAGTGGTATTTCGCCATCGGGAAAGTTTGAGGTCTCCGTAATGTTCCGGACCACCGGAAGGGTCCCGGGTCCACCGGTGGGGCCACCTATCCGGAGGGCCCCATGGGCTGAAGTGGGAGGAACCAGCCCATAGTGGGCTGGTGCGCCCACTAGGCCCACCCCTGCGCCTAGGGTTGAAACCCTAGGGGTGGGGCGCCCACTTGGCTTGGGGCACTCCACCCCTTGGCCGCCCCCCCTTGGAGATTGGATCTCCGGGGCAGCGCCCAGGGGCCTATATAAAGGGGGAGGAGGGGCTGCAGCACACATCTCCAAGGCGCAGCCCTCCCTCCCAACACTTCTCCTCCTCCGTAGGCGCTTGGCGGCCTCGCCGAGTATCTTGCTTCTCCACCATCACCACACCGTCGTCTTTGCCGGTGGAGCTGTCTTCCTCAACCTCTCCTTCCTCCTTGCTGGATCAAGACGGAGGAGACGTCGCTCGTCCCGTACGTGTATTGAACGCGGAGGTGCTGTCCGTTCAGCACTTGGACATCGGTGATCTGAATCACGTTCGAGTACGACTCCATCATCACCTTGCAAGCTTCCGCACGCGATCTACAAGTGGTATGTAGATGGAAACTCTCTCCCTTGACTCGTTGCTTAGATGAACTCATAGATGGATCTTGGTGAAACCGTAGGAAAAATTTTAATTTTCTGCAACGTTCCCCAACATTGGCATCATGAGCCAGGTCTATGCGTAGTTCTCTAATGCACGAGTAGAACACAATTTGTTGTGGGCGTTGATCTTGTCATCTTACTTGCCTCTACTAGTCTTTTCTTGCTCAACGGTATTGTGGGATGAAGCGGCCCGGACCAACCTTACACGTACGCTTACGTGAGACCGGTTCCACCGACTAACATGCACTAGTTGCATAAGGTGGCTGGCGGGTGTCTGTCTCTCCCACTTTAGTTGGAGCGGATTCGATGAACAAGGCCCTTATGAATAGTAAATATAAGTTGACAAAATCACGTTGTGGTGATTCATAGGTAAGAAAACGTTCTTGCTAGAACCCAATCGCAGCCACGTAAAAGATGCAACAACAATTAGAGGACGTCTAACTTGTTTTTGCAGCGATTGATCAAGTGATGTGATATGGCCAGAAGTTGTGATGAATGATGAATTGTGATGTATGAGATCATGTTCTTGTAATAGGATTCACGACTTGCATGTCGATGAGTATGACAACCGGCAGGAGCCATAGGTGTTGTCTTTATTTTTTGTATGACCTGTGTGTCATTGAAGAACGCCATGTAAACTACTTTACTTCATTGCTAAACGCGTTAGTCATAGAAGTAGAAGTAGTCGTTGGCGTGACAACTTCATGAAGACACGATGATGGAGATCATGATGATGGAGATCATGGTGTCAAGCCGGTGACAAGATGATCATGGAGCCCCGAAGATGGAGATCAATGGAGCTTTATGATATTGGCCATATCATGTCACAACTATATAATTGCATGTGATGTTTATTATGCTTTTACATCTTGTTTACTTAGGACGACGGTAGTAAATAAGATGATCCCTTACAAAATTTCAAGAAGTGTTCTCCCCTAACTGTGCACCGTTGCTACAGTTAAATCGCTTCTAAGCACCACGTGATGATCGGGTGATGGATTCTTACGCTCACATACAACGGTGTAAGACAGTTTTACACAAAAAAAACACTTAGGGTTAACTTGACGAGCCTAGCATGTGCAGACATGGCCTCGGAACACGGAGACCGAAAGGTCGAACACGAGTCGTATGGAAGATACGATCAACATGAAGATGTTCACCGACGATGACTAGTCCGTCTCACGTGATGATCGGACACGGGCTAGTCGACTCGGATCGTGTAACACTTAGATGACTAGAGGGATGTCTAATCTAAGTGGGAGTTCATAATTTTGATTAGAACTTTATTATCATGAACTTAGTCTAAAAACCTTTGCAAATATGTCTTGTAGATCAATGGCCAATGCTAATGTCAACATGAACTTCAACGCGTTCCTAGAGAAAACCAAGCTGAAAGATGATGGCAGCAACTATACGGACTGGGTCCGGAACCTGAGGATCATCCTCATAGCTGCCAGGAAACAATATGTCCTAGAAGGACCGCTAGGTGCCGCTCCCATCCCAGAGAACCAAGACATTATGAACGCTTGGCAAACTCGTGCTGATGATTACTCCCTCGTTCAGTGCGGCATGCTTTACATCTTAGAACCGGGGCTCCAAAAGCGTTTTGAGCACCACGGAGCATATGAGATGTTCGAAGAGCTGAAACTAGTTTTCCAAGCTCATGCCCGGGTCGAGAGATATGATGTCTCTATTGGAAATATGCCCTAGAGGCAATAATAAAAGTATTATTATATTTCCTTGTTCATGATAATTGTCTTTTATTCATGCTATAACTGTATTATCCGGAAATCGTAATACACGTGTGAATACATAGACCACAATATGTCCCCAGTGAGCCTCTAGTTGACTAGCTCGTTGTGATCAACAGATAGTCATGGTTTCCTGGCTATGGACATTGGATGTCGTTGATAACGGGATCACATCATTAGGAGAATGATGTGATGGACAAGACCCAATCCTAAGCATAGCACAAAGATCGTGTAGTTCGTTTGCTAGAGCTTTTCCAATGTCAAGTATCTCTTCCTTAGACCATGAGATCGTGTAACTCCGGATACCGTAGGAGTGCTTTGGGTGTATCAAACGTCACAACGAATCGGGTGACTATAAAGGTGCACTACAGGTATCTCGAAAGTGTCTTGGGTTGACACGGATCGAGATCGGATTTGTCACTCCGTGTAACGGAGAGGTATCTCTGGGCCCACTCGGTAGGACATCATCATAATGTGCACAATGTGACCAAGGGGTTGATCACGGATGATGTGTTACGGAACGAGTAAAGAGACTTGCCGTAACGAGATTGAACAAGGTATCGGTATACCGACGATCGAATCTCGGCAAGTAAAATACCGCTAGACAAAGGGAATTGTATACGGGATCGACCGAGTCCTTGACATCGTGGTTCATCCGATGAGATCATCGTGGAACATGTGGGAGCCAACATGGGTATCCAGATCCCGCTGTTGGTTATTGACCGGAGAATGTCTCGGTCATGTCTACATGTCTCCGAACCCGTAGGGTCTACACATTAAGGTTCGATGGCGCTAGGGTTATAAAGGAAGCTTGTATGTGGTTACCGAATGTTGTTCGAGTCCGGATGAGATCCCGGACGTCACGAGGAGTTCGGAATGGTCCGGAGGTAAAGATTTATATATGGGAAGTCCTGTTTTGGTCACCGAAAAGTTTGGGTTTTATCGGATCGCACGGGACCACCGGGAGGGTCCCGGGTTCACCAAGTGGGGCCACTGCCCCAGAGGGCTGCATGGGCCAAGTGTGGGAGGGAACCAGCCCCAAGTGGGCTGGTGCGCCCCCCCACCAAGGCCCAAGGCGCTTAGGGTTTGGGGAGGCGCCCACCTGCTTGGGGGCAAGTTTCCCTCTCACCCCTTGGCCGCCCCTAGATGGGATCTGGCTGGCCGCCGCCCCAGGGTGGAAACCTAGGTGGGGGCGCAGCCCCCTCTCCCCCTATATATAGTGAGGCATAGGAGCAGCCCAACACATGAGTTTCTCCTCCTGTTGGCGCAGCCATACCTCTCTCCCTTCTCCTCGAGATCTCGCGGTGCTTGGCGAAGCCTGCTGGACTACCACGCCTCCATCACCACCACGCCGTTGTGCTGCTGTTGGATGGAGTCTTCCTCAACCTCTCCCTCTCTCCTTGCTGGATCAAGGCGTGGGACGCCACCGGCTGTACGTGTGTTGAACGTGGAGGTGCCGTCCGTTCGCACTAGGATCTCCGTGATTTGGATCACGACAAGTCGACTCCTTCAACCTCGTTCTCTTGAACGCTTCCGCTTAGTGATCTACAAGGGTATGTAGATGCACTCTCCTTCCCCTCGTTGCTGGTTTCTCCATAGATAGATCTTGGTGACACATAGGAAAATTTTGAATTTCTGCTACGTTCCCCAACAGTGGCATCATGAGCTAGGTCTATTGCGTAGATTCTTTGCACGAGTAGAACACAAAGTAGTTGTGGGCGTTGATTTTGTTCAATATGCTTACCGTTACTAGTCCAATCTTGTTTCCACGGTATTGTGGGATGAAGCGGCCCGGACCGACCTTACACGTACACTTACGTGAGACAGGTTCCACCGATTGACATGCACTTGGTGCATAAGGTGGCTAGCGGTGCCGCCTCCCACTTTAGTCGGAACGGATTCGATGAAAAGGGTCCTTATGAAGGGTAAATAGCAATTGGCATATCACGTTGTGGTGTTGCGTAGGTAAGAAACGTTCTTGCTAGAAACCCATAGCAGCGACGTAAAACATGCAACAACAATTAGAGGACGTCTAACTTGTTTTTGCAGGGTATGCTATGTGATGTGATATGGCCAAGAAGAATGTGATGAATGATATGTGATGTATGAGATTGATCATGTTCTTGTAATAGGAATCACGACTTGCATGTCGATGAGTATGACAACCGGCAGGAGCATAGGAGTTGTCTTTATTTATTGTATGACCTGCGTGTCATTGAACAACGCCATGTAATTACTTTACTTTATTGCTAACCGGTAGCCATAGTAGTAGAAGTAATAAGTTGGCGAGACAACTTCATGGAGACACGATGATGGAGATCATGATGATGGAGATCATGGTTTCATGCCGGTGACGATGATGATCATGGATCCCCGAAGATGGAGATCAAAAGGAGCAAAATGATATTGGCCATATCTTGTCACTATTTGATTGCATGTGATGTTTATCATGTTTATGCATCCTGTTTACTTAGAACGACGGTAGTAAATAAGATGATCCCTTACAACAATTTCAAGAAGTGTTCTCCCTAACGTGCACCGTTGCTAAAGTTCGCTGTTTCAAGCACCACGTGATGATCGGTGTGATAGATCCTTACGCTCACATACAACGGGTGTAAGACAGTTTTACACATGCAAAACACTTAGGGTTAACTTGACGAGCCTAGCATGTACGCACATGGCCTCGGAACACGAGAGACCGAAAGGTCGAGCATGAGTCGTATGGAGGATACGATCAACATGAAGATGTTCATCGATGATGACTAGTCCATCTCACGTGATGATCGGACACGGCCTAGTTGACTCGGATCATGTAATCACTTAGATGACTAGAGGATGTCTATCTGAGTGGGAGTTCATAAGATGAACTTAATTATCCCAACATAGTCAAAAGATCTTTGCAAATTATGTCGTAAGCTCGCGCTTTAGTTCCACTGCTTAGATATGTTCCTAGAGAAAATATAGTTGAAAGTTGACATGAGCGATTATGCGGACGAGAAAGCTTATGTCCTTAATGCACCGCTCAGTGTCTTTGAACCCCAAACGTCGCTTGTGGATGTTGCGAACATCGGACATACACGCTTTGATAACTACGTGATAGTTCGGTTAAATGGTTTAGAGTTGAGGCACCAAAGACGTTTTGAAGCGTCATGAACATATGAGATGTTTTCGAGGGCTGAAATTGGGATTTCAGGCTCGTGCCCACGTCAAGAGGTATGAGACCTCCGACAATTTTCTTAGCCTGCAAACTAAGGGAGAAAAGCTCAATCGTTGAGCTTGTGCTCAGATTGTCTGAGTGCAACAATCACTAGAATCGAGTGGGAGTTGATCTTCTAGATGAGATAGTGATGTTTCTCCAAAGTCATTGCCACCAAGCTGCTAGAGCTTCGTGATGAACTATAACATATCAGGGATAGATATGATGATCCTTGAGGTATTCGTGATGTTTGACACCGCGAAAGTAGAAATCAAGAAGGAGCATCAATTGTTGATGGTTGGTGAAACCACTAGTTTCAAGAAGGGCAAGGGCAAGAAGGGATACTTCATGAAACGGCAAATCAGCTGCTGCTCTAGTGAAGAAACCCAAGGTTGAACCCAAACCCGAGACTAAGTGCTTCTGTAATAAGAGGAACGACATGAAGCGGAACCACCCTAGATACTTGGTAGATGAGAAGGCTGGCAAGGTCGATAGAAGTATATTGGATATACATTATGTTAATGTGTACTTTACTAGTACTCCTAGTAGCACCAGGGTATTAGATACCGGTTCGGTTGCTAAGTGTTAGTAACTCGAAATAAAAGAGCTACGGAATAAACGGAGACTAGCTAAAGGTGAGCTGACGATATGTGTTGGAAGTATTTCCAAGGTTGATGTGATCAAGCATCGCACGCTCCCTCTACCATCGAGATTTGGTGTTTGCGTTGAGCATAGACATGATTGGATTATGTCTATCGCAATACGGTTATTCATTTAAGGAGAATAATGGTTACTCTATTTATTTGAATAATACCTTCAATGGTCTTGCACCTGAAACGAATGGTTTATTGAATCTCGATCGTAGTGATACATATTTTCATGCCAATAGATATGAGATAGTAATGATAGTACCACTTACTTATGGCACTGCCATGTAAGTCATATTGGTATAAAACGCATGAAGAAGCTCCATGTTGATGGATCTTTGGACTCACTCGTTTTGAAAAGTTTGAGACATGCGAACCACGTCTATTGGTGTATAGGCATGAAGAAACTCCATGCAGATGGATCGTTTGGACTCACTTGATTTTGAATCACTTGAGACATGCAAATCATACCACATGGGCAAGATGACTGAAAGCCTCGTTTTTCAGTAAAATGGAACAAGAAAGCAACTTGTTGGAAGTAATACATTTTGATGTGTGCAGTCCAATGAGTGCTGAGGCACGCAGTGGATATCATTATGTTCTTACTTCACGGATGATTTGAGTATATTTACTTGATGAAACACAAGTCTGAATTATTGAATGGTTCAAGTAATTTCAGAGTGAACTTGAAGATCATCGTGACAAGAGGATAAAATGTCTATGATATGATCATAGAGATGAGTATCTGAGTTATGAGCTTTGGCATGCAATTAAGACATTGTGGAAATTGTTTCACAATTAATACCGCCTGGAACACCATAGTGTGATGGTGTGTCCGAACATCATAGTTGCACCCTATTGGATATGGTGCGTACCATGATGTATCTTATCGAATTACCAGTATCGTTTATGGGTTAGGCATTAGAGACAACCACATTCACTTTAAATAGGGCACCACGTAATTCCGTCGAGATGACACTGTATGAACTATGGTTTAGAGAAACCTAAGTTGTCATTTCTTAAAGGTTTGGGGCTGTGACGCTTATGTGAAAAAGTTTCAGGTTGATAAGTTCGAACCCAAAGCGGATAAAATGCATCTTCATAGGACACCCAAAAACAGTTGGGTATACCTCCTAATTCAGATCCGAAAGCAATAGGGATTGTTTCTTGAATCGGGTCCTTTCTCGAGGAAAAGTTTGTCTCGAAAAGTTGAGTGGGAGGATGGTGGAGACTTGATATGGTTATTGAACCATCACTACAACTAGTGTGTAGCAGGGGACAGGAAGTTGTTCCTGTGGCACCTATACCAATTGAAGTAGAAGCTTATGATAGTGATCATGAAACTTCGGATCAAGTCACTACCGTACCTCGTAGGGTGACAAGGATGTGTACTGGTTCAGAGTGGTGTAGTAATCCTGTCGTGAAGGTCATGTTGCTAGACAACAATGAACCTACGAGCTATGGAGAAGCGATGGTGGGCCCAAATTCCGACAAATGGTTAGAAGCCATGAAATCCGAGATAGGATCCACGTATCATAACAAAGCATGAACTTTGGTGGACTTACCTGTAACGCCCCGGACACACCCGCCGGTGGTCGTTACTCCTGACGGGATCTAGACTGGCCCCACAGATCAATACTAGTCTTTTCTGTGCACTTTGTCCTCACTCATGCGCACCCGGGAGCAACTTCCCGGTCGGTTACCCATCCTGAGACTACTCCAAGCTGAGCACGCTTAACTTTGGAGTTCTGTCCGAATGGGCTCCCGGAAAAGAAGGAATTCCTTATTGATATGAGTAGTCTATCATCCCTAATAAGCCGTGATATCACATACACCCCCACTCGGAGGAACCGACGCCTCGTCGGGCCACGAAACGTTCCCTCTTGGCACAACCGTCTCAGGCATCTAGTCCAAACATGTGCCATGCCGTGTGCCATGACGGGTCACAAACGTCATGAACAACATGACCGCAAGCACTGTCCGCAACCATCCGTGTAACCGCTAACCTGGCTCGATACCAACTTGTAACGCCTTTACACACCCGCCGGTGGTCGTTACTCTGGCGGATCTAGATCGCCCCACAGATCAATACTAGTCTTTTCTCGCGACTTTGTCCTCACTCATGCGCACCCGGAGCAACTTCGATCGGTCACCCATCTGAGACTACTCCAAGCTGAGCACGCTTAACTTTGGAGTTCTGTCCGAATGGGCTCCCGGAAAAGAAGGAATTCCTTATTGATATGAGTAGTCTATCATCCCTAATAAGCCAGGATATCACATAGTCCCATAAATCAACTTATAACGCCCTCAATGCGGCTATATCTCCCACGTGTCGAAGCACGACTTAGAGGCATAACCGCATTGAAAGCAATGTCGCAAGTGAGGTAATCTTCACACAACCCATGTAATACATAAGGGAAAGAGATACATAGTTGGCTTACAATCGCCACTTCACACAATTACATGAATAAAGCATTACATCATCCAGATACAATCAAGGTCCGACTACGGAACCAAAATAAAAGAAGAACCCCAAATGCGACAAAGGTCCCCGATCGACCCCAACTGGGCTCCACTACTGATCAACTAGAACGAAACAACACAAAGGGCAGGATCTTCATCGAGCTCCTCCTTGAGCTTGGTTGCGTCACCTGCAAGCTGGTTTTGGAAGTATCTGGTGAGCCACGAGGACTCAGCAATCCCATTACCATGGGTATCAAGACTAGCAAAGCTTAATGGGAAAGGAAGGGGTAAAGTGGTGAGGTTGCAGCAGCGGATAAGCATATATGGTGGCTAACCAACGCAAATAAGAGCGAGAAGAGAACAAGCGGAACGGTCGTGAAGCTAGCAATGATCAAGAGGTGATCCTGAACACCTACTTACGTCAAACATAACACAGAAACCGTGTTCACTTCCCGGACTCCGCTGAGAAGAGACCATCACGGCTACACACTCGGTTGATGCGTTTTAATTCGGATCAAGTGTCGAGTTGTCTACAACCGGACATTAACAAATTCCCATCTGCCACATAACCGCGGGCACGGCTCTCGAAAGTTTATACCCTGCAGGGGTGTCCCAACTTAGCCCATTACAAGCTCTCGCGATCATCGAAGAATAGACCTTCACCCGAGACACTCCGATCGACTCTCGGTATCCCGGTACATCAAGACATTTCGACAATGGTAAAACAAGACCAGCAAAGCCGCCCGGCGTGCCGACATCCTGATAGTAGCCGCGCGTATCTCGTCTCAGGCCACGACCGGATGAGCTAAGCGTACAGGTACCGACGTAACCCAAGTTGCCAAGGGATGGTCCTGCACGGTGCTCTAGTTTGGACCAACGCTTAGACAAGCACTGGCCCGGGGGGGCTATAATAAAGATGACCCTTGGGTTAATTACTCCCAAGGGAAAAGTAGGTGGTGGTGAGGCAAATGGTAAAAGGCAATGTTGGGCCTTGCTGGACAAGTTTTATTCAAAGCGAACTGTCAGGGGGGTCCCATAAATCACCCGACCGCGTAAGGGACGCAAAATCCGGGAACATAACACCGTATGACGGAAACTAGGGCGGCAAGTGGAACAAAACACCAGACATAAGGCCGAGCCTTCCACCCTTTACCAAGTATATAGATGCATTAATAATATAAGAGATATTGTGATATCCCAACATAAACCCTGTCCACCATGGAGCAATCTTCAACTTCACCTGCAACTAGCAACGCTATAAGAGGGGCTGAGCAAAGCGGGAACATAGCCAAACAATGGTTTGCTAGGAATGGTGTCAAAGGTTAGGGGTTCATGGCAATATGGGATGGCTGGACAAACAGGTAATAGGTAGCGCAACATAGCGAAAGAACGAGGCAACTAGCATAGCAATGATAGTAGTGAGATCCAGGGTAGCGGTCATCTTGCCTGAAATCCCGCAAGGAAGAAGAACGAGTCCATGAAGAAGATGAACGGATGAAGCCAAACCAATCGTAGACGGATGAATCCTCACAACTCCGGAACGAAACCGAAGCTAACGAGAGAAGCAACCCGGAAAGAAGCAAACAACATGGTAAACACAAAAGCATAAATATGGCATGATGCACAATCAAGTATGATGCATGTCCGGTTTAATGAGGCATGGCATGGCAAAGTGCAACAAACAATTACTACAAGTTAAGTGGAGCTCAATATGCAACGAGTTGCATAATGACGAAACACCACATCAATTATTTAGTTCTCTCTAGTTTAAGCTACCCAACAATATTAAATGTTGTTAAACATTGCAAGGGGTGAAGCATAATTAAACTACCTATTTAGGCAAGTTTAAATGAGGCCGGAAACAACAAACAACAATTCCGGAAAATCCTCATGAGCATATTTTAGATTCGGTACTGTTCTGTCCTAACCCATATTTTAAAGTTGTTAAACAGGAAAATAAAGTGGACCATGTTAATCTAGGCATTTTCCACCCCATTTACATATAAAGTTTATTAAAATCGGAGTTACGGTTATTTAGTTATGAAATAAATCATTTTAGCAAGGCATTTAAGCAAATTTAAACAAACATCATTTTAAACATTTTAAACATGGATGAAAGTGGGATATTATTAAACTACACAAAATTCTAAGCAACTTACATGTTGAAATCATTTTAGTCCGATGCACAGTTTAAGAGTTATTAAATGCATGAAATCTAGGGGTTTTTCTGCAAATCTGGAATTCACTGGATAAAAGGAAAATCGCAGGATCAGGAAAAAAACATGAACGGGCCGAATCTGCTGGCTGGCCCAACAGATCACAGGGGCTGGGGCTGCTCACCAGGCCTCGTGGGCCGGTCGGTGGAGGAGGCAGGCCGGCTTGGAGCTGGAGCAGGCTGGGCCTTGGCTGGGCCGGCCCATGCAGCGGGAGCGAGGGCCGTGGCTCTCCCGATCCGATCTGGATCGGGGAGACCGAGGGCGGCGGCGAGCTGGCTCCGGCGAGGGAGCTCCGGCGGCGGGGCGGGTCCGGCCGCTGCCTTGCCGGATCCGGCGACCGGGCGGCGGGCTGGCTTGGCGGCGCGCTTAGGTGCCGCGCGCGGGGCACCGGGGCGGCGGCGATCTGGCTGGCGGCGGCAGCGGCGCGCGGGCGGTCGGCGCCAGCGGCGGGTCGCCAGCGGCGGGCTGCGCGCGGGCGGCGCTGGCGCGAGGGCGGCGCGCAAGCGGAGCCGAGAGGCGCGCCATGAGTCTCGGTCGGGCGGCAGCGCGCGGCGCGGCATGGCGGCGACGACGCCGGCGGCGCCGCGTGGGCGGCGGGCGCAGGTGCGATGGCGACGGCGCGGGGCGGCGCGGGCTCGCCGGGCAGCGGCGGCGGGGGGGGCGCGGAAGGCGACGTGGCGGCTGGCGATTGGTCCGAGGAGGCGGCGGACATGTCCGGCGCGCGGAGGGGGAGATGGCTAGGGTTTGATCCGAAAAATGGAGGAGGAGAACGTTTTTATAGGTGGAGGGAGCTAGGAGAGTCCAAATGAGGTGCGGTTTTCGGCCACGCGATCGTGATCGAACGACCGAGAGCATGGAGGGGAGTTAGATGGGTTTTGGGCCACTTTGGAAGGGGTGTTGGGCTGCAACTCAAAGAGGGCTTTACGGTTACCCGGTTAACCGTTGGAGTACCAAACGACCTCCAAATGGCACGAAACTTGACAGGCGGTCTACCGGTGATATACCAAGGCCGCTTGGCAAACCTCGGGCCATTCCGAGAAAGTTTAATACCCGCACACGAAAAGAGAGAAGAGGGGGACGCCGAGGGACATAGGAGTGCCGGATTGCAAAACGGACAACGGGGAAAAGGCTCGGATGCATGAGACGAACACGTATGCCAATGCGATGCACATGATGACATGATAAAATGCATATGATGACATGGCAAAGTGCAACACGCAAGCAAAAGACATGGCAACGACGGCGAATAACTGGCGGACACCTGGCGCATCGGATCCTGGGTGTTACAACACTCCACCACTACGAGAGGATCTCGTCCCGAGATCAAGGATGGCACCGGAGGGAAAAAGAAGAGGAAGAGAATATGTAAAACTAAGTTGCTTCTTTGACCAATGAGTGAAACCAAAGAACCTTGAGAGGTTGAGCAATTTAAAAGAAAGAGTACAACAGAGATGATCGAGATTGCAAACTATCCGTTAGAAAAGAGGAACAAAGAGTATTACGAGGACTTGAAGGTTGCAAAGGCATGAAACAAGAGTTTAATGGACAAGATGGAATTCAAAACCACTCCGGTTAAAACAAGATGAGAGGGAAAGAATGATTGAAATAATTTGGGCAGCACTCCGACTATAAATGGAAGGAATTGAACATGAACTTGACAAGATGAGAGGATACTTGATGAAATCAACAACACACTGCAATGGGTAAGAGGGATTTCAGACAGCACTCCGGTTGAAAAGAGAAGAAAACTTGATAAGATTAAAAGATATTGAAGAGATGATACAACACTCCGGTTAAATGGATAAGCAAGAAAAGAACACGACCCTCACAATCGATGATGATGAGTGAAGAGAGCAACATCATAATGCCTCCGGAAGAAAGAATAGAAGATAGATCATAGGAATAACAGAATGGAGAAGAAAATGCCAACTTCTTCCACAAATGAGCTTGGAAAGCACCCTTTCAAGAAGATTAGAACGGAGTTGTTGGAAAACCAACAACGAAACGAATAAGCTTGTAGTGGGCTTATGAAAAACATCTCAAGACTATGAGGTGACAACCGGCCACTAATGGAAACCATTGATTTGATTGATATCAACAAGGAGACGAGAAACTTATTTCACCGGGAGGACACATGAAGAACTTGGGTCATTTATAAGCACCATAAATAGCAACAATCCTTAGGGAAAGCTTTAGGTGAAATATAACCCAAGATAACTCCAATGAAGAGACTGATGGATTTAAAATACCTCATTCTTGACAACAATATGAATCATGAAACATGAAGGAAATTGTCAAGAGTGACATAACACCATCTCAAAAACTAAGGTAGAAAGAATTGCACTTTGGAATGCAAGATGAAGAATGCTTGAGCTTCTCAAAACAAAACAAGTGTTGGGCACCCTGTTTAATTTTGAGTATAGCTTGGCGGGTCATAACTTCGAGAGAAATCTTGAAGAACAATTGAAGAATGAAAGGAATCCTTGATGAACCACCATGTAGAGCCTCCATGAAGAACTCCGGTAAACAAAAGGAATGAAAAGAAAGAGAAATTGAAAACACAAGGTGAATCCTTGCAATGATTTAGATGGATCTCCGTGATAATTAGAGCTTGGAACTCCTGAAAAAAAAAGATGAAGCATCTCGAACCAAGAATGTGATATGATGAACAACTCCGGAAAGAAGAAATTAATCACTTGGATGAAACAAGAATAAGAATTATGTTATGCTTATCCTTCACCAATTAAATTGATGACAATCAACGGATTTGGCATACTACTTATTCCCGTAGAAAGGATTAAAAGAGATATATCAAAACTTGAGAAGGTCTTCAACGAACCACCGGTAGGATTGGAACAACAAATGAATTGATATGATGAACAAGGAAGAGAGATCTTGAAAGAACCACCGTAATAATTGAAAATGAACGTAGCAAAGGCACAATTCACCGGGAAGAATTGAAAAACGATTGAAGATACTTGAGGGGATTTAGATACATGAGAATGAAGAGAACATGAACTGATTAGAGGATATTTGAACGATGCACCGATAAGATTTGGAGAACGATAGCTACATGCTGAGAATGAAGAATTATGTCATGATGGCCTTCTGAAGAAAGAAATGGAAACCACTCAAGAAATTCTCCGGATGGTAAGAAAAGAATTGTCACAATCGAAAACAATTATGAGGATAGCATGAAGCTAGAACCATGAATCTTGAAGAGAATAGAGCAAGATTAAAGAGAAACTCTTCTTCGGTCTTCAAATGATGAGAATGACACGAGAAACACCACCAAGAATTATTGAGGCACACCGGAAGAATCAAAAGCGAAGAGGTTGAGCCAATTATGAAAAGAATTTAAAAGATCTTGGAGAAAAGCATTTGACTGATGATAACTCATTCTTACGTCAAACTTGGAGAAGAATTTGGAATGGCTCCGGAATAATTAGAAGAGTCAGGTAAGATCCTGGGAAAAGACCTGTGGGTTAGGGCCCACTCAAAGGAACACCGTTGGAAATGATTTTAAAGAGAGATTGCACCGGTTGAATTAAATGGCTTGAATGAGATAACAATCTCCAAATGGCTTGAACGGATTAAGAATGGAAACACAAATCTCCGAGATATCTTGAGCACTCCGGAATAACAAATAGCGAGAAGTAGAATGATAATGAGGTGCACCGGCATGAGAAAGCATTTGACATGAGGAAAGGAATATGATCAACACTGAAAGCTTGAGTTGAACCACCGGAGAAGAAAAAGAACGAAGGATGATGAACTTGAAACTGTTGAGCATCTTCATGGGAAAACACCGGATAAGAACATTGATTGAAAAGAATGAAGAGACTTCACATGAATAAATGGATACTTGATAAAGAAATCTGTGTCCTTGAAGAAAAAGGGTGGGTGGGCGGGAAAACAAAGGCAATTTGGGACGGATGAAACAAACACCGTTGAGAAAACTTAGATTTGATCTTGCGGATGGGAAAAATGATGGGATCATCTCGAAGAGAAACACGCCGGTTGAAAAGGATTGACATGACAATCTCGATTGTCGAGAAGGATTGGTATTCACATCGAAGTATGAGAACACCATTTCGGAAAGGTATGGAATCAACACTTGGCATTGAAGCAACTCGAATACCACAACTCAAAACAAAAACAAAGGACTGGCTTGCAGAATAAGCCGGAACAAACATATGATAGAGATTTCGTCCAAGTTTTAGTGGTGGGGCCTACACGGCTCAATCAGACAGCACCATCATGTACAAGGCAAGGCACATGACATACTGAAGCGTCCCAGTCGGCATAGCCAAGGACTCTTTAAGACACAACGAGACCATTTGTAAAACCAACCGTGAATAGGCGGACCACTAGACGTCGAACCCCAATTTCATATCATATATCCGTCGGAAAGATATCCTAAGAGCTACTTGAATTCCCACCTATGAAACTCCCGAAACTTTCTGGTTATGCAATCTGGTGTTGGGGATACAGGGGAGCAATATATCTCACCCAAACTAACAATCCCTACATCCAACTGTATCCATCCGTCAACACATAACCAAGAAACCTTCGGAAATCGTCTACCTCAACCTTCGAAAAGCATCCGTTATACGAGTCATGGCAATACTCCCGTACTCACCTCAGTACTGGGTTAGCGGGGTTATCTCACCAACAACTGCATAAAAGAGATTTTCGATGTCGGCGTACTAAACTCGTATTCCGAATCTGCAACGATAAAATTATGACGACAACACCTCGTAGCTCAACTCCCGGGACACCGCCACAACCCCTAAATGTCAGGACGCACCAAGAACAATGTTGTCATCATAAAACCATCGGAACGATTCCAAGATACCCGCGTGATCCTAAAAAAACTTTTAGTGAAATTTGAGAAGAGAAGAGTCAAAACTCTACGTCAGGACACCTCACCAGAAGGTCGAAGGGACTGGGGAGTAAAAAGAATTCCTAACTCTCCGATATATAATTCCTAAATGACTCAAAACATTTTTCTAGACACAACTCGGCCGCTAAAAACGATCAAGCAGTGGGGCTCCTAAGGTCGGGGAAGGCTCTGATTACCAACTTATTAGGGATAAATGGATCTTTAAGAAGAAGACGGACGTGGACGGTGATGTCACCATCTATGAAGCTCGACTTGTGGCGAAGAGTTTTTCACAAGTTCAAGGAGTTGACTACGATGAGATTTTCTCATCCGTAGCGATGCTTAAGTCTGTCGGAATCATGTTAGCATTAGCTGCATTTATGAAATCTGGCAGATGGATGTCAAAACGAGTTTCCTTACCAGTCTTCGCAAGGAAAGGTTGTATGTGATACAATCAGAAAGTTTTTTTTCGATCCTAAGGATGCTAAAAGGTATGCTGGCTCCAGCGATCCTTCTAAGGACTGGAGTAAGCATCTCGGAGTTGGAATGTACGCTTTGATGAGATGATCAAAGATTTTGGATTTATACAAAGTTTATGATAAACTTGCATTTCCAAAGAAGTGAGTGGGAGCACTATAGAATTTCTGATGAGTATATGTTGTTGACATATTGTTGATCAGAAATGATGTAGAATTTCTGGAAAGAATATAGGGTTATTGGAAACTGTTTTTCAATAGAAAACCTGGATTAAGCTGCTTGAACATCGAGCATCAAGATCTATAAGGATAGATCAAAACACTTAATGGTACTTTCAAATGAGCATATACCTTGACATGATCTTGAAGGTGTTCAAGATGGATCAGTCAAAGAAGGGTTTCTTGCCTGAGATGTAAGGTATGAAGTTAAGACTTAAAGCTCGACAATGGCAGAATAGAGAAAAAAGGACGAAGGTCGTCCCCTATGCTTCAGACGTAGGCTCTATAGTATGCTATGCTGTGTAGCGCACCGGAAGTGTGCCTTGCCATGAGTCAGTCAAGGGGTACAAGAATGATCCAGGAATGGATCATTGGACAGCGGTCAAAAAATTGTCCTTGGAGTAAATAAGGACATGTTTCTCGATTATGGAGGTGATAAAGAGTTCGGCGTAAAGGGTTACGTCGATGCAAGCTTTAACACCTATCCGAGTGACTCTGAGTAGCAAACCGGATACGTATAGTGGAGCGACCATTTGGAATAGCTCCAAGTGGAGCCTGGAAGCAGCATTACAATATGACCTAGAGATTTGCGAAGTACATACGGATCTGAATGTTTCAGACCCGTTGACTAAAACCTCTCTCACAAGCAAAACTTGATCAAACCCCAGAACTCATTTGATGATGTTGGTCACATGGCGATGTGACCTGTCAATGTTAATCACATGGTGATGTGAACTAGATTATTGACTCTAGTGCAAGTGGGAGACTGTTGGAAATATGCCCTAGAGGCAATAATAAAAGTATTATTATATTTCCTTGTTCATGATAATTGTCTTTTATTCATGCTATAACTGTATTATCCGGAAATCGTAATACACGTGTGAATACATAGACCACAATATGTCCCTAGTGATCCTCTAGTTGACTAGCTCGTTGTGATCAACAGATAGTCATGGTTTCTGCTATGGACATTGGATGTCGTTGATAACGGGATCACATCATTAGGAGAATGATGTGATGGACAAGACCCAATCCTAAGCATAGCACAAAGATCGTGTAGTTCGTTTGCTAGAGCTTTTCCAATGTCAAGTATCTCTTCCTTAGACCATGAGATCGTGTAACTCCCGGATACCGTAGGAGTGCTTTGGGTGTATCAAACATCACAACGTAACTGGGTGACTATAAAGGTGCACTACAGGTATCTCTGAAAGTGTCTGTTGGGTTGACACGGATCGAGACTGGGATTTGTCACTCCGTGTAAACGGAGAGGTATCTCTGGGCCCACTCGGTAGGACATCATCATAATGTGCACAATGTGACCAAGGGGTTGATCACGGGATGATGTGTTACGAACGAGTAAAGAGACTTGCCGGTAACGAGATTGAACAAGGTATCGGTATACCGACGATCGAATCTCGGGCAAGTAAAATACCGCTAGACAAAGGGAATTGTATACGGGATCGACTGAGTCCTTGACATCGTGGTTCATCCGATGAGATCATCGTGGAACATGTGGGAGCCAACATGGGTATCCAGATCCCGCTGTTGGTTATTGACCGGAGAACGTCTCGGTCATGTCTACATGTCTCCCGAACCCGTAGGGTCTACACACTTAAGGTTCGATGACGCTAGGGTTATAAAGGAAGCTTGTATGTGGTTACGAATGTTGTTCGAGTCCCGATGAGATCCCGACGTCACGAGGAGTTCGGAATGGTCCGGAGGTCAAGATTTATATATGGGAAGTCCTGTTTTGGTCACCGGAAAAGTTTTGGGTTTTATCGGTAGCGTCGCACGGACCACCGGAGGGTCCCGGGTTCACCAAGTGGGGCCACTGCCCCAGAGGGCTGCATGGGCCAAGTGTGGGAGGAACCAGCCCGGGTGGGCTGGTGCGCCCCACCAAGGCCCAAGGCGCCTAGGGTTTGGGAGGCGCCCACCTGCTTGGGGGGCAAGTTTCCCCTCTCCACCCCCTTGGCCACCCCTAGATGGGATCTGGGGCTGGCCGCCGCCCCCCTAGGGTGGAAACCTAGGTGGGGGTGCAGCCCCCTCTCCCCCTATATATAGTGAGGCATAGGAGCAGCCCAACACATGAGTTTCTCCTCCTGTTGGCGCAGCCATACCTCTCTCCTTCTCCTCGAGATCTTGCGGTGCTTGGCGAAGCCTGCTGACTACCACGATCCTCCATCACCACCACGCCGTTGTGCTGCTGCTGGATGGAGTCTTCCTCAACCTCTCCTCTCTCCTTGCTGGATCAAGGCGTGGGAGACGTCACCGGCTGTACGCGTGTGTTGAACGCGGAGGTGCCGTCCGTTCGGCACTAGGATCTCCGGTGATTTGGATCACGACAGTCGACTCCTTCAACCCCGTTCTCTTGAACGCTTCCGCTTAGCGATCTACAAGGGTATGTAGATGCACTCTCCTTCCCCTCGTTGCTGGTTTCTCCATAGATAGATCTTGGTGACACGTAGGAAAATTTTGAATTTCTGCTACGTTCCCCAACAGTCTCTGACAAGTTCTACAGTTGTAAGATGGAGGAAAACAGTTCTGTCAGTGAGCACATCCTGAAGATTTCTGGGTTGCACAACCGTATGACCCAGCTGAACATAAACCTCCCAGATGAGGCGGTCATTGACAGAATCCTCCAGTCGCTCCCACCAAGCTACAAGAGCTTTGTGATGAACTACAACATGCGGGATGGTAAAGACCATTCTGAAGTGTTCTCGATGTCAAGTCAGCAGAGGCTGAAATCAAAAAGGAACATCAAGTGTTGATGGTCAATAAGACCACTAAGTTCAAGAAGGGCAAGGGTAAGAAGAACTTCAAGAAGGACGGCAAAGATGTTGCCGCGCCCGTAAGCCTCGCTGCCGGAAGAAGTCAAAGAATGGACCCAAGCCCGAGACCGAGTGCTTTTATTGCAAGGGAAGGGTCATTTGAAGCGGAACTGCCCCAAATACTTAGCGGATAAGAAGGCCGCAACACCAAAGGTATATTTGATATACATGTAATTGATGTGTACCTTACCGAGACTGTAGTAACTCCCAGGTATTTGATACCGTGCCGTTGCTCATATTTGTAACTCACAGCAGAGCTGCGGAATAAACGGAGACTGGCGAAGGGCGAGGTGACGATCTTGCGTCGGGAATGGTTCCAGAGTCGATGTGATCGCCGTCGCACGCTGCCTCTACATTTACCTCTTGGATTAGTTTTGAACCTTAATAATTGTTATTTAGTGCCATGTTTGAGCATGAACATTGTATCCGGATCTCGTTTAATACGAGATGGCTACTCATTTAAGTCCGAGAATAATGGTTGTTCGATTTATATGA
Source organism: Aegilops speltoides (assembly GCA_021437245.1). NCBI lineage: Eukaryota > Viridiplantae > Streptophyta > Magnoliopsida > Poales > Poaceae > Aegilops > Aegilops speltoides. The sequence goes on along the minus strand of CM038146.1, from coordinate 90,721,358 downwards.
GAGATATGTTTTATGGTCATGCTCCGATGGTCAATGGTTTATTCTTAATGAATCTCGAGCGTAATATTACACATGTTCATAGTGTGGATGCCAAAAGATGTAAAGTTGATAACGGTAGTCCCACATACTTGTGGCATCGCCGCCTTAGGTCACATTGGTGTCAAGCGCATGAAGAAGCTCCATGCTGATGGACTTTTAGAGTCTCTTGATTATGAATCGTTTGACACATGCGAACCATGCCTTATGGGCAAAATGACCAAGACTCCGTTCTCCGGAACAATGGAGCGAGCAACCAACTTGTTGGAAATCATACATACCGATGTGTGCGGTCCAATGAGCGTTGAGGCTCGCGGAGGATATCGTTATGTTCTCACTCTCACTGATGACTTGAGTAGATATGGGTATGTCTACTTAATGAAACACAAGTCTGAGACTTTTGAAAAGTTCAAGGAATTTCAGAGTGAGGTGGAGAATCAACGTGACCGAAAGATAAAGTTCCTACGATCAGATCATGGAGGAGAATACTTAAGTCACGAATTTGGTACACACTTAAGGAAATGTGGAATCGTTTCACAACTCACGCCGCCTGGAACACCTCAGCAAAACGGTGTGTCCGAATGTCGTAATCGCACTCTATTGGATATGGTGCGGTCTATGATGTCTCTTACCGATTTACGCTATCATTTTGGGGATACGCCTAGAGACAGCTACATTCACTTTAAATAGGGCACCGCCTAAATCCGTTGAGACGACACCGTATGAATTATGGTTTGGGAAGAAACCTAAGCTATCGTTTCTAAAAGTTTGGGGATGCGATGCTTATGTCAAGAAACTTCAACCCGAAAAGCTCGAACCCAAGTCGGAAAAATGCGTATTCATAGGATACCCTAAGGAAACTGTCCGGTATACCTTCTACTTAAGATCCGAAGGCAAGATCTTTGTTGCCAAGAACGGATGCTTTCGGAAAAAGTTTCTCTCGAAAGAAGTAAGTGGGAGGAAAGTAGAACTCGATGAAGTACTACCTCTCGAACGGGAAAGTGGTGCAGCGCAGAAACCGTTCTGTGATGCCCACGCCACCAAGAGGAAAACAATGATGATGATCAAGGTACTTCGGATCAAGTTGCTCTTGAACCTCGAAGGTCCACGAGGACACGCTCCGCACTGCAGTGGTACGGCAACCTGTCATGGAAATCATGTTGTTAGACAACAATGAACCTTCGAACTATGAAGAAGCAATGGCGGGTCAGATTCCAACAAATGGCTTGAAGCCATGAAATCCGAGATAGAATCCATGTATGAAAACAAAGTATGGACTTTGACAGACTTGCCCGATGATCGGCGAGCGATAGAAAACAAATGGATTTTTAAGAAGAAGACGGACGCGATGGTAATGTTACCATCTATAAAGCTCGACTTGTCGCTAAGGGTTATCGACAAGTTCAAGGGATTGACTACGACGAGACATTCTCTCCGTGAGCGAAGCTGAAGTCCGTCCAATCATGTTAGCAATTGCCGCATACTATGATTATGAGATATGGCGATGGACGTCAAAACGGCATTCCTTAACGGACATCTTAAGGAAGAGCTGTATATGATGCAGCCGAAGGTTTTGTCGATCCTCGAACGCTAACAAAGTATGCAAGCTCCAGCGATCCATTTATGGACTGGTGCAAGCATCTCGGAGTTGGAACATTCGCTTTGATGAGATGATCAAAGCGTTTGGGTTTATGCGACTTATGGAGAAGCTGCGTTTATAAGAAAGTGAGTGGGAGCTCTGTAGCATTTCTCCTATTATATGTAGATGACATACTCTTGATGGGAAATGATACAAAACTTCGACAGCATTAAGGCCTACTTGAATAAGTGTTTTTCAATGAAGGACCTTGGAGAAGCTGCTTATATATTAGGCATCAAGATCTATAGAGATAGATCGAGACGCCTCATAGGTCTTTCACAAAGCACATACCTTGATAAGATTTTGAAGAGGTTCAAAATGGATCAGTCCAAGAAGGGGTTCTTGCCTATGTTACAAGGTGTGAGATTGAGCTCGGCTCAGTCCCCGACCACGGCAAAAGATAAAGAAGAGATGAGTGTCATCCCCTATGCTTCAGCCATAGGATCTATTATGTATACCATGCTGTGTACCATACCCGATGTAAACCTTGCCGTAAGTTTGGTTGCAAGATACCAAAGTAATCCCGGCAAGGAACACTGGACAGCGGTCAAGAATATCCTGAAGTACCGAAAAGGACAAAGGACATGTTTCGCTTTATGGAGGAGACGAAGAGCTCGTAAAGGGTTACGCCGACGCTTAGCTTCGACTCAGATCTGATGACTCTAAGTCACAAACCGGATACGTATATGTTGAATGGTGGAGCAATGGCTGGTGCAGTTGCAAGCGAGCGTCGTGGCGGGATCTACGTGTGAAGCGGAGTACATGGCAGCCTCGGAGGCAGCGCATGAAGCAATTTGGGTGAAGGAGTTCATCACCAACCTAGGAGTCATACCCAATGCGTCGGGCCGATCAAACTCTTCTGTGACAACACCGAGCTATTGCCCTTGCCAAGGAGCCCAGGTTTCACAAGAAGACCAGGCACATCAAGCGTCGTTTCAACTCCATCCGCGAAAATGTTCAAGATGGAGACATAGCGATTTGCAAAGTGCACACGGATCTGAATGTCGCAGATCCGTCGACTAAACCTCTCTCGCGTGCAAAACATGATCAACACCAGAACTCTATGGGTGTTCGATTCATAACAATGTAACTAGATTAGTGACTCTAGTGCAAGTGGGAGACTGTTGGGAATATGCCCTAGAGGCAATAATAAAAGTATTATTATATTTCAATGTTCATGATAATTGTCTTTTGTTCATGCTATAATCAGTATTATCCGAAATCGTAATACGTGTGAACACTTAGACCCCAATATGTCCCTAGTGAGCCTCTAGTTGACTAGCCCGTTGATCAATAGATAGTCATGGTTTCGACTATGGACATTGGATGTCGTTGATAACGGATCACATCATTAGGGAATGATGTGATGGACAAGACCCAATCCTAAGCATAGCATAAAAGATCGTATAGTTCGCTTGCTAGAAGCTTTGCCAATGTCAAGTATCTCTTCCTTCGACCATGAGATCGTGCAACTCCGGTTACCGTAGGAGTGCCTTGGGTGTATCAAACGTCACAACGAATCGGGTGACTATAAAGGTGCATTACAGGTATCTCCGAAAGTATCTGTTGGGTTGACACGGATCGAGACTGGGATTTGTCACTCCGTATGACGGAGAGGTATCTCTGGGCCCACTCGGTAATGCATCATCATAATGAGCTCAAGGTGACCAAGGGGTTGGCCACGGGATCATGCATTGCGGTACGAGTAAAGTGACTTGCCGGTAACGAGACTGAACAAGGTATTGGGATACCAACGATCGAGTCTCGGGCAAGTAACATACCGACTGACAAAGGGAATTGCATACAGGGTTTGATCGAATCCTCGACATCGTGGTTCAACCGATGAAATCATCGAGGAGCATGTGGGAGCCAACATGGGTATCCAGACCCCGCTGTTGGTTATTGCCCGAGAGTCGTCTCGGTCATGTCTGCGTGTCTCCCGAACCCGTAGGGTCTACACACTTAAGGTTCGGTGACGCTAGGATTAGTAGGAAGTCAAGTATGTGACTACTGAATGTTGTTCGGAGTCCCGGATGAGATCCCGGACGTCATGAGGAGTTTCGGAATGGTCCGGAGGTAAAGAATAATATATAGGAAGTGGTATTTCGGCCATCGGGAAAGTTTCGGGGTCTCCCAGTAATGTACCGGGACCACCGGAAGGGTCCCGGGGTCCACCGGTGGGGCCACCTATCCGGAGGGCCCCATGGGCTGAAGTGGGAGGGGAACCAGCCCATAGTGGGCTGGTGCGCCTCTAGGCCCACCCCGCGCCTAGGGTTGAAACCATAGGGGTGGGGGGGGCCCCACTTGGCTTGGGCACTCCACCCCTTGGCCGCCGCCCCTTGGAGATTGGATCTCAGGGGCAGCGCCCAGGGGCCTATATAAAGGGGGAGGGAGGGGGCTGCAGCACACTTCTCCAAGGCGCAGCCCTTCCCCTCCCCAACACTTCTCCTCCTCCGTAGGCGCTTGGCGGCCACCGCCGGCATCTTGCTTCTCCACCATCACCACGCCGTCGTCTTGCCGGTGGAGCTGTCTTCCTCAACCTCTCCTTCCTCCTTGCTGGATCAAGACGGAGGAGACGTCGCTCGTCCCGTACGTGTGTTGAACGCGGAGGTGCTGTTCGTTCAGCACTTGGACATCGGTGATCTGAATCACGTTCGAGTACGACTCCATCATCACCTTGCAAGCTTCCGCACGCGATCTACAAGTGGTATGTAGATGCAAACTCTCTCCCTTGACTCGTTGCTTAGATGAACTCATAGATGGATCTTGGTGAAACCGTAGGAAAAATTTTAATTTTCTGCAACGTTCCCCAACAGCTTCTAGGCGGTCTCACTTACCATATCTAGCCAACGGTCGCTAATACTCATAATACCATGGCCGGTTTCTACACAGTCTCCAATGACAACCATCTCGGGGGTTTGACTATTCGGTTGAAGAACCGATTGGAATACTTGAGTTGTTTAGGTGGTTCCTACTAGTGACCGCATAAATTATATATCACATAGATGTACACATCTTATAAGTCTCGCATGTGTTTCATCAAAATAATTGACCACTGATTTGGTCAATAAGTCAGACACCGCTCGGGTCGCCCCCCGCTCTGGCGACTCGGGCTCCCCAACCCTAGCCGCCATCGGGGCCTAGCCCATCCTCCTCCCCTCCTCCCGCCGCTGCCGGAGGACGCCGCCGGCTTGCGCCCGGAGGCCGACGGCGGTGGCGGGGGCTCTTCCTGCCTCCCGCGTCTCAGTGGTGGCGGGAGCTCTTCCTCCCTCCTGCGTCTTAGGGATGGCGGGACCCCAACATGCGTGGAAGTGCGGCCGATCTAGAAGCGACGGCGTTGGCTTCGACGACGGTGGCGGTCGGCCCTTCCTCGGGCCACGGGCGGCTGCTGCGACAGCTGGCCTGGATCGGACGGCAGCGCGATGCGGTCTTCGGCGGCATGTCATCTGGCTTTAGATCGGCAGCGGCATCGAGGGCATGGTGGACTGCTTGGCGGCACCCATGGCAGATCTGTTCTGGCCGGTGTAGCCAGTGGTGGTGGTCATCTTCTTCGTTGGCGGTGGCCGGCCAGAAGCTTGGTGATCGGATCTCGAGATCCATCATCTAGTCCCGGCTGCGAGTTGGGGAGACATGGTTGCCGGTGAAAACCGAGCCGACGGCAGGCGATGGCAGCGTTCTACGCCGTTGCATTGATGAAGGCATCGTCGTGTAACTAGTGTCGACCCACTCGTGCTGCTCCGGGGGAAACCCTAGGGTCTGGTGTTCCAGATCGGACGATGGCGGCACTACGGTGTCGTTTCTCTTTTGGGAGCATCGTTTGTGGAGCAGCGCTGGAAGTCAGAGGCAAGATGTCGGGGATATACCCCGCGGTGTAAACCGGCCGGACGTTTATCCCGGCCGGACTGGACGACTGGAAGGATAAACCGGCCGGACTTGGCGATTGACCGGCGGCCTGCACAGACCGGATGATTTACAGCTCATTGGTAATCCGGCGGATGGGACAGACGGATGACAAGGCCCAAGGCCCAGAAGGCCGGTTCACGTTTAATGGTGGGCCGGTTTAAGAGGAAAGGCATGAGGAATATTTACCTTACAAGGAGTTAAGACTAGGACTTGTATCCGGTTTGTATTAGAGATAGACTAGTCCTAATACTAATAGGACTCCACATGTAAACCGCCCTTCAACATATATAAGGAGGCGGGGCTCCCAAAGAGGACAAGTTAGAAGTTAGAAGCGACAAGCTACAAGCAATAATCTTTAGGTTAGACACAAAGGGAGAGCCGGTTTACTGGCGACTCCTCGTGATGATAATGAGATCTAGCCTCAAACAAAGATGTAGGGTTCTTACCGGATGATGTTTCCGGGGCCCAAGTCGTCTAAATCCTGTCTTGTGTTGCGTCTCTCGATTCCGCTCAACCCTCTCAAGCTACCACATAGATCGTTGGCCTCACGACTAAGTCCTGACACTAAGGACATATGCCGTGACAAATCCACGACAGTTGGCGCCCACCGTGGGGCTCGCGCATGGTGGTGTTGAGTTCTTGGAGGGATCTGTCCCAGGGATCAAGAAGTTTTGCAATTTTTTGGATGAGCTGGTTTGGAGGGATTTGTATCAACTTCAAGTTCATCAGTCCAGATTTGAGATCTGTAACGATTGAAGGTTCAAGAAATTTAGGGTTACAACTGGTCCGTCGCCGTCGTCTGTCAATCTATCGAGACAAACGGCCGACAGAATTTTGATCTTCAATCCGGTGGATGCGGTCAATTTTTCTCGACGGGCTGTGCGCATCTAGCAATCCATCAAGCTGTCAAATCATCACGTCGATGAAACCGTCAACTTCCGTTGTAGTATGATTGGGCACAGTACAAGTCCTGGAGCATCAACTCGTAGCCGCTTGTGCTATTTTTCCTTTAATGCACAAACAATATGAAAGCCAGATCGATGTTGGGAGCGAGCGCTGCTAGTTCGGCACGCATACAAGTCGCCGAGACCGACAAATTTCCGATTCAATTATACACAGCAGCGTGGGTCAACCCAAACACGACCCCAAAAAGGATTGGACACCGGCCCTGCTTCGACTGTTCATCGCGTCAAGCCGCCTCGACTCCCCTCAGCCGTTGCGTGGTCCCAGCGGCCTCCCAAGCCGCTTGACTCGGCCTCCATGGCCTCGAGTTGCCCCCTCGGCCAGCTTAGCTCCGGGCCGCCTCAGCCATGCTTCCGGGTCACGGACTCCGTGCGACGGTGGCTCGTCTCGCCTCTACCTCGAAGCGGAGCCGTTTCTGTTGGTCTTAGCCCACGGCCGCTCTCCTCTGCTGTGGCCGTCTTCACGCCAGGATGGATGGGCAATCAGAAGCAACCCTGCTGAAAGCGCACACATCAATCATCAACCCGTCCGCATGGAGACAGAGCTAGTCAGATAGCCCATACCAAATTATCAAGTACTGGTAACTCATCACGACTGGAAGGAAGACACGGACAAGAGTTGCTTAAACCGGCCACGGCACGGAAAGCGGACGTGGATTCGATCCTCCGCCAGAGTCGCCGCAGTGCCTCCACGCCTGTTTACTGAGCCGCGATGGGAGTTGATTTCCTGCGACCTGATTCAACCCGTCGCCGTGGTTTGCTCTGCTAGCTCTCTCCGTCAGATGCGCTGCTCTGCTGGACCTGAGTCGCCGCCACTGAACCGGGCGCCTCCCTCGTTCCAACCTCGTCGAAGCCAGCCGCGCCATTGCTTTCACCGACCCGCCACGACCTCCCATTACCTCGGGGCTGGTTGCTGCCGTCACGCCCTCGTCGTTCGAACCGCCGGCCGCCGAGCTACTGAGCCGCCCGAGCGCGAGCAGCCCGTCGCCCGCTGAGTCGCCCAGCGCCATGAGCCGCCCAGTCGCTTTCCGGGCTGTCCCGCTTGAGTCGCCCCCGCTGGTGTTCCAAACCACCGTTGTGGTCGTCCTGCTTCAAGTTTGACCCACCGCCTGTGAGCGTTGCTTCTGCCGCGCCTTACTGCGTCTCTGTTGACTTCTCCTTGCTCGACTGTCGTTGTCACGTACCGTCGAGCTGCCTAAAATTGCTGCCATGATTGCATGAAGACCAGGTCCCTGCTGAGTGCACAGCCGCTGCCGTGACCCGTGAGCTATTGCAGAGCCGCCGCGCCGACCAGGCTTTGAGTCGCCGCCACGGGCCGCCAACTGCTGCTGTCCCACCGAGCCGCCGCAGCGCTCCTTACTGCCGCGTTACTCTGGTTTGCACAGATTTTTGAGGAGTCTCCTAGCAAGGTGCTGCACAAGTTGAATGCCAAGTTACAAAGGCTCAATACCAACGACGACACTTGTGCTATTTTAATTAAGAAGGGTCTCAGACTACTCATTGTTGGTGGTACGGCAAGTTGGCTGCCCCTCGAATGAAAGAAAAAGAGGTGTCAGTACAAAAACAATTCTGGAAAAACTTCATCCCAATGTCGCCGTCGCCACCGCGTTAAACCGTCGGTGCCGCGTTGAGCTGCCTCTAACGTGTTGAGCCGCCGGGAGTTGCCGGTCTGCCTGAACCGCCGGGGTTATTTTGAGTCGCTAGTCTGCCAGAGCCGACTTTGAAGGGATCCTCCATCATCCGAGCAAATCAGGTGATATTCATCTAAAGATTATTTTTCTTAACACATATTGTTTTTATCAAAGAACAATTACTTGGCCTATGATATTTTTTCGCAGGACCATTATTCCTTACAAAAGGGTGGTTGTCATACCGCGGATGCACGTTCGGCGGTGCCGCGCAACTTCACGGACACACGTATCGCGGTCTGGTTTACATCAATGCGCCGGCCGACTCAACCGTCCGCACCGCTTTACAAACGCCGTGGACAACTCGCATGTCCGCGTCAGCTTACAAACATCGCGGCCGATTCACCCGTCCGCACCGGTTTACCACGCCGTGGCCGGTTCACCCATGAGTGACTTCAACTCCACCTAGCGATCATCAATTTCATGGCGGATTATTTTCGGCCTGGCACATCAGGTGATATTCATCTAAAATATATTTTATGGGCACATATTATTTTTTGTCAAGGAGCAGTTTATCTTTGCCTTGGTCTGCAATATTGTTGATGCAGGACAGTTGTTCACTACATCAAAATGGCGTGGTTAACTCGCCTCTCCGTGCCGGTTTACAACACCGCGGCCGGTTCATTGTTTGAGCCGCCTATGATGCTGAGATCATCTTTTCCGTCCATTTCTCACGGCCTGGTGTACATCAAACATACCGGGCCGCACCTATCTGCATGGGCTGTTTATGGAAGTATGAGCAAGTCACAGCTTGGGTAGCCCGGCTTTCTTTCAAATTGGAGGCAAATTATTATCAACCTCCGTTTGCACTGGATGTTTCAATGGGCAGGCGCACAAGTCGCCGCCACTACAGTTTTGGTTAAATTCAAATCGCCAGTTGGAAGGAACTATTGGCCGAATTGCTGACACGGCTCATACGGGATCATTTATAACCCGCCGCAGTCACCTCAACCTTCTGTGGATTCACATCATGCTATCAACACCAATGATATACAAGTTATGCCGGTTTATATGACGGTCAAATATGGAGAATCTCAAGCCAACTCTTCGAGTCACCTTGAGACTCGGGGGCTACGATGATATGACGCAACAAGTCTTGCCAGTTTCAGCAAATTTAAAACCCCTGGACAATGGAGGAAAGATAACCCGTCTCGGAGGCTATTTGTTATTTGAAGGCCGTCGAAAATTTCCGGCTTAGAAAGTATATGACAATTACAAAATCCCGGCTCAATGAAGAAGTTCCGGGTCATCAGAAAAGATTCCGGTTTAAAATCCGGCTCAAGGAAAGCCAGTCTCACTGAAGCTCTCAAATCCGGTTTAAGAATTTCCGGTTCAAAAAGGAATTAACTTCTCGCAAGTTCGAGTTTAAAGGTCGTCAGAAAATTTCCGGCTGAAAATGAAGATTCCGGTTCAAGGGAAAGATGTCTACCACAAAGCTTTGAAGCTCTCCATATCCGGTTCAAGAAGAATTTATCTCTTGCAAAAAAGTTAAAAATTACCGAAGAGGACCTGCTGCTATAATGCGCGGTTCAAACATGGGTATCATGCCTTATTGGCATAATATATTATTGATCACATGGGGGCTTCTGCTTCATAAAGCGGGGTCTCTGTTCTTTTTTACATCATGCGTGGTTACATGGAGTGGCTCTGTTTTTAAAGCGGCCTCCGGTTTACCCCTTGACATTTGCTTTTTTATATATCACTTGGGGTCTTGGTCGTGTCCGAACCAATGCAACACCTCTTGATAGGCGAAAGCCACCAGATCATTTGGGAACACGGTCACGTCTGAACCGGTCACGCCTCTTGGTCAGCCAATAGGGCCAGAGTCATTTGGGGACTTGGTCGAACCCGAACCAATGTCATGCCACTTGGCCGGCGTACTCGCCAAGAGTCTTTTGGGGACCTGGCCGACTGGCACCATCGCTACGCCTTCAGGGAGCTTGGTTGCGTCTGACCATGGTAATGCCATCTGACCAGCTCAGTAAAGCTTTTCTTTTGCAAAAAGTTATTGCCTTTGCTTCCATATTTTTTCATAATTGTTATTCGATTTTTGTTGCGTTTTTTAAACCGACAACGTTTTAATCCGGTTCAACTGTCAATTACAAATTGACGGAACACGGTTAAATTTAATCCGGAGGTTATCTGCCCGGTTTGATTTTCTGTTACCATCCTATTATGGAGTAAACCGGTGTTTATCAACCCGGCTCGGCTTTCAACTACAAGTTGTCAGTACACAATCAAGTTATAATCTGGAGACTATCAGCCCGGTCTGGTTTGACTACGAGTCGCCAGTATTATATATGGTTAAACCGGTGTTTATCACAACCCGGTACGGTTTATCATCAACCGGCACAGTATGAAAGGAGTTATCATTACTCAAGATTGGGGTTATCACTCTTACTACAAAAAGTTGGTAAACCAATGATGTTATTCAATGTCACAGGTATGATATATTTCATATTTGATTATTCTTAAGTGCAGCCTTGGTTATAAACATGAGTTATATGTTGGGCATTATGATTCCCGTCCGTAAACCGCCAGACACTTTAAACTTGTTGTATGCAGAAACAGGTTGAATAAAGCATGATGATAAATTATCCGGTGTTTATTAAACCGGCCTGGCTTTAAGACGATAAGTCGCCAGTATATGATGGAAAATTATCCGGTGTTTATTAAACCGGCCTGGCTTTTGGACTATAAGTCGTCACTACATATTTGGATTGCGCCATTGGAATCATGCGCTTATAAATCATTGAGTTATATTATTCAAAATAGCCAAACTTGGCTGAATTTTCATTATGATACTGAATAAGGTTTTCATACCGGATTATATTATCTTGAATAGCCAACATGGCTGGATTTTATTATGGTTATTAATATTATGATTGAGGTTTTCAAAGTCGCTTTAGCGCAATGGATATTATTTTATCGATGAATATGATTTATTCTACAATTGAAGGAATAGTCCCGAGTTGCTGCAGGCTTACAACCCGGCACTTGGGGGCTACATTATTCAAATTGAGGTTATATGCAAGTCTCATGTTGCTGCAAGCATGCACCATGATACTTGGGGGCTAATGCAAAGTCATTTTTTGCTCATATTATTGAAGACCCGGCTCATCACATTATAATGAGCTGACCCTTGGGGGCTACCAATTGCTCATGTCAACAATTCAAGGTACACAAATTTTCATTATATTGAAGGGTCCACTGCTCAGTTGGTAAAGCACAAGGCTCTTAACCTTATGGACGTGGATTCAAGCCCCATGATGGGGGTTACATCATATGATGTTATTTTCATTGAAGTATATATCAAGTCCCAGCTCAATATTATCTTACAGAACCGGCCCTTGCGGGCTACACTGGTTGAAGTTTTTATGAGCATCAGGAAATTACAAGTCCCAGGTCGCTGCAAGCATGACAACCCGGCACTTGGGGGCTACATAATATGGAGTATTCAGTTTTTGCTAGTGACTGGGATGAACAACATGGATTTCTTCGATAGTGACAGTATTTATATTGAAGCAAGTCTTAAGCCATCACTTTATTCTACTCAAGACTTGGGGGCTACAGGTATTATATTGTTATCAAGGAAATATTTTCAAATTTGAGTAAACTAGATTGACCCGGCGTCACCAATCATTATGACCCTGTGGCTGCAAACCGGTGTCATCAAAAGTCATAAACCGGTGTTGGCAACAATCATGAACCGGTGTCTGCAAAGATCATGACCTGGAATTATCAGTTTTTATAACCCGACAAAGGTGGTAGTCATAAACCGGCAAGTTTTTTTACATCTTCAAGCCGGCTGAATATCAGATGAGTATTTCAAGACCAATATTTCTTAAACCGGCGCTTTGGAAGCCGACTCAAGTGGATTATTCTTCACAATATTGTTCTCTGAGAAACCAATGTCAGAAAATTGAGTATGACGCTGGCTTATTGACCTAGATTTTCTAGGAGGAGGAAATGACAAGGACTTAAGGATGATTAGGTGTCGGTTCACAAGAATTCTTAACCCGGAGCACAACCTATCAAGTTTGTTCTTGTGTTTATTTTACAGGATCAGTTTAACATGGATAAATCCAAATTAAACTGGGGGCTAATGTCGGGGATATACCCATGGTGTAAACCGCCGGACGCTTATCCCGCCGGATCGACGATCGAAGGATAAACCGGCCGGACTTGGCGATTGACCGGCGGCCTGCACAGACCGGATGATTTACAGCTCATTGGTAATCCGGCAGATGGGACAGACGGATGACAAGGCCCAAGGCCCAGAAGGCCGGTTCATGTTTAATGGTGGGCCGGTTTAAGAGGAAAGGCATGAGGAATATTTACCTTACAAGGAGTTAAGACTAGGACTTGTATCCGGTTTGTATTAGAGATAGACTGGTCCTAATACTAATAGGACTCCACATGTAAACCGCCCCTTCAACATATATAAGGAGGGGCAGGGCTCCCCAAAGAGGGACAAGTTAGAAGTTAGAAGCGACAAGCTACAAGCAATAATCTTTAGGGTTAGACACAAAGGGGAGAGCCGGTTTACGGCGACTCCCTCGTGATGATAATGAGATCTAGCCTCAAACAGCATGTAGGGTTCTTACCAGATGATGTTTCCCGGGGCCCGAAGCTGTCTAAATCCCTGTCTTGTGTTGCGTCTCTCGATTCCGCTCAACCCCTCTCAAGCTACCACATAGATGCGTTGGCCTCGCGACTAAGTCCTGACACTAAGGACATCTGCCGTGACAAATCCACGACACAAGAGGTGGAGCGGATTCGTCTTGCACGGAGCTTCGGTGGAGATGTCAAGTCATGCCTGACCAACAGGTGCTACGCTTGGTCATGCCTGGTCGGCAGGTGCTACGCACGACAGATCCTCCAAGGACTTCAAGCTGTGTCGGCTGGTGATACTTGGCAGCATGGCGCTGAGGTGTATCAGTGGCGACCGCGACGTGTTCAGCTCTTTTTGCTGCAGGAGGAGGTGCCGTTAGGCGCCGTGGTGGTGTCGACGATAGCTGGACCGAGCAAGGTTGATGCATCGAGACAGCTCAAGATGGAGCGATGGCGGTTGGCGCCGCCCTCTCGAGAGCACGCCGACCAGTGTGTATCCTGCATCTGCAAGTGGCTAGGTTGGGGTCTTAGGTTTTAGATGTTAGTCTTGGCTGCGATGTCTGTTTGGTATTAGGCCCAGGCTATCTGCGCCCCTTCATCAACAGGATAGGTGTAGCGATAGTTTGTTGCTTAGATGACGACTTTAGTCTTACTGTTGTATTGATTTTATAAGGTGTTATGAGAATAATTAATAAAATGGCCATATGCATCGCCCAGATGCAGAGGCCTGGGTCATCCTCCTTTTCTAAAAAATTGGTCAATAAAATCTGTTAGAGTTGTGTCGAATATTATTGTACAAGTTAGGTTACAGTTGGACTTGGAGTCGTACTGTGTGTAGACAGGGTAGGAGTTGTGTGTCCTAATAGGACACCTGTATCCTAGTCCTCTCATATATATCGGGGGTAGACACACGATGTAACCTATGCCAACATAATAGCACGGGCACGCGGGGGAGCCGGTGGTGTGTGCCGGCGCCCGGCGGCCGTGGTGCGGTATTATGACGGTGTCATGGGGAGGAGCGCCCATAGTCATGCCCCGGGGATGTAGCCATATCGGTGAACCTCGTTAACAAATCTCGGTGTTGTTCCTCATGTGATTGCTTGGTCCTCGGTAGATCGACGGTGGCCTTGGACTTATTCTAACAAGTGGTATCATGAGCAAGGTTACGAGGAGGTCGTGGTTCATTGATTTAGAGGAAGGAGCGGAATATCTCGTCAAATCGGTCACGCAGTATTCGGTGGATCAATCAGCGACAACGAGGAAGATCGATGGTGCGGCGGGGTTTTGTTCATGTTGATGGTAGCGACCGGAGGAACCATTGGAAGCTGTCGGCGTGGGATTCGTTTGGCTGATCGATGCTGTCGGGTTTGATCTGGCGATTGAGTCGACGTCGGGGTTAGATGCGGATCTGGGCGGAATCGTGCTGCATCGCAGTTTTCGAGGCGTCTCGCGATCGGTCGTGGCGGCGCAAGCGGAATCACTTGCCAGGTGCGCGGAACGCTGCCCCAAGTGTAGCAAGGCGTCGCGGTCCAGGTGCGGGCGTGGCCCAGGCACCGGAGGACGGGGGGAGGCCTAGCTGCGGGCGGGTACGGCATGAGGCACGGCTGCAAGGCCCAGGCTAGCGCTGGAAGAGGCCCATGCTGGGTTGCTTGTAGCCGCGTCACCGATGCGTGGGAAGCAGGCTGCGAGCTAATTTGTCTGATAGCTGCAATGGATTACGTGATTTGTTACAGGAAAAAAAGGTGCAAGCCCCAAGGCGCACCAGTGTCCAGGAGCATTGAGGTGGATTAAAAGGAGGAATTGATCCATATGTGCTAAGGGTACACGGATGGTTGCAGGAATATGGTGCACTGGCTAAGCTTGATTACGGTCTACTCCACGTCTGAGAATAAGGTGCTCCATGGAGAATCAATGGTAAATTGGTTTATTGTTTGCAAAAGTTTTTCATAACTCTGAGCGAGGTTGGAAGTAATTGTGGAGCTGTCAAAGCGGTGGGCACAAGTTTGAAGGGGGCTTGGAGCGTGCAGAGGCATGCTGGCGACGTGCGTATAAGGCTCAGAGGAGTCTGGAGCTCGGCGTGGCAGGATCATGCATACACAAGGCGTCAAGCAATGCACGAAGACATGCGTGGCGGACACGACGCAGGGTGGAGTATGGTTGCAGTCGGATAATTCGGCTGGGTCGGACTGGACAGTCTGATGGATCGACGCGGATGTTGGTCAAAGCAGAAGACGGCGGATTTCAGCGACGATGACACAGGAGCGTGATGCTGATAGTGGCCGGCTTCTGGGGCGTGGAAACACGTGGTGCAGGCCTGAGGGCTTGTACGGCTTCGACAGACTATGGCGCGGGGTTGATTCAAGATGGTGCACATGAGAGCTTGGAGTCGACAGGGCGCGGGAGGGTGGCACGTACAACCACCATGGAGTCATGTTGAAGGTGGAGTTGGAGTCTGATGGAGGACTACACTCTGTGCTGATGGAGGGGCTACGACGTAAGAATTCGGAGAGTCGAAGTCTATTTCAGCGGGATAGCGAGAGACACGTGGATCGGACTGGGTACCAGTGGTCTGATGGAGACGTGATACTCGGCATCGGTCGGTGATGATCGGTGGTTCTCTGCAGTGGGGGGTTGAGGCAATGTGGGCTAGCTACCCGGGAGACTCGACCAGGACAGCAGAGGCTCGACGCGGTGATAGCGGCGCGGGCGCACGGTAAGCACGGACACTGCCGACAAAGCCAAGGCACCGTGGTCGACATGTGGTCGTGCAAACCGCGGGGTCTTTGAAGCAGTGTTGACGAGTACCGGATTCAAGTTGGTGACTGGGTCTATCGGTGCTAGTTGATGGACAGGAGTTGACCGTGGAGAATCTGAGAAAGTGGCGGAAAGTCTGAAATTGTCAAAAGCTGAGAGAGTACATGGTCGTATATTCTGTTCTGTTCAGTGCACATGGCAAAGTGCGGATGACAAATACAGAAGGAGACGGAGTGCTATAGCTGTGGGACATGCCAGAGACTATACGGAAAAGGGGTGAGACAACTGTGAATTTGACTCAGGGTGACATAGGGCGACGGTGAAATTCCTTCAAGTTTCAGACAAGCAGTTAAGAAAGAGTAGTGACGTTGAGTTCAGGTAACTCTTATATGTGGCGTCCAATATGTGAACTGTTCATTTTCATGCAGACAGTGGTCGGTGTGTGATGGCGTTGAACGGATTCTCCGGAAGTTGGAATCACAAGGTAGAGTAATGAGGAACTTAATTTTGCTCGAGTGTTGATTGTGAAGAAGACAAGAAGGGACTACAGTTGCAGGTGGAGTCACATGGAGTCTGGGAGTAGCAGCGGTGCTCATGGCGTATGTCAAGTCCAATGTACATGGAGGTTCGACGCACGGACGAATTCAAGATGGTCGAGAATATTCGCCAAGGTGGAGTTTGTTAGAGTTGTGTCGAATATTATTGTACAAGTTAGGTTACAGTTGGACTTGAAGTCGTACTGTGTGTAGACAGGGTAGGAGTTGTGTCCTAATAGGACACCTGTATCCTAGTCCTCTCATATATATCGGGGGTAGACACACGATGTAACCTATGCCAACATAATAGCACGGGCACGCGGGGGAGCCGGCGGTGTGTGCCGGCGCCCGGGCGGCCGTGGTGCGGTATTATGACGGTGTCATGGGGAGGAGCGCCCATAGTCATGCCCCGGGGATGTAGCCATATCGGTGAACCTCGTTAACAAATCTCGGTGTTGTTTCTCATGTGATTGCTTGGTCCTCGGTACATCGATGGTGGCCTCGGACTTATTCTAACAAAAGCTATTAGTTACAAGTCACAAAAGGGTATACTCCATGATCCACCATGTCGGGATGTCGTCCCCTTAGTAGATGGACGTGATGCCATCTTAACATGTATCCTCTTAGTAGATGGACGTGATGCCATCTTAACATGTATCCTCAACATGCATCAGGATTCAGGGAGGATCATCAAGTAACGGGAGCTCGCGGATCTGGCTGCATGAAACCATGCCTCGCATCCTCAGCTGATCTACTTTGTTGTCAACGAGGAGCTTGGCTAATGGTGCATCGTTGTTACAGCCTCGCTCCGTCCATGCCACTTCTTATTGATGTCACTCACCACGTGACGATGGAAGGAAACATGCTCACAATGAGAAAGAAGCACGACTATCATCACAACGAAGCATCATATTATAGTTTCTTTAGAAGTAGTAGTTACTTTTGTTTTAAACCAATGTAGTTTCAGTGATAAATAATTCTGCTAGAGAAAAAAATGTTTCCTTAGAAGAAATTTAATGGCACATTGGAAACACTTCGCCGGTCCTCTAGAATACATCTTCATCACGCCAAAAACAAAAAATAATACACTTGTGCACTATACATAAGATTTCGCCAAATCAAACGTGGAAGCACAAAAAAAATGAACGGTTCATTACCTTGCTCTTTACCACACAACTGCTTTATGCACATAGTTCAAGTGATAGGGACCGAGCGGCTGTGGCGGGCCAGAGGCAGCTCCCGGCTGCCAAAGGTGGCGTCTAGCAGCGTCGGACTGCTCGTCGCCTACGGGGCCTCTTTCCACTAGTAGAAAAAGGGTCAAATGTGAAGCACATTAGTGCCGGTTTGTATTAGAGCCGGCACTAATGTATACATTAGTGCCGGTTCCAACGGCTAGCCAGGCCGCTCTCATTAGTACCGGTTCGTGGCTAACCTTTAGCACCGGTTTGTGCCACGAACCGGTACTAATGGGAGTGGTGGCAGGATGTTGTTAGTCTGGGCCCCCTCCAGCACCTTTAGTACCGGTTCGTGCCACGAACCTGTACTATAGGTCGTCCTACATAAACCCTTCGTCCACCCGAGCTTGCTCTGTTCTTCCCCTTTCCCCTCTCCTCTCTGTTCTTCCCCTCTTCCTCTCGAGCTCATCACACATTTTGCCCAAAATTAGTCAAGATTTGAAGGCCCCCATCCATTCAAATGATCACAAAGGTTAGCAACTTTGTCCTTTCAACTCTCATTGCTAGATTAGCTCTTCCCATGCTTTGTATAGTTACTAATTTGTGAGTTTAGTAATTTGGGAGGAAATATATATATGTGCTAGTATTTGATTTATATGCAATTTGAGGTCAAAAATAACACTTAGTTTGCGTATGTAGGTGTGGTTTACTTAGTGCCTTCAAAATCTCCGTCAGAACCACCGCCGATCGCCTCACACTGTCTCGTCATCGGCACCACCTTGTGGTGAGCCTCTTGTTCATGTAATTTTATATAAAAATTGATGTTTGTGTGATTTGGATATATAGTTAATCATGTAATAATTATCTTACCCGACGTTGTTTGTTATACATAGTGCCATGGTTTTGATATCCGCCCCGTCGGCCCTCGCCCTTGTTATGATTCGGATGTGGTATATTCTCTTTAAAACTATTAGTTGCATTTCGTGTTTATGACAAATTATGCCCATCAAGTTGACATAGATATTTTTATCTAGGAGGTATGTGAACCGAAATTCCAACCGACCCTATTGTCGAGAGGTTAAATTTAGTTGAAAGAGAAAATGAGTACTTGAAAGAAAAATTGAAAAGAATTGAGGGGAGAAGATGGAATTGAGTTGCATGTTGCCGATGTCGCCGATGATCACAAGATCAAGATGGAGAAAATGCGCTTGAAGAATAGAAAGATTAGAAAATATGCCATCGATAGTGAGGCTTGGTATCATTATGCTGTTGGATCAATTGTTACCTTAGTTGCGATCTTGATCGCATTTGTTGTTGCATTTAAATGCTTTAGCTAGAGAGTTATTTGTTTGTTGCATTTAAGTGTTGTATGAACTTTATGTATGAACTTGTATTAATTTGGTCTATTCGGTGTTGTGTAATGAAGATGAGCCGTAATGGATGTACGATGACCGATGCTCACCCCAGTTCGTTGAGGGCGTGCATACTTTTCGCTATGGCCGAGGCAAACAAGCGGGCGGATGGTTTTATGCCTTGTCCATGTGGTGTCTGTAAGAATGGTCACAATTACTCTCGCCAAGAACCATTCACGCCCACTGCTTAAGTCCGGTTTCATGCCCCACTATAATGTTTGGACCAAGCACGGAGAAAGAGGGGTTATGATGGAAGACAATGAAGAAGAAGAGGACGACGACATCTATCCCGCCATGGGTTCCCTGAATACGATGATACAACAATGGGGAAGAAGCTGAGCCGTAATGCGGAAGAAGCTGAGCCGCAATGCGGAAGAAGTTGAAGAAGAGGCATCGATGAGCCCGCTGATGATCTAGGTCGGGCCATTGCCGATGCAAAGAGAAACTGCGCAAGTGATTTGGAGAAGAAGAAGTTGCGATGCATGTTAGAGGATCACAAAAATTGTTGTACCAATTGCGAGGTGACAAGAAAAAGCTGGGCACCACATCGAATTGCTGCAATGGAAGGCGAGAGAATGGTGTATCCGACAAGGGATTTGGAAAGTTGCTGGTAATGATAAAGGATATGCTTCCAAAGGACAACGAATTGCCCGAGAGTACGTACGAAGCAAAGAAGGCTGTCTGCCCTCTAGGGTTAGAGGTGCAAAAGATACATGCATGCCCTAATGATTGCATCCTGCATCATGGTGAGTACGAGGATTTGAACGCTTGTCCGGTATGTGGTGCATTGCGCTATAAGATCAGCCGCGATGAGCTCGGTGATGTCGAGGGCGAGCGCCCAGAAGAAGATTCTGCCAAGGTGATGTGGTATTCTCCTATAATACCACGGTTGAAACGCTTGTTCCAAAACAAAGATCATGCCAAGGCGATGAGATGGCACAGAGAAGACCGTAAGAAAGACGGAAAGTTGAGAGTACCCACGACGGGTCGCAGTGGAGAAAAATCGAAAGAAAGTACGGAAGGAGTTTGCAGATGACGCAAGGAGCGTATGGTTTGGTCTAAGCGCAGATGGCATTAATCCTTTTGGGGAGCAGAGCAGCAACCATAGCACCTGCCCGTGACTCTATGTTTGTATAACCTTCCTCCTTGGTTGTGCATGAAGCGGAAGTTCATTATGATGCCAGTGCTCATCCAAGGCCCTAAGCAACCCGCAACGACATTGATGTGTACCTAAGGCCATTAGTTGAAGAACTCTTACAGCTGTGGAATGGAACAGTGTACGTGCATGGGATGAGCACATGGGGAAGAATTTGACCTCAAGGCGTTGCTGTTCATGACCATCAATGATTGGCCTGCTCTCAAGAACCTTTCGTGACGCATAAACAAGGGATACCGCGGATGCACGCCTGTTTGGATGATACCGACAATATATATTTGAATAGTTGTAAGAAGAATGTGTACCGACATCGCCGATTTCTTCCGAGCAGCATCCCGTAAGAAAGAAAGGCAAGCATTTCAAAGGTGAGGCGGATCACCGGACGAAGCCTCGCCATCGTCTTCGGTGCTGATGTACATGATATGGTCAAGGATTTGAAGGTGATATTTGGAAAGTTATCCCGGACAACCTGTTCGAAGGACGCGGACGGACGCGCACCCATGTGGAAGAAGAAATCTATATTTTGGGACCTGCCATATTGAAAGACCTAGAGGTCCGCTCCGCAATCGACGTGATGCACGCCACGAAGAATCTTTATGTGACCCTGCTTGGCTTCTTGGGCGTGTATGGGAAGACAAAAGATACACCGAGGCATGGAGGACCAGCAACGTATGCACGGAGAAGATGGCATACATCGTGGTCATGCAAGCTACGCCTTACCAAAGAAGAGAAGGAAATCTTCTTTGAATGCCTGCCAATATTAAGGTACCGTCGGCTTCGTCAATATAAAGGAATAATAAACATGGCGGAGAAAAAGTTCCGAACCTAAAGTCTCATGACTGCCACGTGATTATGACGCAATCGCTTCCGTTGCATTGAGGGGCTTCTACCGAAAACGCTCGATTAGCCATTGTGAAGCTATGTGCATTTCTCAATGCAATCTCTCGAAGGTAATCGATCCGAAATCATACCAAGGTTACGTAATGATTTGGTGCAATGTCTTGTCGGGCTTGAGTTGGTGTTCCCACCATCCTTCTTCAACATCATGACGCACGCCCTAGTTCACCTATGCGAAGAGATTAACGCTTTGGGTCCTGTATTTCTACACAATATGTTCCCTTTGAAAGGTTCATGGGAGTCTTAAAGAAATATGTTCATAACCGTGCTAGGCCGTAAGGAAGCATCTCCAAGGGCCATCAAAATGAGGAGGTCATTGAGTTTTGTATTGACTTTATTCCTGACCTTAAGCCGATTGGTGTTCTGAATCGCGCATAAGGGCGCATCGATGGAAAAGGCACGCTAGGAGGGAACAAATAATATGTATGGACGGACATTCTCTCACCAAGCACACTACACAGCTTCTACGAATTCCACCTTGGTGGCTCCGTATATGGATGAACACAAGAATTTGCTACGCCCAAACACCCGGCGGTCTCGATGAGTGGATTACACGTGAACAAACCAGAGTTTCGCCAACTGGTTGCGCATACCGCACCATGCATGCCACCTCTATTGAAGATGACCTGTACTTGCTGTCCCAGCTTACCATCTTCAATATAATGACTTTCAAAGGGTACGAGATAAATGGTAATACATTTTACACGATCGCCCAAGATAAGAAGAGCACCAACCAAAACAGTGGTGTCCGCTGATGCGTAAACCAAGACGGAAAGGAAACATATTATGGTTATATACAGGACATATGGGAACTTGACTATCGACGTGGTTTAAAGGTCCCTTTGTTTCGTGCAAATGGGTCAATATGACACGAGGCGGGTAACGGAAGACCCGCAGATGCGGAATGACAACAAGGGATCTCAACAATCTTATGTGTGCGAGCGAACCATTCGTCCTAGCCAATGATGTGGCACAGGTTTTCTATGTGAAGGACATGTCTACCAAGCCAAGAAAAAGAAAAGATAAGGAAGCGAATGCATCGTACGATGAGCCAAAGCGCACATAGTTCTTTCGGGAAGAGAAACATCATGGGAGTGGATGACAAGACAGACAAGTCAAGATTATGAAAAGTTTGATGAAATTGCTCCATTCACAAGTGAATATTGACCCAAGCATCCCGTTAAATGATGAAGATTTTCCATGGTTACGGCGCAAAGGGACACACGCTGAAGAAAAAGTTTCACACCCAAAGATCTGGATGTGATCGGCTTCACTATCATCACTTTCTTCATGTTTCACACCCTAGGAGGGAATGTCTGTAATAGTTAGGATTGTTATGTGTTTTGGCATTTGAAACGCGAAGAAATTTTATGTGCAAACAAATTCTTTTCATGCATTTACCGATTTTTTTCTAGCTAAATGACCCTGAAATTGAAAAGCAATTCAAATGAACTCGTAAAAGGTTGAAAGTTGGCATGGTATCATAATTTCATATAAATAGCATGTGCAAGAAAGTAGAGAGGGTTATGACAAAACTGGATGCACTTCGTACAAAATGGACAATCTCTTTCAAGTATCGTGGTTTCCATTTAAAACTGAACTGTTACAAAGGCATTTCATTTTTAAATAACCTAAGCATTACTAAATTGAATATAATGATAAAACACACTAATATTGAACATAAGAAAAAGAATCACTGGAAAACTTTTTCAAAGTTAAGTTATTCACAAACTAGTGATTCACACAAATTTCAAATAATTCAAAATTTAAACTATTCAAATTTGAAATCTACCGGCACTAAGAGAAAGTTTGTAATTTTTTGTACCTAAAGCAAAAATATTCACAAAGAAACTCTAAATACAACAAAAAACAACTCAAAAATAAATAAAGGAAAAAAATAAAGCAAAAAAAATAAAGCAAAAAAAAGCCCGCCTACTGGGCCAAAGCGGCCTGCATACGACCAGCGACACAACTTTTCATTGGGCCAGGATGCAGGCCCCAAGGCCCAGAGAGGCCCACAAGGCGAGGAGGACAGGTAGGCCCAGTAGGCCTGACTAGGAAAGGAGCTCGAGAGAGCTACCGCACTGGGGCTTATAAACCAGTGCGGTAGCCCCTCGACTAGCGAGGTGGGACTAAACTTCAAGATCAAGACTGCTGCTTGCAGACTTTTTAGTACCGGTCGTGGCACAAACCGGTACTAAAGGGGGGCCTTTAGTACCGGTTTGTGCCACCACCGGTACTAAAGGGGTCGCTTCCCCGCTTGGCCAGGCAAAACAGACCTTTAGTACCGGTTGGTGGCACCAACCGTACTAAAGGTGCCTTCTATATAACTAAACACTTCAAAATTTCGCCGCTCTCATCTCCTCTGCTTTTCTCCTCTCGCACCGCCGCCGCTTCGCCGCCGCCCGACCCGCTGTCGCCGCTTCGTCGCCGCCGCTTCGTCACCGCCCGTCCCGTCGTGCTGCCGCCGCTTCGTCCCCTCGCCGCTTCGCCGCCGCCTCGCCCGACGTCCCGTCCCGTCGTCGCCGCCCGTCGCCGCCGCGCCGTCGCCGTCCCGTCGCTGCCGCCCGTCCCTGCCGCCGCCCCTATCGCCGCCCGCCCAGACGTCCCGTCTCGCTGCCGCCGTGCCTGCCGCCGTCCCGTTGCCCTGCGCCCCAATCGCCTCTCGCTTAGCCGGCCGTGAGCGCAGCACACACACACATACATTGTTAGAATTGTTAGAATTGTTAGAAATGTTTGAAATTGTTAGATTTGTTAGAAATGTTTGAAATTGTAGAAATTTTTCTGTTTTTAGTTATAGAAATATATAGTTATAAAAAGTTAGAATTGTTAGAAATTTTTCTGTTTTTAGTTATAGAAATAGTTATAAAATGTTAGTTATATATATAGAAATGTTATAATTTTTTCTGTTTTTAGTTCTAAAATATTAGAAATGTTATAGAAATGTTAGTTATATATAGCATTGTTAGAAATGTTATAGAAATGTTAGTTATATATATAGAAATGTTAGAAATTTTAGTTATCAAAATCCAATCATTAAAAAATGTTACTTTTTATGGCATATAGCTAGTATTTGTTCTCGACGATGCCGCCCGATCCTCGCCGTCGACCCGTCTCATGACGACGCCCAGCCGACCCATGTCCGGACTGGCTCCGCTGGCTGGCACTGGAGGTGCTGCTTGAGGCGCGCCGCTTGACGAGGAACCCGACCATGGGTCCATCGTCGACCACGATCTCGCTTTGGTGGCGTTCACGTGGGCGATTTGGTGCGGAGGGACCCGCCCCGCCGGAGGTGGTACGTCGCCGTGTCGTGGGAGGAGGACGAGCACGCCCATCGCTACATGGTTGCGTTAGAGGGCGGCAGGTTCTACAATACGTGGCATTATCTTCGGGGATCTCACTTCAGCTATGATCCTGTGAGGGTTCCTTCTCTTTGGGTGTCCACTGCCCGCGCCGGAGGAACCGCGAGTGTCCTAGATTCTTCTGTAGTATTCGATCTTTATTAGCTAATAGCCAGTGATGTACTTTTCTATATTATATATTATTCTGGACGATGTATTCGAGATTATATCTATTATTCTGGACGATGTATTCGAGATTATATCTATTATTCTGGACGATGTATTCAAGATTATATCTATTATTCGAGATTTGAATACTAAATTGTTTTATATTTCTTTTGGATTAGTTAAACAAAAGCTATGGCGCATAATACCGACAGAGAGGGAGAAATGACCATGTTCGATATGATACGTGAGGCAGATGATAATCAAAATGAAGAAGATTATGATGGCTCAATTTCTAAACAACACCGGAGAGGGTGATATGATATTCGATCACGACGAAGTCATGAATGATTATGACGATCACGAAGAACATGATCCTGAAACAACAAACACCGACGAGGTATATATATATTTATATAAGCAGCATCCGTGATCATCACATGTTTTAAATGTCTTGAAGATATATTAACGAATCGATCTTTGTTCTTTCAGCCATCCGGATCGAGCAAATCTTCGAAAAATGATTTAAACGAGGCCCGAACAAAAAGTTGAAGCCGGGCGAAAGTACAATATCGAGGCATGTGACCGTCTTGGCAAACCAATAGCGCCTAAGAAGATTGCGAACAAGTTCGTTCGCTCGGTCAAGCGGAGTTCTTGTGAAGGACCAACTCGATCAAACTTCAAGAATGGAGGGCGCCAGAAAGCCACGCCCAGATGTTACTTATGTCGACAAGAATCAAAAAGATCTGCTTTGGGATACTCTCATGGAACATTTCACCCTACCGATCATTTCACGTAGCGTATGTGCGTAAAGTCAAAGAGGCTGCTCTTAAGATGATGGCGAATGCATTCAAGAACTACAAGAATGGTGAATGGAACAAGTACGTCGGCGGAGGAAGGAAGACTCCAGATTCAAGGAACACCGGAGAACCAACGTGATCATTGGGCCGATTTCGTGAAATTCAAGGATTCGGAATTAGCTAAGGAACGGTCGAGAATAAACAAGAAGAATGCTGAAAAGAAGGATAAGTTCCATAAGTTGGGGCCGTGGCTGCGCGGTGGCAATGCCTAAGTGGGATAAGTCGAGAAAGAGATGGAGGATGCAGGTATCACTCCGGTTACTAAGAGCTGACCCGCCAGGTCGGGACTTGGTTCTATGCGCATGGGGGAGTTGGACCGAGAGGCAGAAAAGTTTCGACGAGGGCAAGTCTGAATGGAGCCGATGATGCGATACTTGTTGCAATAGAAGAGGCACGAACGGGGTGTTCCAGCCCAACAGAGAGAACGACGAGCTTACGCGTGCCACTCGGAAATCTCGAACACCCGGAAGAACACGAGGCAAGGGCGCTATTCCGTGGTATGAGGGTTTTCAGACCGAACACCGACTACGTAACCCGTGCGAGAAAGAAGATTGCGGAGGAGAAGAAGAGGAAGATGGAGGAGGAGCAGAGGAAGCGGGACTATGAACGCCTTCAAGGCCTAGAAGCAAGTCAAGCGGAATTGGCAACAAATTCCAGCGGCAGCAGGAGCAGATCGACTCACTTACCCATCAAAGGGGTCTCAACAGCTGCAGCAGCTAGCGGATGATCCAACATTGATAGCACCGCCCATCCATGCCGAGAAGCAGCGTGGGTTCCGTCCCGACGACCCAATGTTGGTAGATACCCGTGGATGACATCACGGAGAACACTAATCGCGAGCTACACTACAAAATGAAGAACATATCCATGAAGGTGGCGGACGGCTCGCTTTCACAAATCCCCGAGGCAACCTTCCATGGCAACCCGATTCAGCGGGCTATGCTCGTGTCGTGGTTGATGATGTGCTAGACCATATTCGGGCTACAGCTTGACATTGCCGGAGGTGACGGCGAGCTTTCTCGAGAGGCTAAACATCGATCATCCTATGGAAAAAGGATTGCATCATCTTTCCAAGGCCACCCACACCGGTCACCCGAGTCCTCGTCGAAGTCCGCCACCGAGTCAAGAGACTCCGCGCCTCCAAGTCCGCAAAGTGTCGACAATCCTCCTCCTCCAAGTCCGCAAAGTGTCGGGACAATCCTCCAAGTCCGCCACAGCGCCGACGCCCACCTCCTCCAAGTCCGCACAACCTCAGCCCTCCTCCTCCTCGTCCAACTCAGTCCTGTCGGCCATCTCCGCCGCCTCGGAATCGCAGAGACACCCCGCAGCTCAGTGCGTAACAGACGAAGTCGAGGTAGTATAGCTGGAAGTACAGCGGAGGCAAGCGGTATAAATATGGTCCAAGCACGAAGCCTCTTCCGCAGAGGTCTTATGACAAGTCCGAGGAGGAAATCACAGCCATATCAAGGCCGAGGTGGAAGCCCATTTTGCACCGAAACCGCCACCGCCGCCAAGGGAGAAAGTGCTCGAGGAAACGATTGACCACTTCATTCAGATGGCTCAACCACCAGCTTCCAAGCTCTGTTGACACAGACTATGAGCGCCACATCGAAGTTAAATCGAGCACGCCTACAAAGGGAGGCGAGCACGCCTACATTGGGATCGAGCAAACAAGAAGCAGCTGCCAAAAATGCGGAAAACCATTCCCACTGGGAGAACAGGCGCGAATCGATCCCTCGCTTGTTGTGCCAACAACAAAAGTGGCACGCGCCTCAATATTATTGTGGGCAAACAATTGCATGTTCCCGAGGTGGGCAATGTGGTAATAACCGAGGAGCATATAATGCAGGCTGAAGTTCTCAACATCACTGTTGGACAACTCCTCGAGATCAAGCCCATGCCTTTGCTTAGAGAGGATGAAGTAAAACGGCAATATGTCCGGGCCAACCTTTGGTCGCGCTGACAAGGTCAAGAACCTCCCAACGAGAATGTATGAATTGCATCAATGGTACATGAACATGACCAAGATTTCAGATCGAGTGTCCCTCATGGTGAATGTCAAGGAGGACCATTACTACCATGAGAAAGCTGGGTCCGTTGAGTATGTAGAACTGTTTCAGTTATACAATAAGGAAGCACTCGACAAATCTATCGTCAGTTGCTATTGTCTGTAAGTGATTTCTTTCTATAATTTAAGTCTCAAGCTAGCTGTAGTGATCCTTTTGATGAGATCAATCATTACCTGTAATTATCCTCACTATATTCTTTTCTCTGGTATTATGCAGGATGAAGATATATGAAATGAAAAAAGGTGGACGCTATGGCATTGGGTTCATTGACCCGAACACCGTTAATGAATTCACATGGAACATAAATGAACACCATGCAAAGGAAGTAGAAAGCAGCATGCTAGAGTTCTTGAAGCGCCTCAAATACAATGAAGATATACTACTTCCTTACCACTTTGGGTGAGTCACACTGTCTGGTACTACAAATTCTCTGTTTTTTGCCTACTAGCTATAGCTACATGTTTTTGCTAACATATGCCCGCTTAATTAAGACATGTAAACGTGTGCATATGCAGATTTCACTGGGTCTTGTGTATCATTAAAGTTGACGCTTGAACAGTTGAAGTAATCGGACTCACTAGTCTCAAAAAAACTGACTTTAACATCTTGTATGGGATAGTCAACAGGTAATTTCAATCATTATTAACTATATATCTCGCCTATTTAGTTCGTCATTTCATGATATGAACTATTTAATAACCCTTTATTCATTTTCTTTGTCGGCGGGTAGGGCTTGGGCAAGATTCATCAGCGTCACGCCCGCGTAATGAAAACAAAAGCTTGAATGGTTTCACCCAAGGTAAGTAATTAAGTAGTACTAGCTAGCTAGCTAGCTAGCTGCCATCTCTTTAATTATCATGCTTGATTAATTTTTATCCGATCAAATTCCATTCTCGTAAAGGCCCCGGCAGCGCAGGGTATCGATCTGTGTGCATTCTGCGCTTATAGAATATTCGCATGATGACGTCCGAAAGGAGCAGATCTCAAAGACAGCAATGGGTACGCTTGTCGTAACACTATTCACAATTTTTACACCATTATCGATATCTAGCTAGTCACACAACTAATACACATGCATATTGATCTCCTTCTTAACAGTTCAAAGAGGTGCGGAGAAGCTCATAGAAACGGAACGCGTAGAAGCACTTCAAGAGGAAATAGCGGATTTTTGCTCGACGAGGTCATAAATCCAATGGAGAATTCTATTACCCGCTACCGCCCCAATGAAAACCACTTTCAATTGTCATCGTGTTCAAGGCACCAATTAGACTGCTCAAGGCAACATTCATATGTAGGAGAAATTGTATATATCTGTACATGTGTGTATGTGTGAATTAATTAATATGGTGGTTTAATTTGTGAGACATTGATGTGATATATATATATATGCATGATTGGTTCTACTAGAAATTATATATATATATATATATATATATATAGGAGTAGGATTTTCTACAATAGCTTGCCACAGAACTAGTTAAGGTTTTTGACGGTGTAAAAGTTCTCAAAAATTCTGTAAAAAATACTGAACCAACACACCTATAATATAACATGATCCAATGGAGGGATTGAAGAAATATGACTGTATGTGTCCTGGACAAAAAGAACAAATGTTTTAATATATATTGATCCTGCAGTGAGCTGAAATGTTTGTCTTTTTCGCTGAGGACACATAAATGCATATTTTTACAATCACACCGTTGGATCATCTTATTATATTAGAGTGAGGCTCCCCTATTTATTTCATATTTTTTACTTACTTTTAAACTGTTAAATGTTTAGAAAGCCTTAACTAGTTCTGTGTCAAGCTATGATAGACACAGTTTTACCTATATATGTATATGCATGATTGGTTCTACTAGAAATTATATATATATATATATATATATATATATATATATATATATATGCATAACGTGTACAATGTGTAGTATCGTAAAATACCAGCAAACGAAAAAGAATTAAAATGGAAACACAAAATTAAATGAAAAAGAAATCATAAAACTAAAACCCACTAAACCTTATAGTACCGGTTGGTGTTACCAACCGGTACTAAAGGCCTCGAGTCACGGGCAGCTAGTGCCACGTGGTGTTTTAGCACCGGTTCGTGCTGAACCGGTGCTAAAGGGGGGGGCCTTTAGTGACCACTAATTAGTGCCGGTTATGTAACCGGCACTATAGGGCCTTACGAACCGGTGCTAATGCCCGGTTCTGCACTAGTGTTCTGTCAGATTGGCTCTCTCCTTCCTGAGATAAGCTCAAATGGCCATTTTGTTTGTTCCATCTTGGTACATGTCAGCATCTTCAGATCTGTTCTTTGTTCATTTACGATTGGTGATGCGCCTCCCTTTTTTTTGTTCCATCTTTGTACATTTCAGCATCTTCAGATCCGCTGTTTGCTCATTTACGACATGCGCCTCTCCTCTTTTTACTCCAATTTTCTCTATATCAGGCACCTTCCTTCATTTCTCTGGCTCTGGCTACACATGAACCATATATCATCCTCCTTTTGTTGGCTTGTTGATTTTTGAACTCGTGAATGTATATAAGTTGGTAGGATTTGACGTAAACAAGCAGAGGGGACTATAAATTGGAATTTGAAATTTTAGCACAGGCATAAGAAAACTTGATTTTTTTTCAAAACTATCACCTTTTTTATAGCTAATTCGGAAACTATAGTACCCATTGGCAATATATCAAAAATATCACCCTGTCGGTCACGTGGTGGCCGAAGTGGTGGTTTTCGGCCAGAGCTAGGCCGAAAAGTGCTTTTCGTCCACCTGTAGGCCGAAAAGGGTTGGGCTGGGCCGAAAATAGTAGCTTCGGCCAGGCCTAGACCGAAACGGGCCGTTTTTGGCCAGCCCGCAGCCGAAAAGCTTTTCGGCCAGGCCTAGACCGAAAAGGTCTGGATAAGCTCCCGTCGTCGCCTTCCTCTTCCGCTTGCTCGCCTCTGTTCTTTCTTGTTCCTCTCGTTCTTCTCTGTAGAGCTCCGGTCTCCTCCCTGATCTCCTCCAATTTGCACTCATTTACACAACCAAGGCACAGAATAGATAGATCATAGCATTCTCCACCGGCCTACGGTGTTTTTTTTGTTATGGGATAGTTTTTTGTGCGCTTGGGGGAGGAGCCATGGTGGGGTGGAGGAGGTCCGGTTGGGAAGGAGGTGGTGGTGAGGAGGAGCAGCACCTGTGGAGGAGGAGGCGGTGAGGAGGAGCAGCAGCTTGGGGGGTGACCGGAGTTGAACCTCCGATTGTCGAGTGGGCGGCGCTGCCGTTGTCCGGTGGCCGGTGCCGCTGACCGGAAGAGACGCACGCTTCGAAGGTATAGCCATGGCGTCACAAATTTTCTCTAAATTGTATAGTTTATTAGTTAGTGTTAATATGTTTTTGGTGGCATTTTAGCGCATAGTTAGTGTAGCGGGTAATATTAGTGTTCATTGTGATTAATGAGGAGATGATAATGTCTGACAGGTGAAAATGTCGAATCAAGAATTTGACTGCTTATTACGGCGCCGTAACGCTCGATATAATGAGTTGGGAGTTGATCTTAGCGAAGTTTAAAAATGGCGCCATGACACTAGCGCAATCTTTACAGACCGGACATTAGACAATTGAAGTACTGGTTGACAACTAGTTTCGGCTGGATCCTAAAGTATGTTCCACAAGATTCACGCATTGTGGACCAAATCTTGTAAAATGTGAAGTGGAGTTGATGCGGTAGATAGGAGCCAACATTGGTTGTCCTGTTAAGACGCTGCCGAGACCGAAGAATCCACCCATATGTACTTGTGCAACCTGTGCCGAAGGAGGAGAATGCCGTACAACTCCACAGGGGGTATGAAACCGGTCAGGGCAGTGAAGTGGCGACCGAGATTGTTTTATCCGGGTCACAGCCACAAGATGTGTATGCTAGCCAACCCGAGAAAGAGTCGGAGTATGTGCCACACAATGTTTGTGGTCCTGATACTGGGCAGAGTAGCCAGTCGATAATACTAGCTGGTTCTGGTTTTGCTGATGGGGATGAGGAAGGGGATGAAATGCAGAGGGTGATGGAGGAAGAGGACGAGGATGGATTGGTGGAGGAACTGGATTCTGAAAATTCTGAGGATGAAGTTGAGGTACCGATTCCTTCTACATGGGAGCAGGACATATCCACCGGCCTTACGGTGAACGATGGCCATGAGACTCCATGGCAGTATAATCTGAACCAAGTACAAATAGGGGCTATGTTTGATACAAAGAAAAAATTGAAGTATGCGGTGATAAAGTGGGCTATGTCTACGCAGAGGGTTTTCAAGACACACATATCAAGTCCAACAAACTATACCGTGAAATGTGTTGAAATAGGTTGTCCAGGGAAGGTGCACGCGCACGTGCCGAAGTATGACATCCACTGGGTTGTCACCATTGTCATCCCACATAATTGTGTGAGGAAGAACCTCGCGGTGAAGCATCCGAACCTGACTTCAAGTCTCATTGCGCAACTCATGTATACCGAGATAGTAGAGAAGAAAGATATGGAAGCAAAACACATCCGACACAGCGGTGAAGGTCGATGGAATTATGTCATTCCTTATGGGAAGGCTTGGAGGGCTAAGCGAAGGCTATGGAGGAAAGGTTTGGGACGTTCTTTGACTCATATGATAATGTTGTCCGCCTCCGGGCATATCAAGGAGAGGAATCCGGCACTTATGTGAATGTACAACACATGAGGTTGCTGAGTATACCTGATTTCAAGGTGTTGAAACGAGTTTTCTTCTCTTTTGCTATGTGCATCGAAGCTTTCCAGCATTGTCCTCCTGTTATGTTTGTGGATGGTACATTCCTAACCGGTCAGTATAGAGGGCAAATCTGACTTAGATGAGGCAGGTGAACCACTGCAGGTACACAAGAGGCAAGTGAAACGTTTCTCTTACGACAAGTCACTCCTTACCTGCTTAGTAGATAGATGGAGACCAGAGACACATACGTTTCACTTTCCCTGGGGAGAGATGGCGCCTACTTTACAGGATGTGTCGTACTTGTTGGGATTACCTCTGGCTGGTGCTGCCATAGGTCCCTTAGAGGCAGAATCTGGGTGGGAAGCAGCTATGCAGACCCGTTTTTTGGCTGCAGTCCCGACTGCTAGGGCCATAGACAACGATCCTCATGGACCTCTTTTTAGATGGTTGAGCCAGTTTCAGGTAACCATCACGGCCACTTAGATTGTCCGATGGACAAATGTTGTTTTTTAGTTGTCCGATGTTCATACAATTATTACGTTTCTATGTAGATTGTCTCGTTAGGATATCCCGATGTTCAGTTGTCGGAGGCACAGATTGACCGGTCCCTAGAGGCATATATTCTTTGGCTGTTCGGCAAGACGATGTTTACGGAGAACCACGTGACCACTGTCGATGCACGACTCATCGGTATTGCACGAGAGATAGCCGACGACGCCGCTCGCGGATATTCTCTGAGAGGAGTTTTGGTTCTGCTGTGTTAGCGGCTACGTCTGATGAGGACTATGCAAAGCTTGCCAGTTGAAGTCTAGAAAATCTGGTATTGTTGGATGTCCATTATTGTTGCAGCTCCGTCATACGAGAGATTCCCTATTGGACGACCCTATGTCTATGTTGATAAACCTTTTGGTTTGGAGGACTTAGTTGGGCTTATGTGCTCTGCTATCGGCGACTTACCTACTATTGGATCTGTTTGGGCACGACACGAGAGGTACATTTATATTAAGTAACAATTAATTCAATTACTTCTTGCCATTCAATAATATTACTAATGCTTATTTGTTGTGATGGCACGTAGACAGCTTATGATAGTCGTTAGGGGATGCTACCCGTCCTTCACGGCGCAGTTTGATAGTTTGCACGAGGATCAAGTTATCTGGGAGCCATACTCGCCTCAGGCTATATCATCGAGGTACCCAGTTGGGATTTCTGGATTGTGCACTAGAGATCGGCACTTTTGGATGACCAAGGCCAAGTTGGTGTTCGACGTGACGGTTGAGGAGATGTCTCTTAATAGGGTGATGAGACAGTTCGGTCTATATCAAGAGCCTAAGATTCCAGATATTCCACACTTGCCAGAACACCTGCACAAGTAAGTACTAATACTATTTTAGTTGTCAGCTTTGCATGCATAATATACCGTTCATGTATCGCGATGTCAATCTCGTGGACGATCGCCTAGGAGGAAACAAGTCCATGGCTTATTGGCTTAAGAGCATTTCCCTTACGCCGATGAATGGACTACCGCGACAAATATCCGGGTGAGGTTCGACCTTTAACTCGAAAAGTTCGGGTTGTATCTGCAGCGCACGCATACAACGAGGATCTACTTGGTTCCATCAGCTGCTCTGATCGATCGAAGCCCCTCTCACCAGCGATATGTACCCAACTGCCTCTGTTGTGGGAACCAGACACCACGCGGTAAATGCCTTGATTCTCATATGTGAATTCTTTTGTTAATCTGGACATATTCGCTTGGTTGTCTATTTGTGCTGTCTATCATACAACGAGGATATAATTGGTTAACTCTTCGTGTACAGTGTGACTTGACATTACAGGCGCGAGAGGAGGTTTCCGCTTTAATGCGGCGCAGTCAGAGGGGAGAAACTATCCCACCGCAAGAGAGCGTCTCATGGTTGAGGCGTCTTGATGACAAGCTACGTGGGATTTACGCAGCTGTTACGTGTAGACGGTCTTCGGATGTTGCACTTCCTCCTCCAGCACATCGTCCGCCACGACCCTCTATACAGCATTCAGAACCACGACGCTCTGTTCACCATTCAGAACCACGACCCTCTGTGCACCGTGCAGAACCACCTCCTTCACAGCCAGGGAGCTCTTCCTGGCATGAGCCACCTCCTTCACAACCAGGGAGCTCTTCCTGGCATGAGCCACCTCCTTCACAACCAGGGAGCTCTTCCTGGCATGAGCCACCTCCTTCACAACCAGGGAGCTCTTCCTGGCATGAGCCACCTCCTTCACAGCCAGGGAGCTCTTCCTGGCATCAGCCACCTCCTTCACAGCCAGGGAGCTCTTCCTGGCATCAGCCACCTCCTTCACAGCTAGGGAGCGCTTACTGGCATCAGATGGAACTAGGTAACTGAAAGTGCAACTAATCCCCAGGTGGTTTTGGTAATTAATAACAACATATATATCATTGAACTAATCATTTCTTGAGAATATTTCAGAAAGTTCAGTGATATGGGTATGGCAATGACTGATGATGTGGACCCCTCAAAATGCTAAGGAAAACATTGGCAAAAGCTCAAGACTCCATTTTTGGTTTAGTGATCCAAGATCACATTGAGTCCATAGGAAAGCCAATACTATTAAAAGGGATGAGGTTATGATGATGATCTGGTTGCTCTAAAGTGCTTAGTGATTTATCTCTCAAACAATCAGCAATCTTTCATTCCAACATAAACTCATAAGTAATCTCGGTCCCACCGATTCCAAACTCACCACACCGAGATGAACCACCTCACCCATATAGCCAAAACCCTAGAATCTCGGATTTTCCGATTCCAAACTCGGTCATTCGAAATTGGTGTTGCCAAGCTTCAGAATCCTTCAGACTCAAATCGGTGTCACCGAGATGAGAAAGTCGGTCCCACCGAGATTGGCAAACCCTAGACTTTGGAAGAATCGGTCTAACCGAGATTGTATTTTCGGTCCCACTCGAAAATCCCAACGCTCACAAGATTTGAACTTTCGGTCCGACCGAGTTGTCAACTTCGGTCTGACCGAGATTGCTCAAATGTGTGTAACGGTTGGATTTTGTGTGGAGGCTATAAATACCCCTCCACCTCCTCTTCATTCGTGGAGAGAGCCATCAGAAAGAACTATCACCCCTACCTTACATTTCTGAGAAGAAAACTACCTACCCTTGTGTTGAGATCAAGTTGCTCCACTCCCACCATATGAAACTTGATTTCTAGTCTTTCCAAGTTGCTTTCCACTCAATCCCTTCCTCCACCACAGCCAAATCAGTGAGGAGAGTTGAGTGTTGGGGAGATTATCATTTGAAGCACAAGAGCAAGGAGTTCATCATCACCAACCCCATCTATTACCTTTTGGAGGGTGGTGCCTCCTAGATTGGTTAGGTGTCGCTTGGGAGCCTCCGTCATGATGTGGAGTTGAACCAAGGAGTTTGTAAGGGCAAGGAGATCGCCTACTTCGTGAAGATCTACCCCGAGTAAGGCTAGTCCTCCGTGGGCGTAAGCCATGATGGCATAGACAAGGTTGCTTCTTCGTGGACCCTTCGTGGGTGGAGCCCTCCGTGGACTCAAGCAGCCGCTACCCTCCGTGGGTTGAAGTCTCCATCAACGTGGATTGACGATAGCACCACCTATCGGAACCACGAGAAAAAATCTCCGTGTCTCCATTGCGCTTGCTCTTCTCCACCTCTCATTTACTATACATGCAATTTACTTTCCGCTGCCACAACTCTAGAATTGCATGTGTAGGGTGATACTTGACTTGGTTATCATTGTGAACTTGCTAAGAAACTACTCAAATCAAAAGGCTAAATTTTAAGTTGTCAAGTAGTCTAATCACCCCCTCTAGACATACTTCCGATCCTACAAGTGGTATCGAGCTTTGGTCTCCATTGGATTGGTTTCCATTGCATTGACTCCATAAGCTTGGTTTCACAACCTAGGAGAGTATGGCGTCTAGTGAGGGTAATTTTCAGAGAGGTCCTTACTTTGATGGTTCAAACTTTGCTAGTTGGAAGCATAAAATGAAAATGCATATTCTTGGACATAACCACGCCATGGGGCATTATTTGTGTTGGCTTGCAAGGTGAGTTCTTCGAGGAAGGAAAAGTTCCGGATCGCGGGCTACTGCGGATGAGTTGCGGATGTTACGTAACAATGCTCAAGCTTGTGACATTCTCTTCAATGCTTTGTGTCCCGAGGAGTTCAACAAGATCAGCCGCCTTGAGAATGCAAAAGAGATTTGGGATACTTTGGTCGAAATGCACGAAGGTACCGAGTCCGTGAAGGAATCAAAGCTAGATGTTCTTCAAGGTCAGCTTGACAAGTTCAAGATGAAGGAAGGTGAAGGAGTCGCTGAAATGTACTCTAGGCTTGCTCTCATCACCAATGAGATGGCAGGCTTAGGAAGCGAGGAAATGACCGACCGATTCATCATCAAGAAGATTCTCAGAGCTTTGGATGGAAAGTATGACACCGTGTGCACTTTGATCCAAATGATGCCAAATTACAAAGATCTCAAGCCTACCGAAGTCATTGGAAGGATTGTTGCTCATGAGATGACACTTAAAGATAAGGAAGAGCTTCACAACAAGTCTAGTGGTGCTTACAAAGCTGCAGCTTGAAGCTCCCACATCCTCAAGTGACAAGCTAGTTTCCAATGAAGAGATAAGCCTAATGGTGAAGAACTTCAACAAATTCTACAAGAGTAGAAGCAAGGAAAGAAGCTCAAAGTCTAGATCATATGATGAAAGGAGATCTTCTAGTCGTGATCGAAACTGCTACAATTGTGGAAGACCCGACACTACTCAAATGAGTGTTCGACTCCCACAAGAGAAGAGAAGAATCTCCAAGAAGAAGAAGCCCAAGAGAAGAGTCGCCTCGAAAGAGAGAAGGAGTAAAGATGATCGTTATGAACGAAGATCCTCTCGGAGAAGCAAGGATTCGGAAAGGAAGGACAAGTCATCAAGGAGCTACACAAGAAGAAAACATCAAGCTCATGTTGGTGAATGGGTTTCCGGCTCCGACTCCGACAATCATTCCGAAGAAGCTATCACTCCAACTCCGAATACAACAAGATGAAGGTGTTGCGGTCTTGCTCTCGTATCCTCCAACTCCAACTCCTATGACATATTTGATTCACCAAATGAGGGAATTGGAAGATGCTTCATGGCAAAAGGCCCCAAGGTATCACATCCTGAATTTATTGACTTTGATAGTG
The DNA here is from genome assembly GCA_021437245.1 of Aegilops speltoides. Lineage (NCBI taxonomy): Eukaryota > Viridiplantae > Streptophyta > Magnoliopsida > Poales > Poaceae > Aegilops > Aegilops speltoides. The sequence goes on along the minus strand of CM038146.1, from coordinate 90,684,214 downwards.
ATGAGGATGACTTGCTTGGTGAAGATGAGCTTTTACATGATAAATCTAGTGAGCTTAGTAATGATGAACATGCTAGTAGTCTTTATAGTCGAGATGAGTCGAATGACAATGCTATGAAGGAGATTGAGCGCCTAACTAAAGAACTAAACACTCTTAAGTTAGCTCATGAAACAACTCAAGAAGATCATAGAGAGCTCCTAAGATCTCATGAGAAGCTACGCTTGAGAAGCTCAATCTAGAGCAAGAGCATGAGTTTCTAAAAGCTATCAATGACGATCTTCAAAGAAGAGTTCTTCATATCTTGCCAAACGACTTCTCTTGTCTAATTTCTTGCCACCTATTAAAACTAAGCATGACAAGCATAAGAAAAATTCTTCATCTAGTAGTAACAATAATCATGTTAAATCAAATGTTGTTACTTCTAGTAATTCTCTTGATTCCACTAACAATGTTTCAAGCCAAGTTTCACTTGAGCAAGAAAATAGTCTATTGAAAGGGATTATAGAGAAAGGTGTCTACAAGAGTCTTGCGGAAGCAAGAGCTTTGAGGAAATTGTTCGCAAACAAGGAAGACACCGGAAGAATCAAGGAATTGGTTTTGAGCGAAAGTTCAACGCCGAGGGTGTTGAATGGGAAGAAGGTCAATATCCCACTCCAAAGTTTGTCTCTCAAGAGAAGAAGTATGATCCTACTTCTTCCAATGAGGAACAAGCTCAAGATGACCTTCCACCACAAGACCACAAGCTAAAAGGCAAGGACAAGCTTCAAGAGGAGATTGATGCATTCATTGAAGCACCCAAGGCCATGGTCAAGTGGGTTCCCAAGGCAACTTCAAGTTCTACTTCAACGAGCTCAACAACTACCCCAAGGATTCCCATCAAGATGATGTGGATCCCGAAGAAGAAGAACTAGAGAGTTCTTGAGGGTGACTCCGCCAACACACTTCACTCATATTCATTTTGGCAAGGACTTGTGCAATCAACTTCCACATCTTGCACTAGTTCATGGAGTCACAAACCCTCATGTTGGTAAGTCAAGGGACAAGGTAATCATTGCTCATGGACATCATCAATTGTGAACTTCAATCTATGTCCATGGATATTCTTGTTTGTTCCTTGTGGGACTAACCCATGTAGGTATTGAAAGTGCCCAATCCAAAGGATTGCTCCCAACTCTTGATGATCTTCATCAACATTGAGCATCCACATCTTCAACATCTACATGAAGTCTTCAACGACAACCCAAGGTTAGTTTGACCCTTTAAAAGGGGTTCTCACATCAAGGGGGAGCTTTGCTCTAAAGAAATGAGCTAAAGCATCTTCTAATGATGTGAACACATTAATGCTTTATGAAAAGTGGTAACCCCACTTGTGCTTAAACGATGAGTATGACCTATGATCAAATGTTCTCATTTGACTCCTAAGTCAATATACTCATATATAGATGACCTAGTCATCGCCAAATTGTGTGCTAGCTGTTAGTGTTTTGTTTGTGCATGTTTGACACATATTTCATTTGCTATCTTATTGTGTGAGCATGTTGGATGCATGATTTTATCCATTCGAGGACATCCATTTGTTGCTTTGGTCCTTATGGTTTTCTTTCTTTTGACCAAATGGATGGACAAGAATGCCTAAGTTTTTCCCTAGCTATCTATGCTTTCTTGTCTCAAACTCTATTCATGCTTATATCACAAACTTTGAACAAGACTTTTTCGGACAGATCGAGTGAGGAGCACTCGAGCCACCGATCCGTCAAAAGCCTAACTTCCAAAACCTTCTAAGTACTTTCGGTCAAACCGATATATTCAAATCGATGCACCGAGATCACTTGGATTGATCTAGGTTTTCACCTCGGTGAAACCGAAGTTTCAATTTTCGGCGTGATCGATGTGTGTAATCGCACGCAGCTAACCATCTCGGTCCCACCGAGTTTGTAAACTCGGTCCCACCGACAACCGAAGGTATATATACTCGAGGACGAGCGCGCTGATTACTTCTTCAAACGCCTCGCCTCAAAACTCTTCGCCGCCGTCACCTTGGTCTACGGATCGCCTCCGCCGTCGCTTTGTGCGCCCTCGCCATGGTCTCCATCGCCGTCAACGGTCCTTCGCACTGCACCGTTGCCGCCGTGGTGAAGCTCCACCGCATTGGGTGAGCTTCATCCCTCTCGTGTTCCAATCGCTGATTCTATGCACGATAGGTGTTGCCATGATTCTTGCCAAGTTTGAGATCTCCCTATCCAAATTGTTTAGATCATAGAACAAATTTCGAGTGAAAATTTTAGGGTTAGGTTTCCGCGAACACATCTCGGTGTGACCGATTCTGCATTTTCGATCGACCGATTTGGCCTCTGCCATTACCTTTGCACTTTTCGGTGAAACCGAAGTTGTGCAAATCGGTAAGACCGGTGAAGATTTAGTGAAACCCTAACTGTCTCGGCTAGACGAAACCCATTTCGTCCAACCGAAAGTGGTATATGTGGTCTGTTTAGACATTTCGGTTTCACCGAATTGATAGACTCGGTCGACCGACATGTATTCTGTGAAAACCTAAAACTAAAGTTTGAACTCATTCTTTTGAAAAATCCTCTGCGGTTTGTGATAACTCTTCTATTCTCGCCCATACCCACTCTATTCACAAAGTTGTCGACATGTCTCAAGGAAGTGACAATGAAACAGGTCCGAGATGCCGCTTGAGATTCCAGAGGCAGCTACAAGTCCGTAGCAAGCAGTTTTTCAGATGATGGAGAGAGAAGCACTCCAAGTGGATCTGCTCTCTTCTGCCACCAGGGCCAGGAGGAAGAGGAACTCAGATGAGGAAGATTCAGACTTCATTGCTTGTGAGGAAATAACTTCTAAACCAAAGAGGAAGGTGGTTGCCAAAGAGCATCAAGGGCAACAAACCAAGAAAGGCACCAAGAAGGTCAAGAAATCCTCAAGTTGCGTAAGCTCAAGATGGAAGAAACCTCCAAAGAAGATCAAGAAGACTTCCAAGAGGAAGAGGAAAGTTCATGAAGAGATCACGATGATGATGATGATTCGATGAGGAAGCACCTCAGCCACCTCGAAGCGAAGTTGATGGGTGATGCCATCGTAGCAGGAGCACCTCCTAAAGCTAAGGCTTCAGCTCCAAAAAAGGCAGCCCAAGCCAAACCAGCTGCCAAGCCCAGAAGACTGTGAGGAACATACCGCTTGAGAAAAGAAAAGGACAATGTGCCACCGCAGAATCGATGATGAGGCTCATGTTCGCTCAAGCTAAGACAGAACTGCCAGTTCATAATGAAGCTCATCCTCGAGCTGAAAATATGAAGGAGAGAAAGGACAAAGGACTCGAGCTATGGAGGCAAACAGATCCATATGCCGCCAGGAGAAGAACAAAGATTGACCCAAGATTCCACACTAGAGAGCAACAAGACTTTTATGAGACAAAGGCTCATGGACAAGAAGCCAATTGTTGCCGATACGGATATGTTGATTTGGAAATACATCGACAAAGAAGAGCACAGAGACTATTTCCCACATGTGCATGAAAGCTTCACCGCTTGTGGGATTGCGAGTTTGTTGGTCGGTCGATCGCTCGAACGATGAGATGATCATGCGCTTCTATGCCACCGCACACTTCTATCCAGATGGCAGGATTGTATGGATGATGTATAGGCGAGATTTCATCTGAGCTTGAGGAATGGAGAGCATTGCTGAATGCACTGTTTCAAGGGAAGATGACATTGATGTGTATGGCATTCAAGAAAAATCACGAGTCAATGAAGAACATGTATAATGAGGTTGATGAGAAGGATGTAGAGATTTGGAAGCTTGGATCAGTCTACTACCTTCGTGCAGGTCTCCCAACCACCAACACCATTCTCGAGGCATACTTTGATGCCTAAGTCAGGGACCACAAGATGATAAGAGGGTACTCTATCAACATGCTGCACATTCTAGATCGAAGACACCTTTTAAGGTGATGGACACGATAGTTGAGACTATCAAGAGGACAGCAATGACCAAAAGAGGTCGTGTGGGTTTGCTCCGCATATTCAGATGCTCATTAATGCCAAGTTTGGCACGGACACCTACCTGTTGGATAGACCCCACTTGCCACTTTGCAGCTCTAACATGAGGACAACGAGGTTGTGATGATCGAGAATGCTCCCACGCCCGTGGAAGGACATGCTAAGTCTGAAGTCGCTAAACAAGCTAAAGCCGAGAAGGAAGCAAAGAAAAGCCCAAGAGTGTTGCGAACAACTTCTTGAAGCCACTCAGAGAATTGAGCTACGCTGGCCAAAGATAGTGCAATCTCGGAGAGCCTTGAGAGGATCGTTGAGGATAAGTTCCATGCTCGACGCTGTCGATCAAGTGCAGTCACCGTCAACAAGCTTGATGCGATATCGAGGAAGCTAAGAGGAGAAGGCAGAACTTATGAAGGAGATGGAAGGTGACATGGTCCAGATGACTATGAGCAGCCTCGCCGCAGTGCCCAAAGCCCGGATCACCGCTATTCCAAAGGTCGATCCTGTGGCTACCACATCAGCACCTCCACTCCATCGACGCAGACGGGAGCCGCCAGCAGAGTCCCGAGTGACGATTAGCTCTATACCTTCGAACTTTTTGGTAACTTGTTGCCAAAGGGGGAGAAATTGTATAGATCATAGGGCTTCGAGAGAGAGTGCTCGCTTTTGCTCGTTCGTTTGCGGTTTTCCTTGAGATACCTTTTTTGAGTTCTTTGAGATACTTCGTGTGTTTGATACTACGTTTGCTCTATCTTGATGAGTGCTTGATCATACTGTGCTTAATGTGTGCTTGATGTCTATCATATTCCATTCATATCTTGTATGATCATTTACTCATGTCTTGGTGATTGGGTGCATGATATTCATTCTTATCATTTTGTGCGCTCCACCAAGATGTATGTGACATGGAAGAGTAACCCATGATCCTAATCGATTGTGCATTTGCATTCAAACGCAAATCTTAAATGATGCACAAATTTAGGGGGAGCTCTTGCTTATCACATACTTCTCAAAGCGACGATGTTATTCATTGATTATATCATTTGTCGAAGCTTTGATCTATATGTTGTCATCAATTACCAAAAAGGGGGAGATTGAAAGTGCAACTAATCCCCAGGTGGTTTTGGTAATTAATAACAACATATATATCATTGAACTAATCATTTCTTGAGAATATTTCGAAAGTTCAAGGATATGGGTATGGCAATGACCGATGATGTGGACCCCTCAAAATGCTAAGGAAAACATTGGCAAAAGCTCAAGACTCCATTTTTGGTTTAGTGATCCAAGATCACATTGAGTCCATAGGAAAGCCAATACTATTAAAAGGGATGAGGTTATGATGATGATCTGTTGCTCTAAAGTGCTTAGTGATTTATCTCTCAAACAATCAGCAATCTTTCATTCCAACATAAACTCATAAGTAATCTCGGTCCCACCGATTCCAAACTCACCACACCGAGATGAACCACCTCACCATATAGCCAAAACCCTAGAATCTCGGATTTTCCGATTCCAAACTCGGTCATTCGAAATTGGTGTTGCCAAGCTTCAGAACCTTCAGACTCAAATCGGTGTCACCGAGATGAGAAAGTCGGTCCCACCGAGATTGGCAAACCCTAGACTTTGGAAGAATCGGTCTAACCGAGATTGTATTTTCGGTCCCACCGAAAATCCCAACGCTCACAAGATTTGAACTTTCGGTCCGACCGAGTTGTCAACTTCGGTCCGACCGAGATTGCTCAAATGTGTGTAGCGGTTGGATTTTGTGTGGAGGCTATAAATACCCTCCACCTCCTCTTCATTCGTGGAGAGAGCCATCGAAAGAACTATCACCCCTACCTTACATTTACGAGAAGAAAACTACCTACCCTTGTGTTGAGATCAAGTTGCTCCACTCCCACCATATGAAACTTGATTTCTAGTCTTTCCAAGTTGCTTTCCACTCAATCCCTTCCTCCACCACAGCCAAATCAGTGAGGAGAGTTGAGTGTTGGGGAGATTATCATTTGAAGCACAAGAGCAAGGAGTTCATCATCACCAACCCCATCTATTACCTTTTGGAGGTGGTGCCTCCTAGATTGGTTAGGTGTCGCTTGGGAGCCTCCGTCATGATGTGGAGTTGAACCAAGGAGTTTGTAAGGGCAAGGAGATCGCCTACTTCGTGAAGATCTACCCCGAGTAAGGCTAGTCCTCCGTGGGCGTAAGCCATGATGGCATAGACAAGGTTGCTTCTTCGTGGACCCTTCGTGGGTGGAGCCCTCCGTGGACTCAAGCCGTTACCCTCCGTGGGTTGAAGTCTCCATCAACGTGGATTGACGATAGCACCACCTATCGGAACCACGAGAAAAATCTCCGTGTTCCATTATGCTTGCTCTTCTCCACCTCTCATTTACTATACATGCAATTTACTTTCCGCTGCCACAACTCTAGAATTGCATGTGTAGGGTGATACTTGACTTGGTTATCATTGTGAACTTGCTAAGAAACTACTCAAATCAAAAGGCTAAATTTTTAAGTTGTCAAGTAGTCTAATCACCCCCCCTCTAGACATACTTCCGATCCTACAGTAACACTACTCACTTCATTCTTTTTAACAGTGTAGTAATCATTCTTGCATTCTCAGCAGTCACTGATGCTTACTGGTAGTGCTTCGCTCATTCATTTGTATCAATTTTACATGTTTTACTTTCTCGCAGCGGCAACCAATCGCAGAACTGCTCATGCATTCAGAGCGATCACCGATCCTTAGTGGTGATGCTTGATTACTTTGAGGGCGACCGCGAGTATGATGACCTAGCTACAAACATTTATGGCTTCTCGCAGACAAAGTGTTTCACACTCCACCACCACCACCGGCACAGAGACACATGACCGTGAGAGACGAGGTTAACTATGGTCGTGGTTATCGCGAGACTCGCCCACCGCCTCGGCGCTTATCGCCTTCCTGGTCCTCGCCGAGGAAGACCCAGACTCGTCGTCGTCCCCGCAGATGATATGCTTATCTATCTATGTATGACTCATTATCTATGTTAGTTTCTGACTATTCGCAGCTGTGTGTCAAGATTTATGTATGAGACATGCTTCATGTATGTGTTATTATCGCACTTCCTTCTATCTAATCAGAGACATATATTGTTTTATGTATGCGAGAGACATATTATTATTAATTCGCATTCTTATTCCAGCTTACATTTCCAAATAGACTACAACCGATAATTAAGATACATCTTACATACTACAAAATGAAATTCAGATAGAACATAATGCCCTACAATAATACAATACAAACTAATAATGCAAATACATCCGAATGAAACGGTACAAATGGAATACATCTTACATACTACATGAAGTGATCATCGTCATCCTCCGTTGATGCAGCCCTCTTGCCCTTGGACGATCGCGGTCCTCTTGCCCTCCGTTGATGCGAACTCTTGCCCTTCCGGATGCGTAACTCTTACCTTTCGATGATGCGTAACCCGGGCGGCGACATAAAGATATCTTCATCGTCCTCGCTCTCCTCAATCCATAAAGATGGATTATTTGGTCAAAGCCTTCAAAGATTCACTCTTGGCACCACCACCTTCTTCCACCTTTCATGCAACCTAAGAAGTTCTTGACGCACCTCCTCATAGGTCCTTTCGTGCCACCCGCACCTCACGTAATTGGTGAGCCAACTCATTCATTATGGTGTCACTACCGTGAGTTCGTCCCATGGAACTATCCTATTGTCCATCCCGAATCGGTAACTAGACTCGAAGAGTCCCGCTCATCCTGTGGTGAAAACTACGATCGAATGGATAATGGGACATCTCGACTACACTACACTGGAATGCTTATCCACCTTCGCCTGAAGGGGGTTTTATAGATACAGAGGAGATAATGGCGGGAAAGAATAACTGCGGTATGGCGGGAAAGTGTTGGCGGGAAGGGAATGGCGAGAAAATAAGGCGGGAAGGGATTGGCGGGAAACGGGTGGCGGGAAGGGGTCGGCGGGAAACGAGTGGCGGGAACATAAGGCGGGAAGGGGTTGGCGGGAAACGGGTGGCGGGAACATAAGGCGGGAAGGCGTTGGCGGGAAACGGGTGGCGGGAAGGGGTGGGCGGGAAACGGGTGGAGACAAAATACATTTCAGCATGGGCCATGCAACTTCGGCCTACGATTGACCAAAAAGTGAGTTTTCGGCCTAGGCTTGACTGAAAAGTGTATTTCGGCCTAGTGTTGGCCGAAAAGACACTTTTCGGCCTAAGTGTGGCCGATAAGTACTACTTCGGCCTAAGTGTGGCCGAAAAGTACTACTTCGGCCTAGTGGTGGCCGAAATGTTAGAATTCGGCCTAACTGTGGCCGAAAAGTTGTACTTCGGCCAAATGATGGCCGACGGGCTACTACTTTTGGTTTTTTTGCATTACGTCCTATAGTTTCCGAAATTGCTACAAAAAAGAACACAGTTTTGAAAAAAAAAACTTGGTTCATGAGGCATGGGAGAATAGGTGGTTCCAAGTGTTACTTTTCTGGCTCATAACAAAAATTATGGCCCATGTGACACGAAGGTGCAAATAACTTACGAAAGTGGAACCTACGAAACCTAACAGATGAAATAGCAATTAGCAAACAGACGAAGCCCGGGCAGGAGCGCGTAGCGCCTGCGAAGGCCCGCCGGGCGACCAGAAGACAAGCGAGCGATGTAGGAAAAAGAATCAAATAGTTTCTTCTCACTTTTTTTGGACTGCAGGTTCAATTACCAAAAAGTACAAGGACTTTTTGGCAAATATGCCATGACGGTTAGCGGACGGAAGCGGTCGAGACTGTGGAGGACGAGCAAATGTTGCTCCATGATGGAAAGCAAGCAGAGCGGCATCTGCACGAGGGTATGGATGATAAGGTTTTCAAGGCCCTACTGCATTACATGTACAAGGATTCCCTGCCGGCATTCATGGAGGAGACCACGGAAGAGGCGACAAAATGGCGCAGCATTTGCTCGTCGCAGCTGATCGAAATGCAGTAGAAAGACTGAAACTGATGTGCGAGAGCAAGTTGAGCAAGGCGCTGGGACGGTGGGCTTCACTTCGGATCTGGCTGAGCGGTACAACTGCCAACAGCTCAAGGTTTGATGTCTCAAGTGTATGGCAAGAGACTTTGAGAGGTTGCGAGACATGAAAAGAAGCGATGGATTAGAGCAATTGAAGAAAACCCATCCAGTTGTCGTGTGTGATATTCTCAATGAAGTTGTTGACAAACTGAATCAACAGGCTGTAATTACTTCGCCTCCGTGACCTGCAAGAAGTGACCTTCACGTCGCCGGCCGCCCTCGTCGCCACTAACATGTCGCCCGTCATCTAGGCCGCCATGATCCGTGAGGATCGGACACGTCTCCCGCGCGTCGGCTCGACGGATCCACGATGTCTCCTGAACGTCGGTAGGGTGGATCGACTGCATCGAGCGCGGCTGGATTCCCAGCCGCCCCTGACCAATCCACCTCCTGTGTGGAGCATAGGTAACCGGCAGCTCCTCTGTGCGCCTTGCATCGACAAATTTCTTTTTTTGAGCAACTCCTTGCATCGGCAAGATGGACGTGGTCACTCCTTCGATGGATCCCTTGAAGCCCGGGAAGTAGAACGGGCTAGTGGACCGTCCAGTTGACCAGAGCCCTTCCTTTTGGCCTCTGGAGTAGCAGCCTAGAAGACAGCTGGGCTAGATTTCACACAATGCAAGACATATTGCTTTTCAAACGAGATCTGACGGTCAGAAACGCTGATATTGTCAAAACGTAAATCCCTGAGAGGACTCGGTTTACACTCAGTTTTGCTACCCTTAATTGATAACTTTATTGTTAATAAGAATATTATTCTTCAGACAATATTGATAACTACTCCCTCCATCTCATAATGTAAGAGTGTTCCCCGAAAGAAAATGCTACTATATTTTGGGTCCTTAATTAATAAGTTTATTATTATTAATAATATTATTCTTCAGACAATGTTGATAATTACTCCTTTCGTCTCATAATATAAGAGCCTTCCCCGCTAAATGCTCCTATATTTTGGGCATCGTGAAGCCCCCCACTCGTGGATTACCACGGGCGGTTGGGCCGCACCACGGGCGTTTGTGGCGTCCGTCCGGGTTGCTTTTTTTTGACTGGCCAGTGACCGGGCCTTCCGTCCGGTCGTTTGAGAGGGCGCGCCCGAGTGTAGATGCTCTTACATGGGAGGAGATGTTTGCCATGCAAGATTTTGTAGCTAACTTTGTGGCGAAGGTATAAAAAAATAAAAATACTATATTGACAAGCCATGTTTCATGGTGAAAGTGAGAATGGCTTTAGAGCATCTCCAAATCGGCTCCCAAATCGTCCGCAAGTGCGAACTGAGCTTTCCGTACGCACTTTGCCATCCAAAGTTGTTACGTGTCTGCCCGCGGACCGGTTCATCTGTTCGAAATCCCAGAAACAAGGAAGGCTTTGCGGGAGTCTCGACATCGGCCTGGCAACTCAAAAGCCACCCCGTACCTCTCTCTCCTCTTTGTCCGAAAGATGATTAGCTTGGCATTGGGCCAAAGGCTGCAACCGGTTGCGAGCATGTTTAACGGAAGCCATTAATCACACGATCACTAACACTAACTTTGGCGGAAGGTTGCTAAACTATTTGAAGCTTCAAGTGCTTCAAGGTGGTTGGTAGCCAAACATTACTAGCTTTGGCAGAAGGTTACTAAAACTTTTTGTGCTTCAATGGCAGAAGGTTTAGTGTTTGGCTAAAGGTTGCTAGCCACGGTGGAAAGTTGCTAAAATATTTCCTTTTTTCCATTAAGTTAATAGAAACAGACATTCGAGATATAGGTTGGATGACCGACTCCTATCCCCATGTCTGGAAACCATCCTGATTGGTCCACGGACAAATATCGTGTCCGTTTTAGGGGTCCGCCATTGGAGATGCCAGATGCCCTTAGAGCTAGATATTTTAACATAGCAGAAAAGTGTGAATTTTATTTTTACCTCTAGTTTCATTTTGTGAGAGAAATCAACCCATTTAACTGTTTTCCCCACATTTTTACACAAATTAAGCAAATTTGTGTCACAAATTACCCCATTCATTTTCCCATTTTAGTGATGATTGTACATTGCCACGTAGGCGGTGAATTTCCCTTATTTTCCCCTGTTTTGCTCTTGGCGTCATGATCTCCTCCTTCTACATTGTGCTGGCGCCATTGACTTGTACAGCGAGGTCGTCCTTCTCCACCATAGCCGACTGCTCCGTCGAGAACCTCTCGCACGTCCAGTTCGAGCCCTTTTGCACAGACCTCTAACGTCGACGGTTCAACCTCACATGGAGCATTTTGAACAAAGAAAATCCTAGGCACTTCGCTGGTAAGTGCACAAATTTTGGAAGAGCAAAATCGAGGGAATTCCAGTGCTTTCACACTGCAATGCGAAAGAAAAATGAGAAGATCCTCTTTTTCGGACTAAAATAGGAAGACTTCAAGTCTTCAACCAACTTGAAATTTGATTTTTTTTAAAGAGAAGAAAAACATTTCCTGTTTTCACGAATGAAAAAAAGAAAGAACCTTTGGACTAGAATAGGAAAGACTTCAAGTCTTCAACCAACCTGAAATTTGGAACTTTTTAAAGGAAACAATTGTTCCCTGTGTTTTTTCGTGTGTGAACCAAAAAAAATTTACAACCACCCATACACTCACAGAAAAAAAGTTCTCTCGCGTGTCCTGACCTTATCAGGTCCACAAGAGGTTAGCAAATTTTTAGCATTACGGTACCGCGGACATTGAGAAAGAACTGATCCGATAACACATACGACATAATTTAAACTAGCAGTTCGCGCCACATATTACATTGCCGGAGTTCGTTCATACTGGCTAAAATTAATAAAATCCTAAATCTACGCACAATCATCATCACCGGACTTCTTGACGTCGAGATGGTACTCCATCGGCGAGTCGGAGAGGACGGACGCCAGGGCCAGGTCATACTCCTCCTTCAATGTCGCTTCGTCTTCGGCAGCGGCCGTCTTTTTCGCGTCGAACAACGCACGCTCCGCCGCCCGGAGTCGCTTGTGCGCGGGCGAGAAGATCCAGTTGAGGCGGTCGAAGTTGCTCCGCGCCCGCCCGGCGAAGCTGCGGGACATCGCGCCATGCTTTCACGGCTGCTCCTTGTGCGACTCCTTCACAGGCGGGCTGAGGGAGGAGCTCCCGGCCTCGTCGTCGTTGCGCCGCTTGCGCGGCGGCGAGCTGCCACGCCCCCTCGGCCACCCCTCCCGCAACCGGAGCTTGACATCGGGGCGAGCTTTGGTTGCCTGCGTGCGAGGCAAATCATGACAGGTGAAATGAGGATTTACCGCCGGAGCTAAAGAAGTGCGGCGGAAGGGGAAAGGGGTAAAAGCAGATGTGAACCCTAAACGCCGGTCGCTCCGGTATATATGCGGGAATCGAGGGCGGTTTACGGGCCGCTCTAAATTTTACAGGCCGGGCCGTTTATTCGGTATTTGGTGGGGCCGTCTGTGAATGCGCCCTAAAGGGACGCTTACTCCTCCCCAGGCCCGCCAGGCCACCGCGACGCACGCAGCACGACTCCTCCCCCTCCCTCCCCATCTCCTCGGGGTTAATGCCTCTCGCCGCCGGCGGTCGGAGCAGCGCCAGTGCCTCCTTCGGGCGCCCGCGGGGGCCTTCTGTGGACATGGGGACGCACCACCTCATCACCGGCCAGAACAACTGCGCCCTGGACGGGGCGTCCTCCTCCAACCCATTCGGCGCCCTCGCCAACACCCTCCTCGTGCAGTCCAACAAAGCGGTGGTAAACCCTAAGTCCGTCGCCCCGTCGGTTAAGACTCTCGAGCTTAAGGGCTTGCCCTCTGCATCTGCGGTGGCCCGGATCAATTGGCGCCCTTTATGGATTTTGTAGGAGACAACGATTCATTGGTGCACTCTCGGAGCATCTACAAAACGATGGACGAGCTCTGGGATGGTGAGATATATATAACTGAAAATCAGCGCCCGCATGAAATGCAATGTGCGACTAGACTTGAAATTTATGCCGCTTTATTTTATAGTAAGAGCAAAACAATGCATCATGCCAGAAAACGCAACGACCTCCTGGTGTGCATTTTGTTCCATTCTTGGCAGGACGACGTAGGCATTGTTGCGGTATGCACGGACATCTAGAGAGGAGACCAGGAATAGAAGCATAGAACGAGCGATTTTACAACAGTACTCTCCGTTCTTTTAGTCTTCTGTTGTATATGTTCAGAATATATAGGGATGCATACATGGAGAAAAAGCTCTGGAACAGTTTGGAGGTTAGAGCATCTAGAACCGTGGACACCAAATCCGACCCCTCAACACCCGGGGGCACGACCGGACGCGTCCGCACGCCGTAATCGGTCACACCTCATACTTCCTCCCTTGCATCCGAGTACCTCATATTTCATCCTTTAGATCCATACAAATCATTGCCAAAAAAATCCTATGTACTATGCAAATCACACTAGCCTAACTACGCTTCGTCGTCGGAGATGCCACAATCTCCATGTCAGACGCCGAGTTATGGGCGCGTAGGAGGGCTCTGGCTCCTCCTACTCATCCATATAGGAAAGTGTGTCGTCAGCGTCCGCTTCCTACTCCGCCTGGAGGATACGTCGGTTGGCCTTCGCCTTCGCCTCCGACTGAAGGGAATCGAGGATTGCCTGTTGCTCCGCATGCAGATCGGGCGTCGCCCGCGTCCTCCTCCTACTCTGCGTCCTCCTCCTCCTCCTCCTTCGGATCCACCGTATCGGGAGGTAGCCACACAACGATCCGGGCTTCGCGCATTGCTTGGATCTGCTCAAGGAGCTGCGGTCAGCACTTCGCATTAGATAAGCGTAGCTCCTGACTCGTCGGCGTGGTGGCATGGATACTTGATTGTGGTGGCGGCTGGGGAGTGAAATGTGGAGGTGGACGGCGATTGGAAAGCGGCGGCGGCAGAAGGGAGGAGAGGAAATGTGGACATGTAGCCTTAAATAGCCGGGCTAGGGGCCTTGCGCAGCGCGATAGAGCGCCGACACGCGACGTCATCGGTCCGTCAGTGGAGACGAGCTTCGGACCATCGGGTTTCGAAGTGTTTTCTCATAGGGCCTGCATGTCAATTCGACGTGGCGGACGTGCCCGGGCATCCCCATATCTGCCCCAGATTTGAGCTGAGTATGAGGGTTACCGGTCAGCCCGGGCATTTGTGGTGCCCATTCGGGTCACTTTTTTTTACCGGCCAGTAACCGGGCCGTCCGTCTGGTCATTTGAGGGGGCTTTGAGGCGCCCGACACTGTAGATGCTCTTACATGGGAGGAGATGTTTGCCATGCAAGATTTTCTAGCTAACTTTATGGCGAAGGTATAAGAGACTAAAAATACTATATTGACAAGCGCAAAGTTTCTTTGTAGCTCGTCCTACATGGTGCCCCTTATCTCTGCCGTTCACCATGATATGGAGATGTGTGCTAATGCCGGCATCAGCAGTAGTATGTCTGCAGCCACGGAGCAATTAGTGTGAAAAGGCTGCTACATGAACAGTAGCGAGATTCCTGATAAGGGCATGTACAATGCATAGCCTCAAGGTAATGCCTCGTACGCCATGTAGGATCGGGTATGACGTAAAGTAGGTTCGGATAGGGAAGCGGGATTCTCTTTAGGAGGCGGGTGCTTGAAGAGAAAAAGTGTGGTCCGGTGACAAAAGCTGAAAAGATTAGAGTGAAAAGTAGAGATGCATGTGTAATAGAATCTTTATTTTCTATTTCTTAATGAGGCCCACTAGTGGTAGCTGGTATTGGGAAGAAAAAATAAATATAGATGCCTCAAATTACTTTTTGTCATGAGGCATATGTATCCACATGCCACCATTGTACATGCCCTAAGTGCCAGCAGCGCTGTCCCCGTTGTGTCACTCGCCTTCTCTCTCCCGACATTTGCATGCAAGACTCTCCCTCTCCTATTTATTTACTCCATCTGCATGCACTGCAGCACACTGTCTCTTCTGACACACACTCTCTTTTTTCTTTACTCCACGAGCACCAAAAGCACACACATGTGACACTGTTGTGGTGAGGAACCTAGCAAAAACTGAGTCAAAACAACTACAAGAAAATGACCTACAAAAAATACATGTAATCGAGCTTTGACTTTTGCCGGCCATACCTTTTAGTGGGAGAGTAACTTTTGTGATTATTTTTAGCGAGGGAGAGCTCGTGCTCTAGTGAATGTGTGCGAGACTCCTAAAGAGAGCAAATCATGTAGAGAGAGGTGCATGCATATGACACATAGCAAGGAGCCAAGGAGAGAGAGCTTGTGAGAGATTATGCTGTGCAAGCATGTCCGAGGATTGTGCATGTGAGAGTGGAGAGAGAGAGGGCCCTCTGTGCATGCGTGTGAGAAAGGGTGAACAGAGAGAGGGCCTGCATGCATGTGACAAAAGCTTGCAGCGGGTCTAGTCTGACGAAGACATGACATCTCAGCAGAGTATTAAGCGTTGAGAGGGCCCTACAGCAACTGCTGTTTTTTAATCTTGGCACATATCCATATGCACCTGGGTCCAGCTTGGACGGTTATGATATAGGGTGCCGCGTAGCCCGTCCTACAAAAAACCGTGCTCACATTGACAAGCCATGTTTCACGGTGAAAGTGAGAACGGTTTTAGAGCATCTCCAAATCGGACTCCCAGATCATCTACAAGTGTGCGACCTGAGCATTCCGTAAACACTTTGCCGTCTAACGTCGAAACGTGTTAGCCCGCGGACCGGTTCATCTGTTCGAAATCCCGCAAACTAGAAGCAAACAAGAAGGAGTTTCGACACATCGGCCTGGCCAATCAAAAGCCACCCCGTACCTCTCTCTCCTCTTTGTCCGAAAGATGATTAGCTTGGCGTTTGGCCAGAGGCTGCTACTGGTTCCGAGCATGTTTAACGGAAGCCATTAATCATACAATCACCAACACTAACTTTGGCGGAAGGTTGCTAAACTATTTGAAGCTTCAAGTGCTTCAAGGTGGTTGCTAGCCAAACATCACTAGCTTTGGTGGAAGGTTGCTAAAACTTTTTGTGCTTCGATGGCAGAAGGTTGCTAGTGCTTTCGCAGAAGGTTGCTAGCCACGCGCGGTGGAAAGTTACTAAACTATTTCCTTTTTTTCCTATTAAGTTAATAGAAACGGAAATTTGGGATATAGGTTGGATGACCGACTCATATCCCCATGTCCGGGAATCATCCGGATCGGTCCACGGACAAATATCATGTCCGTTTTAGGGGTCCGCCGTTGAAGATGTCAGATGCCCTTAGAGCTAGATATTTTAACATAGTAGAAAAGAGTGAATTTTATTTTTACCTCTAGTTTCATGTTTGTGAGAGGAATTAACCCATTTAACAGTTCCCACATTTTTACGCAAATCAAGCAAATTTGTGGCACAAATCACCCCATTCATTTTCCCTTTTTAGTGATGATTGTACATTGCCACGTAGGCGGTGAATTTCCCTTATTTTCCCCTGTTTTGCTCTTGGCGTCATGATCTCCTCCTTCTCCATAGTGCCGGCGCCATTGACTTGTACAACAAGGTCATCCTTCTCCACCATAGCCCGCTGCTCCGTCGACAACCTCTCGCACGTCTGGTTCGAGCCATTCTGCGCTGACCTCTAACGTCGATGGTTCAACCTCGCATGGCGCATTTTGTACAAACAAAATCCTAAGCACTTCTCTGATAAGTCCACAAATTTTGCAAGAGCAAAATCGAGGGAATTCCAGTGCTTTCACACTGCAATGCAAAAGAAAATGGGAAGATCCTTTTTTTGAGCTAAAATAGGAAGACTTCAAGTCTTCAACCAACTTGAAATTTGTTTTTTTAAGAGAAGAAAAACATTTCCTATTTTCACGAATGAAAAAAAGAAAGAACCTTTGCACTAGAATAGGAAAGTCTTCAACCAACTTGAAATTTGTTTTTTTTTTGAGAGAAGAAAAGCATTTCCTGTTTCACGAATGAAAAAGAGAAAGAACCTTTGGACTAGAATAGGAAAGACTTCAAGTCTTCAACCAACCTGAAATTCTGAAATTTTTAAAGGAAAAAATTGTTCAAGGTGTTTTCTCGCGTGTGAACAAAAAAAAGTTCCAACCACCCATAAGCTCACAGAAAAAAAAATCTCACATGTCCTGGCCTTATCGGGTCCACAAGATCTTAGAGAATCTTTAGCATTACGGTACCGCGGACGGCGAGAAAGAACAGATACGATAACACATACGACATAATTTAAACTAGCAGTTCGCGCCAGATATTACATTGCCGGAGTTTGTTCATACTAGCTAAACATAATAAAAACCTAAATCTACGCACAATCATCATCACCGGACTTCTTCACGTCGAGATGGTACTCCATCGGCGAGTTGGAGAGGACGGACGCCAGGGCTAGGTCATACTCCTCCTTCAATGCCGCTTCGTCTTTGGCGGCGGCCGCCTTCTTCGCGTCGAACAACGCGCGCTCCGCCGCCCAGAGTCGCTTGTGCGCGGGCGAGAAGATCCAGTTGAGGCGGTCGAAGTTGCTCCGTGCCCGCCCGGCGAAGCTACGGAATAGCGTGCCACGCTTCCACGATTGCTCCTTGCGTGACTCCTTCATCGGCGGGCTGAGGGAGGAGCTCTCGGCCTCATCGTCGTTGCGGCGCTTCCGCGGCGAGCTGCCACGGCCCCCACGGCCACCCCTCTCGCAACCGGAGCTTGACATCGGGGTGAGCTTCGGTCGCCCGCGTGCGCGACAAATCACGACAGGTGGAATGAGGATTTACCGCCGGAGTTAAAGAAATGCGGCGGAAGGGGAAAGGGGTAAAAGCAGACGTGAACCCTAAACGCCGGTCGCTCTGGTATATATGCGGGAATCGAGGGCGGTTTACGGGCCGCTCTAAATTTTACAGGCCGGGCCAGGCCGGGCCGGGCCGTTTATTCGGTATTTGGTGGGGCCGTGTGTGAATCCGCCCTAAAGGGACGCTTACTCCTCCCCAGGCCCGCCAGGCCACCGCGACGCACGCAGCACGACACGACTCCTCCCCCTCCCTCCCCATCTCCTCGAGCTGAACGCCTCTCGCCGCCGGCGATCGGAGCAGCGCCAGCGCCTCCTTCCGGCGCCCGCGGGGGCCTTCTGCGGACATGGGGACGCGCCACCTCATCACCGGGCAGAACAACTGCGCCCTGGACGGGGCGTCCTCCTCCAACCCATTTGGCGCCCTCGCCAACACCCTCCTCGGGCAGTCCAACAAAGCGGTGGTAAACCCTAAGTCCGTCGCCCCGTCGGTCAAGACTCTCGAGCTTAAGGGCTTGTCCTCTGCATCTGCGGTGGCCTGGATCAATTGGCGCCCTTTAGGTCTTTTGTGCTCATATGCTGCTTCCGTTACGCGAAGCCAGTGCTGTATCCCGCGCGGTCTAGATGCGCTGAAGAATATGGTTGATTCGTGGGCTGTACTGTCGCATGTCTCTGATTGCTTGGTGTATTGATTTCGACGGACTAGACGGGCCAGAGCTATTACTGGTTCAAGGTTCCGTGTCTCCTCCCTTTTACCTTACTCTGAAACCATGCTCTAAAGTGCTGGGCGAGATACTTGAGCCAGTGCTTTGTAAATTATAAGCTACTATATATGTTTGCTATAATATTGGTAGGCTTCTCTATTCCTATGCTGTTATCTTGTTTTAAAAAAAGAGTAAAGGGTTAAAAGAGCTCATCGTGCTAGGATTCTAACCTTTAGCACACTCATTTCACCAGTTTAAGTTCAAGTACTCTGTGAATTAACTTATCTGAGAATCTCCGATTGACCTTATTCTGAACATACCAGTCATGAGGTATATGTGCAAGCTAGTCCATCGGATAGGGCATGATTTTACAAGTCTCTGGAAATTTGAATCATCAAATTTGGACTTCATTTAAATGTTCTAGGAATTTGCAAAGCCTCTGGATAAAAGAAAAAGAACAAGGATTAACCTGATGGGCTGGATCTGACAGAGCAGAGGCGTGCACTGGACGCAGCCCAGCTATATGACGCTCACAGGCCCAGTCCAGTGGTCAGGTGCGCGGGGAGTTGTCGACGCCGAAAGCGTATTCCATGGGATATGCCTTGCCCTAGAGGAAGCGGTTTCCGCAGAAACCGTCTCCGCTTAATGGCGTGGACCCACCCGTCAGTGGCTCTTGCCTTGCTGGCCGGCTGACAGGCAGGGGCCGCTGGCATGTTTGTCTCCCTCCCGCCAGAACAGAGGAGGGAACAGAAGTCATTTGTTTTTACCATTGGTTGGTTATGTTCTGTTTAAAGAAGCCCCTTACGTATAGCAATTACAGCTTATCATTAACTATTATTATACATTGTTTGTAGGTTTCAGAACCAACTGTCAGCTTCCAAAAGTTCTGGCGCTTCTTGAGGGGTTTATGTTTCTTCCGAGATGAACCCATATGTTGGACACCCTAATCCAATGCAGGAAGAGCAGGAGCTCTTTCGGAAGGACCAAAGTGAAGCTGTTCTTGCTCTGGAGGCTGAAGTCTTAAAGAACCCTGGTAATGCTGAAGGTTCGAGGTTGCTTGGAGTAACACATGCCAAAAATGATGATGACCAGTAGGTAATTGTGCCTCTCATTAATTTTAGTGATGTTCTGATGTTCATATGCCGAGTCAGGGATAAAAATGGAGCGGAAACAGCTGGAATTGAGTGATATCACATTTGTTTTCATATTTTTTAGTGGGAGCGGAAACAAATACAGATACCCGAAGGAGGTATGGAGCGAATACGGTATGGACGTGTACACTCTCGCTGGAGGAAAAAGAACCCCTAAACTATGCAGGAGTGGCGCATCGGTGTCAGAAAGGTTTACCGGCATAGAAGGGTGGAAAGTGGCGGTGGAAAATTTGAAATATCCGATAGTCATATTCAAGAAAACCATATATTGCAAGTCAACATTGGCATCCGAATTAAAATGAAAATGGGTATTGGAAATATCTGGATTCTTTTTACAAATACAAATGTTGTATGGGATTTTGAAAAATGTGGATATGGAATTGGATATATCCGTATCCGAAAAAAAAGTTAGCCAATTTAAACAATTCTAGCCCTATATGCTAAGTACTCCCTCCATTTCTTTTTAGTCTGCGTATAAAATTTGTTTGAAGTCAAACTTCGTAAAGTTTGACCAACTACTAGGTAATTGCCCGTGCGTTGCAACGGGAAAAACAGGTAAAGCTGTGCAAGCTTAACTCCGAGTTACCACACATGAAAATGCATGTTGTCTCTTCTCCATCTACGCCCTCGTTCTATTTTTGGCTCGCCATGAATGAAATCTCCGTCATCAATCCTTCTCTGTGATTGTACTCCCACAAATATTGTCCCTAATACTATTCTTCCTAACTCACACTAGTAAGCTTGCACGTGCAACGCACGTCTAAATTCAGACGATAAGTACATCTTTTGTAAAATATCCGTGCGATTCCTAACTTAGTTATTTGAAGTGCATTGTTTGACCATTTATGATGGTTTGAACAGTGGGCAAAAAGGGATCTTTATACACGAAACAAGATCTCTAAGTCGACCAAAACAGAATCCACAAACTAAGATAACATCATCCATAAGCTGCCATAAACATCCCATCGCTTCTCCTCTTTCTCCCATCGGCAGCCTTCTTCATCTGGGCTCCCAACTGGTGTTGGTTCGTCATGTCGACACGGAGCTTACCATATGCATCTGCATTCGCCGCGTATGTAATCGCACTGGACCCTGGATGGCCATAGCAAGCTCCTCTTTTAGAATTGGATAACCAGCCCTCGAGCAAGGGAGGCGTAAACATGGAGAAAAAGAAACATATCATACTTGCGAGCACACCTTGGGAAGATGTCTCTTCCAGCTGGGCCTTGTATCTTGAGCCTCCAGTGACATGTTCTTGCGGCTGTGGTCTTTGAAAATTCCAATGGTCAAAACAAGCATAGAAGAAACCTTGTAAAATAATGGATGTGTAGACTAATGAAACTGATTGATTTCTGATGTAACCACTTTTTAAAGGGGACATGGTAACACAAAACACATGTTTCCAAAGATCAAAAGGAGTAAAAAATTATATAGCGGTGTCTTCATAGGTTTTGCCGGTGTGATAGCGATGGAAAATTTGTCTTCTTGGAATACGTACATATGACATCTTCCAAGAAAGAAATTATTTATGTACTTGCATTTCACATGCCGACCCAACCGTCATCTGGCTTAACTTGAAGTGGCAGAACTTAACACTGTTCGACACACGAAAAGGCTGTTGGCACATAAGGGTAGTTCTATGTCATACTAAACCACAGTTTAAGCATAATATTGATCTGTTGGTGTGCCCAAGAAAAAGAAGTGCAATGCATGTCTTCGATATAAAATTCACAATTTTATTAATCTTGCATGTACAATTTATGTTTTTGGTTGATATGCACTCCGTAAAAGAATACAAACTCACTAATAATAGTCTGATCGTATCTCTTATACAGAAGCTGAAACTAATATTTGGCCCTAGCATTACACCATTAAGCACCTGAAGTCATTCTTATTCCAAATAAAAGCACCGTAACTGAAGCAACCAACAAACTAAACTCTAGAACATCAACGGATAATCAGATCAATCCTTCTCTAAAGCTCGCATGACAGAAATGTCAAATTCTAACCTAGTTGAAAAATACTGTATAGGGTACATGGTCCACCCACCTAATAAATATAATAGATCGGCATCATTACGTCTAATATGCAATAAATTATGCACCAAATAGAATTTGATAAAATCCAGTAAATCTAATTTTTCTCGTTCCATATATTAGTTTTTTAGATATAAGAGGAGAAATATTTCATGGACAGTTAAAATCCTCACTCAGGCTTAGAATTAGAAGAAACAAACATTAGAACTGCATTTGCTCGATCCTTGAGTGAAACCTTGGTTGTTACCTCTCCCAAGAAAAGAAAAAGAGAAGATACCAATAATCTGGATGCGGCATCAATAGCACGGCTCGAAAGTATATATAGATGCAGTTTCAAGACTAACTAACCGCTTTGCATTGCAGTTTGCAAATAAATCATTTCCATGTTTGAACAAAGGGAACTTGTAAACATCTGAACCAGGAACAGATGTTTCTTTAAGATTTAACAATAGCTGCAGAAACCCTGCAGCAAAGAAATAATTCTGATGCACTGGGATAAAAAATTCTGATGTACTTCAGTACCTTTTCATATGAAGGTGAGTGAGTAGAGAGACTAACACAACCATAAGCACACGTCTCCTCATTCCGCAATTCAGAGCCTAGTTACTTTATGAGCCAATATATGCATCAATTCAGGATCCTCCAGTGTATAAACTGGTACTTTCGAATCACATTGCAACTTTTTGTTGAAGAAACAATTTGCACATTCAGTTACATCGGCATGAGCATCGGTGCAGCTGACATCGTCCTCTCCTAATAGCCATTTATGCAGGGCGAAAAGTTGCATTACAAAAAGAAATAGACATCGAAGAAAGTATCATGGGTTGAATCAAGATGTCAACATGTGGATGCAAACTTGCAATTCCTATAGGATTTAAACAAAAAATAACATATATTGCCTAATCGGGCCAGGCATCGCAGCGGCGTCAGTCCATGATATGGAATCCGCATGGAGTGGGCCCAGGGAGCGGTGGCGGCTGCGAGACGGGGCGTCGGTCTGCTTGCCTCGGTATATATAATTTGATATAATTGTACCCTCAACCTGACCATAGACTCCTACAGTACATCCATTTCTAATTTTATGTATAACCGAGAGCCATTTATATGCCCAAATCTGATCTTAGAAAGAGTATGGATCAGTTTTAGCTCTTACATATATATACCTAAATTAAGCAAGCATTCAGATATGACATTCGTTTCCAGAGAAACATAGGAATAATTCTTAACTCTCAACCGAAGGCTTTACCATATTTTCAGGGATTTGCGTGCAAACTTGTTTAGTCATCAATCCACAATATATGCATTTCTATTTCTTTGTAACCCTTTTGTTTTCTTGGCGCAACAAAAATTTATAGTAGGGCCATGCCTTACTGTTCAGGGTAACAAAAAAATGTCAATCTATTAACCAGTGTACTCAATCATGTTCGGAAATAATGGTACATAGGATCTGGGTCGTTGGTTCTTTTGAATGAATTGGTAGGACCTGGGCTTAATCTACGAATTTAACAAATTGTTTATAAACAGAATGATCTTGCTTTTGGAGAGTTGAATCAGCTCACCTTCACGCAGGAAAAAAAAATGATGTGTTACAATCTACAGAGCTCCCCTCGACTATAGAATCCAATTCACTGGCCTCGATTGCTCTGTCGCAGTTCCAACAACCCATCAACAGTGAGCTCTAACAGAGTAACATGGAAATAATCAGACGGGGTGCTTTTCTTCGAGTGATGATGATGACACCGTAGTAAAATTGGTTTTTATCAATACTGCAAAAGAGGGGGTACTTCTTGTGCCTGCAGAAGTTTTCAGATAGCAAGCATGAGTGCAAAAGGGTAACGATCAAGGAGGGCATGCAGTCTTGTGGAGGTGATAGAGCTTACTCATCGTGAGAGCTTGGATCCAAATAATGCTTGCGATTAGCATGCCTCATTTCTTTCATACCAGGTAGATGAAGCTGGTTAACCTGCATATACACATGTTGAAATAATAGAGGCAATGTCAAAGGTACTGATAACGGCATAAATGCTTAAATACCCTCCTAAACCAGTGGCATATGTTCAACCAAGCACCACCTTGGTTAATCTTTTTTTGTAACACAGAGTGTTCATGTAGACCGGTGAAATGAAACACATAGCTAAAGAACAATTATTGGTGGGACTTTACATGATTATGTTATAAATTGTATTGTGCCAAGCTAGGTAAACGTTCTTACCAGGTGATTGATTGTGCTGAGTATCTTAAAAAAATGTTCGACTAGACAAACAAAGTGTTTCCTTGAAACACAGAGTTCCGACAAATTAAGGTCATAAAGATAAACATTAATTGAAGATTAATCATATTATTTATAACTTAAGCTACCTGTCCAGGAGTATATAAAGAGGTGCATCAGTCAACATCATTGTCTCAACGTGAGAATTCGCAGTTTGATCCAATCCTACAATACAAACATCTGATGCATAAGAGGGCAAAAATTTCTACGCTGATGTCAGCCCACCGAGCAAAAGTTCCAATGCAAATTCTAAAAAACAAATAGAACTACGCCTAACCAGGAACTTTAGATCGATTGCATCGGAACATTAGAAGGGAAGAAATTTGCATCAAATTGCAGGATGTGCAAACACCTCCTGGTTTGCACGCACATACCTAAAAGTCAGAAATTTGCAAACGAAATTTGTAAGGAAGGATAATTGGAATACCAGCGGATAATCCAAATCGACCTCCGCCGTCGCCGTCGGGTGCATGCAGCGTCCGTCGCCTTCCAGCCTCCCCGTCCGGTGCGTGCCGCCTCCTCGCGCCGTCGCCTTCTGGCCTCCCCGTACGATGCGTGCGGCCTCCTGCCATCGCCGTGCTAGCCTCCCCGTCGGCCGGGTGCGGCCTCCCGCCGTCCCCATCCGGCCTCCCCATCCGGTGCGTGCAGCCTCCGTCGTCGCTGTCTGGCCTCAGGTGCGTGCGGCCTCCGTCGTCGCTGTCCGGCCTCAGGTGCGTGCGGCCTCCGTCGTCGTTGTCCGGCCTCATGTGCGTGCGACCTCCGCCGTCCGGCCTCCCCTTCGGGTGCGGCCTCCGCCGCCCGGTCTCTGTGTGCGTCGCGTCGCGGCCTCCCGTCCATGTGCAAGAGTGAAGGGGCGGCGGGGCCGAGCGGGTGGCGGAGTGAAGAAGCGCGGCGGCGAGAAGGGACGGCGGGGATGAGCGGCGGGTGCGGGGGAGAGAAGAAGCATGATATGTGTGAGCGGTTAGTGGGGGCGACAGAGGACGTGCGGACAGAGATGAAGGGATTAGCGTTACGTAAGTGCGTGGTTGGTAGCGTTAAACACAGAAGGATTATGGGCCATTAGATCTTGTTAATGGATGGATCTGATTGTTTGGATCTGCCCCTCTCTTTCTTTTATAGTGGTAGTAGATAGATATATGGCCAGAATGAATGTTATTGGTGATGTACATGGCCTCATCGTGTCTTTTTCTTAATCACCAAACCAGCCTGTTTCATTTATCAACAAACTAACCCTTATACTGGACACAATAATTCAAATACATAAAACACTGACAGACTAAGTAATAAACTTTTAAGAAGAAAGCAATGGACAGTGGCATTTGATGACAAGTTGACAATAAGAAACTCGTGTAAACAAATAACCAACTCTCACTCATATGATACAGAAAATGTCCATCGCCACATGTTGCTTGTTTGCAGACATGCTAGATTCTACAACGGTCATTTTCTCTTCTTTACCACTAGAACATAATGGCGCGCGTTGCCGCGCTCGTCCCTTAACAGACAAAAATGGAGTGGAACTATGTCATTTCTGGATGAATTATTAATAGTACTATTCATGCGTAGCTTGATCCGAAAAGCAGTAGGTATACACGTGAGCTTAATTGCCTGACCTTCCATGCCGATTCTTGGTACTTGAAGTAGCGTTGATGGCCAAGTTGCTCAGAAAGGCCCTTGATCAAGCATACCCTGGCCTGGAGGCAACTAACATTCATCAATTCTTTTTCCTCGCGATCTGTAAATCAGATACTACATTTGATTAGATAGGCAATGAATTAAGAGTGTGCAAACAAATTGCATCAGTTGGCTTGTATCTGCCTTCCCACCTGAACGCCACTTCTCCGTGCATAAACCGTTTTTTAAGACAAAACTTCATTAGTAAAGCTGGATTTGTAGAAAAAGAGTAGTAGTATAGTTGGAATGGGTTAAGCAACTTAATTCCTATCACGAGCCACAGTGACAGGAAGGATGAGCTGGGTACTGAAATAAATGAAACCAGAAGTTCAGAACATAGGGCCAACAGTGCATCTCTATCGTCGGTGACTTTTTTTTAAAACAAAAGGGAGTTCTGGAAGTTCCAAAAATACCAGCCTTAACAAATACAGTACTCACATATTCTTGCAACTGCAGAATGAATTATTGCTACATATCCAGCATCGCATGAAGTAAATAATTAATATTTGCTTGATTATCAACTGGCCATGAAGCAACCTTAGAAAATTACTAATAGCACTAATAAAATGCCTCTCGATAGCACAGAATTCAATACTTTGAATGACTCTGTATGTACCATAACTAATATGATGATCTGGCAACTGAAATTTTGCTTACCAGTGAGATGCATATATCTGATGTTTGACTACATATGCACTTGAATCCTTGCTAAAATACTTCAATCTCCTGCGGATGGGGCTGATCCGCTACTTGCAGCTCTTCTCCTGCGGATGGGGCTGATCCGCTACTTGCAGCTCTTCTCCGGCGGCTGGTTAGGTCTATTGCCTGCTGATCATTTATCGGCCGGACAGAGTAATCCCCGCCTTCTATCTACATGGGCGTGGGGCAGCGGCGGTGCGTGAAGGCGGCCATGAATTTAGGCAAAGGGGGGAGGGGAACGCTGCTGCAGCACACACCGTGACAGCGAAAAAGATGGGTGAGAAAGCCAAGGCACATCGCCGTAATAGCGAAATCACTCGTAATAGGCAAACGAAGCGCACATTAACAATAAAAGACAAGGTACATCGCCGTAATGGGTGTGCATGAAGACAGAAACTGGGTATAGAAGACAATAGACAGAGTAACGGGCAAGGCCCGCTAAGCAAACCTCACGGCTGCGCGGCCCATGGTGAATATTGGCCCGATTCATGAGAAGTCGTCCTAGTCCATCCGTGGAGCAGCAGCCCTGTTACGTGGTTAGGAAAGCCCAAGCTGGCGCTGTGTGAAGACAGGAGAGATCTACACCGTCTGAGATCATGATCGGATGGCTAACGGAGCCAAAACGCTGGGAGGAGGCGTAGCTAGCCCCATTTTACTGTTTCTCAATTACAATATCCCTCTTTTCCTCCATCCGCCATAAATTTTATGTTACAATTACATGCGACTCATACCAATATTCTTCAGGCTACACTGATCAGAGGGCACTTCTGAGAAGTTTGTGTGAACTGGATCCATATAACGATAGTTTGTTCTCTTTATGGTTACATGATATATGTATACTTTCTTTCTCGGTTCTCTTAATTTTCATCACATGCAAAATTTCCTGTCGATGAACAGAAATGAAATCATTTCCCGTTCAAATAGAAGAATAATCAGACTTCACGATAAAGTTGAGTTTTGTAAAAATAGGTAAGTTCACTTGCAGCTGAATAGTAGGCCATTACCAAAGTTGGTACATGTAACCAGGTACGGTAATATAATCTAGCGAAATCAGCGGATGATATACAATCCAACAGCGTCGTCGGCCCCGATGCGGTGACACCTGCGGGTGCCACCATTCCTTCCTGGAGGGTGTCGGTGATATCCATCCCCCACCTCCCTCCGCGTGCCGGGGAAACCCTAGGACATGTCCGGGCAGCAGCGTCGTCGGCGTCGCTTTCCTTCTTGGAGGTGCTGTTTTGTACGCGGTGGTCCGGAGCCTCGGGTTGTAGTGGTTTGTCTTTGGTGGGCGTAGCGGTGGCGGGTCATCCGTGCTCCGTCGAGCTGCCGTTGTTGGCATTTGCTTCTTCTTCTTTTTCTTTTGGGCTTGTTGTGCTGTTCGCCCCAGCGTTCATGTATCGGTGTTGGTTGCTTTGGAATACAAAGCGGGGGAAACCCTTTTTCGGTATACAATCCAACAAAATAATTTACAATCAGGTTATGTTAATGTGGAGTGAAGGTCAAGATCACAAAATCAATATGGCGCATGACGTTTGTGGTATAGAAAAAACTACTACTAACCGAAGTGATTAGAAATATGCCATAGTATACTGTGCAAGGAATATGAATAAATAGCGAGAAGTGCGATGTGCTATGGAATATTTGAATGACCCAACTGTACTACTCCATATATCTTGCTAGTCTTTGGTTAGGGAGAGCTCAGATAGTGGTATTGTTAAAAGTATGGGAATACAAATATACATATTCCTAGTCTTCCAAGGATATATGCAACAAAAATCCATCCTAACTAAAGAGTACAACCGGACTTGCAAATGATTTATGTTTTCTGCAACATGAATAAAATATAGCTAATATAAGATTAATCAAGTGCGTATTGAGCGCCTGATTTTCCCCAGAAATATGAAAAATACATTGGTGGGATGACACTGACAGAGAGGAAAAGGAATAACACAACAATGAAGAAAAAGCAATATAGAATTACATAACTGGATCATGCACGCTAGCTCCCCATCGGGGCATTTCCTGTTGAAGATCCTCGTAACTATACCATGGAAAAAAGTAAATCAAACACGGAATCAAGCAGACAAGAAAATTAATAGAAAATTATAAAAAGAAAAACATTTATAAATCTTGAAAGGATTTAATAGACCAAGCCTCGCAGCAACATTAATTACCTCTGTCGCCGCATCCTTCTAGCTGGGAGTTGACGCTCGCCCGGTCGCTTGCCTGGGAGTCTGATGTCTAGTCAACCTCGGTCCTTCATGAAAACTGTGCGACGTCTTCTTTCTGCTTCCCATCTCCCAATGACTCGGTGATGAAAAGGGCTTGGTTGTGGTTCTATGCCAGGAAGGAGTAGGGCACGAGTCTGAGTCCAGCCGTCCAATCATGAACTGGTGGAAGACGCACATAGGAGGGTTCAGCGGTGATGCTCTGGGCGACTACATCAGGAAGAGGACTCGACGGCGGCAGTCAACATAGGTGCGCGGAGGCGACGTAGGTCTGGGCCTCAAGTGTCCTCCATTGTTGGTGCAGACTTGAGGCGGGTACTCGACAGTGCCGCGATCTTCCTTGGTCACGATGCTCAAGCCTCTTCTCCTCGAGGAGGATGGGGGCCTCGAGGCACGGCGCGAATGCAATCCCACCAGCGGTGCATGTAGGGTCTTGCGTTCCCATGTAGGGTCTTCTCGTCATCATGGGATAAATTAGAGAAAATCAAGAAAAGAAGAAAGAGATTTTATGGGCAAAACAATAAATAGACCGAAAAGGCAGGAAATTGATTACCATATGATACGATTTATTTGTGTTACCAAAGAATGACTTGAATTGATTGTGTTCCGCGTTACTAAAGAGAAGAGAAGAGAAGAATACGGTCTGTGATTGATGTGAATTGATTGTGTTACCAAATTGATTACCATACCATACGAGAATTGATTGGTCTTACCAAAGATTGATCCTGGTATGTCCGGCCAGATGAAAAACCGATTCTAGATAGAAAACAAGAAAGCAGAGGAAAATCGGTGTGGGATATCGTACAGGGAGGGAGGACGAAGGGTGGGAAGACGTAAGATGGGAGAGGGAACCTTACGTGTTTTTTAGGTAGTAGAGATATTAGAAAAATATCAATATTCACAATATGAAATCAATATTAGTAGATGCATCATGAAATTAATTTTCATACTATAGAACTTCTGTATTGTAAATGTCGATATTTTTAAGATAAATTTGGTCAAACTTTACGTAGTTTGACTTCAAACAAATTTTATACGCAGAGTAAAAAAGAAATGTGGGGCGAGTATCCAACATTAGAGCATCTGCAATAGGTGCCCTAAAATAGTGCAGGATCACTTTTTAATCAGGAGGGGAAAACGCTGCTCCAACAGGTGCCATATATGCAAAAGTTTTACTCCAAATATACAACACCCACACCAAGTGTTGCGAATTTTGCAACACCAGGGGGACCACTCGGGAGTCGGGACCACACAATTTGGTGTTGTAAAAAAGCACTCGGAAGGAGGTTTTTGGTGTTGTAAAAAAGCACTTTTAGGTGTTGCAAATTTTGCTCCAACCATAATTTGCTGCCTTATGGGCACGTATTGGAGATACTCTAAAGGCCTAAAAAGTTGTTGAATCTTACTTTTTTTTGTATGATTCAACTTAGAAACTAGTATGCATTATAGTAGTATGTATTGGGTTTCACACACCAACGAGTTGCTCCAAAAGTCCAAACTGATGGAGAAGGTTGGGCATTCCACATATACTTCAACACCCCCACTCGTGTGCAGTCTCTCTGTCTTGCTGCGTGCCTTAAACGTGGAAGGGAGCGAGCAGCAATTGTAGAAAACAATCACACTAGCCAGGACTCGAACTCGAGACCTCTGTCTCTGATAGCATACCATGTTTCATGCACCAACCAGTTGCTCCAAAAGTCCGAATTGATGGAGAAGGTTGGGCATTCCCCATATACTTCAACAGTGTTTCTCCGTCTACTGATCTATCATTGATTTATTGTATGGTGCGAGTCGATCATCTTAGGTCACATAATTGTTGACTTATTTCTTTTACCTAATATGACACTAAATTATAAGATATTTGTATCGGTTCTGAATTGAGAAAACACCTGATCAGTATCCATATTCGAGTAACATCCGCTCTGTATTCGTATTCAGCATTCATCTTTGTTTTTGAAATATGAAAACGGAAGTGGGAGGGGCACTATCCAATCCGTTTCCACCCCTATCGGCATAGGGCATCGACGTCAACGGAGGAGGGCAGTGAGCCTGCGACAGACGATGGTGGTGGAGGCGCTCTGCTTGCCATCGCACCGCAGCAAGGATGGATGGGTGGCAGCGTGTGGGCTCGGGATGATTGGATGGCCCCACGGCGGCGTGCTCGCCTGCTCTGTCCTTTGTCAATTAGGGACAGAGGATTAGGTTAAGGTTGTATTTACATTCCGGTGGCCCATACATTGCATGTGTGCTTGTTCATTGTTGCCTGCTCGATTATTGGGCCACACACAACCATGGTAATAACGGAAATTTCCGTATTTATGGAAACAGATATTTCATTTTCGTGTCTGCTCCGCCGAAAAATGTTGTACCATTTTTGTTTCCCTTTCTGCCTAAGAAATTCCGTTGCGCAAGATTTCCAATTCCACATTTTTTTTCTGTTTTTCTGCGGACCAGACGGAAAGATTCCGCTCCCTTTTCATCCCTATACCAAGAATTATATACTACATGTTTGGCATATGTTGAACGGATTATTGTCACTATGGTAGTCCAGCATGGATGTATTGGATGCATTGTATTTGTTCATTACCGAGTTTAGATCATTTTCAAGGAATATTGTTTTATCTTGTCTGAAAGGCCAAAGCAATATGCTAATTCTCGTGACTAATGATGTGAACCATTCTCTAATGTAGTTTACCTCACAAGAATTAGATATTCATATATACAAAATAAATAACGAATGTTAGTTCTAAGAATCTTGGGGTATGCGGGATGGGCTCCATGCTTCTTCTTTGCTAAAAGAGTCCGCTATTATTAATTTATTTCCTTGCTTTCAGGCCATTGCTGCAATGCTGCGTGCCCAGGAGGCCAATCCTACCAACTTGGAAGTTCTTCTTGCTCTTGGTGTCAGTCGTCACACAAACGGTGAGTGTTACTTATGTGAGCATTTCAGTGACCTGCTTAATCTGCTGGAGTTGCTCTTATAAGAAATGAAGTGGTAGAAGGTAGGATTGGAAGGTAACAGGTATCTGCATTGTGCAAGCTAGTTTCAATTGTAAAAACTAAGCCATCTTCCAGGTTTTTCAATTTTCATTTACAGTTAGAAAAACTTCCCAATGCTCCAATCCTCCTCCTCCCCAGTGTGTAATAATGCTGCAATAGTTGTGCTCATAACATGTTCTAATATATTTTGAATTTCTGTTAAAGCAGGAAATTTGTCGAAATAGCCCTACTTCCGGTTGTTATATTTCAACATTTGTGTATACCATCATGAGAGGATCTATTTATCTTATATGATCACTGCAGAGTTGGAACAGGAGAAGCATTAAGATATCTTTCGAGGTGGCTCCAGATTCCAGAATCATCCAAAGTACGGAGGTCTCGCCCCTCCCCACCAAACTGATTCACCATATGGTCCAGATGTAAGTGAGGGATATGTAATTCAAAATGATGGTGTATCAAACAAACAATTTTAACTTGTTAAACCCTTTCCATCTCCAGCTTCCAAATGGTATTCTGTATAACTGTCTCAGTTTATTGTACCTTTCTATGAGATATTATTAACTGTAATCATGTGTCTGTACAATCTGTTTTCTGATCTTACTAAAGTTTATTAGTTTCGGATACTAAACAACCTACCTCTCACCATGTTGTTAGATTGTTTAATGAAGCTGCTCAGATGTCGCCTGAGGATGCTGATGTCCACATAGTTCTGGGTGTCTTGTACAACTTATCAAGAGAATAAGATAAAGCTATAGCTTCATTTAAGACGGCACTACAGCTGAAACCACAAGACTATTCTCTCTGGAACAAGCTCGGTGCGAACCAAGCAAACAGCATCCAGACTGCTGATGTCGTACTGGCATACCAGCAGGTAATTATTTTTTGGAACGTGCTTGAACTTCAACTTTGGTGAAAGCTTCGTTCTGTTTTTAAGTATATTTATATGCATGGTTTAAGAAGTATAGCACTTTGTCTCTATCACAGACTCTGGTCATTCCTTTTTAAGGAATGCTCTGGCAGTTGTATTTGCTGTGCAAACTGCAAACGCTAGCAGCATGATTCTTGTCTAACAAAAACAGTTTTATAATATAGTGTCTCTATACATGTTGGAACTATTTTTTTTTTGAAATGATCAACTAATAGACAATGTCGCATATCACAAGAATTGGGATTGGGGCAGCTAAATCCCTCTCTGTGGAATGTGGATAAGTTTCTGTGTGATTGACACCAAGATTGTGTTTGCTGCTGAATGTATGCTATGTCCCAAGTGCTTCTTGTATCATAATCAAATTATTTATGATGTAGTGTAATCCCATTGATTTTGTGTCCAATCCTACAAATACATGTTTATTTGCATCCTTCACTTATTTTATTAGTATAAATAAACTATAAAGTGGATGACTGATCAAAACCATCTTAGCGCTCATTACAGAAAATACGGGTATACTAAAGAGTTCCCCAGGTCTTTGGCTTATTACTTTAGATGTTGATTGTGGTATACTAAAAAGTGCCTGGAAGTAACCCCAAATTGTTGCTTGTTATTTCAGGCTCTAGGTTTGAAGCCCAACTACGTCCGTGCATGGGCTAATATGAGAAATAGCTATGCGAAACCAGGTAATTCTTGTGTAGCACAATGATCACTCGATCATGTTGTTGACTGTATAATTGCATTTTTCGCAAATACCCTGCAATTGCGAAATAAGAAACCTTATATTGAGTTAACATTACTCCACTGGTCCACTAACATGCTTGTCATCATTACATAAGTGAGTTTATGTTCTTTCACTTCTAGTATTGAAATGGTCGTCTTATTATCACACTCTCAGTATTGTAAAAATTCTGGGCACTTTTTGTACAATGAATGTTACCTAGTGAATAATGTTGATTAAGCGTAGACGGTTATAATGTGAACTACTCATTTACCTAACTTACTATAGCGATGAACACTGAAATCTATCTTTACCGAAAAAGGGTTTCCCCCCGCTTTGTATACAAAGCAACCAACCGAGACAACCAACGATAGGTGCTGGGGCAGAAGCAACACAGTCACGCCCAAAAGAAATGAAAGAGAAAATACAAGAGAAACAAATGCCGACAATGGCGGATCGACAAAAAACGAAGAAGCCTCGCGACCGCTGCATCCACCGGAGATCGCCCCGGGCAGGAGGAGCATGCGCGGGTACTGGAAGACCCGCCGCCGCCGACACCACC
Organism: Aegilops speltoides; assembly: GCA_021437245.1. NCBI lineage: Eukaryota > Viridiplantae > Streptophyta > Magnoliopsida > Poales > Poaceae > Aegilops > Aegilops speltoides. The sequence continues at coordinate 90,650,432 of CM038146.1, read as the reverse complement.
CGGCCAGATCCAGGGCGACCGCCGGCGGCGGTGGGAGGGCAGGAAGGAGGGTGAGGGACGAGGGGGAAAGGGGCGCGCGCCGCCCCAGTCCGCCTCCCGGGGAGATGGCGCAGGGGCGGGACGGGGAGGAGGGGAGAGGGGAGTGGGGCGGGCCGGGGCGCACGCGCCGGTGGCGGGAGGGGGCTAGGGCGGCGGCGGGGAAACCCTAGCGGGAGAGGATGGGTCGGGAGCGAGCGGGGAGGTTAGCTATTTGTGGCCCTGAAATCTATCTTTATCCAACGGTGTGATAACTCGGCACAGAAATTCATTGTGATAATATATAACAGTTATTCACATATAACCCCTGTTGCAAGATTGTTTTCTAAGTTGCTTTCTATGCACGGTCTGTACGAAGATTCCATTCGGTACTATGTAAGGGCGGTTTCCATGAATCCAAAAGAGGGCAATGCCTGGCAGTACTTGAGAATCTCACTTGGGTATGTCCGATTCGCTTCCTTTTATCTACATGTGAACATGAACGAATTTTTTTAATGATGATTTTACCTTACTTGTAGCTGGGTAATGTTGATGACTTATATGCAGAGAGGTGTTAGGAATTGTTGTTATAAACTAAAATAATGCAGAGTTGAGGGTTCTGAACTAGTAGTTTGCCTTGAACATTCTACTTTTCTCATGTCTTTGATTAGTGTCATGATTTTGGTTTGTTGCTTATCAAATTGATTTTTTAGAAGGGAATGTTCTTCTCATTGGTGCCTCTTGAACAAATAGTTTTCCTTGAACATTCTACCTTTCTCATATCTTTGATTAGTGTCATCTTTGCTAAATATGATTCTGGTTTGTTGCTTATGGAAGAGAATGATCTTCTCATTGGTGCTTCTTCAGTGGAATCTGGATCATGGAATCTTCAGTTGCATCTGTCCACACATCTTGTGATCCTCTGACCGTTCACTTGGCTAATTCGATCACTATGCTTTGTACATATGCCAGTTTCGTCCATCTGGATTTTAACACACAAAGCATCTTCCAACACAATCTTGCAGTCTTCTGAAAGTTCACTGACTAATTTGATCTCTATTACGGAATCTTCAGTTGCATATTCTTTGCTTGTTGGGGAACTTCTAATTTTCCGCCTCTCTTTTTTGTCCGCCGTTCTCTTGCTTTCTAGTCTCGATGGCTAGCGTCCCTACTCCTCTTTGTCACCAGATTTTGAAGTTCTTTACTTCAAGCAAAGACAAGGAGAAAATTTGAAAGATGCCTGGTATAGGCTTATGGAATCTTGTCGTATTTCCAACTTAAAGGGGGAGGCTAAAGTTTTGCTTCGTAATTTTTACATAGGATTGGCTTTGCATCATAGACAACTTCTCGATTTTGCCGCTAAATGAAATTTCATTGAACTTGATGCCAATGCTGCCTATGAAATCTTAGAGGGAATTTTGGGAATTCCATCTCAAAAGAAGGGGTTTCCTTTTACCCCCAAGGGAGCTCAAATGCTGGACAAACTTGGTGATTTGCATAAAAATATGGTTGAAATACAGAAATATAATGAACCCCTCAAACACCTCAATGGTAGTATCAATCGCATGAATACAATGATTACTCTTTGCAATAAGCGATTGGATATTTGGGATCTTAAGATGGTTTATTTCTCGGAGAATTTAGGGAAGCGTAAAGATCCTCCCGGGTTTGAGAAAACCCTTACAAAAATTGCCAAAATTTCGGATGATAAAACTTAGATCCTTGGTTTATGCCTAGCTAAGGGCGTAAAACTATAGCGCTTGTTGGGAGGCAACCCAATGAATAATTTTTGCTTTCTGTTCTTGTGTGTTTACACAATTATGCTACTTTTATGATTGTGTTTTTTGTATTTTAATTAGTATTTGTGCCAAGTAGAACCGATAGGATCTTCTTGGGTGATAGTTGTTTGATCTTGCTGAAAAAGACAGAAACTTTGCACTCACGAAAATAATTCTCATTTTTTATTAGAAAGTGCTTTTGCCCTGATTCTTTTTGAAGAAGATTAATATACAAATTTCTCAGGTCGTCCTATTTTTCAGAATTTTGGAGTTTCAGAAGTTTTCGTTTAAGTCAGATTGCTACAGACTGTTCTGTTTTGACAGATTTTGTTTTCTTTGTGTTGTGTGCTTATTTTGATGGCTCTATGGTTTTCTTTGATGAGTTTTCGCCATAGAAAAGTTGGAATACAGTAGATATAGTACAAAAACAAAATATGAATTGGTTTGATACAACATTTATAGTAGCAGTTCACTTTCTTACACTAACGGATCTCACGGTTGTTTTGTTGAGTTTTGTGTGATTGAATTTTTCAAGTTTTGGGTTATCTTACGATGGATGAAGGAATGATAGAAGAGTCTAAGCTTGGGGGATGCCCCAGCATCCCAAGCCATTATCCAAAAATGAGCAACAAACTAAGCTTGGGGATACCCCCGAGTGGCATCCCCTCTTTCTTCTAACGACCATCGTATTTTACTCGAGGTTATATTTTTATTCGTCACATGATATGTGTTTTGCTTGGAGTGTCTTGTATGATATGAGTCTTTGCTTGTTTTATTTTGTGTTTTAAGTCATCAATCCTTGCTTGACACACCTATTTGAGAGAGCCAAAATTATGTCATGACTTGTTAGAATTGCTCTCTATGCTTCACTTAAATTATTATGAGCAATGGACTTGCTCTAGTGCTTCACTTATATCTTTTTTAGCACGGTGTGCTTAGTATTTTTGAAGAAATGCTCTCTTGCTTCACTTAGATTTATTTGAGAGCTAGTAAAATTTTGAAGAAATTCTCTCTTGCTTCACTTAAATTATTTTGAGAGAAAGAAAATTTGTTATGCTCATGATCTTCACTTATATTTGTTTGAGCTTATGAAAAGCAATACATGAAAATTAGTTCCAAAGTGATAGATATCCAAGAAGGATAAAGAAAGAAAGAAAATGTCATGAAGATCATTGGACAAAATAAACTTGATTCTTAGTAATAGTTTTTAGATATGATGATGTGATATGTGAGTTATGTTGATGAGTAATTGTGCTCTAGTAAGAATATTGGTGTTAAGGTTTGTGATTCCCTATGCATGCACGAAAGTCAACAATCATGCAATGAAAATTAGATCCTACTTGTGGTGCATTATTCGGTGTTAATTATGCTTAATGCTTGCTTATGAGATTATTCATTTCTTGGTTGGTCGCTTCCCTATCTTTTTGCTAGCCTTCATTTTGCACTAAGTAAGGCCTCTACTTGTGCATCCAAAAACCCTTAAACCAGTTTTGCCACATGAGTCCACTATATCTACCTATATGTGGTATTCTTTTGCCTTGCATGTGCCATCTCTAATTTTCAAAATAAACTTCTCTTTTGTGTGTTTGTTTCGCTCGCGGACGATAACGGGTGGCTAATATTTTCCATGCTAGATGTGTTATTCTCATGATGAGTGTTTATTCACTTGTCATTGCACGAGACTAAGGCAAAGGTATTAGGGATGCCCAGTCCTGAAATGCAAAAAAAATGAATTTACTTTATGTTGTCAAATAATAAATTCCTTAGAAAGTGTTGGTATGGAGGGCAACCCTGGATACGGCTAGCCATGGAAAGTGAAAGAATGGTGGAAAAAGGAATAAACTTTATTTTCTGTTTGGGAACTGCCTATGACATATCTAGAATGGAAAGTGTTCGAAACTCTGAGTCATTTTTGTTGGTGGGATGGATACACCTCCCAAAAATTTTTTATCTCTAAGTTTTTCGTTTTGAGCTCTGGCACCTCTACAAATCCCTATTTCCCTCTACGAAGGGCCTTTCTTTTACTTTATGCAATTTTTATTTTGAAAATTGAGTCTCCATCTCCTCTCATAAAATGCACCAACTAGGAGGCAATATGATCGTACTTAAGTATTGGGTGTAGCTAATATTCGAGTGTGTTTTATGAATGGGTCAATGTTTGAGCATGATGGGCTAGGGATAACTTATTTTAGCATTGATATTTTGAAAGACATGGTTGCTTGTTGATATGCTTGAGTATCTAAATTATTATGTCAAAACTAGACTATTGCTTTGAATCACATAAAAGTCCAAATGTCCATGCTATATGGAAAAGAATATGATATGACATTATAAACATCACTCCACCTCAAAAATTCTGTTTTTATTTACTTACCTACTCAAGGACGAGTAGGAGTTATGCTTGGGGATGCTGATACGTCTCCAACGTATCTATAATTTTTGATTGTTTCATGCTGTTTTATTATCAATCTTGGATGTTTTATAATCATTTTATAGTCATTTTATATCATTTTTTGGTACTAACCTTCGGGCATGTTGGATACTCCGGCAGGTGGCTAAAAGCGCCGAGGCCATCCTCACCAACACTACCCTAGTGAGGCACTCCTCTGAGGGTAACGATCTCAATGTGTTTACGGTCTTCGAGACCTTTTCTTCAAATAATTGGCATAAAAGAGCGCTCCACGACCTTGCCGAAGTCAACCAAGTAGCCGCAATAAAACCTTGGAACGACATGGCGATAACTTTCAACGCCACTGATGAACCACGGGCCCGATCAGTCCAAGGACCAGCCGCCTTAGTTCTAAATCCAATTGTGGATCGCTTTCGGCTTACTAAAGTGCTCATGGACGGGGGCAGTGGACTAAACCTCATCTACAAGGACACGCTCGACAAAATGCAAATAGACAAGAGCCGCATCGAGCAGAGCAGCACAACCTTTCGAGGTATTATCCCTAGCCGAGAAGCGCAGTGTTAAGGAAAAATAAAACTTGATGTGGTATTCGGCACGCCCGAGAACTACAACGAAGAGTTAATCTTCTAGGTGGCACCTTTCAACAGCGGATATCATGCCCTGTTGGGGCGAGATGCATTCACACGCTTTCAAGCCATACCTCATTACGGGTACATGAAGCTCAAAATGCCCGGGCTCAACAGAGTTACCACTATCGCTAGTGATCTGGACATAGCACTCCGCGCCGAAAACAAAACCGCATCCCAAGCCCTCGAGGCACTATTTGAGGCCTTTGCAGCTGAGGAGCTCACCGCTCTGCGTTCCACAGTGCATAAATATGAAGTAATCCTCGACAAAAGGTCAAAATCCACTTCTTTCAAACCAGCAAACGAAATAATCAAATTCCAAGTTCACCCGACGGATCCTAACAAAACAACAGCCATTGGAGCACAGCTGGATCCGATGATCGGCGTCGCGCTAAGAGCATTCTTGCGTGAGAATTGGGACATTTTCGCCTGGCATCCTTCGGATATGCCAGGAATCCCATGCAGACTGGCCGAACACAGCCTCAACATAATAAATGGGTTCAAGTCAGTTAAGCAAGCGCTACGGTGATTTTCCGAACCCAAGCGGCAAGCTATGGGGGAGGAGCTATCCAAACTACTTTAAGCCAGGTTTATTTGAGAAATAGAACACCCGGATTGGCTAGCAAACCTGGTTATGGTGCCAAAAAAGGACAAATCCTGGCGCCTTTGTGTCGATTTTAAAAACCTTAATAAGGCCTGCCCCAATGACCCCTTCCCACTGCCCCGCATTGACCAAATCAATGATGCAACTGCAGGACACGATTCACTGTGTTTCCTCGATGCATACTCCGGATACCATCAGATCAAGATGAAAGAATCCGACCAGGCCGCAACGGCATTTATCACTCCGTAAGGGCCTTTCTGCTTTAGCACTATGCCCTTAGGACTCAAAAAAGTTGGTGCCACCTACCAACGCATGATTCAAACATGCCTGGAAAAACAAATCGGCAAGACGGTGGAGGCATATGTAGACAATGTAGTCATCAAAACTAAACATGTCGAATCATTGGTGGACGACTTACGTCTTACATTCGACAACCTTCGAACATATGACATATGGCTCAATCCGGAATAATGCGTTTTCGGTGTTTCGGCCGGAAAGCTGCTCGGGTTCATCGTTTACAATAGAGGAATCAAAGCAAACCCAGCCAAAATCTGAGCCCTGTCACAGTTGGCAATACCAATAGACCTAAAACGGGTCCAAAAACTAGCCGGGTGCGTGGCTGCCTTGAGCCGCTTTATCTTCAGATTGGGAGAAAAGGCATTGTCGCTATATCGCCTGCTTCGACATGCCGACCACTTTGAGTGGACGGACGAGGCAACAACCGGGTTGGAAGAGATAAAAACTCTTCTAGCAAACAATCCAATCCTCGCCGCGTGTAACGTCGGCAAACCTATGCTCCTGTATATATCTGTAACTCACCAGGTGGTGAGCGTAGTACTCGTCGTTGAACGAGAGGAAGAGGGACATAAATTCCCACTTCAAAAACCTGTATACTATGTATCAGCTATTCTCACACCATGCAAATCCCGATACCCGCACTATCAAAAGATAACATATGCGGTTTTTATGGCATATCGGAAGCTACGACATTACATTCAAGAGTGCTCGATCACGGTGGCCTCTGAGGTACCACTCAATGACATCATAAACAATCGAGACGCCACCGGACGCATTGCAAAATGGGCCATCGAACTCCTACCATTTGAAATAACGTACAAACCACGCCGAGCAATCAAATCTCAGGTGTTGGCCGACTTCATCGCCGAATGGACAGAAGCCGAACTCCCTAAAGAGTACGACACATACTCCAACTGGGTGATGTACTTCGACGGCTCTAAAATGTTCGCCGGATTGGAGGCCGGTGTCATCCTAACATCCCTGACAGGGGGGACACAGTCCGTTACATGTTGCAGATCATGTATACGGACTCCAATAACGCAAGGCACTACTGCATGGTCTCCGGATGGCTGTATCTATGGGCATACGACAACCTCGAGGTGCGAGGGGATTCAAATCTCGCAATATCCCAAATAAACGGAGAATTCGATGCAAAGGATCCAAAGATGGCAGCTTACCGCAATGTTGTGCTCAAAATATCAGCTTGGTTCGAGGGGCTCGAGTTCCATCATGTGGCCTAGGACAGTAACCAAGCAGCGGACATCCTGGCTCGAATGGGCGCTAAACGCGACCCCGTCTCGCCTAACACCTTCGTGGAACGGCTCTTCAAGCCCTCCGTGGTATGGCAGGAGGAGAGCAGAAACACCAGTCCAGCACCGATCACGCCCCCAGATGTACGATTCAGACATCATCCGGGGCCCGGGCACAGAAACAATGCCTTCCGTCCATGTAATCATGGCAGTAATCGCTCCATGGACCGAACCCTTCCTGGCCTACCTTAATAGGCGGGAGCTCCCTGAGGACCAGAATGAGACTCATTGCATCGTTCGATGCTCGAAAGCCTTCAAGGTTCATGAAGGAGAGCTCTACAAGAAAAGTACTACCGGAGTCCTTCAAAGATGTATCTCCGAAGAGGAGGGGCGTGATACGTCTCTAACGTATCTATAATATTTGATTGTTCCATGCTGTTTTATTATAAATCTTGGATGTTTTATAATCATTTTATAGTCATTTTATATCAATTTTTTGGTACTAACCTATTGACATAGTGCCAAGGGCGAGTTGCTATTTTTTCCATGTTTTTTACATCACAGGAAATCAATATTAGACGAAGTCCAAATGCCCCAAAACTTTACGGAGAATTTTATGGGCCAGAAGGAACACAACGGGCCCTGGTTGCACCTGGGGGTGTCCCAAAAAGGGGACAACCCACCAGGGCGCGCCCTGGTGGGTTGTGCCCACATCGGGTGCCCCCCGGACCGCCTCTTTGCTCTATAAATACCCCAATATTCCATAAACCCTAGTACAGTCGACGAAATATTCATCCGGCCGCCGCAGAGTCTAGAACCACCAGATCCAATCTAGACACCATCTCGGATGGGGTTCACCACCTCCATTGCTGCATCTTCGGTGATGCGTGAGTAGTTATTTGTAGACCTTTGAGTCCGTAGTTAGTAGCTAAATGGCTCTCTCTCTCTCTCTCTCTCTCTCTCTCTCTCTCTGAATTCTTAATACAATGGTCTCTTGGAGATCCATGTGATGTAACTCTTTTTGCGGTGTGTTTGTTGGGATCTGGTGAACTTTGAGTTTATGATCAGTCATATATTTTTATATCCATGAAAGTTATTTGAGTTTCTATGATCTCTTATATGCATGATATCTTATAGCCTCGTATTTCTTCTCCGGTATTTGGGTTTTGTTTGGCCAACTTGACCTGTTTATCTTGCAATGGGAAGAGGTGCCCGGTAGTGGGTTTGATCTTACGGTGCTTGATCCCAGTGACAGAAAGGGAACCGACACGTATGTATCGTTGCTAGTAAGGATAAAAAGATGGGATCTATATCTATGCAATAGATAAATGGATCTTGTCTACATCATGTGATCGTTCTTATTGCATTACTCTGTTTTTCCATGAACTTAATTCACTAGATGCATGCTGGATAGCGGTCAATGTGTGGAGTAGTAGTAGTAGATGCAGGCAGGAGTCGGTCAACTAATCTTGGACGTGATGCCTATGTAATGATCTTGCGTGGATATCATCATAATTATTTGAGGTTCTATCAATTTCCCAACAGTAATTTGTTTACCCACCGTTTGCTATCTTTCTCGAGAGAAGCCACTACTGAAACCTACGGCCCTTGGGTCTTCTTTCTCATATTTTTGCTTTCGATCTACTGTTCATTTGCATTTTTATTTAGATCTATTAAACCAAAAATATAAAAATACTTTGTTGCCCTTTATTTTATTTGCGATCTATTATTTCAATCTACTACAAATTTCTGGCATTGTTACCCGGAAGGGATTGACAACCCCTTTAACACGTCGGGTTGCGAGGCGTTGTTATTTGTGGGCAAGTGTTGTTTACGTTGTGTTGCTTGGTTCTCCTACTGGTTTGATGACCTTGGTTTCTTCACTGAGGGAAATACCTACCGTCGCTATGCTGCATCATCCCTTCCTCTTTGGGGAAATACCGATGTAGTCCTAGCGGACATGAGCTTTTCCGGCGCTACAGTCAGAGAGCAATCAGGGGGGCAACTCCTGACCGAAATCCATGCTGGTCTTGGTGGCCATCACGTGGCAGCTCGGGCCCTTGTAAGTAAGGCCTTGCATACTGGTTTTTTCTGGCCCATGGCCCGAGCAGATGCACAAGACCTCGTCCAACGCTGTGTAGGATGCTAGCTTTTCGCCAATCAAAGCCATATGCCACCTACCGCCCTACGAACAATCCCCATTACTTGGCCTTTTGCGGTATGGGGGCTGGACATGGTCAGACCCCTTAAAGGGGGAAGCCATAAGAAAAAATGCATGTTGGTTATGGAAGATAAATTCACTAAGTGGATAGAGGCCAAACCAGTTAAAACGGCTGAAGCTAGACCGGTGATAAATTTCATATCCGGTGTCGTACACCGTTATGGTGTCCCACACAGCATCATCACTGACAATGGCTCTATCTTTACAGCCGACAAGGTAAAAACTTGGTGTGCTAATCTGGGCATCAAGCTCGATTACGCCTCCGTGTATCACCCTCAAACAAATGGTCAAGTCGAACGGGCCAATGGCCTGACAATGAGCGGCATTAAACCTAGACTAGTGCGATCCTTAAAGGAGTCGGATAAACACTACGTTAAGGATCTTGAATCCATACTCTGGGGGCTGCAGACCACACCCAATCGCACGACCGGATACACAATGTTCTTCATGGTGTGCGGCGCAAAGGTTGTCCTGCCCTGTGATATTATTCATGACTCACCTTGAGTGCGCATGTATGAGGAGAAAGAGGCCGAGCTCGATCGGCAGGAAGACTTAGATGACCTGGAGGAGGAGTGGGATGTCGCAAAAGCCCGTTTAACATTTTATCAACAACAAGCTCGAATAAACCAAAGCAGAGAAGTGCGGGCTAAGACTTATAATGTCGGTGAACTCGTTCTACGCCTACCAGAGAAGAAAAAGGACAAGCTCAAGCCCGAATGGAAGGGTCCTTTCATTATAGATGAAGTTCTCACTGGAGGAGCCTATCGCCTTCGCAACGCATCTGACAATAGCTTTGAGCCGAACCCATGGAACGCTGCCAGACTCCGAAGATTCTACGCCTAAGTCCGGACACATTGTTCGTTACCTTTTTCTCCTTTTTCTTTTTCCCCTTTTCTTTTTATTTATTTTACGACTTCTAGTGTGTGTTCGGGTAAGCCGCACACTTTAGGGGAAAACATCCTTAAATGTACACACCCCACTATAACTGGGGGCTTCCTTCAATAGAAGCCTAGTGTTATTTTGAGCATAAAGCTCACCTTATATATGTACATTGCTTACTCATATACGTCTTGTCTTAGCCATCATATGCACCTCTATGACTTAAGTTTTTGCCAAGCTGGGTTGCCTGGCTCCTGTGCTTATGCCCTACGTTCCCGCTTGTTCGGCTAGGGCATAAAGGGAGCACCTCTGTGATTGTTACAACCGGGTCATCCGGACATGTACCTCAGACGGGTGAAGCCGAAAGTTAGCGTTCTTAAGGAAATAATTGGTCGGCGGACAAACAACGAAATGCCTTTGTAGCAATATAAACTACCGAACATGCAAAGACTTATGTGATTCTTTTTCATCACATCCTAGTCATGCAAAAACGCATGCCGGCCCAGGTAGAGGAACCCTCAGCGGAACTATTCTTCCTGGAAGATGTTGCTTACATTATAAAGTAATATAACATAACTCCCCGAAGTACAGCTTGTCTGTTCAAGAATTATGATCGGACCGCCTAGTATCCGAACGTACTCGGTGTTTTCCATCGGTATAGTATTCGGACACACTCCACCCTTGGGTTTCGGAGGTTGAAGCGGAAAGTCTGCCATGACAATCTTTTACAATTCGGTCGGAGATAAGTTTGCTGGTAAAGTGTATTGTCACATAAAATCTCATGCATACTCTTTATCTATGCCATCTAATCAGGCTGTATAGTCTACAGTCCTGCTGTGAAAATTTGGCGACTATCTTTACTTGATCATACATCAAGCTAACCGGAGTTTCTTGTCTGTCCGGTCCCCGAGGTCCGACCCGGGCCATATGATTCGGATCAAGTCCGGTATACCGAGTTTTCACCATGGCCCAGACCTCTCGTGCACCCTCTCGACATGTCGATGCCTTCCACAACTCAAAGCAAAGGCGAGCTCCTTTGAATAGCTCCGCGAGCTCCCCCATCAGTCCAGAGGAGAATCGGATGGCCATGAAGCGTTAGCCATATTCCTCATTGCTTTCTGAGCTTGCTCGTGCACTTTGGATAGCTCTTGCAGCAAGTCACCTTGAAATCCGAACACTTCTCCTTCGGGCCTCCCAGTCAACAAACCTACAGGAATAAATTTCGTAAAAAAAATTCTCATCAGGGAATCTTATGAAAGTTAGGTCCAGGGACATACTAAATATGCCGCCTTTCAGCTTTCAGTTCTCCTTCAAGGCATCTGATAGCTGGGCTCTTACATCCTTCAGCTCCTCGGCTTGCTTGATGTTGGCATCCTGTAGTTTGTTCTTCTCATCCCTGGTCTGTGTCTATATACGTTAACCAGCGGCTTCTTGCCTTTCGGCATGCTATTTATCCGCCTGCGCATCTTTCAGTCTATCCTCCAGCTGATCCGGCGATTCTGCTGCCATAAACAAAATAGTGCATATTTCATAAACATTACTGGCGCAGAATCGTATTTTCTGGATAGCAATTGACCTTACCATTCCATGCCTTCTTGGACTTCTCCAATTTAGTGGTGACAGCAGTTAGCTGGGTCCGACACTTTTCAAGCTCTTTGGATAGCATGTCATTTTTCTCCGTGAGTACCTGATAACACAAACGATCCTTAAATCAGTTGGGCCCAACTGCTTCAAGCCTCGGGGGCTACTGGCACATGAGTATTGAATCTATGCAAAAGCTCTTACCCGCATATCCTTTGAAAGCTGGTGTGTGGCTCCGTCAAGCCCATCCCGAGCAGCTCAGATATATGCATCCGCAGAGTTGAGGGCATAGAATGCCTCTACGGTAAAACTGGGATTGCGCATGGCCTCTTTTCACCGACGATGATTCATTGCACTCTCCACTTCAAAATTAGTGACCGATACATCATTTGAATCTTCTTGGAGATGATAGTCCAGCATTTTCCCCGTATCAGCCCTAGTACTTACAGCAGGGTCTGGGGCCGGATTGGTCGGGACGTGGCCGGCGAGGTTTCCAGATACAGTACGGCGTAAGCTCTTCCTGCAAAATGGTCCAGTGGAAAACGTCACAACTCGTTCTACCCACCAAGTGCTTGTCAAAAACTATACCTCTTTGAAGGCAGGGGCCCGGTATTGTCACCGTTCACCTTTCTTTTCGAAGACTCGCCCTACGCAGGTGTCACCTTCTTGGAAGACACCCTTGGTACAGCTCGGCGAGATGAGCGCCGCCCCTTCGGAGCATGAGACAGTGCGGTGGGCGAGGCGCAACCGGAAAACTCTTTTGGAGAAAACGTCTCCTGAGTACTTATGTGGGTGGAGGGAAGAAGGCCGGGGTAGTCGGCTGTAATGTCTACTTCCATGCCATCATAGCTCGCCAGATAAAAAACTTCCTCCTTAAGCTCTATAAATATGTCCAGATCTTCCTCATACCCGGGGTATAGGTCCCGAATATGGTCTTCCGGCTGCGGAGCGGGGCTGTAAATCCCCTCGACGATCTTTCTCCATTCCTGTCGAAAGCAGCCGGATTAAATTCGACTAGCACAAACTATGGAAAGGGGTTGAGTAATGCCAATAATTGAAAATCTTAATCAGGCAATGGGGTTGTGCATGGAAAAGCCCTCCCGACATGTTAAACGAGTGAAGTCTTCCTTCTCCCCTTTGTACAGATCAACTAGGATGGCGACCAGGGAGGCAAAGTTGTCTGGACCTTTGCGCAGGCAACGGGACGCATCGTCCTCCCCATTATAATTCCACATGGGGAGACCTCTGGATTGGAGCGGCTGAACACATCGGGTTATGGAAATTGCTATTACCTCAATTATAGACAGCCCAGAGTTGGCAAGAATTTGGATCTTGCTTGCTAGTCTCAAAACCTCTGCGCTATATTCTACTTCGAGGCTTCGGGGATGCCAGCTGGCGCGCTTCTTTAAAGGAGCGCTAGAGAATTCGGGCAGAACGCGACGGATTGGGTCTGGAAGAATGACGTCTTCAATATAAAACCACTCCGAGGGCCACTCTTCAGATGCCTCCTTCGGAGTACCGGAAAGATATCCAGTCCCGGCTATGTGCCATACTTCGGCGCTGCCGAGCTCAAATATGGATCCCTTTTGGGAGTGGGGGACGAGGCAGAAAAACGTATGCCATAGCTAGAAATGGGCCTCGCAGCCCAGGAACAGCTCGCAAAGAGCAACGAAACCTGCGATATGCAGGATGGAGCCCAGCGTCAGATTGTGCAATTGAAGGCCATAATACTCCAGAAGACCTCTGAAGAAAGGATGAATAGGGAATCCTACGCCTCTCAAGAGGAAGGAAACAAAGCACACCTGCTCCTCTTTAGAAGGATTGGGGAAATTCTCCGCTAAAGCTTCGCCATCGATGGAAGTTAATCCAGCCCGAACGGGGACTAGATCCTTGGGAGGAACGTACCCCTACATCTGAAGCTTGCTCAGATGGGTGTGGGATACCGAACAACTTTCCCAGTCGCACTTTTGAGGGCCGTTGAGTCGCGAGGAAGAGCTTGGATCACTAGCCATGTTTGGGTGATTTCCTTTGGCTGAATATAAGGATTTCCGTGTGGTGGGGAATGGTTGCTGAGATCCAATCTCTCTATAAAGGCGCCTTTCCCGCCTGGTCGAGGGGTTATTTGTAAAACATCAAGACTGTTCACATTCATTTGACACGTGGAAGCCGAGGCGACGACAGTGAAGACATGGTATTTAATGGGCAGCCGAACTCTCATCAATCCAAGTATAATGGAGAACCCGCCTTGCAAAGCCGAAGACATAAAACCGGATACTACATCATCATTGAAGGCAAGTTTGGGGGCTATTGAGGGAGTCGTGGATTAAGGGGTCCTCGGATGGTCGGGCTATGTGACATGGGCCGAACTAATGGGCCATGAAGGTACAAGATAGAAGGCCTTTCCTCATGTCTGGATGGGGCTCTCATTGGCGAGGATAGCAAGCTTGGCGGCTAGTCATATAGTTTCCTTCCTCTGTAAACTGACTTTGTACAATCCTGTCCCTCTTTGGTGTCTATATAAACCAGAGGGTTTAGTCCGTAGGGGCGATCACAATCATATAGGCTAGACATCTAGGGTTTAGCCATTACGATCTCAAGATAGATCAACTCTTGTAACCCATATATTCATCATAGTCAATCAAGCAGGAAGTAGGTTATTACCTCCATTAAGAGGGCCCGAACCTGGGTAAACATCGTGTCCCCTTCCTCCTGTTACGTTCGATCCACAAACACACAGTTTAGGACCCCCTACCCGAGATCGGCCGGTTTTGACACTGACAGCCGGCTCCCCCTTCCTTCCAACGAAGAGGGGAAAGGAGAAAGAGGGGGAGAGGGAGAAGGAAAGGGGGGGCACGCCCCCACCTCTTGTCCAATTCAGATTGGGCTTGGGGGGACACGCGCCACCTCCCGTGGTTGCCTCCTCCTCTCCACTATGGATCATGATGCCCATTAACTTTCCCGAGAGGTTCCGATAGCCTCCCGGTACTCCGTTAAATCCCTAAACCTCTTCGGAACCATTCCGGTGTCCGTATACAACTGTCCAATATATGAATCTTTACCTATCGACCATTTAGAGACTCCTCATCATGTCCGTGATCTCATCCGGGACTCCGAACAAACTTCGGTCACCAAAACACATAACTCATAATACAAATCGTCGTTGAACGTTAAGTGTACGGATGCTACGGGTTCGAGAACTATGTAGACATGACCGAGACACATCTCCGGTCATTAACTAATAGCGGAACCTGGATGCTCATATTGGTTCCTACATATTCTATGAAGATCTTTATCGTTCAAACCGCATAATAACATACGTTATTCCCTTTGTCATCGGTATGTTACTTGCCCGAGAGTCGATCGTCGGTATAATCATACCTAGTTCAATCTTGTTACCGGCAAGTCTCTTTACTCATTCCATAGTGCATCATCCCATAACTAACTCATTAGTCACATTTCTTGCAAGGCTTATAGTGATGTGCATTACCGAGAGTGCCCAGAGATACCTCTCCTATACTCGGAGTGACAAATCCTAATCTCGATCTATGCCAACCCAACAAACACCTTCGGAGACACCTGTAGAGCATCTTTATAATCACCCGGTTATGTTGTGGCTTTTGCTAGCACACAAGGTGTTCCTCCGGTATTCGGGAGTTGCATAATCTCATAGTCAAAGGAATATGTACAAGTCATGAAGAAAGCAATAGTAATAAAACTAAACAATCATAAAGCTAAGCTAACGGATGGGTCTTGTCCATCACATCATTCTCTAATGATGTGATCCCATTCCAATTATTTAATAATTTTGATTCTTCTTTGAATGTACTTTTATGTGTCGAATTACTCGGTACAATATTCCTAGAACAAAAAACCCCTCTTATATATACAAGAAAAAAAGTTTTGTTTGGTTAACTGTCAAATGACAACACATGTCTATGGTCAGGAAACTTAACCATCTTGGATTAACGAGCTAGTCAAGTAGAGGCATACTAGGGACACTCTGTTTTGTCTATGTATTCACACATGTACTAAGTTTCCGGTTAATACAATTCTAGCATGAATAATAAACATTTATCGTGATATAAGGAAATATAAATAACAACTTTATTATTGCCTCTAGGGCATATTTCCTTCAGAAGCTCCTTGTCCAAGCTCCATTTTCCTCGAGATTTGTCTAGGTTTGGCGGTCCCTCCTGTCATGTCCCCGTCCTCACCTCTGCTGATCGCCCGCGCCGATCTCATCGCCGACACTACCGTGGGGAGCCTCTTGATCTTATCTAATTTCTAAAAGAAAAAAGTCCTTACTTGTATGATTTAGATAGATACTTGTGTAATTCTCTTACTTTTATTATTGTTTGTTATTATAGTGTGATGGTTTTGGTATCGGCCTCCGTCGGCCCTCGTCCTATCTATGATTCGGATGTGGTATATATTATCTTTTATAATTATTTGTTTTATTTAGTGTTTATGACAATTATGCCGACCACCGTGACATAGATTTTTTTATCTAGGAGGTATGTGAACCGGAAATTCCAACCGACTATTGGAAATATGCCCTACAGGCAATAATAAATTAGTTATTATTATATTTCCTTGTTCATGATAATCGTTTATTATCCATGCTATAATTGTATTGATAGGAAACTCAGATACATGTGTGGATACATAGACAACACCATGTCCCTAGTAAGCCTCTAGTTGACTAGCTCGTTGATCAATAGATGGTTACGGTTTCCTGACCATGGACATTGGATGTCGTTGATAATGGGATCACATCATTAGGAGAATGATGTGATGGACAAGACCCAATCCTAAGCCTAGCACGTAGATCGTAGTTCAGATGCTAAAGCTTTTCTAATGTCAAGTATCTTTTCCTTAGACCATGAGATTGTGCAACTCCCAGATACCGTAGGAATGCTTTGGGTGTACCAAACATCACAACGTAACTGGATGGCTATAAAGGTGCACTACAGGTATCTCCGAAAGTGTCTGTTGGGTTGGTACGAATCAAGCCTGGGATTTGTCACTCCGTGTAAACAGAGAGGTATCTCTGGGCCCACTCGGTAGGACATCATCATAATGTGCACAATGTGACCAAGGGGTTGATCACGGAATGATGTGTTACAGAACGAGTAAAGAGACTTGTCGGTAACGAGATTGAACAAGGTATCGGTATACCGACGATCGAATCTCGGGCAAGTACAATACCGTTAGACAAAGGGAATTGTATACGGGATCAATTGAGTCCTTCACATCGTGGTTCATCCGATGAGATCATCGTGGAACATGTGGGAGCCCACATGGGTATCCAGATCCTGCTGTTGGTTATTGACCGGAGAACGTCTCGGTCATGTCTATATGTCTCCCGAACCCGTAGGGTCTACACACTTAAGGTTCGATGACGCTAGGGTTATAAAGGAAGTTTGTATGTGGTTACCGAATGTTGTACGGAGTCTCGGATGAGATCCCGGACGTCACGAGGAGTTCCAGAATGGTCCGGAGGTAAAGATTTATATATGGAAAGTTGTTGTTCGAGTTCCGGGAAAAGTTCGGGTTTTTTCGGTATTGTACCGGGAAGCTTCCAGAAGGTTCTGG
The DNA here is from genome assembly GCA_021437245.1 of Aegilops speltoides. Taxonomy (NCBI): domain Eukaryota; kingdom Viridiplantae; phylum Streptophyta; class Magnoliopsida; order Poales; family Poaceae; genus Aegilops; species Aegilops speltoides. The sequence continues at coordinate 90,633,176 of CM038146.1, read as the reverse complement.
AGGATTCCGGAGGGGTCCGGAGGTCCGGAAATTGTTCCACCCCGTCCAATGCAGTAGCATGGGCTGTAGGGGGCGCCCTAGCCTTAATGGGCCAGGGCACCAGCCCCCAAGGCCCATGCGCATGGGGAGGAAAACCCTAAGGGGAGGGCCTCCACTTGACTTGGGAGGCACTCCTCCCCCTTGGCGCCGCCCCTCCTCGATTGGATCCGAGGAGGACGGCCCCCCTCTCCCTTGCCCCTATATATATGTGGGGGGTGGGAGGGCAGCCGCACCACAAGTTCTGGCGTAGCCCTTCCCCTCTCCCAAGTACTCCTCTCCCGCGGTGCTTGGCGAAGCCCTGCAGGATTGCCACGCTCCTCCATCACCACCACGCCGTTGTGCTGCTGCTGGATGGAGTCTTCCTCAACCTCTCCATCTCTCCTTGCTGGATCAAGGCATGGGAGACGTCACCGGGCTGTACGTGTGTTGAACGCGGAGCTGCCGTCCGTTCGGCACTAGGATCTCCGGTGATTTGGATCACGACGAGTACGACTCCTTCAACCCCGTTCTCTTGAACGCTTAGTGATCTACAAGGGTATGTAGATGCACTCTCCTTCCCCTCGTTGCTGGTTTCTCCATAGATAGATCTTGGTGACACGTAGGAAAATTTTGAATTTCTGCTATGTTCCCCAACAGTGGTATCAGAGCTAGGTCTATTGCATAGATTCTTTGCACGAGTAGAATGCAAAGTAGTTGTGGGCGTTGATTTTGTTCAATATGCTTACCGTTACTAGTCCAATCTTGTTTCAACGGTATTGTGGGATGAAGCGGCCCGGACCGACCTTACACGTACTCTTACGTGAGACAGGTTCCACCGATTGACATGCACTTGGTGCATAAGGTGGCTAGCTGGTGCCAATCTCTCCCACTTTAGTCAGAACAGATTCGATGAAAAGGGCCCTTATGAAGGGTAAATAGCAATTGACATATCATGTTGTGGTTTTGCGTAGGTAAGAAACGTTCTTGCTAGAAACCCATAGCAGCCACGTAAAACATGCAAACAACAATTAGAGGACGTCTAACTTGTTTTTGCAGGGTATGCTATGTGATGTGATATGGCCAAGAAGAATGTGATGAATGATATGTGATGTATGAGATTGATCATGTTCTTGTAATAGGAATCACGACTTGCATGTCGATGAGTATGACAACCGGCAGGAGCCATAGGAGTTGTCTTTATTTATTGTATGACCTGCGTGTCATTGAACAACGCCATGTAATTACTTTAATTTATTGCTAACCGGTAGCCATAGTAGTAGAAGTAATAAGTTGGCGAGACAACTTCATGGAGACACGATGATGGAGATCATGATGATGGAGATCATGGTGTCATGCCGGTGACGATGATGATCATGGAGCCCCGAAGATGGAGATCAAAAGGAGCAAAATGATATTGGCCATATCATGTCACTATTTGATTGCATGTGATGTTTATCATGTTTATGCATCTTGTTTACTTAGAACGACGGTAGTAAATAAGATGATCCCTTACAACAATTTCAAGAAGTGTTCTCCCCTAACTGTGCACCGTTGCTAAAGTTCGTCGTTTCGAAGCACCACGTGATGATCGGGTGTGATAGATCCTTACGTTCACATACAATGGGTGTAAGATAGTTTTACACATGCAAAACACTTAGGGTTAACTTGACGAGCCTAGCATGTTCAGACATGGCCTCGGAACACAGAGACCGAAAGGTCAAACATGAGTCGTATGGAGGATACGATCAACATGAAGATGTTCACCGATGGTGACTAGTCCGTCTCACGTGATGATCGGATACGGCCTAGTTGACTTGGATCATGCAATCACTTAGATGACTAGAGGGATGTCCATCTGAGTGGGACTTCATAAGATGAACTTAATTATCCTGAACATAGTCAAAAGATCTTTGCAAATTATGTCGTAAGCTCGCGCTTTAGTTCCACTCTTTAGATATGTTCCTAGAGAAAATATAGTTGAAAGTTGACAATAGCGATTATGCAGAAAGTAGAAAGCTTATGTCCTTAATGCACCGCTCAGTGTGCTGAACCCCAAACGTTGTTTGTGGATGTTGCGAATATCAGACATGCATGTTTTGATAACTACGTGATAGTTCAGTTAAACGGTTTAGAGTTGAGGCACCAAAGACGCTTTCGAAACATCGCGGAACATATGAGATGTTTCGAGGGCTGAAATTGAGATTTCAGGCTCGTGCCCACGTCAAGAGGTATGAGACCTCCGACGATTTTCTTAGCCTGCAAACTAAGGGAGAAAAGCTCAATCATTGAGCTTGTGCTCAGATTGTCTGAGTGCAACAATCACTTGAATCGAGTGGGAGTTGATCTTCTAGATGAGATAGTGATGTTTCTCCAAAGTCATTGCCACCAAGCTGCTAGAGCTTCGTGATGAGCTATAACATATCAGGGATAGATATGATGATCCTTGAGGTATTCGCGATGTTTGACACCGCGAAAGTAGAAATCAAGAAGGAGCATCAATTGTTGATGGTTGGTGAAACCACTAGTTTCAAGAAGGGCAAGGGCAAGAAGGGATACTTCATGAAACGGCAAATCAGCTGCTGCTCTACTGAAGAAACCCAAGGTTGAACCCAAACCCGAGACTAAGTGCTTCTATAATAAGGGGAACAACCACTGGAGCGGAATTACCCTAGATACTTGGTAGATGAGAAGGCAGGCAAGGTCGATAGAAGTATATGGGATGTACATTATGTTAATGTGTACTTTACTAGTACTCCTAGTAGCACCAGGGTATTAGATACCGGTTCGGTTGCTAAGTGTTAGTAACTCGAAATAAAAGCTACGGAATAAACGGAGACTAGCTAAAGGTGAGCTGACGATATGTGTTGGAAGTGTTTCCAAGGTTGATGTGATCAAGCATCGCACGCTCCCTCTACCATCGAGATTTGGTGTTTGCGTTGAGCATAGACATGATTGGATTATGTCTATCGCAATGCGGTTATTCATTTAAGGAGAATAATAGTTACTCTATTTATTTGAATAATACCTTCAATGGTCTTGCACCTAAAGGAATGGTTTATTGAATCTCGATCGTAGTGATGCACATTTTCATGCCAAAAGATATAAGATAGTAATGATAGTACCACTTACTTGTGGCACTGCCATGTAAGTCATAATGGTATAAAATGCATGAAGAAGCTCCATGTTGATGGATCTTTGGACTCACTCGTTTTTGAAAAGTTTGAGATATGCGAACCATGTCTATTGGTGTATACGCATGGAGAAACTCCATTCAAGATGGATCGTTTGGACTCACTTGATTTTGAATCACTTGAGATATGCAAATCATACCACATGTGCAAGATGACTGAAAAGCCTCGGTTTCAGTACGATGGAACAAGATAGCAATTTGTTGGAAGTAACACATTTTGATGTGTGCAGTCCAATGAGTGCTGAGGCATGCAGTGAACATTGTTATGTTCTTACTTCACAGATGATTCGAGTAGATGTTGAGTATATTTACTTGATGAAACACAAGTCTGAATTATTGAATGATTCAAGTAATTTCAGAGTGAAGTTGAAGATCATCATGACAAGAGGATAAAATGTCTATGATATGATCATAGAGATGAGTATCTGAGTTACGAGCTTTGGCACGCAATTAAGACATTGTGGAAATTGTTTCACAATTAATACCGCCTGGAACACCATAGTGTGATGGTGTGTCTGAATATCATAGTTGCACCCTATTGGATATGGTGCGTACCATGATGTCTCTTATCGAATTACCACTATCGTTCACGGGTTAGGCATTAGAGACAACCGCACTCACTTTAAAATAGGGCACCACGTAATTCCGTTGAGACGACACCGTTTGAACTATGGTTTGGAGAAACCTAAGTTGCCATTTCTTAAAAGTTTGGGGCTGCGACGCTTATGTGAAAAAGTTTCAGGTTGATAAGCTCGAACCCAAAGCGGATAAAATGCATCTTCATAGGACACCCAAAACAGTTGGGTATACCTCCTAATTCAGATCCGAAAGCAATAGGGATTGTTTCTTGAATCGGATCCTTTCTCAAGGAAAGGTTTGTCTCGAAAATTGAGTGGGAGGATGGTGGAGACTTGATGAGGTTATTGAACCGTCACTTCAACAAGTATGTAGCGAGGCACGTGAAGTTGTTCTGTGGCTCCTACACCAATTGAAGTAGAAGCTTATGATAGTGATCATGAAGTTTTTGGATCAAGTCACTACCGTACCTCGTAGGGTGACAAGGATGCGTACTACTTTAGAGTGGTACAGTAATCCTGTCTTGAAAGTCATGTTGCTAGACAACAATGAACCTACGAGCTATGGAGAAGCGATGGTGGGCCCAAATTCCGACAAATGGTTAGAAGCCATGAAATCCGAGATAGGATCCATTTATCAGAACAAAGCATGGACTTTGGTGGACTTGCCCGATGATCGGCAAGCCATTGAGATAAATGGATCTTTAAGAAGAAGACGGACGTGGACAGTAATGTCATCGTCTATGAAGCTCGACTTATGGCGAAGAGTTTTTCACAAGTTCAAGGAGTTGACTACGATGAGATTTTCTCATCCATAGCGATGCTTAAGTCCGTCGGAATCATGTTAGCATTAGCTGCATTTATGAAATCTGGCGGATGGATGTCAAAACGAGTTTCCTTACCGGTCTTCGTAAGGAAAGGTTGTATGTGATACAATCCAAAGTTTTTGTCGATCCTAAGGTTGCTAAAGGTATGCTGGCTCCAAAGATCCTTCTAAGGACCGGAGTAAGCATCTCGGAGTTGGAATGTACGTTTTGATGAGATGATCAAAGATTTTGGGTTTATACAAAGTTTATGAGAAACTTGTATTTCCAAAGAAGTGAGTGGGAGCACTATAGAATTTCGATGAGTATATGTTATTGACATATTGTTGATCGAAAATGATGTAGAATTTCGGAAAGCATATAGGGTTATTTGAAAAGTGTTTTCAATGGAAAACCTGGATTAGGCTACTTGAACAATAAGCATGAAGATCTATAAGATAGATCAAAATGCTTAATAGTACTTTCAAATGAGCACGTACCTTGACATGATCTTGAAGGTGTTCAAGATGGATCAGTCAAAGAAGGAGTTCTTGCCTGAGATGTGAGGTATGAAGTTAAGACTTAAAAGCTCGACCACGGCAGAATAGAGAGAAAGGACGTCCCCTATACTTCAGACGTAGGCTCTATAGTATGCTATGTTGTGTACCACACCGGAAGTGTGCCTTGCCATGAGTCAGTCAAGGGGTACAAGAATGATCCAGGAATGGATCATTGGACAGCGGTCAAAATTGTCCTTGGAGTAAATAAGGACATGTTTCTCGATTATGGAGGTGATAAAGAGTTCGGCGTATAGGGTTATGTCGATGCAAGCTTTAACACCTATTCGAGTGACTCTGAGTAGCAAACCGGATACGTATAGTGGAGCAACCATTTGGAATAGCTCCAAGTGGAGCGTGGAAGCAGCATTTACAGAATGACCAAGAGATTTGCAAAGTACATACGGATCTGAAAGTTGCAGACCCGTTGACTAAAACCTCTCTCACAAGCAAAACATGATCAAACCCCAGAACTCATTGAGTCTTAATCACATGATGATGTGAACTAGTTTAATGACACTAGTAAACTCTTTGGATGTTGGTCACATGGCGATGTGACATGTGAATGTTAATCACATGACGATGTGAACTAGATTATTGACACTAGTGCAAGTGGGAGACTGTTGGAAATATGCCCTAGAGGCAATAATAAATTAGTTATTATTATATATCCTTGTTCGTGATAATCGTTTATTATCCATGCTATAATTGTATTGATAGAAAACTCAGATACATGTGTGGATACATAGACAACACCACGTCCCTAGTAAGCCTCTAGTTGACTAGCTCGTTGATCAATAGATGGTTACGGTTTCCTGACCATGGACATTGGATGTCGTTGATAACGGGATCACATCATTAGGAGAATGATGTGATGGACAAGACCCAATCCTAAGCCTAGCACGTAGATCGTAGTTCAGATGCTAAAGCTTTCCTAATGTCAAGTATCTTTTCCTTAGACCATGAGATTGTGCAACTCCCGGATACCGTAGGAATGCTTTGGGTGTACCAAACGTCACAACGTAACTGGGTGGCTATAAAGGTGCACTGCAGGTATCTCCGAAAGTGTATGTTGGGTTGGTACGAATCGAGACTGGGATTTGTCACTCCGTGTAAACGGAGAGGTATCTCTGGGCCCACTCGGTAGGACATCATCATAATGTGAACAATGTGACCAAGGGGTTGATCATGGGATGATGTGTTACGGAACGAGTAAAGAGACTTGCTGGTAACGAGATTGAACAAGGTATCGGTATACCGACAATCGAATCTCGGGCAAGTACAATACCGTTAGACAAAGGGAATTGTATACGGGATCGATTGAGTCCTTGACATTGTGGTTCATCCGATGAGATCATCGTGGAACATGTGGGAGACAACATGGGTATCCAGATCCCGCTGTTGGTTATTGACCGGAGAACGTCTCGGTCATGTTTACATGTCTCCCGAACCCGTAGGGTCTACACACTTAAGGTTCGATGATGCTAGGGTTATAAAGGAAGTTTGTATGTGGTTACCGAATGTTGTTCAGAGTCTCGGATGAGATCCCGGACGTCACGAGGAGTTCCGGAATGGTCCGGAGGTTAAGATTTATATATGGAAAGTTGTTGTTCGGGTTCCGAGAAAAGTTCGGGTTTTTTCGGTATTGTACCGGGAAGCTCCCAGAAGGTTCCGGAGGATTCCGGTGGGGTCCGGAGGTCCGAAAATTGTCCACCACGTCCAATACAGTAGCATGGGCTGTAGGGGGGCGCCCTAGCCTTAATGGGCCAGGGGCACCAGCCCCCCCAAGGCCCATGCGCATGGGGAGGGAAAACCCTAAGGGGGAGGGCCTCCACTTGACTTGGGAGGCACTCCTCCCCCCCTTGGCCGCCGCCCCCTCCTCAGATTGGATCTGAGGGGGCCGTCCCCCCTCTCCCTTGCCCCTATATATATGTGGGGGGTGGGAGGCAGCCGCACCACAAGTTCTCGCGCGCAGCCGCCCCCTCTCGCCAAGTACTCCTCCTCTCCGCGGTGCTTGGCGAAGCCTGCAGATTGCCACGCCTCCATCACCACCATGCCGTTGTGCTGCTGCTGGATGGAGTCTTCCTCAACCTCTCCTCTCTCCTTGCTAGATCAAGGCATGGGAGACGCCACCGGCTGTACGTGTGTTGAACGCGGAGGTGCCGTCCGCTCGCACTAGGATCTCCGGTGATTTGGATCACGACGAGCACGACTCCTTCAACCCCGTTCTCTTGAACGCTTCCGCTTAGCGATCTACAAGGGTATGTAGATGCACTCTCCTTCCCCTCGTTGCTGGTTTCTCCATAGATAGATCTTGGTGACACGTTGGAAAATTTTGAATTTCTGCTACGTTCCCCAACACCGACCATATTGTCGAGAGGTTAAATTTAGTTAAAGAAGAAAACAATTACTTGAAGGAAAAATTGAAAAAAATTGAGGAGGAGAAGATGATATTGGAGTTGCCTGTTGCGGATGTCGTCGATGATCACAAGATCAAGATGGATGCAATGTGCTTGAAGATTAGAGAAGATGTCATTCATATCAAGGCTTTGCATCATTATGCCGTTGGATCAATTGTTACCTTAGTTGTGATTATGATCGCATCTGTTGTTGCATTGAAATATTTTAGATAATTTCAATGTATGGTTTAATTAGATGCTCTGGAGAGCTATATGTTGTTCAGTGAGAACTATGTATGTACTTTGGTTTTAATGTGATGATGAACTTCTATTAATTTGGTCACTTATCTATTCATGATGTTCTGTAATGATTTTTGACACACTTAATTATATATAATGCACGCAGATGAACTGGCAATGGATGTATGGTAACAAACGCACCTCCTAGTACATTGAGGGAGTGCATAATTTTCTCGCAGTGGATGAGGCAAACAAGCAGAATTGTTTTATATGTTGTCCATGCCCTAGCTGTGGGAAACGAGGTCTTACTCTGGATCGAAACCCTTCACACCCACCTGCTTTATAAGGGTTTCATGCCACACTATAATGTTTGGACCAAGCACGAAGAAATAGGGGTTATGATGGAAGACAACGAAGAAGAAGAGGATGATGACAAATATGTGCCCCCTGAATACGGTGATGCTGCAATGGGGGATGCTGAAGATCAAGAGGAACCAGACGATGTGCCCGATGATGATCTTCGCCGGGTCATTGTTGATGCAAAGAGACAGTGCGAAAGTGAAAAGAAGAAGCTAAAGTTTGATCACATGTTAGAGGATCACAAAAAGGGTTGTAGGCCAATTGCGAAGATGGCAACACAAAGCTCGGTATCACACTTGAATTGTTGGAGTGGAAGGCAGAGAATGGTGTACCTTACAAAGGATTTGAGAAGCTATTGAAAATATTGAAGAAGAAGCTTCCAAAGGATAACAAATTGCCCAACAGTATGTACTCAACAAAGAAGGTTGTATGCCCTATAGGATTGGAGGTGTAGAAGATGCATGCATGCCCTAATGACTGCATCCTCTATCGCGGTGCGTACGAGCATTTGAACGCATGCCCGGTATGTGGTGCATTGCGGTATAAGTTCAGACGAGATGACCCTGGTGATGTTGACGGCGAGCGCCCCGGGAAGAGGGTTCCTGCCAAGGTGATGTGGTATGCTCCTATAATACCATGATTGAAACATCTGTTCAGAAACAAAGAGCATGTCAAGTTGATGTGATGGCACAGAGAGGACCGTAAGAAAGACGGGAAGTTGAGAGCACCCACTGACGGGTCGTAGTTGAGAAAAATCGAGAGAAGGTACTGGGAGGACTTTGCAGGTGAGGCAAAGAACGTATGGTTTGGTTTAAGCGCGGATGACATTAATCCTTTTGGGAGCAGAGCAGCAATCACAACACCTGGCCCGTGATTCTATGTATGTATAACCTTCCTCCTTGGCTGTGCATGAAGCGGAAGTTCATTATGATGTCGGTTCTCATCCAAGGCCCTAAGCAACCTAGTAACGACATTGATGTGTACCTAAGGCCATTAGTTGAAGAAATTTTACAGCTGTGGAATGGAAACAGTGTACGTGTGTGGGATGAGCACAAACAGCAGGAATTTGACCTGCATGCATTGCTGTTTGTAACCATCAATGATTGGCCTGCTCTCAGTAACCTTTCAAGACAGACAAACAAGGGATACCACGCATGCACGCACTGTTTAGATGACACCGGAAGTATATACCTGGACAAATGCAGGAAAAATGTGTACCTAGTGTCGGTGTCAAAACCGGCGGATCTCGGGTAGGGGGTCCCGAACTGTGCGTCTAAGGCTAATGGTAACAGGATGCAGGGGACACGATGTTTTACCCAAGTTCGGGCCCTCTCGATGGAGGTAATACCCTACTTCCTGCTTGATTGATCTTGATGATATGAGTATTACAAGAGTAGATCTACCACGAGATCGTAGAGGCTAAACCCTAGAAGCCAGCCTATGATTCTAATTGTTCCACTATGGACTAAACCCTCCAGTTTATATAGACACCGGAGGCTAGGGTTACATAGAGTCGGTTACAAAGAAGGAGATCTAACATCCGGATCACCAAGCTTGTCTTCCACGCAAAGGAGAGTCCCATTCGGACACATGACGAAGTCTTGAGTCTTGTATCTTCACGGTCCAATAGTCCGGCCAAAGTATATAGTCCGATTATCTGGATACCCCCTTATCCAGGACTCCCTCAGTAGCCCCTGAACTAGGCTTCAATGACGATGAGTCCTGCGTGCAAATTGTCTTCGACATTGCAAGGCGGGTTCCATCTCC